>CM040754.1:4898455-5498455 GCA_022829145.1 Albula goreensis | reverse complement strand
GGCTGCTCCAACCGCAAAGAAGGGCAACACACCAGAGGAGATTTTGGCTGCCATCTTGGAGGAGGACAGCAGCGAAGAGGAGAACGATTACTCCAAGAAGAAAAAAAAAGAAGGTGAAGAAAAAGACAGAGGCCCCGAGCCTGCCAGCTTTCAAGGGGACCAAGACCCTTTTGGAAGAAGTGCCGGATGCTCAGCCAGGTCTCTGCCTGAAAAGGAGCAGAGATGAGGGGGGTTGTGAGAGGAGTCAATCAGAGAAGAAGCAGAAGCTGAAACCCTCATCGTCATCATCATCATCATCTGATTCCAGTGCCTCAGAAGACGAGAGCCAGACAGTCAAATCCAAACTTCCACCATTCAAGGGTCTCAACTCGCTCTCATTACCCAGTGTTGATAAGGGCAAACAGACAGACAAAAAGGAAACCTCATTAAAATCCAAGGAGCCTGAAAGTGCAGAGTCAAGTTCAGGCTCCAGCAGCTCTGATGGTGAGGAAAAGGGCAAGTCAGGCAAAGACCCAAAACCTCAACCTCTTAAAGCTGCAGGAAAAACGGAACAATCTGTGCCCAAAGGAGGGATCCAGACAAAAGCCCATAGTTCTGCAAGTGCAGAGACCACAAGCATCGAACATCCAGGTGCCAAGAAGATCGCTTCAACCAAAGATTCTAAACAGGCGGAAGAGCAGAACCGGCCGTTGAAGAAGCCTCCCCAGAAAATGGACAGAGCAGAGAGCATTCAGCAGAAGCTGCAGGACAACCAGAAGCGGCTTGCTGCTCTGGAGCAGAAGCAGAAGGAAGCAGAGCAGCAGCGGAAGCTTATTCAAGGTGCTCTGTCTTCAGTGGTAAGTTCTGCTGGTGCAGTGAGTCCATAAAATGTACCGTCTTGGTTGTTGACGACCAAAGGTATCAAACCGCTAGTGATATTTCTGAATCTATCATGTTCTGAATCTATCATCTAATATCTTGTAGTAATCATCTTTTTTTCAATTGTTTATGGAAAGTAAACCTAAAACATGTAAAGACTTGACATTAAATGTATGGAAGGAATAATAGAAAACCTAAACAAAAGTGATACAAAAAAATATTTTGTTTTTCTTTATGGTGTTATTTTTTTCCCAGGATGCACCTGTAGCCAGCAAAGGCAAGCACATTGTGTTTGACTCAGACAATGAAAGCGAGGAAGAAGCTGAACAGAGCGCTATAGAACCTTGCAAACCAGCAAAGAGCCTGTTTGATGAGAGCTCAGAGTCTTCCGCAGAGGAGCCCAGTGAAGTGGGTGACGTAACCAGACCAAACAAAGCCTCAAGACAAAGGTTAGTGGCCACAGTTATAAAGCATAGTAACAGGTATGTAGGCTACAGGTTTGAATCCAGAGTGAGACACTGCCGTGGCACTGCTGAGCTGGGCTCACTTTATTTCTCCTGACTGACAGGAGCCAAACAAGTCTAGCCCTCCATAGGTTGAGTTGAAAGGAAATGTGCAGATACTCTACCTGCTGCTTAACCAGGATTTGCATCAGCCAATTCCTGCTGAGTGTTCTGCACCATCTTGGGTATTTTTAAGGGGAGCAATTGCTTTCACAGGACGGTCAAAAGAAAGGAGGTGGAAAGCTGTTTGACAGCAGTGAAGACGATGATGACGATGACGACGAGGAGGATGAAGAAGACGGAACCAGATTCCAAATTAAGCCCCAGTTCGAGGGCAAAGCTGGACAGAAGGTGAGCGTGTGACCACGGAATTGCAGAGGCATGTGTATATCAGAGGGTGTCCTAATTGTATTAATATTTTATGACTTGTGCTCTGCTCAAACTACACAACATGCATAATGGTGTTGGTTTTGTCGCTGCACAGCAGTCAGAAATAATCGATGTTGTGCATTGTGCACTTGTTTTTAATTTTTCCTCTTTCCATTGTTGAAGCCTGCGTACCGTTTTTCTTTTCCTGCAGCTGATGAAGTTGCAGTCACAGTTTGGAACAGACGAGAGGTTCCGCATGGATTCAAGATTTCTCGAAAGTGACGACGATGAATCAAACATTCCAGGTCAGGCTCAGAGGGTGGACTGTAATTGTTTAATCACACTATTATTTAGTTTTGACAAGAAAGTAATACAATTTAAAAAATCGGTCCTGGGATTGTAATAAGAAGCTAAGAAAATTAAATTATATACAGAAGACAGAAGGTACCTTTTGCAGGCTTCTCAAGAAACCTCATCTGCTATGACAATAGAATGGCATTGTCATGATTTTATCCAAGAATCTAAAAGGCATTTTCACACGTACATGTAGTGTGATCGTTTCTGATGTTGGACTAGTTTTAGGAAACCTCTGTGGGTCATTTTTTTTAGACGCCACCCCTCAGTCTGAGAAACACTCTTGTCTCAAATCATATTCATCAAGTAATCCCCCACAACCCTCAGACTTTCCTTTGTGAGTCACAAAAAAGAAATTGTGATCCTGAGTATGCTTACACTGTGTAATTTCACCGGTTAAGTACACCCTCCTTCATGATCTCCTCGCAGGCGTAATTTCCTGTCGTACTGTAAACAACGTCAAAGTGATTAGGTGTCCGGATGGTCTGACGTCTCTCTGGGAAAAGACACAAGTGTGCGTTAAAAGCATAAATCACAGAGTGCTGGCGTAGCATCATATTTTCAAGGCAGCTCAGCAGAACTGGTATTTGTACTGCTTCCATGAAATAATCGCACCTCACCATTCCAAAAACAATCCATCTCCGCGATTCAAAAGATTGAAATCACACAAATGTAGGCGAGAACGCATGACACAACTGCGTAGTTTCAGTGTTTATTTTGCTAGCTAATTTGGCAATGTTATTCATAATTATACCTCCGTTTGACTGAATCACAGAGATTAATTGAGAGTAATTGAAGAAAGAAGTAAAATTGCCGTTTGAACAGGACTGCCACGAAAAAATTTCACCATGCAGCAGAGACTGGCATTTCTGTGGTGGTCTCAATGTCACCTCCATGTAGTAGAAATCCAGAAAGTGCTGTGTATTGTAAATGCGTGTATTTATTGCAGTATAGTAACAATTGCTATTTTTACAGAGCAATGTTTTTATAGCAATATCTGAATTGCATTGCAATATCTAAAAACTGCAGTTAAAGATCTGCCAACACATTATGCAGTTTTGCTGTGATGTCTATTCTGATCTAGATCATATATTTTATTTTCAGTTTTTTCAGTGTATTGTATTTCAGTAAGGGATACTGCCGTAGCAAGGTCGTAATACCCTGAAAGAGCTGACACAAACAGATTAATGTTCCCCATTGAGTTCTGTTAGATCTGCTCCCAGGACCATCTGTTATTAGAGCTTATTGAGTAGTAAAAACACACAACTCTCTTTAGTCATTTCCCTCAGCTTATTCTTTTTATAGATTCTTTATCTCATTTTGGTGGGAATATTGATGGGAATAGTGCTGACAGTATTTAGAATCCAAACAAAAACTCTTGGATGCTGCGACTGACATCATGTGTGTGAGAGGTGAGCGCGCTCTTGCCTGTGTTACTTTCCGAAATTAAGAGCGATAGGTGTGGCCTTGGTTGCAATTTGGGCTTTCCGAAACAGCATTTGAGGAGAAAGGGTAAATTTGTGGGAAAATCCAAACAACAGCTCTTAAAATGGCTACGATAGTAAAAAGACAGTCAGTTGGAAAAACTAAAACAGTGGTTTGGTTTCTTAGATACCGTTGTGTTGTAATTATTTTTACAGCAATGTATTTCACCTCCACATTCACATAAATACAGCAGTGTTATGGTATCTGTTGTTTACTATGCATTTTCTCTGCAACACTAATAGAGACAACTTGTGAAAAAATAGATTATATTTCTAATAGGTCTATAATTTCAGTTTATCATTGTATGTTAAGGGCCTTGTAATTTAAAAGGGTTTCTAATTGTTTTCAAAATGTAATTGAATGAATTAAAAACTGGCAATAATAATAATAATAATAAATGCTTTTACAGAAGAGACATCCACGCATACTGATGTGGAAGTGCAGCTGAAGGAGGAGAAAAAGAAGAACCTGGACATCCTGCAGAGTCTTCTGAACATAAATGTCCACGGCACGGAGGCCAGCAAGGAAGCGACAAAGAGCAAAACCTTCAAGTAAGTATTCGCCCTGCCGCAGCATGCAGTCACTGTGTTGACTGCTGCTCTTAAAGGCTCGTTGTTTTCAGTTTTTGTCTGGATTTTTCCAAACACTGAGTGACAGAGGTGATTGACTGGGACCCAGAGGGTTGTTGGTACAAGGCCCAATTCGCTGCATTAAGATAAGTGCGGCCGCTAAGCTCTTGAGCAAGTCCCTTAACCCCACATTGTCGTTTGGATATAAGTGTCAGCTAAGTAATTGTAATGTATCATCTAGTTTTCGCCCATTTTTTAAGCTGTCATATTTTCAATGTGTTTCAGTTGTTATTACAAATAAACACTGTACATGACTGCATTTAAAATAAGAAAACAAAACAAAGAGCCTAGACTCTTGATTATTCTGGGGCTAGCGATCCCTGGTGCGGGATAACTTCAAGGTTTGCTGATTTTATGTTTTCCACCTGAAAAAATCAGCAACCAGTTCTGACCCAATAAAGCTGAGTTAATGGTGTTAACAGGAGTGTTAATTGATCAGTTACGTGCACTGTAGCGTTCCATGACCCATGTTGACTGCCCCTCTTGTAAACAGTGTTATGTAAGGTTTTGTTGATTCAAAGAGCTTTCTGACATGCCCCACAGCATGGATCGATCCTGTGGCTTTTCTCTGTGTTGATTTTATTTTCGCCGTTCCGTCATGCTGACATTTATCTGTTCTGTTTTGTTTTGTTTTTTTTTTTTTTTTTTTCCATGCAGGGATATTTCCGCCCTGCATTATGATCCAACTCGAGAGGACCACGCAGCCTTTGAAAAGAATATGGAGAAGCCCAAGAAAGAAAGGTACTGGGACACTCTCAGAGCCTCTTACCCGCCTCCCTCCCTACTCAAGCACAGTAATTGCTTAATCCGAGAGCAGCAGGAAATGGACTTAAAGGGAACCATAGCAGTGACCCCCGGTTTTGGCTGTCACTGGGTCAGGGCGGAATTTACAGAAACTCTCTCCTGTCAGGATCCTGTTCGGCCCTGGCTCATATAGAATCGCTGAGACCACTAGCAGGTTTCGTAGCAGAACACTCTGTCTATGAGCACAACTCCAAAAATGTGTCTCACTCGAGATAAAGCTACAACCTCAAAGCATAACACAAAAGGAAGGCTTTGTAACTAGACTTATTCCGGCAGGCAGTGTCTCCATCTCCTGTAGCTATGCAGGGTATCTGCTGCTTCAAAGTGCCACAGTACAGCGGGAAGTGTGTAATTAGACTGCTGACCTTGAATACCTCGGAGTACATGGTTCCTTTGTATTTCCACCTCTTGCAGATGCACAGCTCAGAGTATTAATAATGGAACTGTCTGCAGTGCATTTTACCAGCCCTGTTAAAGGGAGCAGCTGTGTTTGTGTGTGTGTGTCTCGGTGCATTTGTGGACACCCATTCATGTGCATACATACATCCTTTCATCCATTAATTCACACATGCACAAGTGTGTATGTATTTAGAGGTATTAAAACATCTAAAATATAAAACATTTTTTGGTGATATAAAATGTGATAAAGACATCCTCCTAACCCTCTTGACTCCTCTGGTGGCCACAGTAAGGCAGAGAAGCGCAAGAAGCGGGAGGAGGCGGAGAAGCTTCCGGAGGTGTCCAAGGAGATCTACTACGACGTGGCCGTGGACCTGAAGGAGGTGTTCGGGTCCCAGAAGGAGAGCGCCGCAGCGAAGCCGCAAGACGTGGCTTGGGATGAAGAAGAGGAGCGGGAGGAAGAGAAGGAGGAGGAGGAGGCCGCTGCAGAGTCCACATCCGGGCTTCTCTCGGTTTGCTCCTCAAACGCCAGTGCTGAGAAAGAGGAGTCGACAGGCTTTCAGTTCTCCTTCTTCGGAACGGAAGCTGCAGAGGACACCTCTTCAAAAGGTTATTTTCTGTTTTTTTTGTTAGTATTTGTCTGTTACATTGCATCACATTAAAGTTGTTTAGCCAACACCGTTATCCAAAGCACAAAGCAGCTTACAGTTGATGAGACTAAGCAAGGGCCAATCCACTAGGAGCAATGTGGGGTTAAGGGCCTTGCTCAAGGGCCCAACAGCTGCAGTGACCTTAGTGTGGCTGTGCTGGAGCTGTGCCACCAACCTTCCACTTGCCAGACAAGCACCTTAGCCACAGGTTGCTTTGTTTGTTAGATCTCCATATGAAACACATCCCCCCCCCCTTTTTGTAGATTTGTAATCACTCAGTGTTAAACCATACCTCTCTCATGGACTATTTGGTGGCCCATGTTGTTACGGCCTAGTTCTTGTGGTTGGATGGTCTGTCGTCGGCTGTGTACCATGCCAATACTCGCTGTGACCGTTAGAGTCATGGGGCGTTGTATAACCAGCCGTGGCAATTTCTGTGTTTGGATGAGCCTGTAGTTATGACTGGGCTTTCAAAATCAAACACAGTAAAGGAAAATAGTGCGCTTTCTTATGTGTGTCTCACTAGGGTTTGGTTCACTCCATTCCAGACGACTTACTTTGTGACTGTTAGCTCATGAAGTATTGTGCGTAGCTGATAGATGCTTTGCTTTTGTTGTTGTTTTTCATGCTTCAGAGGACTACAAGATCGAAATTCTGAAGGGGGCGAAGGCACCGTGGATGGCGAACCCCAGCCATCGAGACAGCAGCTCTGAGGATGAGGAGGAGGATAAGATGGAGGATGGGGCCGGAGACAAGCCTGCTACTGCCAGTGCCACAGAGTAATGCTGCCTTTCTTCATCCAATCAGCCAATCATAACAGAGTAGTGCTGCCTTTCTTCATCCAATCAACCAATCATAACAGAGTAATGCTGCCTTTCTTGCCTCCAATCAGCCAATCATAACAGAGTAGTGCTGCCTTTCTTCATCCAATCAGCCAATCATAACAGAGTAGTGCTGCCTTTCTTCATCCAGTCAGCCAATCATAACAGAGTAATGCTGCCTGTCTAATGTCTAATCAGCCAATCCTGAAAGAATAGTGCTGGCTTGCTTATTTCCAAACAACCAATGATAAAGAGTGTATGCATTTGTAATCATATGTAATGTCCCATTTTTTTTTTAATTAAGGGAACCAGAGAAAACGTTCTTCTTTTTCTTCCAAGATGACGAAAGGTTAAAAGGTACAGGTTTGAAGAATTTTTTTTCTGACAATATTTCTCTACGTTTTCAGTTGTCGCATGCCTGTAGATTTTAGCACTTCAGTTGACATTTTCAGAAAGGCTGAAAGGTGTTAAATTTTGTTTTTCTCACATTTCGGCTCCACAGAGGGGCCTAAAATGTTCTGCAGAACAGACAAATTGGAGGACCAGAGGGATGTCTGGGAGGAGAACCGCACCTTCCTTATCGACGTAACTGTCCTGCCCACGCTGTTTTTTTTCATTTGTTTTTTACCTTATTTTACCAGATGCTGGGAAAGTGCTAAAACACGTATACAGTCATTTGAGCGTATAGCTTAAAAGCCTATAATTTTAGTTTTCGAAAGATTTTGGTGACGTCCATTTCATGATCACATTGTGTTCAGTTAATGTACGCCTCAATTAACGCTGAATTACTGTTTTGGGTAGTGTTCTGCAGGCTGGTGTCATTATCCTCTGTGTCTCTCCACAGAAAACAAAGTTGAACTCATTGTTGCTTGTTTTTTTTTCTTCTTTCTTAGGAGTACAGGAAGAAGCACAAGGATGCTAAACGGAGACTCAAGGTGTCACAGAAAAGCTGAAGAATTAATGTGCTCCGGTTTTGTACTTGGGAGGACTAATTTGACTGACTTCAGTTGGAAAAAAATTGCCAGAACCAACAGGGATCACATTTTAGTTGTTTTATCTCTGAAAATTACTATTTTTGCCATGGTCCCAAGTCATTTTTTGTAAATATATTAAAAAATATATAATGAACCACTCATTTTGTATTCATAACTTGTGACAAAGAAAATGCAAAGTATGCTACTTTGTCCACTAGGGTGTGTTAAAAACAAAGTGTTGTGTGAATCTATTCAAGCTAAAGTGACTGCAACCTGACTGAACACTGCATGCCTTCTTGTTCCTGTTTCCTTTTACATAACGGTGTGATTGTTGATAGATTTCTGAGTAACAGACGGGCTCAGAGACATGAGTTGGAATAGAATGTTTGCTCTAGATTGTGACATCACTGCTGGAGGAAAAATACAGGAGGAAGAGTGTGGCTAGTTCTGTTAGCTGCGGGCCTTGTGCTTAAGTCCAGTAGCCCAATGGTATTTCATGTTGTATGGAGTGATTGAGGGGGGGGGGTTTCAAAAACCTGCTGCACACCTTTCCTCTCATTACATTAAAACAATAGTTGCCCTCTTAAGACTGTAGTTCAAGTTTCAAGCCACCACGCCTTCTCCGCTTTTGTCACGGTGAAATCCCGAAGCTACGAGAATTGTTCCCCAGCAGGTCAAAATGGTTGTCGATAGAGATTGCAAGATACATTTTCCATGACTGTACCTCTGCTTCTCCTGAAGTCCCACATGTAATTTTTTAAAGACGGTAATTGTCTTTTTTTAGAGTAAAGTACTAAGATTGTGAAATAATCAATTTATGTTATTTATAGGTTACATTCTTAAGCTTTTTGAAGTCTCTCTTGTCCATAACACTCATCATATACATGAGTCCCTCAGGATTTATGGAACTGTACTTAACAGAAGTAAAGCAATAAATGGTTACCCCAAACTAAAACCATGACATACCACACATGAATAATTGTAAGCACACTTCGCTATATATCAGATTCCCAGTTGTGAGCTGGTTCTGCAGCTGGTCTTTGCTTTGAGTCTACGCCATCAGATCTGACAACACAATTAAATGGAGCGTTAGAGCATGAGTAGGTTCTCTGTGGCTTGAGTGTTACCACAGTGCCATTTTGCAGGCACTGCAGTAGCACAAAGCATGAGTGCAAGGCTGGAAGTGTGGCGTGTCTCGGTGAGAGACTCTTGCCCTTGCGCCAGCAGCAGTATGGTGGATCTGGATCATGATTCCATTGCCTCTCCCTCATTTACACCAATGAGCGAGCTCAGGGTGGCAGAGTTAGACGGCTGCGTGGTTCACCCTGCGTTGTCTGCTGTCGCCACCTCCCAGGCTCTTATCACTGTAACGTTCTTATGCGCTGGCAGTCGATCTTTGAAGAAAAAAAAAAACACATGGTGAGATATTATCAAGTGTTTGCTTCAAAATGGCCGTGCACAGGCCCAACAGGAACTTATTTTAAGTAGTTGACGACCTGTAGCAGTCTCCCTCTTGGCTTGTTTCTGGTTAATTCTCTGAATTTAATTGCATGGAGATATTTAAAGTGAAAAACTTGTCCACCGATCGTACAACAGATGTGTCAGTTAAAATCACCCATTCTATAAACTACCTTCTTTTTTTTTTGCTTGGAGTACAGTATTAAAGTAATAAGAGGTCTTCAATTGTATCAGTTTTATCCATCTGTTTTTAAGCAATTATTCAATATGTAATGTTGTGCAGGATTTCTTCATAAATGCAAGGAGGTAAGAGGCACGATGTGCAGGAGTGACATTCAGACAGGTGCACATATAATTTTCTTCATCTTTTTATTGCAGAGATCTGAAATGTATTGAGGCATGCTAAAGGAAGCTAAGGAGGCTGAAAGACCCCCGGTTGACCGGGGGGAGCAGCCGCGCGATCGCAGGCGGCACACAGTGTTCTGTCCTACTGCCTTTCCCTTTCATGGCGGTGGTAAACAGGACGCTGTGGTTTCCCATTTCATCCACGCTGACATCACTGCCGTCTGCTGGGGTGTCAAATATCTGCAGGGGGGAGGAGACAGCTGCTCTCCGTGGTGACATAACGCACTATAACAGATCAGCCTTCTGCCATTTTGCACCACTGATTTCTGAAATGAAGACAATGAGCAAAAAAAAAAAAAAAAGTGGTCAACTTCAGACTGCCATAAAACTTAACGCAGTGGTAAAAGTTTGTATATATCGGGTTGAGGGGCAATGTCTGTCACTCATATATTGGGCATGTATTTATGCTCACACAGCACTAATGAGATCAAAAGAGCTTTTTAAGCACAGGATTTGGGTAGTCACTGTAACCTAAGGCCCTTTGGCAGGAATTAAAATGAAGCATTCACTATCTGCCAGGTAAAGTTTTACTTGACGGAGCTTTAGAAACTGGATAAACTGGTAGCCTAGACATTTACAACTTTACAACTTTTAAACGTTACTTTAATGTATATAAATAGTCAATACCTTCTGTTTAAATTGTTCTGGTGTGGTAAAAAGTTTATTTGTTTTTTTTTGTTTTTCATAATAAGAAAAGATGATATGAATGTTAAGTTTAAGTATGGCGTACGTGGCTGCAGATCTTCTTTAAGGCACCAAAGTTACGACAGACCTTCCAATTGTCAGGTGAAGTTACAGCAAGAAGAGGATTATCTTCCTCCACTTCAACAGTTACAGTAACCTTGCCAAAGAAAATACAGCGTCAAACTCGGCCTGTGAGAACAGGAGCAAATTATGCATGAAATCATTCTACAGCCAGCCATGCCTTCATACCAATGTTACTCATTTCTCTGGCACTATAAACTGCCATGGGTGTCTACTTCAACTACACAAAAAAAAAAAAAGTTCCCTCAACACAAGTGGTGTGACAAATGGGAGGCAAAGGAGAATGATTTTGAAAAGCTCTTGACAGTTAATAATTGGTGTCACTGGAATGTGTTTTTGAGCAGGGGAGAAGGGAGGGGGGGGAGGGGGTAGGTTGCTCCCGGGTCGAACAAAGATCGGTGCTGGCTTAAAAGATTCACAAGGAGTTGCCGAATTCAGCTCCCTGCCAACCAGAGTCCACATAGTTACCTGTTACTAAGGACAGGGCCTAGGAGAACCATGTGACCAGAAAGGGCAGATCTAGCCTCCTTATCCAAGTAGAATACAATCCCATCCCCCTCCGGGACTCAGAAACACACACTTGCACAAAAAAAACAAATACTCCCACAAAAACAGGCTGTGTCACATTCTCTCATCTTATCCAGCTCCGATAATAATATTTCTTGAAAAAGTGAACACATCTGGCTATTGCCACACTGCAACAGCGCTGCTTAATTTAGTATCTACAGCGTAGATGTTGGTAACTTTTTGGAGCTTTTGTTTTGTTTTTGTAGGGCCCATACTGAAAATATGATATAATGTAAACTGAGTTGGAGTGGTTTTTTTTTTTAAATATATATAGACCCAAATCCAAAAAGATTTTTAAAACAGCTGTTTAATGGTGCCTTCTTGACAACATCTAATCCATGGCTGTTACTCAAATACCATCTCTCTGGTTTGCCTTTGCAGGGCAAAAAAACCCCCATAAACTTCCATTTTCAGGGTGGCCTCTTAAAGCCTGATAAGTACTTTGTTGTCAATAACTTGCAGTTGTTCAGCTGCTCTGATCGCATTAACGATCGATAGAAAACTACATTGACACATTTTGATTTGTGCAGTTTATAATTGTTTATTTAAAATATAAAACAATTGTAAACTAGGCAGCTGTGGGAAATTGTAGCTCCACTATGAAAAACTTCTTTGGCCCATGAGCCTTTTTTTCTATTAAGGGAGTTAGCATTTGTAATTGCCTGCCTGTGCAGTTTTCAGCAAACTTTTTTAATGCACTTAGTCATGTAATCATACATCATCATTTATTGTCAGGCTTTTAATCTCCTTCTTATGAAATCCTTAAAATGTTATAAATGCTGTGATATACAGCATTAGACTGTTCCTTTGCAATCATCTGTGTTTTAAAATATCTGCACCTTCCAGTTTATGATACATCTTTTTGCTGGCACTAAGTACCAAAAAAAAAAAAAAAAAAACAAGTAGCAAACGAATGCTGGTTTTAAATTTGGTGTCTGAGTGGGTGTTTCACATGTTACCCCACATGTGAATCTGAGAGGATCTTACATTCTATCAGTCAACAAACATTGTGATGCAGAGAAAAAAAATCAGCACCTCCTCTCAAGGAAAATTGTCTCAAAACTAAAAATCTGAAAAACTCAAAACATTTCAGACCTTATTGCACCAATGTGAACAAACATTGGTGCTCCCCCTGACGATTGTCAACATCAGTCCATTGCCCTCACATTTAATTTTAAAAACTGCCTCCGTGCTCACAATGGCCCCTCTATACTGACCACCCCGAAAAGTAAAAAAAACACACAGGCCTCTCTGTACTTTTCCATACACACACATACACACTTGCAAGTCGCACGTCTCTCAGCACCCTGCTAGTTGCCCCCAAAACTCCAACCCCAATCCCCACCAACCCCTCCCGCTTCCCTTCCCTGCTTGCATTCTGCTTTACTACTTATTTGCGAATTTATCTGTCCAGTGCGGTTCAAATTTAAATAAGAGATCAAATTACAACAGGGTCAGCAGATCAGAGCACTGCGAATGTTAAGGACCGTTTTCGACTGCCCCACATTTGCCTGCTTGGCTCCTGATTGGCTGTTGGGCAAGTGTGGGTGGAGCCTGGGGGATTGCTGTTGCAGAGAGGGAGCGGGGGAGATAGCTAGAGACCTTCGAGAGGGTTTTATTGGGATTATTGAGCCTTCCCTTTATATCGTTAACGCTGTGTATAATCCAGCTCGAGGCTTCTTCAATGGTCGTGGGGGAGGGGAGGGGAGGAGAGGAAAGGAGGCCTGGATTTCCAATGCTTTTCTGCTCAGGCAGGGAGGCAAAGCTGAACCGTGGCTGCTGTCACACATTCCCCAAGTTCTTGTTGCAAATATTTTCCTAACGTCCATCTAGCGATTATTTCCGTGTCTTACGTCCTCAGTAAAGCATTTTCATTTGTATGAGAGACGCCACTGGGGCCTTAACGGCAGCACTTCATGAATGTGCATGACTGTTGCATCGTTAGGCAAGACATATTTTCAGTTCCGTATTTTTTACCGAATCTGTAATAACGAGTAAATAACAGTAATGTTTTGGATTCAGACAGTCGAGCAGTTCATCCCATCCCCCACTTCTCTATGTGTGTATGTGTGTCTTCTTTTCCCCACCCTCCCTCTCTGGGCCTGTTCAGTATGTCATCTTCCAGGCAGCTCGTACAGTTAAAGGTAAAGTATGTTCTCTTCTCCCCCACTCCATCTCCACACCACTGTTTATATTTTCAGAGGCGTCTTTGTGATACGGTGCTCTCTCTGCTCGAGGCTGGTGATGAAGCGTTACAACCCATAGAATCTCTCTGCCGCCTAATGCCGTTTAAGACCAGTCACACCGAATCATTTAATCTGAAATACCATGTAAAATGCTATGGACAATTAAAAAATAGAAAAAGCATCTTAGAATTATTTGCTTTGTTTATTTCTTGGGAGCTTATAACAATTTGATTGTAACAATACGATAAGAGCATCTGTAAGACGCAAATAACTTAATACAAGCCTGTAAGGAAATCCAATGTTTCACAGACTCAGAAATGAGCAGTCTAGGTTAAAATTTCCAAGACATTAAAAAACTCAGATCTGTTAATCACTGCTGTCTATTTTCAAAACAAATTGAAATTTTGAAAATAACCTGGCAGAGCTTCTAATCCCACTAAAGTGGTTTACAGCAATCTTGAATAAGGGCAAAGATACACTGCTGACTTGTCTTTAGAAACAAATAATAGAACAGTTTCCTTATGGAGATATTGTAGCATTGATAAGCATTTTGATTTAATAAAATAAATTGTATAATATACAATCATAAACACACACACACACATTATATATATACATATATCAACAAAAAATGTATACACCAAAACAAATTTAAATACAATATTAATGGAAGAATATCTAGGCACAATTCTTCTAATTACCATAAAACAATAGACAACTTAATAAATCAAACTAACTATGTCACAGAAGCTGAGCTGAGAAAATATGTACGCAAACACATCTGCTGCAGCATTGTAAGGTAATGGAATCTTTCAAATGTCTTTGCTGTCCCCGATTAGCTGTGGGGCTGTGTACAAATCAGAATGGAAAATAAAGATAAGCAGGCCTCTACTATAGATCCTGTGTACTTTTACTTTTCAGATAAGGTCAAAGTCAGTCCCGACTTGTGCATTCAGCAGTCAGGACCTCTCTGTCTTCCTCTCTCACTGCCAGGCAAGGGGCAGCCTATAGTCTAGTGGCTAAGGTGCATGACTGGGACCCTTGAGGTTAGTGGTTCCAGCCACAGCAAGTACACCATTGCTGTTGGGCCCTTGAGCAAGGCCCTCAACCACACATCCACTTGGCTAGCCTAATCAACTGTACCTTGGATAAAAAGTACCAGCTAAATAACCAAAATGTAATGTAATATCACAGTCACACACTCAGTAAAATAGCCAATGAGGACTGAGCGTGTCTGAAGCTGAATGTTCTAATCTGAGGCATTTGACTAAATGATGTGCATGCAATCTCGTGGCTAAACCTTGGCTCTGGTGCTCGGGCAGTCAGTCGTGTCAGTGTGACTTTGTTGATTTATGTTCTACCTTTTAAGGTCAAGTTGACATGCAAAATCCTCCCACCTGCAACATTATTGCCAAGATCCAGGGACATCTGAAATACACTTGTTGTTCAGCTCAGGTAACTTGGTGGATTTCTGCAAATATTACACTTTTTGTCAAATTATTGAATTGATCAATTTTGATTACATGTGTAAATATATATTAAAGACCATACATATTTAGTATTATATTGAACTTCAAGAACTGCACATGGAGTTACCTCACCATGAACTCAATGCACACATTCGCTATTAACCTTTCCCAGATGGTGTGACAAAATTGTCAGCAAGGAATAATGAAAGCATAATTTTGTTATTACATATATAAAGTTGTTGTTTTTTGTATCATGAAATATGCATATGTATCTGTTTCCTGTAATGTGCCCCAAGAAAGGTTAACAATGTGTATGTGTATAGTGGCGAGGGATTGTTTGGCTTCTGTCTGCGATATCTTCCTCTTACAGCTAACAAGTTGTATCATGATGCAAACTCCCAAAAGTATTGTCTGAAAAGGCACGTACTGTTAAGCAACTTTAATGTGAACAGGGGAAGTGTGACAAAAACATAGGAGGGCAGGGTTCAACCCGTCATGAGCTGAGGAAAAGCATCCAGGAAGATGACTGGTGTTTCCACACCCCTCCCCACCCCCCTCCCTCGAAATCTCAGGTCCAGCACAATGATCCTTTCAGTGGCATGTCTAAACAGACATTTCCAGAGGCTGTGGGCCTTGTGCCGAATATGTTTAAATTTGGAAAATGGTGAAGCACAGCAAGCCACAATAGCTGCACACCACAACACCCACTCAGATCCATTTTGTCAAAACATGTCAGCCCAAACACAAACGCATTCTGCTTATCTACTAGAGCTGTTCAATGGCTAAGTGCAGGCAACTGCAGATAACAACAATAAAGATAATATGAACATAAAAATGTACTTTGAGAAAAAAAAAACAACAGCAAACTGTTGCCTTCCCTTCACACAGCAGTGTTTTTTTTCTCTTTGTTGTCAAGTGCTTCTGTTCAGTAAAATAAAGTCATCCACCCTGCACTTCCCTTATTATTCAATGCACCATCCAGCAGTGAGCATGCCATCTTTCTATTGTACATGCTTACATTGTGTGAGACACATTGTTTGTATATGAGTGACTATTTGTAGGGAGGTATGTCAAACCATATGTGTGCCAGTAGATCACTTCAGCCTCAGGATTAGATGTTTTACGGCCATGCATTCAAAGCACGACGAAAACATGACACCAGAACTTGAACGGGCTAATTTTTCTCCATATTAATTTCACTGCAATGTAAACTAGATACATATACGCGTTAAACTTTTGCAGTGTTGTACGAGATGTTTTAGACGAAAACATTTCGCTCGGAATAAGCCTAACTCAGAAACAATGGAGTGATGGAATCCTGGAGCAGACGTATGATTTGGAAAACGTATTTAAGAAAATGTTCACATTGTTAAGTATGTATATTTGATATTTTAAGGACGGCTCGTATTGGTAATTACAGTGTATTTGTTTTCTTAAGAGCAATTGCAGTGAAACTGTGGATGGTTTATGTTTATATATATATATAAATATTAGCCGTTTCCTGTAGCCTGCTTCCACGCTACAATGCATACAGTTCAGGTGTCAATCACATTATACCTGATAAAATCCTGCTTTGTGTATATACTAAACCTGTATTTTCTTATGTTGGTGAGTGCGAAACGAAAAACTATCCTTTTATTCCCATATTTAACAATACGTTTTATATATGCATGACAAAAGAAATATTTACAAAAACAAAAAAACATCACACAAGCAGAATTAATGAAACGAAGACAAAAAAGGTCACGAATGTCATTGGTCTGTTTATATTACATTTATTTTCAAAAACGTACAGTATTTACAATGACAGTACCAAGCAATGGCGTATTATGATCGAAGTAAATAATTTCACGAGCTTCAGCCTGATTGGCTGCTCGGACGAACTCCTACTCAACACACCCTCTGTCGCTCTCCAATGCAAGGTAACAGACACACACACACAGAAAGACAATCACAAGTAATATGTGACAACAGAAAATGATCCACTGTTTTACTGCAATGAAGTACTTGTTGGTTTGTATAAAAACGTTGCCAAGGTGTCTTGTCAGCTATTCTTGGAAACGTTGTTGTATGCTGGTAGTCCGTTATACAACAGTGAAAGGTGTTACTGTTGCTACTGCGCTACAGAACTCAATAAAGTCTTTTTGCATGAAATCTTCACTCTGCATAACATCATCTTCTGATGGAAAATACTGCATACTCTCCTCTTGATGCAACTCACCGAAGCTGAAAAACTGGAACTGCTGATGTTTCGCCAACTGTCGAGGACAAAACCGGGCAGAGGGTGGTGGGGACAGATCAGGACTGTCCATAAGGGCGCCTCTGGCGTTTTCCAGCACGCCGAGATATGAGTCCATGTCCGCAAAGTCCATTTCGCAGTCCGACCCACTGTCTGTGCCGACGGAGTCGGACCGCATATGCATCATCTGGTACTTCTCATGCATTAGGAATTGATTGGTGTTCCGTGGGGCTCGCATCCCCGGTGCTCTGCTGCCCTGAATGTTGACAGGACGTAGCGACACGGTCTCCGTAGGATGAGACCCAGGTCGATTCTGTTTGTTGTAAGAAGGGCAGTGCCCGTATGCTCTACCCCTCTTCCCACGGTAACATGGTTTCCTTGTACATTTGTACCAGCTATGCTTGTTGCTCCCTCTCCTTGAATCATCCTTGTGCACCAGACATTGCCTGTCGGTACAGGCGGTTCTGTTGGTGTAAACCCGCCAGTTGCACATCGTGCCTTTACCACACATTTCTTCGTCGAACAGCAGAAGCTAGCGAACGTTAGCTACCTACTCTGCTCTCTCACATAATCTTCTCGGCTGCGGACAGCTGAGAGGTAACAAAGAATTGACTTCTCTGTTTAGGGATTCGTCTATTGTGTGTAACCACACGAATGCCCCAAATAGTCTACCTTTTCACAATCTTTTTAGTTTTTTTCTTTACCACGGACTTTCGGTGGTACATAGCCTGGAGTGCCTCCTGTAGCACAGGCAGTTTGACGAGCTCGCGGCTGTCTATTACGGTGACAGTCACACCTCTTTTCTTCTGCGGCTGTTTTTCTCTTTTCTCGGTGACTGTAAAAATCAAATGCTAAGCTAATGCGTGAATAAACACTGTAAGTGTGTTTTTATAGCTTATATTTGTAATATTTTCGTTAATTAACTGCATAAGTGTTCATTTACACCTCTTTACCTGCCTGGCCTTGACTCCTCTCACATGTGAGACAGTTTACAGTGTGACGAACAGGGCGATTCACTTCTAGATATATTGAGTTGGATCATTTCAATCGATGTTAGAAATGCGGGGGTGCCCAGTATTGTTTAGCAGCTAAACGGTTTAAAAACTGTAAACTATGAATACAATGTACATTAACCGATACAACAAAAATCTTTATTTCATATCTTAAAAGATAAATTCGACAAAACATGATTTTAACATGGTTATTTTAAATGGATAGTATTCGTTACCACCTCTTTTTGGATGGACTAACCTGTTCTTTTTTGGAAGGTCCAAAGAGCTTCTACGGTAATAACGTTCCTGAGTGCTGTTTTTGTGCGTAACGACTGAACTGATGTGTATGAGAGCACGTACATATAGTGTACGCACATTTCGGAACAACAGAAAGAATTTGCAGTTACTGAATCGTTCGCGTCGATGGGCTAGACACTTCGCCCATTGACAGGCTATATGCAATCAAGTCGTGTAAAGCATTGAATTACAAAAATCTGAAAATATAACAATGTTTCTTCTGGTGTGAACATGTCCAAACCGAAATAATACTTTAATGGTATATACAAGCGTGTTAATTAAAAATTCCCCGATAACTGCAGATAACTGTGAGGTTTTCTTTTCCGTAAACATTTGATAGTCTGTCTGCCATTGTTACATAACTAGGAGGGTTGCCATGAACTTTTTAAAGCAGTAATTGTGGTGAGTTTTTATTTTAATGGGGACCAATCGAAGTGGGTGAATTTAGCGATAACAATGAAAAACAGAGGGAGAGGAAGTTCAGTTTGAGGCATGGTCTAAATTAGCCAAGTTATTTTTTGTTTAAGCTAACATTCGTATCGTGTTATATGGAAGCTGTGTATTATTTTACAAACTGATGTCGCTCAGCATGCATACTCAGAGGCTATTGAACATTTGCATATAATTTTACATAAATGTCATTTTTGTATTTCAAAATTTTTTTTTGCTTATTGGTTTTACGATTACAATGCACAACCATTTACGCCATTAGTGACTACAATCGTATAGTTGTTTTCATGTTGTGTTAAATCTATAACAACATTATGAACATTTTTGGAAATCAGGGTTTTTACTTTAGGCTGATTTTAATAATAAAAAATAAGACACATTAATGAGTTAAATGAGAAATTAGTCGTGTTGGACTTCAGACATGGCAGCTGTTCTGTTTTCGGTGTTGAAATGTGGTACGCTGTGGCAAAGTTAAACACAACCACTGAAGGAGGAGTATTGGGAAATGCAGTTAAAGTACTGGGATGCAGTTTACAGCATCTCTGGGCAACATTACGTAATGTATCTTTAAGAGTCTTGCATATTGTCAATGAAGTATCATTTTTTGAACTTTGCACTTTAATTTTTCATCTGACTTACACACTATACAAAAATGCAATATATTAAATGGGTAGTTTATTCCTTTGCAAAGTACTTGACAGCATAATCAGTACTAAAAAAACATGTGTTTCCAAAACCCAGAAAAGATATGCTGTCATCCCTACAAAGACAACATATCCTGCTGGAATTTATATCAAGCATGCTTTTTCTTTCTGTGAAAAATATCTTCTTTCTATATGCTATCAGTATTACGTTGTGAATAACTGACATATAATTAGGTGACCAATCAGTTTTCCGTTTTTCCAGATAAGTTTGTCCCAAGAGATTAACTATAATCTTCTCTGATTGACTATCAGAACTCTAATAGTCCTCTTGCTGATCTTTGCTTGTGAAGCAGTAAACACTGTTCAAATACATGCCAGAACAATCAAGTCCTCTTGCAGAAAAAAAAAACTTGCACAGGTTTATGGAACATTCACCAGAGGGAGGCAGTGCTGCCACCCACAATATTGACAGGTTCCTGGAAGGAAAATTGCCATGCTCAAAAGCTGGCATTCAAATGGCTCAAAACATTCATCATTCCCCCACCCCAGCCCCCACCACAAAAACCCACCCTCAGCTGTTCACCCACATCCAACAGACCAGCTCTGGAACCTGCAAAGGAGGGGAACGAACAGACAATTTATCAACTGTCAAACCCTTATCACACTGTCTTTTACAAAAACAAGGTCTGCTAAGGGCAATCACCATTGTTCCAAACCAAACTTGCTGTCAATGAGATGTTATTATTATTAGTATTATGTCACCCAGCCAAACCTGGATAAACAAAGGTTACACACAAATAATGTGCAAAATTTTGAAATTGGAAGCTTACTTGTGACGGGCATGAATCGAAATACTGTACTGTACATCAGTGTTTCTTATTTGAAAATAAATCACTGTAATCTGTAAACAGTGCCGTGCTGTGTCTAGCGCCTTCTGTCAGATCTGCATTGCACCTGCGCAGATTCACTGTTATTAAAACCACATGTACATTGGACAGGCTGCATGGACAGGATTAGCCGTTCACATGATTGCATGACAGAGGAACTGCGCAGATGCAAAGAAACTGTCCTAACCCAGTGCGTCCGTCGTACCAAACTCTCATTGTTCATGTTCAATGACAGCTGTTGTGAATAAAGTTTTCCCAGTTTGAATCCGACTGCTGCAGGAAAACACAACATGAAGATGGAGTGGAGGGGAAAGTAATTTGTGCGCCGCGTATAGCTACGAGATGTCGACCGATGATCCTGGCGACACAAAACATTTCTCAGTTTAGTTTTTACAAAGGTTTTCAGAGTCGGAACTGGCAATGGATTCTGTCGTGTTCCCCGATGAGGTCACTGAACAGAAGAAGATCCGCATCGTTGGATCGGAGCTAGTGGAGAACTACACTGTATGTCGCTAACGTTACCATACATAATACTAATCTCCATAATAACAACAATATTTGCGGATGGTAGTTAGCTCTAGCTAGCACCACAGAATAGTTTACTTGCACAAAGTAACTGTTAGCTTACGTTAACAAGCCGATGATAGCGCTGACTTGTTAATGGTTCGTGCCGCAATAAATATTTTCAGCATTTGGCTAGCTTGCTGTGAAGCGCTAGCTAAGATGCTGTTACTTAGCCTGAATTATTTCAAAACTAGTTTTCCGTTTTGCCTGGCTAGCTGACTAAGCAATCTCTCTAAACCATCGTTAGATGTTATGGATAACCACATTTTTTTGAGTTGGTGCAAGCTAAACATCAGCCCGATGTGTATGTTACATAACAATACCTTGCCAACTTACTGGCAGGCTTTGTTTTCTGTATCGACATGCAGCTGCCTCTGTGTGCAGACACTTCTTGATTTTAACCTTGTAGCTATCATAAAGTTAGCTAGACTCAAACTTCCTTTGCCACTTACAACTAATTGGCAATCAAACTAATGTTAGGCTTCCTCGAACACTTGTTGTATTTTTCACTCTGTATTTGCCTGAGCTAGCTACGGAATTGTAGTTGTTTATAGAACTTTGGGGACCTGTCACAGCCATACCTAGGATTAATTTATGCTATCAGATGAATTTTGTGGTTAGCTATCGTTGTTACGTAAATTATAATTGTGCAGGAGAACCTCGGCTTGTAACTGTAACGTTAATTTCAGAGGAGGTTTTTAGCCAGTGTAAGGTAAGGGACGTAGTTACCTGGGGCGCTTTGAAATTTCAAGAAATGTCACTGTGAGCTAAATGTGTTGATTTGTTATAAACTAGTTAGCTTAGCTCAGGTTTGGATGGGTTTGACATGTAGCTAACTGGCAAGCCTAATACGTATTACAGTACTCTGCGCTTGATAACAAAGTGAATATTAATTTATTTCGTTTTATTTCTATTACTGTACTATGTAGATGAGCTAGCAACCTAGAATACATAAACCTGACATGTCTGAGAAATGCACCTGGCGCTCTTTTTTCTGAACATACAATCCCGGTAACTACTTTCAGGTATACATCATTGAAGTGACAGTTGGAGACCACCAGTGGACAATAAAACATCGATACAGCGATTTTCACGATCTACATGAAAAGGTGAATCTGCCACTTTTATTCTTGCTTGAATGAACAGTTTCCCCCACATCATCTACTTTATTCAATGTTTAGGATGACAATACACTAATTGATACAGTGAATGTTTTAACATTCATAAGTACTATCTATCCTCTGGGATGGGCATACTGCTTTTTAGTTGTCAGACAAATATTCTCCTTGTAACGGTCCCTTAAATCATAATATAACATATCCTTATTCTCCCCTCCAAAAAGCTTACAGCGGAAAAGAAAATCGACAAAAATCTGCTACCGCCCAAAAAGATGATCGGCAAAAATTCCAAAAGCTTGGTGGAAAAACGACAGAAGGAGCTAGAGGCCTACCTTCAGACTCTGCTTGTCAAGTTCCCTTTGGCTGCGCCCAAAGTCTTATCCTGTTTCCTGCATTTCCATTTGTATGTAAGTAGCCTGTATTTTTCAGTTGGGTATTCTTTCTCTGTATTGCTCTTTCACATGTCATATCAGAGTCATTGTAAGTTTCAATGTCCTCAGTGTGTGCAGTTTTTTGATCACATTGGCTATCAGTTGTTTTAGAAAGAGAATGACGGGGCTTATGCTTGCTAAGAGTCAATTGACAGTGTACTCCTTAGATCTGACTCATGTGTTGAAAAGCTGTGGTTCTTTATCTCTGTCTCAACAGGTTTATTGATCCAGGGATTTAAGGGCATTATTTTGACGTTGTCTGTTGTAAGAGAAGGATCATTACTCTTTAGTCAAAGAGGTTACTTGTCTGCATGCATAGTATGCAACTTATGTGATCAAATTGGCATTGAGCATTCAGAGGCGCTATTCTGTGATTCATTACAGAGAGCGATATTGTTAATATGTTACTGCTTTAGGGCTAGCGACGTGAACAGACATGTGACAGGAATGAAGAGGTTTAACAATTGGACATCCTTCTCGTGGCTTTAATTGCTGGCTTTTATTACAGCCCAAGACTGTATATCGCGTAAGATTTCGTATAAAATATCCCTTTTTCTGTTTTTCAGGGAAAGAGGTTTTTTATACTTGTCAAACTGTTAGTGAAGAAAGCTTGATTGTGTAAAATGTTTTTTTAACCCACCAGAATTTAAATATGTAATCAGCTCACCCAAAACCTTCCCCGCTGACACGAGATGAAGAGCCTGGTCATGTGACTCTCCGACACACATGACTAGCCTTCGGTATTAATTACACTGTGGATTGAACACCAGTCACATTTTGATAAATCCTGATAAAGATGAATTTGCTCATACACACTGTTTAATGTGGAGCTGGGGCCATTGCCGGTAATGGCATGGTGGGGACTCAAACCGGAGCATATGCCTTTACCCTGTTTGCAACCTGGAGGCGCCATGAAAATCAGCCTTACTGTTTTCTGTGATGCGTTTTCCAGCCTTCAGAGGAAAGACGTTTTCTGTCCATTCTTTTTCAGGAAATCAATGGAATTACCGCTGCACTGGCAGAGGAGCTCTTTCACAAAGGTGCGATGACTTAAATCTCACAAATTAAATACATTTCCAGGAGTAACATTCAGCATTTGTCCATATTCAAAGGGTATATATGTTTTAGGCAAGATAAGGTTACTTTTTCCACTTGTTTGTTGTGTGGCGCAAAATAACTGCTCTTTGTCACCTGGTTTTTTGTTTTTTTGGTCTCTTGGTCTCAGTTTTTTCGTCCATCAGTCTCAGTCTGTCAGTCTTGGCACACACCAGATACACACCAGTATACATGGGATTATATACATTGGCGGTGTGGACATTGGCCAGTTGGTCAAAGGACAGTTTTAAAATAACAATTAATATTTAAAAAAAAAAAAAAAGTTTTTTTCTTGATTTGGCGACAGTTTTGTTTGATTTGATTTTGTACTCAACAGTGTTAGATTTGTTATCAAACAGTTTTATGCGTATACATTTGACTCGGGTCTGGTTGTCTGGGTAACTGGCTTTGTACCTGTTTGTGTCCAGGTGAGCAGCTCCTGGTTGTCGGGGAGGTTTTTCTGCTGAGGCCTCTGCAGTTGTATGCCATTACCCAGCAGCTCAGGCAGGCCAAGCCCACCTGTGCCAACGGAGATGCCAAGGCAGACCTCGGGCACATACTGGACTTCACCTGCAGACTCAAATATCTCAAGGCAAGGTTCCAGTATTTCTCCCTCGGGACGTTTAAGAGCTGAGTCTGAAATGATTTCAGCTCTACAGCTACGTCTTTATTTTGGTTCCTTTTCAAAAACAAAAGTGAAAGTGACAGTTTTTGTATAGACGCAATAATCTTAATGAGCTTCTCTTGAAGTATCTACGGGTGAGGAGGGTGCTCAAGTTTATGCTGTGTGTGCAAGGAAATGAAAAGCTGTACAATGGTCATTGTATCATGTGTTTCTAGTATTGTCTGTCATAAAAACTTTGCTTCCTTGTACAGCAAAAGTAAAACAAAATAAGACTTTGTTTTGATTTTCCATCTCTCCAGATTCCTGGCACTAGAGGAGTGGTGAGCAGCAGCAACATTCAGGAGAACCTTCTTTCATTCGACTTGTCAGTCTTCAAATCGCTCCTTCAGATCGAGGTAGTGGCAATACCTGCACAGCCACTTCAGCATGTAATGTTGTAATGGCAAGAGACCGTGGCCAGGATAAAATGCGCTGCAATAAAGCAAAATCTTTTATTCATTTCAGATCAGTCACTGTGATTCAAAACAAATTGTAGGGCTCCCCTCTTTAAAACCAACCGTGGCTACAATGAGCATTCACTACTCTGCAGCATCAATGAAGGTACGGGTCTAATTAGCTTCCTCTGTAGCTTTGGGAAAGACTGTGGAAATTGAAAATAACTGCTGGACAAAGTCCATGCTAATACTTGTGCAGTTCTCTCATTGGAGTTTTTTTTTTATTTTTAATTTTTTTTTTGCTAACACCAAGCTGCTGTGTTTGCAGGATATCCTGGTTCCGGAGTCTGCGGAGTTCGCGCAATGGCAGGCAGAGGGCGTGGCCTCTGACTGCCCCGTCACTGCCATAATTCCGACCTGGAAAACGTTAACCACTCTGGACATGAGTCACAATTCCTTAAACTGTATTGATGAGTCAGTGGTGAGTGGATCCGCCGGCTGTTCCTTTAATCATATTATTCAGTTTATAGAGGCCGTACTGGCAAGTACACAGTTATTGCTGCTAAGCCCTTTTTTCATTAAGATCATTGTTTCATTATTTTGGGTACTTTTGAATTATTGATGGCAAATGCATGTGATGTGTCAGTGTCAAAATAGTCCCACACAGTCACGCATAACAACAAAAAATATTTAAGAAATCATGGAACAATCTGAACTTTTGTAATTCCTTGGCTCTATTTGTTTATCTTTTTCAGAAATTAATACCAAAAGTAGAATTCCTAGACCTAAGTTACAATGAACTGTCCCGAGTGGAAAACTTGCAGGTAATACACAGCTATGTTCATTAAAGACCTGTTTTTCTTTTTGCCTATCTGTCTGCCTCGCTCTCTCCCTATATATATATATATATATATATATATATATATACATATATAAAAAAATAGAGAGGCACACTTAAAGTAACTGATTTGTGTCCTGTTTTTGGAGTCTTTAAAATAAATGAAATCAGCGTGAAATGAACACTGAAATAAGCATGGGTTTTATCATGGGTTAAAAGCCATCCCGTATCATAGTTAAAATACAAGCGTAAATATAAGCGTAGGAAAAACTAGGCTGACAATGGAAGACAAGGAAAGGAGAATGTGTTGAGCAACTTGTGTTGGTGCCTGATTGATTCTCTCGGGGCTTGTGTCTTTGCAGCACTTGTATAATCTTATTCACCTGGATCTGTCGTACAATAAACTGACAGTTCTGGAGGGAGTTCACACAAAGCTTGGGAACATCAAGACTCTGAACCTGGCAGGCAATCAGTTGGACAGCCTCTCTGGTCTTAATAAACTCTACTCCCTTGTCAATTTGGATTTGAGCAACAACAAATTATCACAGGTATTGTTTTTTCCATCTCTGTTGGGGGAGAAACTCGAGCTGCCTTTGAGAGCATCGCCCTGGTAACTGTGATTATTATGGTTTTTCATTTATTTGTGCCAGTAGTTCTCCATTATTATTTTTTTTTGCTAAATTTCAGACAATTGTTGCCAAAACATAATTGCTGTAACTTAAACAAAACAATAGGGGTTATGACACTCTGCTTTTGAGATCCTGTTTGTAAAGTAAATAATACTTAAGTTATACACAAAACCAGACTACCTCTGCAAAGGCAGATCTTTTTCAGTGTATCGGTTAATTTGGTTGCAGTTCTGTCTAATTAGCCAGGAGTGAGTAGTAACTGTTGTCCTTTTAAAAAACAGTTCTTATATAATGTTCACACATTTAACCACGTGAAGCAGAGACAAAGAATGATAATTTTGAAAATGGCACATCCTTGAATAATCCAAATATGAGGGCTTGTACTAAGTGTACTACTACATAAAAAAAGAAACTAACCTCATGTGACAAATGCATGCTGCGAAAACACTGTGTTTTTTTCAGTGTAAGCAGAGCTCTCTGTACGTTCACACCATTGGACGAATGCTGGGTCTTAATGCAGCAAGCTGTTGTCGCACGGGCTTTGTTACTGCAGTCGGTGACTTTTATTTCTGCTCATGTACCTGCAACAGGCCATTAGCGGATGCACAGATGCCTCCTGTTCTATGTCTATGGTGTTATGATCAGGGAGTCGGGGCTCTGGGATCTTCAGCTTTCCACTGGGGGCTGCTGTGCCTTGGGGGGAACTTTCCTCCTCATCAGTGATCCACATTATTTAACCTTTTCGCTCCTGTTCTGATCGGCAATATGATTTTATTTAAATTTGTACATTGTTTATGAATGTTACACGTCAGTAGAGGTTTGCAGGGAGCTGGAAACAAAGAATATGCTTCAGTGTATAGGGGTATGTTCAATTTATCCAATACGGTTTATGTTTGCACTCGCCCACGGTACTGAAATACAAACTGTACACGTATGTAAGCATAGCAGTGTTTTTCATTATTAACTGCATTCATATTACAAAGCTTTAAAACAATGCGTGAAACTTTCCTGGAGAGACCACTGTAAGCAAGGCTCACAGTCTTCAGTTTCAACTGATTTTCCGTGGAAAAATGTTTTGGATTTCTTCAAAAAGGACAATTCAGTTTGAGATGATTTCATCTCATGATTTCATGTTTTTCTTGCATCAAAAAAAAAAAAGATTTTGAGTTTGTAAGGGATTCCTGTTATCCACCATGTGTTCTTCATTTTGTCTCCCCAGTTTGAAGAGATTAAAAACATAGGAATGTTGCCGTGTTTGGAAAAGCTCTGCCTCACCAACAACCCCCTTAGCATCATTCCTGACTACAGAACAAAAGTTCTCGCACAGTTCTGGGATCGGGCCTCAGAGGTAGGCGGTGACTGTTATTTATTTATTTGTTTATTTATTTATTTACCTATTTATTTATTTGTTTTATTATACATTTAGGTCCTACATTTTACATTTTTAGTAATTAACAGTCACTCTTGGCCAGAGGGAATGAGAACAGTGTTTGAGAGAAGAGAAAGAGAAAGCAGTGATGGGAGTTTTTATGAGCTTCATAGTGGATGGAGCCATAATGATTTTTTTTTTTTTGTTTGAACCAATCAGAACACATATCTCTACAGATAAATGTAATTATTTAAAATTGCTGAGACTGCAGCTGCGGTCCACGTCATTAAATCTGCTGCAAACTTATTTCTTGTTTGATTGGTGGAGTGTCGATAGCTTGTGACACTCCACCAATCAAACACAAGTAAACACTAAAACAATTGTGTTCAATTGGAGGAGTGTGACATCGTCTGAAGTAAACTTTGTGAGTGATTTTTTCGATTGGCTGAAGATTTAAGAATGATGGAATATGGTACCTATGTTTTTTTTTTTGGTGCCATGAAGCATCGCTGTCCCATAAGTAACACAAAAGTTCTGAGCTCTGAGCATAGCTCATGTTGAGCCATTGGTGCTTTGATCAATGGGAGTGACTCATTAACTTAAACCATAGCATTTAGTGCTCTAGTTAGCAAGTGCCTGAGGGTGACTGAACAGTGGGCCATATTTTTGTGAAAACATTGCACAGTACAAGCAGTTATTTTGTGTTGTTATTTTCTTCCCATTATTCCCTTTTCCCCAAACCAAAGGAAATAAATTTTGAGCGTGTTTGTTGAAGCTAAATGCAGTTTGAAAAGATGTGTTTTCAGTCTATGGTGGGAGGAAAAAAGACAGTGACTGGTCTGCTGTGACAGTGTTTTTAAAATTTATACAGCATGGTTAAAATAAAACGTAAAATGATAGAAGGACAGCAATGTTTGCCTTGTGTCTGTTTTAGGTGTGTCTAGATGGTGTCGCAACTACCGAAAAAGAGCTGGACACAGTGGAGGTCCTGAAAGCCATTCAGAAAGCCAAAGAAGCGAAAGACAGAATGGCAAACAGCGAGAAGAAGGTAGATCACAAACCTTACACCCCGCAAATATACTGTGTGTGCTGGTGTAGAAACAGAGCCTGCATAGTTTTATGTTCTATTTTTGTTCTTATGACACTGTTATGATCTTCCAGGGGGTGGGCAAGGTGGGCCATATCAGCTTCTGGGTATCCATGGCGACTTTTTCTCTTAATTCTTTATTAAATTGTGATCTGACAGCTTAGCTAGGTTTGTCTGTAAAGCGTGTGATTGAATGGCAGCTGAAATTTGTTTTTGGGACCTTTAAATGAATTTTTATTTTACTGTTATCAAATCTACAAGTGTACCAAGACTGGTATATCCAGAGAATTAGCTAATTTGGGCTTAATTAGTGAAGGCAAAATCTTGCATACGCACAACGGCCCTGCAGGCGTGGAACCGCCTGCCCTTATGCTGCACTGTAACTGTTTTTGGATTTCATGCTAACGTTTCTTAATTATTTAATTCTCCCCAATCATTTATGTGACCTGAAAGTTAAGCTACTTTTATTGGTAGGATCATAGGTAACAGCCAACGACTGTTCTTATGTCTGTTACATTTTACCGTGGCCTAATTTAAGAAGAAAGTAAACTGGCAGTGGTGTATGTAGCTAATAGGCTAACTGAGGAAGAGTCATTGGTAGAAAGCTAGTCAGAGATTTCCCATCCCTGAGGTTGATATCACCCACGGTTAGATTTGATCACATGATCCAGCCTCATTCACACTTCTGCAATGTGGCTGGAGTGTGATGCAGGACAATGAAACGTTGGCTGTCACTCTTTAAGTCCCCCGTTGCCTATGGAAACCAAGCCTCAGCAGTGTTCTCAGCACAGCGCTGCCCAGACTTGGTCCTGGAGGCCCTCTCTGTCTCCTACTGTCTGTTCCCCGTTCCCGCCGAAAAAAAAACTGACATACGAGCTGTCGATTTTAATATAACACTTTAATGTTGAGTGATTTACCACTTTTAATACTGCATTTTGTCAGAAGCTCATACCCATGTAATGGGCGTTATTTGGATGGCAATAAAAAAGGGTATGCCTGCTGCAGGTAGCTTGATAGCATGCAGTGCTATTATGTAAACATCTTATACAGAATGAATATTCCATGTTCAATTAAGGACTTCTGTGTAATGAGGCAGATCAGTTATTGGAAAGCTAATGCTTTCATTTCCTGTAATGTGCCATGGCTAACGATTCTTTGTACATAGCTTACCATTTGTAATTGACTTATTGATATCCACCTTCCATTGAAATGAAAGTGATACAAGTGAAGTCCTGCATGTTTTAAACTGTGGATGAACCAGGTGATCAAGACAAAATAAATTGTAGTGAGTCAAACCTCCATTTTGTTAAATTCTGTATGAGCACAAATGCGTGAAACAAAACACGCTGAACAAACTTAATTAATCAAGAGCTTGGCTGGAATGAAAACTAGCCATAGACAGTGCCCCCCCCCCCCACCCCAGGCATGTGTAAGATAAGCACCCCATTAGCACTAACCGGATTTTAAAAAGGAATCTCTAATCAAATTCTGTTTTCAGATGCTACAACATTAAACTGAAGGCTTAATTTTCTTCTCTAGTAAACAATTAATATGCAAATACTTCCTAATTTGAATGTGACATAAAATTCAAAGCAAAGTAATTCGAGGGGGGCAGGGGTGGTAAGCAAGCTACCTACAGGAAATCCAAAATGCTTTTAGTGATGCACTCTTAACAGAAAGCTCCAGCAAGGTCATTTACTGCCTGCTCTTTGTCTATCTCTGTATTCATCCCCGCTAAGAGGAAGGAGAAGGTTTTCTCATCTGCAGTCCCACACAACCTTGCAGCGATCCTTTCAGATTCAATAAAACGTGTTTCCTGCATGCCTGGATTCAGAAGGAGTGTGCTCACTCTGGCCTGCCATTAATTTCCTCAAATTTCAACATGTATCTCCAGTATGTTGCGCAGCACCACGCCTCGGTGCAGACACCATTTTGGCTCAAGCAGCATATGTTTTCCAAACCCCAGCACTGCACGCTGGAGTAGAATCCATTTTGGCTCGGATAGTATCAGCTTTCCAGCCTCGGGCTGGCAGGAGCAGAATCCATTTTGGCTCAGTCAGCATCTGGTTTCCGTATACAGGCAGTCAGAAGCAGAAATGTAGATGATTAATTTGCAGTGTTTTATGGTGCATGGGCGTGTGTTTCTTGTGTCAAGCACATGACTCCTTGAGCTGCTCCGATCCACTCATCACTGCAGATATCCATCCGTTTCCAGGTTATTTATAGTGCCACTCTGGGGCCCATCTGTGTGTTTTTTGTATCAGACAAAAGCTTAGTTTCGCCGAATGTTTGAACTGTACTCCAGATTCATGTGAAATCTCTGCACGTAGTGTACCTTTATTGATGGGAAAATCCAACAGGCCTCCGATGACATCTAGTGGAGTTGTATCAGATTACTACTTATGTTGCCTAGAATAAAGCAATGGTTTGCAAACTTAGTCCTGGGGACTTAGTTCTGCCCATCTCTTGATCAATTTAGGTTGCTGGAAACTTTTTTTTTTTTTTTTTTTTTTTAAATCTTTTGGATTTTTCCCCATTCTCTACACCTGAACTCAGCTGAACTGTTTCGTCTTCTGCTGCAGCCCCCTCCCACCAATTGTGGGGGGTCGCAGCTGTAAAGAAATGTCTCCTGCTTACAAGCTTAACTCAAAACCCAGCACCTGTTACCACTGCTCCGCAGCTAATCAGTGTTTAAATCACTTCTGTTAGCGTTCACTTTGAATGAGAACTTGAACACCCTACGGTTCTCTGGAGACGGTTCTCTCCCCCTGCCATGAATACAGAGGTAGCCCATGTATAAATGAAATTTGTGTTCAAAGCTGTTGGTTGTTGTAGCTAAGTCTTGCTCCTCCCCCTTTTAAATGGGTCGAGTCCGTGGAGTCGTGGGTGTCTCTTGTGTTGTGCTTCTCCTAAAGAAAAGTCTCATGATCTCTTTGTCAGATCTGTGAGGACTCCAGGCTTTCGGCCGGCGGATCCCACTCGCCCTGCTCTTCCTCCTGCCCCTCCTCTCTCGCTGCTCCGCCCTGCTCTCCTCCCACTGCTCCGCCCCTCTCCAGCCAAGGTAAACATGTATGTATCAGGCATCAGGCTGTGGGCGGGGCCTTTGCTTTTACCTGTGCTGCTGTGGTAGACTGGGGGTTGGGGTGGCGGGGGGTTCTACCTGTTTAACAGGAAGTTGCTGCATGAAATAATAGTTCTAACTTAGTGCTAATCTTATCTAGATGCTTTGTGAGGTGAATGTAGCCCAGCTCTTAAGCACCTGGTTGTGGCTGATCAGCTTATCCTGTTCTGCACTCAGGACCTCAATTAATTCAGTCAGGTTTTGAGTCTGTGCAGGGCTGCAGCAAAAGCTTACAGCCATATCGAATGTTCTTGGCTAAGGTTAGTGTCCTATGACTCGGTCAGTAAGGGTAACTGGGGAAGGGTGTGAAAGAATATTGAAGATGAGCGGCAAGATTACTAACACTTTTTCAAAGAAACCTCTGAAGTGAGCGGCTATCCCTGCAGTCTAACCTTCTTTCCCTCTGCGGCAGCTGTCTTGAGTCCCTTGAATTCCATGTGTGTATTTTGTGCTCAGAATGATCAGTAGGTTGCAGACTAGGAGCCTCATTCACACTGAGTTAAAAGTGTCTTAACAGGTCGAAGCTACCTACCTCACATGGTGGTACTAATGCTTTGCAATGTTTTGCTGATCTTCTGTCAAGCTAATTTTTTATGTTGAAGTCAATCTAACATTTTTCCCTTTTCGATCAATTGGGAACACCCGGTCAGATTCGGAAGCCATATTCATTCCTACAGTCTCTGCCGTCAATTTGGGAGAGCACAGACAAGCACATCCACTCCCCCAAAACACATAATGTCACCTGCCTCTTCTTATCATGACAGGATGGTACCAGACCATGGGCCCCATTCACACACTGAAACAGTGCCTTAACAGGGTTATACTGGTCTTAGGGGCCAGGCTTCATCACAGCAAAAATGGGTGGAAATCACATAAACTACAATTAACTTGCTGATTTCAGCTAATCATTTTGTTTTGTTCTGAAGAGAAAGACCTTTTTTAATTGGTACAAACAAGTCAGTTAAACATAGCCCCACCCATTTTTGGTGTCATGATACCTCATTTTCCTAGCAGTACCTGTGGAAGCAGGTTTTTGTTCTAGCTGAGGTGGTTACGTGATTCATTGCATCAAGGCCAGGTTTACACCCTCTTGGATTAGAGTGTGAACGGATGAACGTGGAACAGAAAGAGGATAAGTTTGGTAGGACACCTGGTAACATCAGGGACACCGTTCTTCATGCAACCACCACCCCCCGGCTTTCCCCTGTTCTTTTTGAAGATGCATAATCATTTCAGTATTGAACAGCATTATTTAATTTCGCCCTTGTTGTTACTCAGCACATAATTAATCCGTTAAATCAGTTGATCTCACAGCTCGCTGAACTCAAAACTACTCAAAGGTGGTCAAAACTATCTTGCGCATCTTAAGGTGAAAGGAAAGAACAGCACACGTTGCTGCTGTGCAAGGGCTACAGTGAATACCAAGTGACTGTGGATTGAAATTTCAGGAACCTGATAACAGGTGGAGCTACTGTATATATTCATGTAGTTATCAACCAATCAAAACCCATTGTTATCCACTGTTAAACACTGTGATTGGTTCAAGCCAGGTTACAGTTCAGGAGACCGTACTTTTTCTGTCTATAAGACTGGTGATGGAGGAATGAGGTATCAGGACACCAAAATCTGTGGAGCTAGCATGCACAGCCAGTAACTCACTATCTGAGCCGGTCATTGTGTTTTGTTGTGAAGAACACAGCCTCTTCGGTAGCTGAAAACTGTTATTGACAACCGACTGTAGCGCCATGTTTTTCTTTGTCATGATACCTCTTCCTCCAGTCTCTACATGAGAACTTTATTGACATAAATGGATAAATATTTCTTTTTTGTTCAGGAAAAAAACAAACAAAACTTCCCAGATGAGCCACATCCATATTTTCTAGGGGTTTCAGTTTATTTTAATTTGGAAAATAATTCATAATGTCAGCTTGATAGTACTCTTGTCACGATACATATTTTCAAACATGTATGACATATTTTATGCTGTTTTAATAGTTCCTAATATATGAACATTAATTCACACATGAAAATGTCTGTTATATTTTTAAATAAGTGTTTTCCATATTTCTTTTCAGAAGTAATATGTACAGAAGAAGCTTTAGTTACCAGTAAAGTATTGACTCCTGTGGATTCTGCAATTACCCAGCGATGCTACAATTTACAAAACACTGCTTGTGAGGAAACATTACAGGTACTGTTGGTTAACGTTACCAATCACCATAACAAACATAATGTTTTTCTATAATTCTATAATATGATTTATTCAATTCTGCAAGCAGCTAGAGGTTTTAAACTACCTCGACGAGGCTGTTGTGTAGTTTACATTAACTTATATGTACATTAATTTACTTATTTTTTTCTGTGTTGGTCAGTTTTAGACAATAGATAATTTTTGTTTCAGATTGAGACGCAACCACTTCCTTCCTGTTTGTCACTGAAAATGGGCGCCGATCAGCAGCCGATGAGGTATGGGGGCAATGCGAAAAATGAACTGGGGTGCTTTGGACTGTAGGGGGCGCTAGTTGAGTGGAGACCAGGGTGCATGGTTCCTAAAGCAGGTCTGAGAGGTTGTACTGAACTGGGATCAGTTTTTCATGCTTGGTGGGTATCTGTGCTTGTTATGCGGGGTATTTTTGGAAAGGGTGTGGCTCAGATGAGCCCAGATTTGGTTAGGATATGGACGCGGTAAAACTGGTCCGCAGTCAGCACTCCTGTTAGTTTGAGCTAGTTTTGATGGAAATCCGCAAACTTTGTGCAGTCATTGAACTAATACGCACATTTACTAAACCTAGAGAAAAAAGCGTGTGTGTGTCTATATATGTGTACATATGTACATACACATACATACATATGGTAAATGTATAGAAGGTAGTAAAGATCTCATACATGTATATTAAAAAATACCAAACTTAAAAAAAAAGTTGGATTTTAGTATACTAGTATACACATATTACTTATATGTACAAGAACATAAATCTTCTCCCCTCAGTTGAGCAAACTTGCATTGTGTGTTGATGGTCCGCTGGGAGGATGTGTACATGGGAAGGGGTTAGTGGTTGCCATGACTCCTCAAGGCCGGTGGATAGGCCTGGAGCCGTGACGTAGTCTGTGGGTATCAATCATTCAGTGCCCCGTTACGTTTACCATGAATGTAACCATTTTGCGTATTGTGCCAGGTTCACCCGTAGATGGTATTCACCTGCAGTCCCTGGGTGGGTTAAACAAAAACATTGCTCACAAAGTGGCAATAAACGTACAAGTAGGCAGAGGATGCATGTCTGGGCAAACAATAGACCATGTGCTTTGCAGTAAGCTATGGAAAATGAACACCTGTATGGGGAAGATGCACTCCAGAATGCAGAATATCAGTAGAAAATCCGGGAAAAACCTAATTCATAGAAAGAATACATTCATTGAGCAAACAAAGTACAACAAAAAAGCACACAGAAAACACAAGCATAACTCAAATAGCGAAAGTACTCAAGAGAAAACTATTAAAGAGAGTGAGATAATCATGTGCAAATTATGTTGGGAGAATTGGATAAATCACGTCATCGAATAACTGGAATCTGTAATTTTTGCTAATTTTGTATTGATTGTGATTAATCCTATATTTAACCTTGTAGGCCCATTGAGAAATACATCTCTTTTTCAAGAAAGTCGTAGCTAAGTGGCAGCAGGACAAATCACCTACGTACTTACCAAACGTTACACATAGAATATGTGAATTCAGCATAAAATAAAATGAGAGACTGTAATATAATGTGACAAGCTGCTCTGTGTTCACATACTCGATTCATGCTTCACTTAACCTTACAGACCCATTGAGAATTACTAATGGCTGCAGAACGGATAACCTTAGATACAGAGAAAGCTTTACTCCCAGAAAATACAAATACAATAATGATAGAATGTAGTATAAGGTAACAAGCTGCTTTGTGTTCTCACACCCCAGCTGCTGTTGCCATGCCGATGACAGGGTCATGTGGCCTGACTCTGGGGTTGCCCCGGTGCTCCCCTTCTCCCTGGCGGCCTTCACCGTGGCCAGCCTGGACTTCACCGCTCAGCTGGCGGCTCTGGTGGGCAGGGCGGCGTGGGAGGTAGAGAGGAAGGCCCCTACTCTCCGGGGGGTGGAGGAGGAGGTGCCCCACGAGGGGGTGAAGGAGCGGGGCAGCCAGAGTTCGGGAGACGGCTACTTCGAGATGGGGCTCTGCCGCGTAGAGGAGGGGCCCGTCTGCTCCGCCCCCACGGAAGGCCCCGCACAGTCGCCCAAGGAGGCCGGCGGCGATCCGGACCCAGACCCGGACGTGGAGGTCATCCGCGTCTCCAAGGTGACGTGGGCGCACTGCGTGCGGGTGGGCAAGGGCGTGGCGCAGGTGCCCGTCTGCGTGGCTCTGACGGACAGCGGACTGCTGGCGGTGTTCCGGTTCCTGCCGGGCAGAGAGCCGCCCAGGACCGCGCAGGACGCGGTGGGGGGTCTGGAGACAGAGCTGCTTGTTCCCTACGCGGAGGTGGCGGACATCCGGCTCGACGTCCCGGACATGTGCCTGTCCCTAAGGGCGGGATCCGGGGAGACGAGGTGGTACTTCCTGTCGGACCCCCAGAGCCTGAGTGACATACATTCTGCTCTGCGTCGTCCGTCAAAAGCTCCCCCTCTCCTCCTCCTGCCCCCGCCCCCTCCTCGGAGTCGGCCAGCTGGCCTGCCTCGGCTCAGCAGCTCCTCAGGCAGCTGCTGCCGTCCTGGGAGTCCGAGGACAGCGACTGCGTGGTGAAAGGGGCCTTCCCGGCCCATCTCCTCGACCCCGCCTCTGCGTCCTCCATTGAGCCTCCTGCCGCTCCCCGGAGTTCCCTCCGCTCTGACATCCTGTCGCACGTGTGTCCCAAGGACTCCAGGACCGAATCGGGAACCGAAACTGACACCGACACCGAGAGAGGCCCGTCCTCATCCTCCTTGCCCTGCTTCCTCTTCCTCACCCACCGCCACCTCTGTGTCCTGAAGCTGGACTTCGCCTCGCTCTCCAGAGACCCGCCGGGGGGTCCGCGATCGCGGCCGGGGGCGAAGCTGACCCGCGTCCCACTCGCAGCTGTCCTCCCGCGGCCCAGGCAGGGATGCGGCCAGCCCTGCGGCCCGCCGCCGGGGCACTGGTTCCGCGACGGCCACGTCCTGGAGCTGATGACCGGCCGCGAGTTCGTCACGGCGGTCTTCCCGCTGCCCCATGACAAGTTCCTGTTTCTGAGGCTGCTGGGACAACTCCGGTCCAGCCTGAGGGACGTTAAGACGGTGGCCTTTCTGCAGACGGCGCCCTGTCACAGGAAAGCAAGCAGCCACCAGAACCCCTCCAAGCTCATCCCCCGGGAGCCACTCAGCAGGTCCAGGTCATCCCAACTTTCTTTATGTTGCCAGCTGGACTGTGTCCAGTGCCCTGAAATTCTAGGTCACATTGTCTTTTGTACTGTGGTGAAATGCAGCTTTGCAAAGTCAATTAATTAAAATGCTTTGCTGAGACATTTATTCTTTAGACCAGTGTAGCCAAACCCAGTGCTGTAGAGAACTGCGTGTATGTTGGTTTTTGGTCCAACTTCAGCCTCTGGTTGCATAATTAGCTCCAGTGATGGCAGTGATTTGTCCCATTTGTTTAGCACATACTGCAAATAAAGTGGAATGACTCGTTTGTGATGTCATAATGGCAACTGTTTGAGTCGTTTGTGATGTCATAATGGCGACTGTTGCTCTGTGCTTTATAGCAGGGGTTCCCAAATTTTTCAGCTCACGACCCCCAAAATAACGGCGCCAGACAATCATGCCCCCTTATCCCCGGTGGTGGTTGAAGCATATGAACGTTTGCGCACACACACACATACACACACACTAATAGGCCTATTCATACAGGGCACAGCGCTTTGATAACACAAAAGAACACAATAGCCGAACAACCCTAACTGCATTCTTTTTTATAGTGACAAAGTAACGTTAAACGTACCTAATGAGATGGGTGGGGACTTTGAGTCGATCAGATTTTGATTCTGGAAATCATCTCACGACCCCCTGCCTGTGTCTCGCTTTGGGAACCCCACACTTGGCAGCACTGAGTTGAATGCACAGCACTGATGAATAAACTGAAGCAGTGAAGGCAGCTTTAGCTTTAGGGGTCTCTGGGTGGGTCACACAGAGGAGATCCATGTTTGTTGGGCAGCATAACCATAACCAGCTCTGGCCGGAGGTCCTTGTTGGCTAGGCAACAGCTGGGGACGGCAGAATTAGGAAAAAAAAAAAAAAAACGTCAGCAGGAATTGGTTGGAACGAAAACAAGTGCAGACACTGCCCTCTGTAGCACTGAGTTTGACCCTTCAGCCATGGGCTCCGGTCCAATCCGTTAAACCTTGTGCCCTCAAAAACTTCACTCGCGAACCTCGCTCAGGAGCGTGAGGCACTCCACCAATCGAACACAGGTACACGCTGAAATAACTGTGTTTAGTTGGTGTGGTATCGCATGTCCCTGGAGTGAGGTTTGCAGGCGCAGTTCTCCAAATGCAGGATTTTTTTAACGGGTTGGATCGTGGCCTTTGACACGAAATCCGTCACACTGAAATGATTTTCCTTTTCTCCTGCCTCGTCCCTTCCTCCTCCGCTTTTCCCAGCATCCCTCAGGGCCTGCAGAGGCCCCATTTAACCCTATCCCTGCTGTACCCGGCCGACCCCCTCATCCAGAAGCTGTCGGAGGAGAACCAGTGTCCCTCTCACCTGTCAGTCTCTCCATCCCTGCTCTTTCTCTCCGGCCTCAGGGGGAAGGACCTGGTGGAGTTCTTCTACAACAACATCGCCGAGGTAACGGTCCCCATCCTCATGCTGTCACTTAGCTTCTGCATTTACATGTACATTTTAAGAAAGTCTCACATCTTATATGTGTGACATTTCAGAGAACGAGAACAGCTGTTTCATTACGTAAGACAACTTTTAGTGACATTGTGTTTTGATTTTTTTTTTTTTTTTTTTACAAGGTCATTTTTATTGCAGTCTTTTCAAATATACACAATAAAAGGAAACATTGGTATTGAAAAGGAGAAATATTTATCATTATTATTCAAATTTATAATTAAGGCTTGCAATGCAAGAGCTTGCAGGTTTGATTTTCAGGTAGGCCACTACCATTGTACCCTTGAATTATTCTTTATTTCACTGAACCTCCGTAAATGTCCAGCTCTGTAAGTTTATAGTGTGTTAAAATGTAAACTGTGTAGGTCTCTCTCTGTATAAGAGCATATTCCAAATGCCTGAGGGGAAACAGACAAATGGCGTTGTCTTTGAACTGGAGAACCTTTTTGGTCCTCCGTGCTGTTTTACAAATCCCCCGACGTGGAAATGACGGCCTGTATCATGCTCTCCACCAAAGCCATTTACTTCATCCTGGACGACACCGCGTCCACACTCAGTGATCATGCTCGTAAGTCCTGCACCGCTGAGCTGGCTGTCAAGTAAACCCGCAGTGTGCAGCTGTGACTTTTCTCAATCTCTTTGCAAGGAAGTAGAGGATGTCCTCATATGGGATGTGTTTTATTTCCATGCAGTAATGTGGAGCTGGAGTTCTCCAAACCAGGAGGAGGCAGACTTTATCATCTCGTACTGCTTTACCATGAAGCTGAATGATCTGCAGAGTGTGAACGTTGGGCTTTTTGACCAGTACTTTAGAGTGGTTGGTGAGTGACAAACAATATCTTCTAGAATAATTTAATGATATCTTTTATTAAATAAAAAGAAAAAAACACAGTTACAGCATGTAGCACAAAGTGCTTTTCAGCAATAAATAGAAGACACATGCAAAGGTTTTGGGATTAAAACATGAGTTTATGGTGCGATGCCTGGTCTGTCTGTGAAAAATTAACTGGAGAAGATTAACTTGGTGAAAGGTTGAAGTGATAACAATTAAAAATTGGGGCATCGCAGGCTTGATTGAAAATTATTTGAATTCTGATTCTTGAATTACCTGATTCTGTTACTTATTACTGTTGGAACAAATCTGGTCCAATTCCATGACGTAGTTGCTAAAATAAGATTTACAGAAAACACATAGAGCCAAGTTCAAATTGATCATTTTTCTAGTATTAAATAATGAATTTCTGAGGGCTAACATTCTTTCCAGCAGAAAAACAATAGGTAGATTACATTGCAGTTTCAACACTCTTATCCAGAAAAACATACTAAGTGCATGCAGAAAAAGTCAGGCAAAGAGCAGTAACAAGAGGGTCATTCCATGTCAAATAACCAAAGGAGGGAAGAATCTGACATCACCTGTCAAAGGCCTCTGAGCTACTTTGCCAGATGGTACATAGTGATTTCAAAGATAATGCTTTTTTTAATGAGGAAATATTGCTATGTCTGCTACGTCCCGTTCTCCGATCGGGATTTCTGAACTTCGTTATAACTTTATGGGACTGAGGATGTATATGCCGTTGGACGTCATCTAGGCGCATGTCTGTAGTTTCATTCTAAACGTGTCGCACACCCCCAGGGCCGTCAGCAGACCACATAATCTCTTGCCTGACGCGAGACAGCTACGGAACGCATCACTTCCTGCAGCAGCTGATGACCGTGTTGTCCCTGCTGGAGAAACTGCCCTCCCCAGAACCCACTGAGCCCGATTTCTACACCCAGTTTGGGAACAAGAGCACAGGTACGTGCACCTGTGCACCTGATCTGCACCAAAACACCTGCATGAAATACTTAGAGGATCAAATCAAATTAGTTTTTATCTGTCGTGTACATTTTATACATGTCATACAGGAAGCAACTCAATGTGCTTTAGACAAGCAGTTAGGAATAAATAAGCAGAGAGGGAAAAATAAAAGTAACTGCAACAGGATAGGGATTGAAAAAAAGAAATGAAGCTGTAAAGGTTTGACAAATGCGTCATCTTCCTGGTTCAAGGTGATACCCTCACAACTGAAACGTGCTTTATCATCACAGACATGGCTGATGTGGTTATGTCGATGGCTGATGTTACTGCTTTTAATGCAGAAAAAGGGCACCCAAATCCCCCAACCCCCCTACTGTAGACAGTGTGCTGACCTGTTGGGAATGTAGCTTTGTTAACTCAGCGATTAATACTGTTCGGCGTACGACCGTTCAGTTTATGAATAGTTTCTCAGGAATGTAATCTGTTTAAATCCAGGGTTATCTGTGGTATAAACAACTCTCACAGTCGTAGGTTTCAAGTTTGTTTGGATATTGAATTTCAGTAATGGAAGAGTGATGTGTCATTATGAAAATTACAAATGGGAGGAGCAACAGCTGAACCAATCATTGGGTTATTTTGTGGTACATACCATCTTTTGAATGGGTCAAAATGTGCCAGTGATTGACAGAACATTGTAGCTCCACCCACTTCATGGTTTGTGAAACTTAATTCTCCCATCACTACTGTACCACCTGGCGAGTGCTTGTAAGAAGGTAAACAGGGATAAAGATTTAGTTTTCCTCATTTGCCACAGGTAAAATGGAGAACTATGAGCTGGTCCACTCAAGCAAGGTGAAGTTTGTGTACCCGAGCGAGGAAGAGATCGGAGACCTGACCTTCATCGTGGCGGAGAGAAAAGGGGCCCCTGGCCACTCGCTTTCCTTCAACATCCTGTTCTACGTCCTGGCTTTCCAAGTGCAGAGCGACCCGGGCCCGGAGACCCAACCGGTCCTGCACCCCAGAACGCTCATCCTCACCAGCTCCGACATCTTCCTCCTGGAGGAAGACTACATCAGCTACCCGCTGCCCGCCTTCGCCAAGGAGCCGCCGCAGCGGGACAAGTACCGGCTGACCGACGCCCGGCGGATCCGCGACCTGGACCGGGTGCTGATGGGGTACCAGACCTACCCGCAGGCGCTAACCTTGGTGTTCGACGACGTGCCCGGGCCGGATCTGCTATGCCACCTGACCATGGACCACTTTGCGGACGACAGGGGTCGGGGGAACGGAGGAGGTGTTGGAGGGGGGGACCAGGGAGAGGTGCAGTGGTGCGTGTTCGTACCCGGGGCCGACGGCAGGGAGAGGCTGATATCGCTGCTGGCTCGCCAGTGGGAGGCGCTGTGCAGTAGAGAGCTGCCTGTGGAGCTAACGGGCTAAAACAGCACTTCGTACACAGCAAAATGTTCACTGTTAATTTAACTGAGTCCAGTTGTTCTCATATGTACACTGTGAGCGTTACATTAACAGTGGACATTTTGCTGTGTAAACTCGTCGTGGAGAGTGGGGGAGCCACTGTGTATGCTGACTTCTTGTTACAGCCAATCTCTTCATTAATCATGGTCGCTGGAAACGGGTTTAATTTCCACCATAATTTTTTCCCTTATTTTTACGCAGTTGCGGATTTGCCGTTTGTTTTGCCATTGAACTCCATTTGCCACGAATGGTTTGGTTTAACTAACCAGGTGTGCAGCTATAGGGACCACACTAACTTCACCTGAGAGTCTATCATTTAACCTGTCAACAATGGAAACTTCCAAACAAAGGTTTATATGACAGATCCTCATACAAGTTCATTGCATAGGTTCAGTTGCGTTTGTATGGGTTTCAGTAATGGTTGGAGCAAAACCAGCATACACAGTGTGTCCCCTTGACAGAGTTTTGAGAACCTCTTGGCTGAAGGACACAAAGCACACAAGAGAGCACACGTTTCATTAAAAAGAAAAAAAAAAAAATGGGATTAAATCCTAAAATGTTTCCTCACTAGACTTTTTCCCCTCTTCCCCCATTTTTTTATGTGACATTTCTTCACAGTGCATCCTGGGAATTTTTACAGAGTCCACAAGAGTTTGATATTTATTGTTATCTTGGGCTTCTTGAAAATAGCTTGTATTTTCTGCTGCTTCATACCCTCATGTATTGCTGCTGTGTACAATCTGCAATATGTAAATGATTACAAGAGAGCATGTTTTGTCTATGTGTTACCTTGTATTTCTATAGACCAGTGTTATTTTAGTCTGAATGAAGGACACTTATCCGTATTTTGGACTTAAGCAAGGTTAGCTGTCTCAAATCTTAAAAGTTTTTTTTTTTTTTTTTTTTTAAAAAACATCTGTGTTAAATCTGAATTTGGAGATCTTGTCCTAACCGGAACTTTTACTTTGCATTTTATTTTACCAAGGGAGTTTTCAAGTTGATCTCTGCAGGTTTATTCTTAAATGTATGTATTATAAATACCAATGGGGAAACAGCTTTTCACGTGTTTACACAACGGAATAGACAGGCATATTCCAGGCCAGTGGCTCTGAAGTCAATGTATCCATGTTGATGACTGATAATTAATAAGAAATTTAACATGCTTTTTTTTTATTTAAAAATAAATAAATAAATAAATAAAATAATTGTGAGAAATAAAGTCTAATCTACCCACAAAGAATGTCCACAAACAGAGAAGTGAAAATTGTGTCTGTTATTCTTTGTCTGAAGGGCAGTTGGCGTTGCGGGCTCCGTAAAACTGCCATGGAGCGGCTTCCGTTTAGGGCTTCATAGTCACGCAAGATGTAAAGGGAGTACTGTCGTTTCCTTACACAGAGCTTCTTCTGCTTCTTATTTCATATATGAAAATGTATGAATAAATGTGTTGGAACGACAACTTTTTATACTAATGTTTATTTGTGAGCAGATATCTTTGTTGTGGCTTGGCCCGTTATCTCCTGATACTAAAATAAAGGAACAACTGAGTCGAGTAACATCTTCAAACTGAGAAATGACTGACGATTTAACGAGTTTCTGTAAATGGCTGCTCACCATAAGGGCATTGTAAGAGGATGAGGGTATGGGGAAAAAAAAGACATTTTAAAAAGGTGTAATATTTATTAAATTATTTACGGAATTAATGAAACAGAAGCAAAATCAGAATTTATGAGAAAACAAAGACTGTCGCGATTGGAATAATAATGACATTTAAAGCATGCTTTAGCAGGAGAAGCATGGGTGTTCTCAATAAGGATAGTTGAACAGCCAAGGTAAATGCACTTTACTAGAATAAATAAAATTTTCAAACAAGTGTTAATCTTATTGAATTCAGACCTATATGGTTTGAACTGAAAAACAAAACAGGAATATTTTTTTGTTTTCTTCTTTGCCTGCTGTGGTTGAATAGAGGTATTGGCATGAAATGTTATGTTGGTTTTTGCTATGTTGGTTTTTACTCTGCCACTTCCTGTTTTCTTTTTCCTCTTTGCTTGTCGAGCTGTATGTCGGCTGGGGAAGCAAGGGAAACGTGAATGACACATGTCCACTGACTCCTGTCCTCAGGGCCGGCCAGTTCCCCTGCCACAGGAAACGTCTGGATCCATGTAGTTTGTAGTCTTCGTGCTGGGGTCACATCAACAGTGTTGTGTCTGATTGAATGGCTGTGGGGTGTGGGGGATTTATAGGACAAGACACTTTTATAAGTGTATATTTGGCCAGTTTTTCTACTTGCCTTGTAAAAAAAAAAAAAAAAAAATCACCTATTTAAATTCCTTCAAGTGTATAAGTATAAATTCTGGAATACATGAGGTTGTATTCACAGTAAGGTAAAATATGTTGCTTGGGTTTTTTGGAAGTTCTGTCTGTCGTCTTAACAAATACACATGATGTTGACTAGGGGCGCACCTACTAGGGGTTCGGGGGTGTGCATCTTGATGGTTTTTACATGTACATGTAACAATGGTAACATTGTAACCCCCTCTGTCGGGGTTGACATGGCTACAAACAACAGAGGCATGCTCTTTGTTGATTGTGATGTCATATTAGTTGGCCTGTTGCTGAAATGAAATATGGACCCAAAATCTTATGTGTATTACTCTTATCTCCACAATTTTCACCTGGTTTGGTGGCATTTTCAAATTCAGCTCTCCATTTGCATTTTGTTGAGACAGAGGGAAAGTAGAGAGGAACATGTGAGAAGAAGGCGCTGACTAATTCTTAAAGTTCAGTGATATAATTTCTAAAATTTTGAACAATTGTGATGTCTTTATATTTTATAAAATTTTATTATATCTAAGGCTTGTACATTGTTAGATTTTGTAAAGATTTACCCTCAAAAGGGTAATTTGCTTCAATCAAGTTTTCACTCAGATGGCATCAAAAATTGATAGTTTGTATGAGATAACTGATATTTTTGGTAAATGTTACCCTTTTGTGGGGAAATTCATGGCAAAGGACATAAAATAGCACAGGCTAGGCTAAGGTTGAAAATTAAAATGTTATTTTCTCTGGGAATTGGCATCACTGTTTTTATAATTTGATTTTTACCTTTCTTTTAAGCTATCTTATTTTTTTTATCCAATTTTCACACTTCAGTGAAATAATAGATACTGATAAATTCCATGATTTTTTTTTTTTTCAGAAATTAAAAAACCTGAAAATGATGTGTCATTTTAAGAGTAAATTACATTTATTTTCTCTTAAAAAACCACTCATTCAACCCAATGGGATTTTAAATTCTCATGACTCCACAAAAAATGAAAGCTGATTCAAAACCCCATGTGACTTGCCCACAACATTGCGTTCACATGGGGTTTTTCGATAGTTCTAAAAAGCTTACTTGATATAGTTTTGTATTCAGTCTTTAACATTTAAGAGTAAGTATATTCAATGGTTTTCTTTAATTGTATATAGACATGCATGAACAATCAAAGAGCATTGTATCTTTACTACACTTGTGCGTTTAAAGAAATGAAACCATAAATAAATAAGAACAGGAGCTGAAATTTGCTGATGTACCAGAATAGCCCAATAAATGTATTTTTCCAAAGAACACCCAACTCATCTTTAATTCATGTTCTGTTTTTATCATTAAGATATATTAAACACACTTCCTGAGAAAGTGCCGCTTCTATAGTTTTTTTTTTTCCAGGAATATTGTTTTTGACTTTGGCGTGTTTTTGCCCAATAAAAAATTGCTGAAATGTGATGATTAGACAGGTCATTTATGGTAACTGCCCATTTTGCTTTCCTCTCGGTAAGCGCTTTGGACATTATTCTGCCGTTTTAAAGTGGTGGGCGGTGGTGGGTGATACACAAGGGTTATGCTCACTGGCCTGTTACTGGAAATGCTGACCCTGACGTCCACCGGGTCCCGACCCCATGCACGGCAGCAGAACTGGACGTCTGCCCGAGTGAAAGACCAGCAGTGTCATAAATCAGTGGTGCCCCAGAAAACCGTTTGCACGCTGGTTTTTCGCTCGAGCCTCAGCCTCCTATCTTGAACACAAAGTTCACCCGTAGGTTAGACAGCAGTAAAACACTCTGTGCATGGTTTTCTGGCAAGTCTAGTCCTAGAGTGGTTTTGGTCTGGGCCTAGGCTTAACAAAGTGTCCCAGGAAGCATTCCTTTCAGGGTCTACGTAAGAACGTCCTCTGGCTGTCGTTCCTGAGCTCAAGTGGTACATTTGACAACACTTTCAGATCATGTAAATGGTAGAGCTAATTAAATAATTAAGCGCAGAAGATTGTGTGAAATCCAGAAGCAGATACAGCCATCCTTGCCCACCCCCCACACCACGGTGCATTCCCTTGAAGGAACAACATGGGAAGGATGTTCGTTTAGCCCAATTAGCCGTTCTCTGACAGTTTTTTGGCATTTTTTTGCATTAGTCTCAGGAATGACAGGTGTCATGTCTGCCCCTGAAGCATGTTATGGGGTTCTGGGTATGGGCCTTGGGACCCCACCCCAAGAAGGCCAAAATATCTGCTAGTTTTTGATTAGTCTTAGCAGAGATGGTTGATATTGTCTTATCACTTTCACTCCATAATTTTTTTTTTTTATTATGTCAGATACCCTTTATTTTTTTTTTCAAATAAAATGAAGACTCAGCTTGTGTTTCTGGAAAAAAGTTTCCCTCAGCTTGTGTTTCTGGGAAACGTTGCCCTGTATTATCTGCGATCCTCGGTCGTCTGCTTTGCTATCTCACACCTTAAAGTTTACTCTAATTTCCTCTGGGGTTTCCGAAAGACAACATCTCCACTAATAATGTTAAGATTGGCACATTCTTCACTTCACTAGTGCCGATTTTCCAACTGAAAACAATGTCATTTAAAAAAAAAAAAAAAACCAAAAGAATAAAAAAAGGGATAATGGGAGGAAATGGCTGCATCCAGGAATTTGATGAATGAGCAGTTTTGTGCAGAAGACCTGGGGCAGAAGGTCACATATCTGTTGTTAAGGCAGGCCATTTTTGATGGTCATTCTTTGCACCATTTTTAGTGGGCTGAATCCTCTGAGATCAACATTAAAGTGAAAAATGTGTAGCTGCCTATTCATGTGCATAGGCACATATGTTTGTAGGTCACATATATGTCCTATTGTCATTGTCAATGTTTTGAATGATGGGAAGCAAAATGGGAATACTTGTCTCTTCTTGAGACAATGAAAATAGACAAAATCTTTGGTCCATTAATTTTGGTTCCCAGTTACAATGTCTTTCACAATTAAACAATCTGTTGCCACGCATTACAGACGTGTTGGTGAGCTCTGCCAATTGTTTTCTAGCGCTTAAATTGTTTTTTAAGTGCTGAATCTAGCAATGTGGTCAGCTGACACAAGAGGATATCCGGTCAACCATGGAGGCGATTCAGGAGAGGAAATCCGCTGATTTTCCCGTTTGGGACGGAGATTTTTCTCACACTCCTCCTGAGCCAGGCGCGGGGCTCATTCACCTCCTGCATTCCTGGCATTGAACTTGAGTGTGTCAGTGCCAGACCGAGACCCCCCTTTTTATGCAATCTTGGACTAGCACCGTGATTGTGCTGGAGGGTTTCTCGTCGCCCCATCTGTTTGTCATGTTTCTGAGCGCACGGGGGTAGGACTGCAGTCGAACGGTGGTGTGAAAACATCTTATCTGCCGCACACACAGGGAAAGCCAGATCTCGCGTTCTCCCAGGATACAGACATGCTTTTTGTGCTTGTTCTGGGACTCATGGTGACATGGACAACACAGCAGGAGGTAGGCTACCTTTTCACTCTTTTCGCAAAACTTTGTTGGGTTTTATGAACAGTTGCATTCAGTGGGGCAAACCCACACATGCAAATGGTTTTTGCACAAACTAGTGTCAGTCTTGACTAAAAGCGCTGGAAGAAAGGAGCTAACAAATTTTTTGCTGGGGCAAACACATTTTTCTTCTGCTGAAACTTTTAATTCAGTCTGGCCTAGAGCATTAAATTATTTATGTTTAATTTATTGCTTGATTTAATTGGGACTAAACTGCACTTGAGAAGTGTAACAAAATGGAAAATTGGGATACTTTGCTTATGTTTAAAAATTGTTTGCCATTTATTGCATTCTCTGTTCTGGTGTCATCTAATTGGGAAATATTTCATAAAATTATTACGTCCTGGACTCTCAACCTCAGCATCAGTCTAAATTTTTCAAACTTCCATTGATTAAAACAGGAGTGCACATGCTCAAAATGCAAAATGCATCAGCACTGAGCATTATTTAAATAATGTTTTAAAATATTTAATATCCTGTATGCACTGCATATGTGATATCATTTACTCACATTTTTGTAAGATGTATAACTTTGTGCCCACCAAAAAAAACAACATGTTTTTCTACCATTTTAATCGCATTTAATTTATTTTTATTTTGAAATGTACTTTGCGACATTTAATGTTTATTTTCTAACACAGTCAATAAAATTGACTTAAGCCCATGCCTAAGACAAAACATGGAGGAGGCGCAGGGTTATAAACCATATACATGAGTATATGTAAACTGCTTCTCCACTCCTGCATGGAGTCTGAAGTAATGCAACGAAAGTGACGGCGTTTAACCGCTCGCTTGGCTGCAGACCCCTCAGAACCGCTGCGATGCCACGCGTACCATCACCCTCTCCACCCCCTGCACCAGCTGCGCAGCTTCCCCATTGTCAGTGTGCCCAAGAGGATTCCGGAGAACCACCACGGACAACGGGAACGCTGACTGCAGGTATATCTGCAGGGTTTCAAATGAACGCGAACCTATGTATTTTTATATATGTATGCATGAATGTGTATGTATGAATGTACGTATTTAAGTATGTATGTATGGGGTTTCATTTTATGGAATATGGTGTTTTTTGCCTTTGTTTTGAATGGTTTATACCATTGTGCCACTGACAAAGTAACTGCCAGTGTATCTTCTCTTTATATCAGTTAAGATACAAAAAACTAAATACATCCCAACTGGAGTCAGAATCCAAAAGGCATCAATTGTTTTGCTGGGGGTACAGATGTATAGGGCATATATGAGGCAAGCAGCTCATATTACATATAAAGTATGTATATATATATATATACATATGAAATGCATATTTTAAAGTTCAAAATGCAATAATACTACAATAATCTACATTTATCAATGCCTTTGATTAAAAGTGTAGAAGTGCATCTGTCTGTACTCTCACCAATTTGGACTGTACTATTTCACCTGTCATTTTATAAACTGACCAATTAATCATTAATCATGAAAAGCACAGCTATTTCTGACACAATGTGGTATTAAGATGGTAAACCATCCATCTCTCTGTAATTAGTAACATCAAAACTCTCAAGTACGCCCCCAGGACAGAGGTAGAGAACAGCTCTACTTGCAAGCTGTAGTTACCAGATCTGGGCCAGTATTCATGAAGCATCTCAGAGTAGGAGTGCTGATCTGGGATCAGTGTTCCAATACTCATATCCCAGAATTATCTATTATGGGCTAAAAGGCTAAGCTGATCCCAGATCAGCACTCAGAGATGCTTTATGAATATGGGGCACTGTGCCCACTGCTCTCTGCTGACCTCGTTAACCACCCTCTTGCGCTGTGCGCTCTCCACTTTTCAGCTATGCCGTGAACATCGGTGACAGGACGGTAGAGCTGCCTGGCTGCAGACACACCTGTGAGAAGGAGGTCACAGAGCACAGGTGTTGCCCTTACTTTTGGGGGCCACTGTGTTTGCGTGAGTAGCCCCCCCATCACCTCTTCCTTCTCTTGCATGGCAACTCTCTTTGACCAATTACTGTGCAGCATGGCGGTGCAGCATAATGACTAGGCAGCTGTGCTTCAAATGCTAGGTTTCCTGCTTCACTTATAACAACCTGCTATTGTACCTTGAGGCAAGGTACTCCACCTGCATTGCTTCATTAAGACATCCACCTGCATTCATGGACAGTGTATAATAAAGTGAACTGTATAAGCTGCTCAGGATTACAGCTTCAGCTAAATGCCTGTAATGTATTGTGCGGCCTTGACCAATCGGCTCGTCCGATGTTTCCTTTATCGTTTTCTCCCAGCATGCCCCAGTTGGAACGGAGGCCCTTGTAACTGGCACGGCACCTGCATGCAAGGAAGCACAGGTAACGGCACCTGCGTCTGTGAGGTGAGTTGCACGCAGCCATAACACTGCCTATAGTAAAGGAGCTTTTCATACGTATGGGCATAGGTGTTTTGGCGGGCCAAACTCATGGTGCAATGACAGAAAGACCAAAATCATAGTGGATAGGTGGTACAGTATTGATTCAAAAACCCAGACTTCTGTGATACCTATGTCTGGGCAATGTTCATCTTGTAATAGTTTAGAATATAACTTGTGATATATTACTACATTACTTGATACTGTGAAACTGCCGCTACACAGTTCTGACATAAACACGCAGCAGCAGTTAAAATAATATGATCTATTTTGAACATAGTTTGGCCTATTCAGATAGTCCGAATAGTAGTCTGTGCAATACTGAAAGCACTTTTTATAGATCAAATATGTTAAAGTTTGATAATTGTAAGTATTTTATCTATGTATTTATTCAAACATTTATGTTTATAACAGAAATTCATCATAAAGGTACCTCAGGAAACTGTAGAAGTTACAAATCTGATTTGCAAATTATAGATAAGCAAATACACTACAGACATCTGCAGCAATCGTAGGTAAAACAGGAGTTATTTCACTGTGGATTCCCTTCATGGAAAGGTTTTTTAAAAAACACCTGCACACCAGTGTTCTTGCAATTTCCGCCACAGTTTATATTCATTGTGACCTCACACATTCACACTGAGAATACTCAAAAGTAGAGATGGCCGGGAAAAGCCATTTTGCATGAGGTTTTCATTTTCTTGTTGTTGTACACTGTTTTTCTGTTACATCTGAATAATATATATATATTTTTTTTTTCTTTAAAGTTTCTTATGAATGTGGGTTTGCTTTTGCATTTCATCACTGAAATAACTCTCTTGCTCAGGCGGGATACACTGGTTTCGCATGCCAACAGTGTAAGAATAAGAACGCATACGGTGACCACTGCCAGTCAGGTAATTCATGTTTCTGCTGTTATTGACTGTACCTTTCCACATATAAACATGCAACTATTTGGAGATATTTATTAACTCTTTGCCTGCCCAGTGATGTCCAGATGCAGATGGGTTTTGTCTCTGAGCCGGGTCCTGTTCAAAGTCTCTTCTTTGTTGACAGGGAGTTTTTCAATATCACTGCTGCTTTGGTTTGCTCTGGGGGTGGGGGGGGGGGGGGGCGTTCAGGCCTGTGGTCAGTTGTAAACCTGCTTTGTGTCAACTTGTTGTAAAAGAGAGCTGTAAAAATAAAATTGAATTGCATTGAATATTCAGACGACTGGTCTCCATCTCTCAGGGCCTGATATAGTAAAGCACTTAGAATGAGAAAAACTGTTTTTCTGGTGCAGAAAGACTAAGTGAGCATGTGATTGGCTGAGGTAGCTTGTTTCCTCAAATCACCGCAAATCATGAGACTGAAATTGCGTGTGAAAAAAATGTTACATGTACTTAAGAATTTGTTACATCTGACTCTTACGATTGGAATTATTGCTCATATTAATCATATAAGTGCACTTATGTTCTTTTACATGAGAAAAATAGTGTAGATGAGAGTGTTTGCAAAACAACTGTAATGTAACAGTAATGGATGGAGCTACCATATGTTGCCAGTGACTAACTTGTTGATTTGAACCAATAATTTGTTATCTTGGAAAGAACAAAACCTTTTGATAGGTTGGAGAAAGAAAACAAGTGATTGACAGCTTACTGTTGAGCAACCTTTTTGTTGGTGTCATGGATACGTTGTTTGAGCCGTGACTATTTTAAATGGCTGTTCCTGTCTGTTCCCTGGCAACAGAGTGCAACTGTGTCCATGGTGAGTGTAACCGTGGGCCCAGCGGTGACGGCCAATGCTACTGCCAGCCTCCATACTCCGGGCCCAGGTGTGACCAAGGTAGATGCTCACCTCCCCTTTCTGTAGCTGATTCAGCAGTATTTAGAACATAAGAGTACATAACTAATAAGGACAATGACTAAGCATTTTTCATTTCATCTATCAATACATACCGCTGAGCTGCGGGACTGCAGACTACATCCTGGCTCTTGAGCTTAAAGATAAACCAATCAACCATAACCCAATCAGCACTGACTCTGTTTGACTGTTACTTTAAGGTACTTTTGTTGGGTGAGGGGGGCAGTGGTAGGTGATTTCTCTCCTGCACTTCTCCTAATATTTTGGGTTTGGCTATTGCTCTATGCTCTGAAGTTACCATTTGGTTCTTGAGAATATATGAATACATAATGACAATCACCAGCCATTCGTCCCATGTAGGCCTGTTGTTTACCTACTGTCTAGGAAAGCAGTGGTGAACTCAAAAAAAAAAAAAAAAACATTCAAGAAGATTTGCACCATGAGCATAACATTACGTATTAGAAGTTGTTGTGTTAAAGCGTACAATGTATGCATTTCAGAAAGAACAAAAAGAAAAAAAAAAACTTTCCAGGGTGGGAAATTCCAAAGTGACAAGTGCAAGATGTGTTAAAATGTTCCACAATGTCTTTGCTAACTCAGCACGATTTTCGTACCACACAGTGACGGCCTCCTGCGCCAACTGCACGGCTTACTCCCACTGCAAAGGGGAAGGAGACCAGGCTGCATGTCTGTGCCTGCCGAGGTTCATGAAAGTCGGACGCATTTGCTCAGGTATCAGAGAACGGGTCCTGTTTATCCGACCGCGCCAGGGACATGCGGTCAGGGCTGGCCCTGTAGGCTCCGCCTAAAATCCAGCACAAATTACATGATTATAATTATGCATTATTCTTAACTGGCCTTCATTTTCACTGTGCTTTTTCAGCGCAGTGATAAAATGTTGTTTAGTCACATAAGCACCAGTATATAGTTAAACAGATACAGACAGACAAACAGACTGTTAGACATATAGATAGATAGATTAAACCCTATAACTCAGGCATGTCTATATATATGTATAATTATTATTTTTTTATTAATAGTCGTTTTTTTCATTGGCGGTGGTTGAAATGTTTTTGTAATTATCTTTTCGCTCGTACTTTACTAAAGGTGTTTGCTCCAAAGATGAATGTGGCCCCAGCGGTCAATGCAAATATTTGGGAGCGGGAAAATTTCAGTGCACGTGCAAAGAAGGCTTCGAGGGCGATGGTAAATTCTGCGCACCTGTGAACCCGTGCAACACTGACAACGGCGGCTGCCCCACCAACTCAACCGTGTGTGTGCTGTTGAGCGCAGGCAAGGTAAATCAGCTCTCTCTACAACAGACAGCATCAACAGATTAATCTATGTAGCCTGCGTAAAATCAGACGAACAGGACATGAAACATCAGCTGTCAATAACATGTCATCTCTGTAACTGGTTAGCGTTGTGATCCACGGTATATTGCCAGTGAGGTAAAAAATAAAATCTTGAATTTTTGAGCTTCATAAATTAACAGAAATGTGACATCATCAGTTAGGGTAACCAGTAATTTTCCGGGACGAATTGCCTTGTTCATTCGAAATACGTGTGACTAAAACTTGCCTGAACGAGCGTATTGCATCAATATATTTTCTCTCAAATTTCCTTCAAGGTTTTGTTATAATATAGACATTATCGTAGGTGTACTTGCAATTTTATTTTAACGATGTTCCTGGCACATTATTAGCGTTTTCTCTGTGTTGCTTCTACTTTATCTTCCCAGCCTCACTGCGTGTGCAAGGATGGAATGGAAAGCGATGATCCATCCAAGGGCTGCGTTCTGAAGTCTGCATGCACCGAGACCACCTGCGACAGGACCGCACGGTGTGAGATCGGAATGGACGGGCTACCCAGGTGTGTGAAAACAGGAATCAAAAGCAAGGAAAACTTTTTTGTGAACTATCTCTCCCAGGTGTGCAGTGTACAGCTACAATATTTGTATGCGGTAGGTAAATGTGTGCGTCCATGTTGCAGGTGTTTTTGTCAACCCTACGAGATTGCTGATGGCAGGCGTTGTTATGGCAACATCCTAGAGCGAGTCTTGGAGCTGAACAGAAAAGGAAGCCAGGAGGGAAAACTCTATGGATCTGTCACATTGTTCGGTAAAGTGTTTAAAACGTTGAATTTCAGTAATATTCGTAAGAAGTATTTCTTCACTTTGTATGGACAAGAAACAAAGTGTCCGGTTAAGTCACCAATAAGCTTTGTGGTTCATTCTAGAGAAAGGCTGCGAGCTTACTTTGACCAAACAAGGGCCTATGACAGCCTTCGTTCCTCTCCTGAAGTCGCCTTTATCAGTAAGTAGAAACTGAGTTTTGTGTCATTTTAATTATCCCAAACAAAAGTTTCTGGCATTTAAGCCATTCTGGTGGAATACAGACTTTAGGCACATGTTTGTGTTACCATGGTGCCACTGTGACATCTCATTTTAAGCTCCACCCATTTTGGGGTTTGTGAAATCTCATACTCCTATCGCTAACTGAAGCCCTCACTGTTTTTCAACCCCAAAGGGAATCTCAGAGCGATTCTTGTGTAAGCAGCACCTCATCCTAGGTCAGCATCTTTACAAAGACTTGGAAGGCAATGATTTTCAGAGTTTGGGTGGCCAGGCAGTGAGATTCAAAAGCAACAAGGTAATTTACTGGACGGTGACTGCTGTCGGATTGCATTACTATTTCTTGAGCGTTTCCTGTAAATTAGTTGATTGATTAATGCGTTAGATTTTAAAGTATATTTTAAGTTCCATACTAAATTGGTATATTTCTCATTAGCTGTTTAGCACATTAGTCAATGTTTTTGATCATTTCATAAACTTGGAGTTTTAAGCTTTTGATTTAATAAAAGCAGAGTTATTTCAAAAACAGCTGTTCTTTTGTCTCTCAAGTTAATTCCGTTGTGAGAACTGTATGTGATTGGACATGATAATTTTAGCCACATCTTGCTTTTTTTTTAAAACTTGTGTCTAGTTCATTGGCCACTTACTTCCACTTATGGTTTACCATTTTTAAACTCCAGCTATTTTTTTTCATCGCCCAGAATGTGATGACACCGTAATTCATCCTGAGGAATTAAGCCTGCCTGTCATCTCTAACCCCTCAGTGATGTTGTTGTATTTGGGTAGAGATTCATCTTCATGAAGGATCCGGACACCGTGTATTCAATCATCCAGAGTGATATTGCAGCAGCCAATGGGATCATCCACGTTATCGACCAGCCAATCACAAATATACGCCCTGACAAATCCATCAACGATCAGGTGACGCTTTCTCAAAATATCGCCCGATCTTTAGCAAACCCATGTTTAATGTGGCATCTAACCTGTTTCTTCATTCAATTTTAAGTACATCAACAAGACCATTGGAGAAATTTTTGCGAAGGATTCAAAATACAACAGATTTCTGTCAATGGTGGATGTAAGTACCTTTTATTGAGTAATCATTTTCCAAACTGTTGGGCAGTTAAGTGACACAGGATAACTTCAACGAAACTTCAAATTTCTATTATATAAAGAAAGATTTAAAAGCTAAAAGTCAGATAATCTATATATTTTTCATTGAAATTTTATGAATGTGTGTTGGTTTTACTTAATCTGCTGTGTGTTAAGCAGTGGTGCAGAATTTGAGTCCCATTGTGAGAGAGGGCTGTCTCTCTCTGGGTTTCATTGTGGCTTCTGATACTGATTACTTAAATAGTTCCAAATCATTTATACATTATATTGAATGACAGCAGAACATTGTTATTGTGTCAACCCACAAAATCATTCACCATGGTCAAATCCAGGAGTGACTCAGCAATTGTGTGAGCAGCTTGTTAGCCTGCTGCGGCTGGGTTAAACGGTAGAAACAAAAAAACCTGCATATATGTTAGCCCCCCCACCCCAGGCTCGCCGTTTCCAACCCCTGTGTTAGAGAATGGGTTTAGCTGAATGCTTGGTTCCAATGCGTGAGAGATTGGGTTTATCAGAGAACATGGTTCTGATGTGTCAGAGATAGGGTTCAGTGGAATTCTTGGTTCTGATGTGTTGGAGATTGGGGTCTGCAGAGTACTTAGTTCCGATGTGTTAAAGATCGTGTTTAGCAGAGTGCTTGGTTCTGATGTGTCAGAGATAGGGTTCAGTGGAATTCTTGGTTCTGATGTGTTGGAGATTGGGGTCTGCAGAGTACCTAGTTCCGATGTGTTAAAGATCGGGTTTAGCAGAGTGCTTGGTTCTGATGTGTTAAAGATCGGGTTCAGCAGAGTCCTTGGTTCTGATCTCTCCTCAGAACTGCGGAGCACCGATGCCTTTGAGAGGTCCTGGGCCCCTCACCGTGTTCGTCCCGACCAACAACGCGGTGGATCGCTTCAGGGACGGCAGCATCATCTACATGCTGACGGACGTGAGTGACCTCCATCGTTCAGATAGTGGGCCACGTTCAGGCGGTCTGTTCACTGCAGAGCTATGCAAGCTCAGTCTGGCTGATCCACCTACCTGGAGGTTTCCCAGCTCTCTGTCAGGGAGGATCACTGTCAGACCATGACAGAGAGTTTTCGTAAGTTATTGGGACTGATTTGAATCAGGAGCTGAAATTATTGAGTAAAACATGAAGCATCCAGGAGAGCAGAGCCCCAGGACCAAACTTGGGCAGCACTGGTGTATGGCACAGGAAACTGAACATAAACGATGAAGGGGTGCCAGTCATTTGGGTGGTGCCCATGATAAATACACATCCTGCTATGTGAGGCTTGACATCCCAGCCACACTGTTATCACTACTGGCAACAGTTTGATCAGCCTTACCTAGGAAGAACAGGTGTTTAACCCCAGTCTCATCACTCTCATCACTCTCTAGCATGTCTACCTTTCAGCAAGGTACCTCACCTGAGTTGAGCTATCCAACTGTATAAATGAATACCGTGTAAAAACATGAACAATGAAACTGCTCCGGATACTAGCGTCTGCTAAATGTCGGAAATGTAATGTAATGTAATATGTGAAATGCTCAGCATGGTTAAGATAAGTCTTGTCTTGTTTTCCTCCAAGGCTAAGCACAAGCTACAGGAGCTCCTGAGACATCACATGTACTCATCGGCATCGGTAAGAGTCTTCTGCACTGAGCATGCTCAGAGACTGTAAGGGCCATCTGCACTGGAACACTCAAAGACTGTAAGGGCCATCTGCACTGGGCATGCTCAGAGACTGTACCATCTGCACTGGGCATGCTCAGAGACTGTAAGGGCCATCTGCACTGAGCATGCTCAGAGACTGTAAGGGCCATCTGCACTGAGCATGCTCAGAGACTGTAAGGGCCATCTGCACTGAGCATGCTCAGAGACTGTAAGGGCCATCTGCACTGAGAACACTGAGAGACTGTAAGGGCCATCTGCACTGAGCATGCTCAGAGACTGTAAGGGCCATCTGCACTGAGCATGCTCAGAGACTGTAAGGGCCATCTGCACTGAGCACGCTCACAGACTGTAAGGGCCATCTGCACTGTGCATGCTCAGAGACTGTAAGGGCCATCTGCACTGAGCATGCTCAGAGACTGTAAGGGCCATCTGCACTGGGCACGCTCAAAGACTGTAAGGGCCATCTGCACTGGGCATGCTCAGAGACTGTAAGGGCCATCTGCACTGGGCATGCTCAGAGACTGTAAGGGCCATCTGCACTGAGCATGCTCAGAGACTGTAAGGGCCATCTGCACTGAGCATGCTCAGAGACTGTAAGGGCCATCTGCACTGAGCATGCTCAGAGACTGTAAGGGCCATCTGCACTGAGAACACTCATAGACTGTAAGGGCCATCTGCACTGAGCATGGGCATGCTCTGAGAACACTCAAGACTGTAAGGGCCATCTGCACTGAGCATGCTCAGAGACTGTAAGGGCCATCTGCACTGAGCATGCTCAGAGACTGTAAGGGCCATCTGCACTGAGAACACTCATAGACTGTAAGGGCCATCTGCACTGAGAACATGCTCAGAGACTGTAAGGGCCATCTGCACTGAGCATGCTCATAGACTGTAAGGGCCATCTGCACTGAGCATGCTCACAGACTGTAAGGGCCATCTGCACTGAGAACACTCACAGACTGTAAGGGCCATCTGCACTGAGAACACTCACAGACTGTAAGGGCCATCTGCACTGTGCACGCTCAGAGACTGGCCAGCCTCTTAACCTTGGGACAGAGCAGAACCTGTATTTGCAGTAAAATTAATAGGACCTAAACCACTTACAAAGTGGGTGATTCTAGAAATGACTTGATAATCTTATAGCCCCACTAAGTGATAGGAAGATTAGAGGATTATACATATTTAATCATTTTTTTCTTCAGTGTTATCATTGTTTTCACTCTGGTCTGAAATTTTTTGCCATTTTCAGGTTACAGTGGACCAGATTGCTAGCATGTCAGAGATCCATACGATGGCCAATCAGATCATAGCAGTCAATGTCAGCAGTGAGGTAAGTAACGCTAATGTCATTTTATCTCATTATCTTATTAAGCTGTTGTGCTGTAGTGCTGTTTCATTTTTTAACCAATGATAGTATATCAGCAGCGAAAAGCATGGTGGAACTCTAAATTCTGGTGCATTGCTTTGAGAAGTCTTCCCTTGAATTCTTTACAATAGAATTCAATTCCTTTCTTTGGCCTTGAAATACAAACTCAGTTTTTAACAGTTGAATAGTGCTAACTGTGGTAATGAATGAGACAGAAAGAAATTGATAGTGTTGCCGTTATTTTTCTACAGAATCTATACTTTTTCTCTCAATCTTTGTTTTGAAAAAAATATATAGGGGAAGATATTGCTTGGAGAGAAAGGAATACTTTTGGAAACCACAGACATTGTGGCGTCCAATGGGATTATTCACATGATTGACGGTATTCTAGTCCCGCCCTCCATTGTGCCGATCCTTCCTCACAGGTGTGATGTCACTGAGCATAAGATCACTGTGGTAAGTTGAGTTATTTTCATCCATGAGTGTTGTGTGTATGCCCATGCCTGTATATACACAATACGGGCTGTATCCTTGCAAACAAAGGGTGAACTATTACTTTGACCTGTATTTCTGAAAGTACCCAGGTTTTCATGCCAGGGTTACATTGTGAAAGTAATCTTTGTCTAATGTCTTACCTGCAGGGCCCATGCGTAAGGTGCAGCTACCTGTACGAAACTCACTGCCCACCTGGAAGTACAGAGCTGGTAAAACCGACACACTTGTCCTTGAATTTTCAGAGATTACCATTCCCGCTGTCAGTGTATAGAGTATTATATTGGAATTTTGTTTGAAGAACAGTGATAATCTTGTGTTAGGGAGTTAAGCTTGTAGCTCAGAGGTTGCAGGGTTGATTCCCTGGCAGGTCACAGTTACTGGGCATGGCACTTATCGAATTGTCTTAGTTCACCTGTGCAGGGCAGTGCAAAGAAACATAAGCTCTGTAAGCTGCTCTGTCTTAGGATACCTGCGGTAAATACAGAATTTATGCTTTAGTTTTTAGCCTCAGCGTTTCAGCTTGGTATTTAGCATTGCGTGCTACAGCAGATAGCAGGCGCTGCAGTCTATTGTCTGTCACTGAGCCAGATGCATGCCGTTGTGTTCCGCTATCCCCAGGACAGTCATTTGCGGAATTGTGAGTACCAGTCCTCTCCGTCCAGTGAACTTGTGAGCATCAACGGCTGCGCCAAGTACTGTAACACAACACGAACGGTAATCCTCGTTTTCCTGCCTCGTTTTCCTGCCTCGTTTTCCTGCCTCCTTTCCTGTTTTGCTCAGCGGGCCGGCTGCTCGGCGCAGAGTGAATGCACGCTGCAGCCCGAGGGCTCGACTAGCGGATAGCAGCCCCAGTTTCTCTGAATCAGCTGTTTTCTCTGACCCCCAATTTTAGAGAGCAGAGTGCTGTAAGGGATTTTATGGACCTGACTGCAAACCCTGCATCGGGGGCTTCAAGAACCCCTGCTACGATAAAGGGGTGGTAAGCAATAATAATAATAATAATAATGACAATAATAATAATCATCATCGTCATCATAATCAACACCATTATACCAACAACTCCATCAACACTGACAATTGTAATCACAAACATAATCATAACCATGATTATAATCATAGCCATAATTATAACCATAGTCATAATCATGTAATTTGTTCAGTGCTTTCCTTGCAAGAGCCCAAAGCTCTTTGCGGACATTTTAAAAGAGTGTGTTTTAGAGAGTGTTAATGTGTATATGCGATGTGTTCAACTCCTGAGTTGAGAGTAATTAAGATATGTATTGCACCTAGTACCAGGTGTGTTCAGATGATGAGTCTAGGTGATCGACCTGTGATGTCATGCCTCTCTTGCAGTGCCACGATGGTATCCAAGGTGACGGCATGTGCAGCTGCAAACCCGGGTTCGAGGGCGTGGCTTGTCACATCTGTTCCAATACTTCCAAGCATGGGGAGAACTGTGATGAGGGTAGGTGTCTGAGATTCACATCGCGTCCCGTTTCATAAACTGCCTGTAGATCCCCCGCTCCCTACGCCACTTCTGCCGCTAGCAACAGGAGAGTCAGCCATCGTGACAATGATTTGGAGAAATGATTGGGCCCTTTTTAAATAGGACGATGATTGTAATGTAATGATAGCTAATTGAAGCGCCCCCCTTTGTAGTTGTCCCGGTATCTCCTTTCTCCCAACACTAATCAATGGCACAAATGTCGCCCTCGTGTGGTGTCTTCTGGTATTTCTCCCTCCATAGATTGCCGCTGCGTGCATGGCATTTGTGACAACAGGCCAGGCAGCATGGGGGTGTGCAGAAGTGGGACTTGTCTGGAGGGATATTCCGGAGAGTTCTGTGATAAAACAGCCAAGCCCTGTAACTCTGACGGCGTGTATGAAAACTGTCACATCCATGCCTACTGCAGCTACTCTGGAGACCATACAATGTCAGTATTTTGGGAATGAATCTAGAATTGTTTAAATTTAAATTTTCATCACTAACTTCTTCATAGTTTTTTTTCTCAATTAGTCTGAAAGCACCTGTACAAGGTACAATGAAGAGAACAAAGTCATGACTATTATGGTAATAGAACCAGGACTCATGGACCCACTGAAACTGTGACTTTAAAGAAATAACTCATCGTCATGTTTTCCCTGCAGTTCACAGAAAAATACTCTTCATCCTCTCAGCCTATCAGAATAGAGTATTTGACTATGCAGTGATATATGTAATTAACTAATTTAGTCTTTTTATGTCTTGATGGGGACATAAAAAGACTAAATAAGCTGCCCCCGATCATACAGGTGTGTCTGCATGTCAGGGTACGAAGGTGACGGCCACATCTGCACACCTGTGAACCCCTGCATCAAGCCCAGCAGGGGGGGATGTGACCCAAACGTGAGTGTAACTCCGTAATTACTCTGGGGGGGCCCCGACCCCTGACCCCTGACCCCTGACCTCTGACCCCTGACCCGTGTGAATACAGGCATTCATTCCAGCAACAGTGGCATCTAGTGGTGTAGGGGTAACCAAACACAGGTAGCCCCAATACAGGTGGCCCCTAACTTATGAAAATAATTGGTTCCTGAAGGTCTTTTGTAAGTTGTTTTTTTTTTTTTTGGTAAGTCCATCTGTTCTCTTGCAGACACTTTATATCATTCACCAAGATGAACCCCTCCCCTCAAACCTCTGTCAGTCTCAGTAGCTCCTATTTTCATGTGTGTATAGTTAATATAAAGAAGCATAAATTTAAAGACTGATATATTTACATTTACTGTACAGTACTGCATAGGAAAACCATGCTGTCCTTTAATTCACGAGTCCAACATTTCTTTTCTTATTTGTTTAATTAGTTTTAAGTTTATTGCATTTCAGTTCGGTACGCAACTTTTGAATCAAGTTACTATAGCATTCTAGCTATGTGGAGCTGAAACCGCAGAGTATTGAAATAAAAATGGTAGCAATTGCTCTATGGACTGCATTGCATTTTGACTTAATGGGGCCATAATATTGGACAATTAAAAAAGAGCCCAGGGTGTTTGTTGGCAAAATTATTGTAACTCCATTAAACTTTGTATATTTGGACCAAAATGAGTTTATATCATGATGATCCCTGAATGGTGGTTTCCAACTGGAAAAGGTGCATTTTATACCGGAGCGTCTCGGTTTTCAGCCATACGGACGTTTGCCCAGCTGTATGTTTTTGTGCCCTCAGGCTCAGTGTGTCTACGCGGGCCCAGGAAACGTTTCCTGCGTGTGCAACGAGGGCTGGACGGGCGACGGGCTGGCCTGCGTCGAAATTAACAACTGCTTGCTGGAGAGGCGGGGCGGTTGCCATGTGAACGCAGACTGCCAGGTCATCGGGCCTGGGCAGGTAGGCTTTCCCTCTTATTGCTCTCTTCATAGTATTGGCAATAGAAGTTTTTTAAAAAATGTTTTAAAAGAGCTAAATAAGGTTAACCTACAATATGTTTTTTTAGGGTGAGTTCAGTCTGTAGAACAAGGGGTCATAAATGGAAATGAGTTAGGAGTCAGTTTCGCACTGATATAAGGAAGTATTGTTTTACACAAACAGTTATCAATACATGGAATAGGCTGCCAGGTCATGTGGTTGAGGCAGAGGCCGTTGCTGTGTTCAATGACACACTTGACAAAGTCTTGGATATTCTTTAGTTGAAATGGCGAGCTTAGTTGGGCCGAATGTCCTGTTCTTGTCATGATGTGTTCGTACGGTAGTAGTAAGAGTGGTAGTAGTAAGACCAGCAGCAGTTGTTGTCATTATTTAGCTGTTTTGACTGTCTTAGTGAAAACAGTGGGAGAGATTTATCAATGTGGCAGCACCCATCTTCATGAGATTTTTATGTGTTTGTGTCTGTGTTGCATGAAAATCTGCCACATTTATGCTCTGATTCACTCAGTTTGGATGCCTGCAGTTATCTTGCTGGCAGCGCTGCTGTTGCCCTCGCTAACGTGCTAACATACTTCCCTTCTCTCTGCGGTTCCTCAGAATGAATGCATCTGCAAGACTGGGTATATGGGGGACGGTAAGGTCTGCGATTTAATCAACCCTTGCACGGCCAACAACGGAGGCTGCCATATGCTGGTTCGTAAATAAAAGTATTTCTATCCGACCTGTATTGCACAGGCCCTTTTCTCTGCACATTTTGTATTTATTTTATGTCTCTGTTGGTCTGTAAACAAACATGCATTAGCAATACCTTCATCAACAACTTGTGGTTGGCATGTGAGGTCGGTGAACACTTTACTGACAAAAACTGGAACTTGTTCCTCCATATTTTGCCTCACCAGGCCACATGTGAACCGGAGGAGGGGGGACGCCGTACCTGTGTTTGCCCTGAAGGCTATGGAGGTGATGGGAAGGCCACGTGTTACGGCAGTTTATTAGAGGTGGACGAACACCCTCTTAAAGCACGCTTCTCACCTCTTAGATACTTTCAAACTGCACATTCTTTGACTTAACGTAGGGATAAGTGTCCCTTAGCTCTAAGCCCCAGGGTAACAAATATTTCCGACTTAAAATTTTCAGAGAGCGATAACCCTGACTTTAGTCCAGGGAGTATACTGTGAAATTAGCTGGATAACTTTGATAATCAAGCCAATTGTGTAAACTTCTTAAAGGCAATTGTATTATAACCAGGTATTTATTGATAATTGGCAGCCTGCAGTTTAGTGGCTAAGGTCTACTGGCTAAGGAACATGACTGGGACCCCAGAGGTTGGTGGATCAAGCCCCCTAGTCACAGCAAGAACACCATTGCTGTTGGGCCCTTGAGCAAGGCCCTTAACCCCACATTGCTCCCAGGGGGATTGGCCCCTTGTTAGCCTAATCAACTGTAAGTCACTTTGGATAGTCACCTATCCCTGTACAGTATTAACTTTCTCTCAATTCACTATATGTCACATGTATTTTGCTATATGCTTTGTGTTTGTTTACACTGTTGTAAATTAAACATGTATGAAGGCTGTTTCTCTTTGAAGGAATAAATAAACATGGGATGAATAAAGGGGTCCGTTTTTTGCCAATGAAATGCATTTAAATATATCTCTTCTGTTCTTATGCAGGAACTGGATAGAAGATGGAACTATTACAGTTTTAGCAAGATGATACAGGTTAACTTTATTTCTGTATATGCTATAGCAAAGATAGAGGGAGGACCTCATTTGTAGTCATGGAAGAATTAATTATGCTTTTTGAAATTGCATTTTTACTAAAGACTAAAAGTATTTTTTTACATGGTGTTTTTGTTTTCTGCCTTGAAAACAGCAAGTTCCTCACTTGAACCTCAGTGGCAATATAACTGCATTAGTGCCTACCTCTGCTGCTTTGAAAAGGTTCAAGGCCATGGACGATGATTTTTGGTTTGACCCTTACAGGCTTCCACACCTAGTAAAGTAAGTTACGTCATCGTTTTATCTTTTTTTTGAATGTTCTCCTCACAGTTTGTTTGGCCATGACATTGTCACTGTGTGCTTGTTCCAGAGTGCACTTTTTGGATGGTGTCTTCTCCTCTGAGGATTTGAAGCAGGAATTCAACAAGGAGATAGCAACTCTAAACCCAAAGACTAAGTGGGAAATAAAGAATAATAGCGGGGTGAGAAAAGTTCTTTTTGTGTCTGTTTTCATTAATTAATTTATTTTAGTTCAGCAGTACCCAAGTGCTTCTTTGCAGACTTCACATTTAGACCCTGCTTAAGGGTTCCTGTCCTCTGTCCTCTGCCTTCAGTCTTAAATGGCAAAATGTGAGCTGTCAGAAAGCAACTAAGTTTCCTTTAATCCAGCAGTTATCACTAATGGGGTTTTACTGACGTCATGTGCCATGTCCCCTTCCCCCCCTCCCCCCCCGTTTGCTTTTCAGGAGGCTATGATTCAAAATGCTACCATCCTTTCTCCAGATATTCCCACTTTGAATGGTTATATCCACGTCATCGATCAGGTATTCTGTTTCATTATTTCATTTACCGCGGCACATCGGAGGTATAGAACTCCACGATCTAAAAAAAAGAAAAGAAAAAAAAAGATCCTAAACCAATCCGGCATAAATCTTGAAGTAGTATTCCAATTAAGCCTTAGTTTAAGGCTTTCATTTTCATTTTCAATTAAGACAGTTTCAAGCTGTCATGCAAAAGTTCGAACGTTGTGATTGGTAATTGATCACTTCCTTCCTCTGGGGGACACTCAGGTGGGGAATAAAATGTTGTGGAATGATTCAGAAATGGTCCAGGTGTGGAGCTGAATGTCTGGTTGCCGAGGTGTTGTGACTATAGCAGCTGATAGGGAGATTGCATTCAGTTAACCCCTGAGCTCTGTCAGGCATCAACTGCTGCTCTTGACTGCACCTATTACTGCACCATAACACCCCACAACCCCACCAAACTGGAGAAAACACATCTCAGTAATTGCTGCAGAGCATCACAAACCACAACAAAATGTTTTGAGCGCCTTGAATGCAGCCCTGATATGGGCTAATGGGCCTGAGAGCCAAGATGTTGCAGGTTCGATTCCCAAGTGAAACACCATTGATTCACCCGAGGGCAACGTGCTCTACCCTCGGTAAATATCTAGCTGTATAAACCGATGGTATGCAAAGAAAGAGAAATCTATTTGTGTAGTGCTTTTAACAGCAGCTATACATAGCGCTTAAGTCCAAGACCCCCTCTGGACAAGCCTAAGGTGTCAGTATCAAGGAGAAAAAAAACTCCCCGCCTAATGGGATTCACTCCCCGCCAATCAGCTTCCATTCTCAGCACAGGGCGGAGAATGAGTGTAATGACTGAGCGTGCTCAGTGCTCTGTGTGTTCAGTATGAGCGGCATGGAGGGCTGGTGTCTGTGATTAGCCAGCAGAGGGAGCTGCTGAGCAAATTTTTTTTTTTTTTTTTTTTTGGATTTTCACTGTGACAGGTGTCCACTTAATGTAAATGTAACTTACCCTTCCAGGTCCTGACACCCCACCTCTCGGATATCCCTGCTCTGCCCCCCACCCTGATGGAGCTGCTCAACAACACCCCCAGTTTCAGTCTCTTCAGAAAGGCAGCAATGGTAAACTGAAGGGATGGGGGAAGAGGGGGTTTGCAGGGTGAAAGACAGTCTCAACAAGCACTTTTTAATGTCTTTGGCAGAATGTTAAAGTGCTTTGCAAATGAAATGTGTATTGCCTTAATGTTAAAATGTGTAGTGTTTTCAAATGTATTTTAATTGTATATATTTCATGACTGCTTAAGTACAGTACAAATAAAATGATAAAATCATTGTTATTGCTATGAAAGAAAATAACTGTGCGATTAATTCTTAATACAATTAATGATAAAAAAATCATTCAAAAAGATTGTATTTAAACAGCACACTTAATATATTTCCACAAATGAGCTGCATATCTTCTTCAATGGCTACATCTAATATGTGAAAGTACAATCTAAATGTTATTTCTCTTTCTTCCCTGGTAGGCTTATAACCTGTCAGAAATTATTGGGCGTGAAGAGTACACTGTTTTTATTCCAACCGATGGGGCCATCAAGGAACATTTGAAAATGACAAACGCTACAGAGCTGGTACGTTCTCCTTTCAAGTACAGAGCTACAATGATTGACTCTAAAAAATGAAATGGAAAGAAAATATCATGATAAGGTCAATGTAACTTAATATGTAGATGCTTATTTTAAAATACATTTCCATGTCATTAACTTTCTCCGTGTATCTTTATCCTGTGATGTGATGAGCTATTGAAAACATTAATATTATTTTTGTATATTGCGTAAGTTGTAGATTTGTTGTCTTTGCAAATAATATGACAGTTCCATTTGTATTGAATAAAGTAATTTTATGTGCCAGCTGCAATCGATGATCTCAGAGTAAAGCCACTGTTTCCTCACAGGGTGAAGATTTATTGAAATATCATGTAATTATGAAAGCGCAGCTTTTCCCTGAACACTTGGGGAATGGAATAAGCAAAACAACGTTGCTTGGATCCTCTTACCAGATCTTGTTCCATGCTAACGTTGAAAATCAGGTACGGGCTATCGGGAAAGCTCAGCATGTCGGTTTAAGCTAATCCAAATCCAAATCCAAATTTCCAAATTTTTGGAAGAGACAAATAGATCAGACGTGAGTTTAAGAAGCGAGCTATGATCCTTTTTCTTCAGTTATTGTTGAAAAATTTCAAATCCAGCATTCCATTTTGTTTGTGAATTGGACAAGTAGGGATTTTTAATTTTCCCCACATAAACTGAACTGTGTTGTTAAACTATACTTCATCATTAACCTCCCCTATAGACACAGGAGACATCCGATTCATCCAGTTCACATGATGGCTAACATTTGATTATTCATGATTTGGCTAATATTTGTGAAAGCTAATGTTTGCCGTCATGATCACTCATCTTGGCTTGCACATGGTGTTAGAAAGTATTCCAAGTGTAATGCCTGGAAAATAAGGTCCTGATTTTTTTTTATCTCTTTCAGACTATGGCCAATGAGATTCTTCTGAGTGGAAACTTCACTGAAACATGGAAAGGGGCTGTTATACCCATTCCACGTGTTTTAGAACTGCACAAAAATCGCTGCAACAAACAAGTTATATTAACATTCAATGTAAGCTCCTCTTTGCTTTTTGTAGATGGAAGAAGCGTGTTCATTGGTGATTCAAAAAAATACATTATCCAGTATGTTTAACATGTTTTGCTTTACTGTGGCCTAATTTTGGGATAATTGTGGCCAAACTAGCTGCACTTTCAAAATGGTCAAATTTGAAGATCCAATCCAAAACAGAGCCCACCAATGAACCCTGTTGTGTTTTGATAACTGTCACATTTGGTTTGTCAATCAAAGGGTGAGCATTATCAGATTGTTGAGAATAGGTTACTTTTGTGTTTGTGTTTTAGGGGATATGCACTGCATGTAATTCAAAACCAAGATGTTACCTCAAAAACAAACCGGTAAGATTCTTAATCATCTTTAACATTCATGTTAGTTATAATGGTTTTTTAACTAACATATTTTTGTGTCTGATGATAACCGCTCATTTGCCATGTTCATGTATCAAAATATCAGTTTTGGCTTTAGTAAGGAATATAAATTACATGCAAGTTAAATTTATAAATATGATTCATTTAAATATATTTATTTGATAAGTGCTAGTAGTAATCACATAAATTGAACTGTTGGTAATTTGGTTACCTTTTCCACCTTTAGGTGAAGAGTGAATTTCCTCGAAACATGAAGTCAAATTGCAAATACAGGAGGAGAGTTGGAACGAGAAGGAAATCAACACCAGGGTGTGTCGTGGACTGCTATGGGTATTCAGAAGTAAATGTTTACATTATTATGTACTCTATGAAACTAACATACATCAAACATATTCATTATTAATTAACTGAGCTACAAAAAAGTGGAATTAATGTGGCAATATCTACTGACATTTCTAATTATTGTAGTGATATACATATCAGGCCAACAATAATTTCTCATCTTTTTTGCAAGCCCAGTTTTTTGCAAATCATCATAGTCTGAAAGCTAAAGATTTATATGCACTTTCTGTCAGGCGTCAGTGAAACAATAATTATCCTTTGATAAACTCTCAGATTATCAAGGAAGAGAAATTAACTTTCTGTGTGTTTGTTTGCCTCAGATGGTGACTTATTTCAAACAGCCTTTTCCGGTCATTAAAAAGCACATATCCTTGTCATATTTTGATATATATATAGTATCTCACAAAAGTGAGTACACCCCTCACATTTCTGCAAATATTTAATTAATTCTTTTCATGGGACAACACTGAAGAAATGACACTTTGATACAATGTAAAGTAATCAGTGTACAGCTTGTGTAACAGTGTAAATTTACTGTCCCCTCAAAATAACTCAACACACAGCCATTAATGTCTAAACCGCTGGCAACAACAAAGAGTACGCCCCTAAGTGAAAATGTCCAAATTGGGCCCAATTAGCCATTTTCCTTCCCCGGTGTCATGTGACTCGTTAGTGTCACAAGGTCTCAGGTGTAAATGGGGAGCAGGTGTGTTAAATTTGGTGTTATCGCTCTCACACTCTCTCATACCGGTCACTGGAAGTTCAACATGGCACCTCATGGCAAAGAACTCTCTGAGGATCTGAAAAAAAGAATTGTTGTTCTACATAAAGATGGCCTAGGCTATAAGAAGATTGCCAACACCCTGAAACTGAGCTGCAACTGTATAACTGTGGACTATACATGAAATTCACTGTTGAAGAAAAGAAGTGTGGGTTTTAGAAAAGCAATGGGGGAAGTATTGGTATGGATCATGATTTAAGTATTTGATTATGAGTGCTTCTCCTGTTCTGAAAGGACACCGCCTGCTGCTCCGGGTACTTCGGCCATTCGTGCTTAAAATGCCCGGGAAAGATTGACAACTGGTGCTCGAACAACGGAAAGTGCCAGGATGGCATCTTTGGGACCGGCGAGTGTCTGTGCAACGAGGGTTTCCATGGCACCGCATGCGAAGACTGCGAACCGGGGAAGTACGGCAGGGACTGCAAGTCAGGTACGCAGGGCAACGCGAGACAGACCCGGGACCGAGACCCGGTGTTCAAGCTCTGACAGCGTTCGTGGGCTCACCCCAGGGGTGTCAAACTCCAGTCCTGGAGGGCCGCAGTGTCTGCGGGTTTTTGTTCTTTCCTTTCGATTGGCAGCCATTTTAGGCCTTGGAAACCAGGTGTGTGGACTCTTTAGCCAACCAGTGATTTTAATTAATCAATTAAGTGCTAAAACACACCAAAAACCAGCTACCACTGCGGCCCTCCAGGACTGCAAGTTTGACACCCCTGGCTTACCCACTATCATGTCCCTGTGAGCCCAGGCCCAATTTGGACCTACGGTCATTGCCAGAAACGGTGAAGCCTGGAACCTCTTGACCCCATTCGAACCTGCAAGCTCATGCTTGCTTTTAGAATGAGCGTCTTAACTGTGTGAGCCACCCAGCGGCCCCAAATGAACCGTTTTTAATACATTATTCATGATGTCTGTTTCTCTAATTAGTGTGCAACTGTGCTCATGGGAAGTGCTTGGATGGTATAGATGGTAATGGGGAGTGTCTTTGCTACAAGGGCTGGAGAGGAAAGACTTGCTCAGAGGGTAAGTAGTATGCAACGGTCCCCGAGAACACACAAACAATACGATGGGGTTTGGAAGACAATCGGCATTACAAAAAGCTTTGTTAGTTTTTTTTTTTTTTTTTTTTTCCTGCATTATCTGCTGGGGCTTCGCAGTTAATCATGATTCCAGTTGTGGCTTGCGCAATTGAAATTGTCCTGCGTGAGCCTGCAGTTGTTCTATTGTGGTGAATGTACTTGAATTAGCGAGGCTGTTGAATTGGCAAGTCAGTTCTTGATTAGCCAAGGTCTCTAGCTATGTTGTGTTCTGTGTTCATTTGCCACTATACTGGCAGATAAACATATGAGAGGCCACAGTCATTGAAGTAGGCATTATGTTTATTTAGGGGTGTTAGTAATAAAATTACAAATAAAATAAAATCATATCAATAAAATTACACACAATAAAATTATGTCAGAAAAATCATCGGCTTTACTTTTTTGCACTGTTTTCACAATGTATTTGTTGAAGCCTGAGGTCTCTGTGTCTTGTACCCAGTTATCTTAATCAATAATCTCAGCTATAACCTTGAGCAAAATAAATGGAGGTAGCATATCTCGCAGCCCTTCTATCCCCTGTATGGGCACCGTGAATTAAATTACAGTTGGGGAGGTGATGCTTTTATCCAGACAATTACAGCTGGATAACCGCAACCAATGATGAGGTATTAAAGGCCTTCAGCTATTGGACGCTCAAGGGTCCAATAGCAACACTGATCTTAACCTCCAATATTTCATGTCCCAGACAAGCACTGTAGCCAATAGAAATTGCAATCCTTACATTTAATGTAAGCATAACACATTTTGTACATACCAGCCACATATTTGTGTGAAAATGTTCCCCCTCAATTTGTTGATGGTTAACAATAACTACTTGATCACATGGTTATAACAAGGTAATAAATGCCACTGTAAAATGGCTTTTTAAAACTATTGCTTGAGCTATATGCTTGTCCTTGTCTCACATATGGTGAATTGATAGAAAGTCAGGGCTCAATGGACATTTCGAAAGACGACATCCTCAGCAAACTCGCGTGTATTCTGAATGGTATAAATAAGAGTGTTTATAGCTCCATTGTAGCTGGAGGCACTTGCTTACTTTAGGAAAGTGTGATTTCAGACAATCGTACCAGTTATTTCATAAAGTGCATATATATTTCATAAAGCGGCAGACCATAGACTTTAATGTTTTTTTTTTTTTTCAAACATCGATTGATTGGATGCCAGACAAAAAAAACTCTCTTTATTCAAATTTGCAATCTCTAATAACAACATTTCTTCATTACAACAATTGCAGCATCCAAGTCGAGTTTTTTATGCCTGATTGAAAAAGAACATCCTTTTCTCCCAGGTGGCTAACAAAACAAAAAACAAAAGGCGCAAGTATTTTTTTCCCAGAACGGCATTCAGCACTGACAAACTGCTCATTTGTATGTATCCTCATATGCCCAGCTTACCCACAAAATGTTCCCTTTATGCTGCTGCTGTATCCATCACTATGAACCAGTGATATAATGATCATAATGACAGCTCTGTGTGTGTGTGTGTGTGTGTGTGTGTGTGTGTGTGTGTGTGTGTGTGTGTGTGTGTGTGTATATGCTTCCTAATTGCCACACATTTTTTTTTTGTTCTTTTATTGCAGAAATTGTTATGGATGCTTGTGGCGGAATCTGTAACACAAATGCAAAGTAAGTTGGGAATCACAGCACCAGGGGTGGAGCCACTGCAGTCTAGTGGCTAGTGAGTGGGGCTTCTAACTGAGTGGTTGCAAGTTTAAATCCCAGGTTGAGTGTCGTTGTGTGCTTGAGCATGGTGCTTCACTAAATTAAGCAAAGTTTAAGGGTGTCTTCTTTTTGCGTAAATGCAGTGCAGTTACAGCCTCTCATCTTGCAAGGCCTTCCAGGGGAAACAGAGACACAAATGGGTCCATGCACAAGATGACTGATGCAGTTTTTTTTTTTTTTTTTAAATCATGAAAGGCATTTTCGTGTAGAAATCTCATGCCAGTGTCTGATGCCTCTTTGTTTTCAAAGCACATTCAGTAAAATGCATCACATTTTCATTCAGTTGCATCGCTGAACCCCAGGGATCATCAGCCACTTGCACCTGCATAGCTGGTTACCAAGGGAACGGAACCTTCTGCAAAGGTGGGCAAGGCTGTAATTATGGGCTATTTTTTTCCCGCACATTTTAAGAAGAAGGATGTAAATAACCGTCCCATGTATTTTTCCATATTAACGTCATAATTTTGATAGGGTTCTCCTGAGGGTATCGTGATTTTTTAAAATGTGATTGTATATTGACATAAGATATGTATATTTTTGAATCCTCAGACAATAATAACAAAACTGGCACAAATTGGGACGGGTAACTTAGGCCCCTTAATGAGTTTAATGTTTTGTCTCACATGCCTGTATTGAAACGTGCAGTGTTTTGGTGACTGTGCTGTTCTCCCATAGAGATCAATCCATGTGAAAGTGATAACGGACATTGCTCAAAAGATGCAAACTGCACAAAGACACTGCCGGGTGAAAGGGTCTGCACCTGCAAAGAGGGCTTCACAGGAGACGGCGTCGTCTGTCTAGGTGAGTTTGAGAGTTTCACAAGAAAATCAAAGGTAGCTCCCCCTAGTGGTGGGTTATAGACAGAAAATAGCAGCGAGTCAGCGAGTTCAAAAGACAATTAAATAAACCAGATGTATACAACAAAATCCAAAACGTAAATAAATAGAATGACTTATTTACAACAACAGTACAGTGGATAACATTGACTTGATAGTGATAATAGATATGGTGAAATTGGTAACACACGTGTAGAGAGAGGTCAGGACTTTTATTTTGAAACCTTGTGCTAGCGTTGAGGTTATGGCGTTGTAGCACTGAGAGCTCTTATGCAGCTGACATGCCCCTGAGTGCGTGATTCTGCCTCTGTTGGCCTCTGTAAATTTGGGCCTCTGTAAACGTGACCTCACCATCCGATTGTTTGGTTCTGCAGAAATAGATGGCTGCACTAAGAACAAGGGAGGATGTCACAGTAGAGCGGAGTGCATCAAAACTGGACCGAACTTAGTAAGAGATCCCCTTCTGTCGTAATGTCACTTGGTTAAGCTTATCCGATCAATTCAGCAGTGGTCAGCAAAAATTTCTGGGTTTGACACACGTATGCATACGACACAAATGGTGTATTTTAAAAAAAAAAAATTTCAGTGAATGTATAAAAAAATGTGGATGATTGTGGTTGTCCCCTTTTTGTAGGTGGCCTGTGTCTGCCAGGATGGATATTCTGGAAATGGATACTACTGCTATCCAGTAAACCCATGCAAAACGGTGAGCCTTTCAGATGGTTAGGTCAGTGCATGTGCACATTGATGCATGCATACGCATGTTAACTTGCGTGAATTCAGACATACACGCACACACATGCACATAAACACATGTACCCATACACATGGATGCGCACACACACAGATTCATGAACTCATGTACATTCAGACACACACACACACATACATGTTGGTCCACACACAAACACACACACACACACATACATACTCATAGATTGAATATGACCATATGAACTGTCTTCCCTCATATTTGCGGTTGATCAGTGTTAGACCATCTCGAAACATGTAAATTTAAACTGTCTTTCAGGAAAATGGCGGCTGCAGCTGGAACGCCAGGTGTGAGTACCTGGGTCCAGGGAAGCGGAACTGTACCTGCAGGTACAACTACATAGGCGATGGCATCACCTGCAGGGGCACAGTTAGATCTGTGAGTTTCACCTTGTTTATTTGGGGGAATTTTTTCCCCTTTTTACCATGCTGAACACAGCCAAACTGCTTAGCCTCCTACTCCCGCCAACTCATGAGGAGTAAGCCCTGGCATGTGATTCCTCCGACTCACGTGACGACAGGCCCTTACTTCTTTCCACACTGCGTGCGCACCACCAATCACATGCTGCCTATGCTGTCAGAGGATTATGCAGTCAGCGTATGTTTGGTTCGTGCACCCGCAGGTGCCCGGCCGACCATTAGAGGGTTGCTAAAGAGTTAACAAACTATTAACCAGCCTACACCCCTACCATCTGCGGCAAGACTAGGCGAGTTCACCTTGTTAAAAGAGGGCAACCAAAATTAAGAGGTAACCTGTCACACTCTGCGCATGTGACATTGTTAAATAAAATTGTTTTTATATATACATATATATTTTTTTTTATAGGAATTGATGCGCCACCCGGACGCTAGGTGGTTCAACCGTAACATGGTGGTAAGGAGAAATTGCATGGTTGGTCAAATATAGGAACAGAGGGATTTCACGCTGGAAATGTCAGTGTTCAGTTTGTTTTCTAAGTTCCAATCATTTTGTTTTGCAGATTTACAGAGTGTCTGACCTGCTGTCCACAGGGCGTTTTACAGCTTTCATTCCACACTCAGATTATAACGGAAATTTTTCGGTATGCATTTCCTTTCTGTTTGTTTCCTCTATGGCTTTGTGTTTCAAATGGCAGTCGATCCAATTCAGTTCAATTCAGTTTTATTTGTATTGCGCTTTTTTACAACAAAGTTGTCACAAAGCAGCTTTACAACTGACCACAGGCCTGAACCCCCCCCCCCTCAGAGCAAGCCACACAACAGTGGCAAGCAAAAACTGCCTGACAAACAGGAAGAAACCTTGAGCAGAACCTAGCTCAGAGGGGGAGCCCATCTGCTTCTGGCCAGCACAGGGTGTACAATGGGTAAATGGAAGAGCAGAGATGGCTGACATAACTCTTATTATGATAACTGAAAAAATAACAGGAACATCAATTGGAATAACAGCGATAATAACAGTTTAGGTAGAATAACCAAATTTGTTGTAGAACAGTAAATATGGTAAGTAGGGTCCAGTTCGTGGCTCGGGGAAGGCGGGACGGGTGATTAACACATTGTCTCATGGATATTTCATGATTGTGTGTATCCATAATTATCCCCGACACAGACCATTCGTGAACAAGCATAGTTTGTCCATGCAGTCAAACCTCTGTGGTAGGAACGCATTGGAAATGGTGGTTGCTGATAACCACGGAATGTTTGTAAACTCAAAATTTATTTTCAAACGCAACAATTTTAAAATTTGAGTTTTTTTTTTTTTCGATTGAGGTTTTTACAAAAATGAGTTAATGCTCTGGATTTCGTACTGACTAGTCGGAAACTTCATGAAGGGGAATTGCTTCCAGGTCGGAACAGTAAGATTCAGGCTTGGAGTCAGGCGAACAATCTGGCTCCAGTACATGTTAGGATTTCGAAAAGTTTAGTAAAAGGATTTAAAATGTAAACTACGTGCGGCTACTTTGTGTCAAGTTACCACACAGGTGTTTTGGCTGTTCGGTTTGGATGCAAATTGACAACTGACAACTACCTTTTTTTCCTGCATTGGCTTTCCAGACAGTACATTGGCCCTGTCTTTATCCACTCTCTGTGACCTCCTTTGTGAGCTGTTCGGTTCTGATTCATCTTTTACATTACGAACACTTCCCATTTTCCAAAATTAAATGCCTTAGCAGTAATGCTTCGGCATCCATTTTCATGTTATCTGATAGGATTCCTCTTCTGAAATTGACACATAGAAACATCCAAAAGTACATCAATCAAAGGAGAGAATGACTCACGATGACCTTTGTGCACCAGCAGTAAGCGTTGGCTTGAGGAATCTTATGTGCATTCTGCTTTTGGTGTCTTATTGTGTGGAGTTGACCAGTCAGTTTTTAAATCTTAGAACATATGACCATGAGCATATCAAAAATGAGAACGGATCCCTGAGCTCAATCTAGAACTGCGTCTGCCTGGACTCAAACAATCCAATGGTCTTCCACTCTACTTCATGATCTGGCAAGCTTTTCCAAGCACTGACAACTCTGTGTGTAACAGTCAGACACAGGCTGTGATTGGTGGTCTTTGTTGGCAGGTGGATGCGTGGGCAAACGCCAGCAGAGTGGGAGACCTGTTCAGGTACCACCTGGTGAGCTGCGAACAGCTACGTGTGTCAGACCTGCAGTCCGTCAACAAGCTGGTCGCCCTCTCTGGACATACACTGCGCTTCTCTGTCCGTGAGGTACGTGCGGTGGGGGGACTGGATGTTCAGGAGGACATGGCTGTCACCAGGGGAAGATTACAGGTTAACCTGGTTAATAGCCTCTGTCTCAGTGCTCTCTAGCTCCCCCTCCTGGCGGGCCTGTTGTCTGCAGTTTCGCATCTGTAGTATGGTTTGGAGGGTGCAGCCACTTCCTCCCGATTCTATGGGGCAGAGTTCCTCAGTGGGCCTATAACACAGCTTAGTTTGGGTAGTAAAAACTGTTTGGGGTGGGGGGGGATGGGTGAGCAGCTGGTTCACCCAAAAAAATTGTATTTGAATCCGAAAAGAATGATTTCTTGCCGTTCTAGGATGTTGTGTACATCAATGAGGATGCAAAGATAATCACCAGCGACTACGACACTTCCGACGGAGTCATACATTTTATTGACAAGGTCCTCTTGCCTTATGATCTGGGCAAACGCAAAACGATACAACCTATGGTATGTTTTTTTTTTTTTTTTTTTTTGTTTTCACCCCATTGAAAAAGGTTATGCTTTTGTATCATAACCTCACAAAGTTGATGTGTTTTTTTTTCCACTGGGAAACATCATATCTCTGATTCCAGTTGAATGTCACTGCCGCAGCTGAAGCGTACGGATACACAATATTTAGCAAACTGCTCCAAGTAAGCTCTTCCATTTTCTGCATGCCTGACTGTCCATCTGTCAGGAGTTTTGTGAATCTTAATGTAATTTCCTTAACTTGTGCAATTGACTTCAACAAACTCCACTGGCATGGTTGAAATTGTGTACTATGTGAAAAAAGAACGGCATACTTAAAGCACATTGTATAAATACATATCTCTTGTATTGTTTTACGCTTAATGTAAGATCCTTAAGCATTTTTTTAAAGATCATACATGAAGTTAATGTCTGATACATACAGAAAAATTTGATCGGGATCAGATAACAGCAGGGAATATTTTTTGTTTGTCACCAGACCGCTAACTTGATGAGCATGATCCAGAATCACTTGCACCAACCTTTGACGATGCTCTGGCCAACTGACGAGGTTTTCAACTCTCTGCCTGAGGAGAGGAAAAAGTGGCTATACAGCGAAGACCATCGCGACAAACTGGCCGCATACCTGAAGGCCCACATCATCCGTGACACCAAAGTGAGCGACACCTCCTAACTGCTAGTCGGCCATCTTGTCCCTCCGATATCCGTTGCTAGGTGACATTTAAACAATCCATGTGCGGTGAATGATCCTGCATTTTATTTTTATTGCTCCCATTTGAAAGCAGAAACTTTTGCCATGGGTTTTATTTGTAAGAAATAAAACTTTTGCTGTGTTTTAAAATGAGAAATGGACAAATGGAAAAAAAAATTTGTCGAAACTGCAGAGCAAATTTGCATCATACTAGCATTTACCAGTTATGCTGTTGCGTATGTTTGAAATGCAGTATTAGAGTAGACATTAATTTTTTTCTTCTCCATGTTTTCAGGTCCTTGCTATTAATCTCCCCCAAAAGACTGTCAGAACAATGTATGGATCGTCTTATTCCTTCAGCTGTGACAAAAAAAATATTGTAAGAAGTTGAGCTTCGTTCTTTTCTCTTCCCTGATCAATTGACACAATATTTGCTGCCAATATTGTGATATCCTGAAACATAACAGCCAATTTTTTTTTTTACATTTTTGAGATTGTGACATTCAGCGTTATCATCACACATTTTTGTACTAAATTTCTTACTGCATTCATAAATGTACCACAGTGACGTTATTTTAAAATGTGGCTGTTAACTTTTGTATTTCAGGGAGACATTGTGGTCGATGATGGTAACGCTAAACTCATAGAGCGCCACCTGCTGTTTGATGTGGGAGTTGCCTATGGGATCGACCAGCTGCTGGAGCCTCCTAGCATGGGAGCAAGATGTGACAGTTTTGAAGAAGTGAAGCGTGACGTGAGAACTCAAACTCCATTTTAAAACTAAAAAAAATAATTTACAAACTGAATTGGTTGTTTTTCTGATCTAGAAAAAAATATTCCATCTCCTCAGGGCAGGTGTGGAAGCTGCTTTGCAGTGCCTTTGTGTTCCTTTGGCGAAAAAGATACGGTAACATCATTAAACCACCTATACTGCATATATACTGCATGAAAAACCAGAATGTCCCGAAATATTCTAATATAAATAAGCTTGTTGTGATTTTACATAAGTAACTTCTCACTACAACAGGAGAAGAGGGAAGGAAACAGTTTTACGTTCAGAAACTAATTATTAAATGATTAAATCAATTAAATCAATTCAAAAACAATATAGACAAGTTGACAAATCATCAAGTAAATTAATAATGAAATACTGAAACATAAACACAGAGATGAAATCAATGACATTAATTAAAGAATTTTTTTTTTTTTTTTTAGGGAAAGAGTAGCTCGTGCTCATTCAGTAGGTACTCCTCTATGTTCATGCCCTATCGGCGCTACTCTGTGTTCAACGACGGCTTGTTTCCCTTCTCGCCATACGGCCATCTCCACCATCGCTGGAGAGCGGGCTGCCAGCGGGAGTGCGTTAAAGTTGAGTGGGTACCCCGCTGCTGTAAGAACCACTACGGCAGAGACTGCCAAGGTGAGTCTGGCCCAGGTGGGCGGCTTTTGGCCTCTTCAATTTTCCCAGGTGTGTGGGGGTGGGTGGGGTGTTGGGGGATCATTGGGTCCATTGTGGTGGAGAAACTCTGGACGTTTTTGTTCATGCTTTTCCCAACTACATTTTTCCCTGCTAGTATGCATGCATTCACATTTTATACGTATTGAAATGAGACAGGATTAAGTGGCAGCATGAAGTCAGTAACAAGGGAGCACCCTGTAACTACAGCTAGGAATTTCAGTTATTTCAAGTTAATTAATAACTTAATGGATCTGGGACAAAAATAGATGGTCTCATTAATGTTTTAAATTTTCAAAACTTGATAAAGGGTGTAAGACATTAACTGTTCATCTCTTTGATGCTGTGTGTGTTGTTGGTCAGGAGGACTGCAATTGTATAAGGAAAATCCAGATTGTAGAATGAGTGAGTGAATGAATGAATGAATGAATGAATGAATGAATGAATGAATGAATGAATGAATGAATGAATGATTGATTTGTGGCAAAAATAGATGGTCACATTAGTATTTTAATTTTTCAAAACTTGATTAAGCATGTAAGACATCAACGGTTTGTCTCTTTGAGTCAGCTGGTTGAATGAATGGATGGATGGATGAACTGGAGCAAAAATATATGGCCATGTTTATGTTTTGCTCCAAAGCTAAATGAGGGATGTTGACGCTGTGCCTGTGTGGTGTAGTGTGTCCCGGGGGTCTGGAGGCCCCATGCAGCAATCGAGGGCAGTGCAGAGATGGGAAAGGGGGGACCGGGGAGTGCCAGTGCCAGCCTGGCTCCGCGGGCATCGCCTGTGAGCTCTGCAAACAAAACTACTACGGAGCCAACTGCACAAGTACGTGACCTCTGCCACCGCCCTCAAGGCCTGTCTCTGTCTTCGGCCACCTTTTCAGTTGCTTCAATGCAGTAGGACAGCGTCTTTAATTTGTCTGGATTCTGTTGGAATATCTGTCTGTCTTTCTGTCTGTCTGCCTACCTGCAGACCTGTCTGTCTGTCTATCTGTCTCTCTCTCTCTCTCTTTTGTACTGGTTTTGATTGCAGTGTCAGACTTTGTTTAGACAGATAGGTTTAATCAGCACAATAAATAAGGGGGAGGGGGTCTTTTGGATGGTGGCTCACAGAGTAAAAAAAGTACAGATACTTGTTTGCTGGGTTGCAGCTGCTTCACCAGGCCTATGTTGGCAAGGCAACGATCTGCTTAGCCTCACCAGTAAAAAAACAGGGGCGTAGCCAATAACAACATCATTATGTTGTCCCATTGCGCTCTAGCAGTCTCTCTCTGGCGGTCTGGCTGCCTGTGAGTGTGTGAGAGTACATATGTTGATGTTGTATTTCTTTGATGGCGTAAGTGAAATGTGATTGGGTGTTGCCACGCTCGCACCTGCAGTGTGTGCCTGTACGGAGAACGGGAAGTGTGACGACGGGCCGGACGGTGATGGCAGCTGCTTCTGTCAGGAGGGCTGGACTGGAGCGCGCTGCGAGTCCAAACTGGGTAAGCAAAACACACCTGAGACTCATTCACATCCCCTGAACTCATGAAAGACTCACCCATAGAGTTCCAGTGGCTGAACACACCTAAGGCTCATTCACAGAGTTTCCCCTGGACACACCTGACACCTATCCATGGAGTTCCACTGAACACACCTGACACCTATCCACGGAGTTCCACCGAACACACCTGACACCTATCCATGGAGTTCCACTGGACACACCTGACACCTATCCACGGAGTTCCACCGAACACACCTGATACCTATCCACGGAGTTCCACTGAACACACCTGAGATTTATTTGCAGAGTTCCAGTGGCTGAACACACCTAAGGCTCATTCACAGAGTTTCCACTGAACACATCTGACACCTATCCACTGAGTTCCACCGAACACACCTGACACCTATCCACGGAGTTCCACCGAACACATCTGACACCTATCCATGGAGTTCCACTGGACACACCTGACACCTATCCACGGAGTTCCACCGAACACACCTGATACCTATCCACGGAGTTCCACTGAACACACCTGAGATTTATTTGCAGAGTTCCAGTGGCTGAACACACCTAAGGCTCATTCACAGAGTTTCCACTGAACACACCTGACACCTATCCACGGAGTTCCACCGAACACACCTGACACCTATCCATGGAGTTCCACTGAACACACCTGACACCTATCCACGGAGTTCCACCGAACACACCTGACACCTATCCATGGAGTTCCACTGAACACACCTGAGATTTATTTGCAGAGTTCCAATGGCTGAACGCACCAAAGACTTGTCCGTAGTGTTCTGCCAAACACACCTTAGACTCGCTTTGCAAGTTCAACTGAAGACACCCAAGGGCACTTCAAGGGTTGTCATGTTTGGAGATCTGAACCATGAGAAGGAAGTGAAAAAACCTGGAGCAAACTCTCCAAACTTCAAAAGCATGAGGCAAGAAAACACCCTTAGATTTATCCTCAGAGTTCACACCAGACTCCCCTGGGAGTTCACTATCAGCAGCAATACGGCAGGCACTGGGGTCTTCCTATTTAAAAGGGATATGAGACAATAGCTAAAAACAGCCCATGTCTGTTTTCTGTCTCTCAACAGAAAAAAAACCCACCTGTAGCCCTGAATGCCACCCCAACGCAGTGTGCCAAGAAGACAACATTTGTGTGTGCGAATCAGTATATGTAGGAGATGGAAGAAACTGTACCGGTAGGTTTTTGTCCTATAATTATGAACAACCTTAACGTAAATCCAAAAAGTTTGTGTGTGTGGCTGGTACATTTTATTTGGGGGTTTTAACAGATGGTCACTTAATGAGTCTTGGGCTGATTTGGTTGCTACCTGATAATGAAAAGGCCAGGTGTAAATACCCTCCTAGATGTATTGGAGACAGGTTGCTATCCAGTCGCTCAAACCGTTTCAGGAGTTGGTTTGAGACACGCGGGGACAGCAAATCAGATTTATATCTGTCTCACTGGAGATAAGTGTACGTGGCCAAGTCTAAATAGAACGTGTTTACACAATTGGCTAGCTGTCTGATCAGTCCAAGATGCATGAAGTGACTGAGTGTAAATACCCCCTTTGTGTGACATCAGCTCCTGACTTGTGTGAGGAGAGTAACGGAGGTTGCCACGAGCATGCGGCCTGCTTGCAGACTGGGATTAACGTCAACTGCACCTGCCTCTCTGCGTACTCGGGGGACGGGTACTCGTGCGCTCCCATCGACAGATGCGTGACGGAGCAAAATGGCGGCTGCAGTGACTTCGCCACGTGCACTTTCACTGGGCCGGTAAGAGGGGCCCCACTGTTGGAGGATTGTAACTTATATTGGTTGATGTTTGTATCCAACTGAAAAAAAAAAAAACAACAGTATTATAGTAACAGGATTATATTGGATGGAAATATAGAATTGTAAAAATAAAGTTTATTTATACAGTGCGTTTCATAAATTGTGTTAACATCGCTTAAATGCTACTATAAAAATACTTCTGCAGTAAAACAGATACTGAAGTGAAATGAATGACAACAGGAGATATCAAACACTGGTTGATAAATTACTTTAAGTAGAATTAACTTCATACAACAACATACGTTTGAAAAACTTTTTTGGAGCAAAAGTAGGCTGTATGGACAACAAATTGATCTTGGGCTTGGAGTCAGTAGGGGGCGACACCGCGTGGGGCATTCAGCTGGGAACCCCCCCTTTGGACTGCTGAAAAATAAGGTAGAAGAGTGAGGGAATAATGTACTGAAGGTGGAGATGGGGTGGGGGAGGGATGCCGGAAGAGATTAGCAAAAAGGGAAAAGGTGGTGTTTAGGTGTATGAGGAATGTTCTGGATTGGCTGGTAACATAGGTTGGGTGAGGGGTTGTCTGAAAAGTACATCTCCCAAACTTTTGTTTTAACAAACTCCGTAAATTGGAGCTCAAAGAGGGAACTTCAAGCAGGCATACAGTTAAGTCTGAAAAAAAGCAAGCAGAACAGCCATCTTGTTGCCTAGCCTCCAATGAAAGCTAGTCCTCTCTTCAGACTTCACCTGAATTCCATTGTGTCTATGGCTTAGAGTTTTTGGTATATTGCAGTTGGATGTCCCAGTTGTGTGTGTTGATTGCACTTTAAATTGGGCCAGCATAACCAGCTTGCACTGTTGCTTAGTGCTCAGGTATTTGCTGCTCTAGAAACGTGGCTAGCTAAGTTCTGCATCTAATCAGGTGTATGCACTTATGCAACGTAAGGCAATCTGGGTGAGAGCATCTGCTAAATGAATGCAGTGCAATTCAAAGCAAGACATACGACAATGTAATTCAATGCAAGACATAAGAATGTAGTTCAAAGGAAGAAGTAAGACAATGTAATTTAATGCAAGACAGAAGACAATGTAATTGAAAGCAAGAAATAAGACAATGTAATTCAATGCAAGACATAAGACAATGTAGTTAAATGCAAGAATTAAAAGAATGTAATTCAAAGCAAGAAATAAGACAAACTGAAGGGAAAGTTTTTAAAACCGGGGGTGTTATGATACAGGGTTAAAGATGCAAAAACAGAAATGTTGTTGTTTGCCCAGAATGAGAGGGACTGTGAGTGCCAGGACGGCTACGTTGGGAATGGGATTCAGTGCCTGGAGAAGGTCGTACCACCCATCGACCGCTGCCAGGAGGACAACGGAGGCTGTGACCCAAAAGCAGACTGCAAGGACCTGCATTTCCATGGTGAGTGAGAACGCCACTGGACAGTCACTGCAGCCCAGTGCTTCATTTTATGAGTTTTCCATTTTGTGGAAGTAAGACTCATAGGGACTGATTTAGCAAAACCTTTAGCATATTTTAGAACTTTTTTGCAACGTGCACTTTCAAAAGTGTAGTATCAGTGATGCAGCAATCTGGACCAATGATCTCATTAACATTGGTTTAGACCTAAACTGCTGACAGATTTGAAAGCAAACCACAGAAGGTCAGTGGTCATCCAGAACTCGAGTTTGACATGTCTCTTGTAGAACGTCTTTTGTTGAAATCACAGACATTAAAATGATAATAATGATAAATAAATAGATAAAAAGTAAAAGTGGTTTGACTTCCTTTCAGAGAACACAGCTGGTGTGTTCCACCTGAGGTCACCTTTAGGGAAATACAAGCTCAACTACACTGAAGCTGAAGCAGCATGCCAGGTAGAGGGAGCGGTCTTGGCCACCCTCTCTCAGCTCTCTGACGCCCAGCAGGTAAATATCACTCACCTGGCACAAATCACACCGTGCCTCCGCCCAGCGGGTAGTCACAATCTTTTATTCTTTAGCTGCACCAGCAATATGGGGCCCCCGGAGACCCTCTCTACAGGGGTTGGCCAGGTGCTCTGGGGGTCCCCTTCTTTTACCAGGGGAGAACATACAGTATTAATCAATGGTTCTTACAAAACTTACGTAACCGTGATGATCTGCAATCACGTTTTGGACATTAGTCTTCTTGAACCAGTGGCAGGCTTGTGGTCTGGGATCTCGTTTCCGTGATGCTGTTTGCTTCATCTCTGGTTCGCTTGATCTACTGATCATTAACTCTTCACAAGCAGTTCCGCCACTGATGATAACGTCTTGCTCTGTTGTGCCGTACGCAGTTGGCTGAGGTAGTCTGTCACGGAACGTGCCCTCTCTGTTGTGAAATTCATCAGAACGTAGTGACCGAGAATTTATTTGATAGCAGAGAGCATCCCTACATGCTGGGCTAGAAAGTCTAGAACACATCAGAGTGGTATATTAGCCAGGCTAATATGTGAGGCTATTATTTCATTAACTCTTATTAAATGTGTAAGTCTTATTAGATGTGAAAATGACTTCAAAGTAAAAGTTTTTTTTTAGCTGTTTGTAGCTACTATCTTGCTCTGTGTGCATATTATTTTGTTGGCCTGTTTGGTGTGTTTTCATATTGATGTTACTATTAAATTTTGCACAAAAAATAAACTAAACTAAACTGAAGCTTCTGGTTTTCCCCAGCTTGGGATGCACTTGTGTGTCGCAGGCTGGATGGATGGGAAAAAAGTGGGTTACCCAACCAGGTTCCCCTCCGTCAAATGCGGTGACAACCATGTGGGAGTCGTACTCTACAAAGACCCTGTGGACACCAGCAGCAAGTATGATGCTTACTGCTACAGAGTAAAAGGTATCAGAAAAAAATATTATACAGTCTGAAAAACTGCTGTTTACTCTGTTTGATTTGAAGCAATTCAGATTTTGTAAGTTACTTGCTCAAACAGTCATTGGCATTGCCCCACCTATGGATTCAAGCCTGCAATCTCTTAGTTACAGGCCCCCTAAATACAAATGCATACGTACATTTTCTTCACTATGTGTCTCAGACAGTAATTTGCGTCATTGTCTGGGCTCTCTCTTCAGACGTATCTTGTGAATGCGGACCAGACTACGTCGGTAATGGTGACTACTGCAATGGAAACATAGTGACTGTTGTTGCTACCAATTCCAATTTCTCTGTATTCTACATGGTGAGTACTGGATCTTTCTCACCATAAATTCATTATCAATACATAGAATAGCTTGCCAGGTCATGTAGTAGAAGCAGAGACCCTTGCTATGTTCAAGCTTGGCCGGGCCAAATGACCTACTCTTGTCACAATATGTTCTCATCCATCTGTCTTCTGTCCCCCCACAGACATTGCTACACTACGCAAACTCCACGAAAGAAGGAGAAAAGCTAATGAACATCCTACTGAAGCGTTCCACGACGGTGACGCTCTTTGTGCCAGAAAATGGAGGATTTGGTGAAAACGATGTAATTCCTCAAGTGTCCCGCAGTCCCATCGCGCTGGACTAAAGTCTTCCAGCCTTTCAGACGAAGGCTAACAAGGGTGTGTGGGCAGGAATGTTTTCAAGTTATTGTGAAATGTCTTTACAGACTTTATCGTCGAGGGACATCGAGTACCATATTTCTGCCAACAACAGCGTTCACCTTTACGACGATCTGAAGCACGGCGCCGTGATTGTCTCTCGACTCGGCTATAACCTCTCAGTGACGGTATCTCCAACCGATGCGACGCCTTCCTCTGTGAGTTACCTGTTCAATAACTCAGTGGCTGTCAGACTGAGCATGCTCAGTCTACATGCTCAACAATACATCGATAATATTCTGAATCTGGCTATGAGATGACTCTTGTACAGCTTACTCCATTTTGTATATTCCAATATATTTTCACCAAGTCTTAAAGTAAGAAAAAATACTTTATTGTATGTTACGGCATCAGCATATGCAGAAAACAGATGAAAATTTACTCTACTTTCAAGTTAATACATTAAGATGTTTTGACATGAACGGTCCAATTCCTTATTTGAATGCATGCTAGTCTGGCTATAATTTAATAAGAGGCTGTGGTCACAGAAAGGTGTTTTTGCTTGTTAATAGATCTTTCCCCTTTTACACAGGAGTCACAGCTTTATAAGCTGGTGAACGAGAAGATGATCGTAGACTGGGATATCCCAGCGACCAATGGGATCATCCACATCATCAAGGGGCCACTGAAAGCTCCTCCCCCACCCGTAAGTAGACATGTCACATGGCAACTTCCTCCCCTCTCCTGCTCAGCTATCGGCCCAGTTGCAGGCAGCTATGTCGCTCCCAAACCTAAGTTCACCGGTGAGAACACATTTATCACTGTCACAGTTGTCACAAACGCCGTTTCACTCGCATGATTTCGGGATGTGTACAGTGGGGTTGTCTGTCAGGCTGGTTGCACTGGATGGATTAAAAATCACCCCACCACGGGGTTTAAATGAGTTTAAATCACATGGGTTTAAATCCTCATCAGTGAGGCCTACTGAATCATAAAATCATCTGTTGTGTCCCAGTAAATTATCATGAAGAGTAATTATTTTCTTGAAATTCATCACAAATAAATTATAATTTTGAGGATGTGGGCACTGGGGGGCCTGTGCCCTAGTGTCGCTTGGTAAGTTTAGCAACACCCCTGGACCTAGCCAGGGATGAATAGGTGCTAAGTCAACATTAGCAAGGAGGCTAACATCAGCAAAGCCCAGCTGTGAGTCACAGAGCTGCACCAACAGGCCTTTGCTCTGTGCACTACCTGAGAGCTTAACCCTTGTTTTACTCAGGTGGTAGTGTCACACTCTTCTGCCAGAGGGCACTCCGCGACCGGTGCAGTGACCTCTGTCCTCGTCACGTTCCTTATTATTGGCCTCGTCGCCGGTTTGGGATACTACCTCCTAAAGCACAGGAACGACGGCTTCAGATTCCAGTACTTTAAGGTAAAATGGGGATCACCTTCCTCAAATATCAATACATACAAGAATGTTTGTAGTTTGAAATGGTAAAAAAAAACAAAAAAAACAACCAGTGGTGGTGAAGCCATTTTCCCCAAAAAAAATTTTGAGGTGAAGAATTTAAAAAGCATTTATTAAATTCAATTACCAAGGCAATTTTCTTGGGTCTGAAATAGTTGTTATTTTTCAAAGTTCAACACAGAACCCTTGCATTGTCGTTATCCTAAAATATAGGGCTGAATCCATATGTAAGTTACAATATGTTCAGTTGCATTTTCCGCATAATAACAGACCTGTGTGGAAAAATTAAATTTAGTGGCAAGCAACTCAGGTCTGGATCCAGGCCGCTGTTGGGCCTAACCTTGATCATGTTTCAAATGTGTTCTAGTGTTTTAAAACTCAAGTACATGGATGTCATAAGTTTCTCATCACTGTTTCATACTTACTTCCTTTTTACGTACATTTTGATGCATTAGTCTGTGATCATGTAGGATTTTTTTTGTGCCCTCTAAATAGTAATGACATATTGAAGATGACCGTAAAACAGAAATAGCAATGAATATCCCCTGTAAAATAGTAGAAATTTAATAGAATAGATTAAAAATGGAATAAGATTACAGGGGGACCTCGACTTCCAAAAAGTTCCTTCGACTTGTTGTAAGCCGATTTTCAACGCAAGTCAGAATTTATACATAAATTATACCTAAATTAACACCTTAAGTCACTCACACTGTACACACAACACATGAAGGTCATATAAAATACAGTAATTAAATGAAACATTATTTTAAAAAAAAGAGAGAACAATTTCATATCTTTATTTCTGTGGTCGTATTTACGAACCAAACCGCTGAGGTTGAAACTAGGCTTTTTAAGTAATTTATGGGAGTGCGCCGCAACCACATCGACGTAACTCGAGACTGTTGTAACCCAAGGACCTCTTGTATTATCTCTTGCCGCAGAATGATGATGATGATGAAGGTAGTCCCAGTAGAGGCGAGGGGAATCCTGCATTAGTGTCCATTCCTAACCCTCTCTACAATGGCTACACTGCCTTCGCAGAACCTTTTGGGGTAAGTTAAAAACTTTTTTAAAAACACTTCAGATGCTGGGTATGGCCCAGGATTGCATCGTTTAGCATCTTGGTTTAGCATCTTGGTTTAGCATCTTAACTTTTTTATACATATTCTAAGTATGTCGGGCGATAGTAACCATTTTAAATACAGGTTGATTTTAGATTTTATTTTTAAAAAACATATCTCCCATTTTAGGATTCACCTGAAGTTGATTCTTCTGACACGCATCATGTCCTTGACTAACTGAAAGAACATTATACTAGCTAATTTTGTATGTTTTAGTTCTACACTGAAGATTTAAAATGCAAAGGAATGTAAATAAATACAAAATGATGTGGGCCTGGTGAATGGACTTTACCGAGGTCCCAAAGTTTTTTACTGTATCAAAACAGTCCAGGGAATGGTTGTGCAGCCTGTGTTTGTGTTTACGCCATTTATTAAATTCAAAACAGGTATTACCTTGGCATTTAGTATTTTACAAATTGTCTTTAAATATTATGTTACTTCACTTTTGTATTGTCTGCTCATACTCAGTGGAATTCAAAGGCTTTCTAAAAGATGACAGTTTCAACATGATAATTAAGAAATAATCCCAATATTGCACTATAGTCTTTGTTATAACAAGAATCGATCACACTTCTCCACATGAAAACTGGAATTTTTTTTTAAATAACAAAAAAAGTGGGGCATTGCACTTTGGTTTTGCTAACAGGAAGCACACAGCTAGCTTGCTATTATACAGTCTTCTTATAAAGTAAGAAAATTGTTTCATACATTTTTACCTAGCAAAGAAGCAAGTTAATCCTCAGGGTAGTAACATCACAACTTATTTATCTAGCAAAAACAATATTCCTAGTTGGTGTATTGAGGAGAAAAATTACTTTAAAAAAAAAACTCTTTACAAAAGTGATTGTTACAATTTTGGATTTATGACTATATTTACAGATCAACATGGGGAATTATCTACTTTCTGTACTGCTTAAACTCTGAATTATGTAATGGTGAATTTTTAAGAATAAAAAGAAAATGTTGAAAAAATTTGCTGAGTTTTTCTCATCTGGTATTTCTATATGTAGTTGTCTGACTCCAGAGATACCCATGGTCCACAGTAACTTAAAACACCAGAAGACCCAAGTCCGGGTGGCATCACGTGTGTGCTTTTTGTGTTCTACATTGCCAGCATGGATTTAATTCTTTGTCTTCATAATATGAAGGATAAAATGGATTCCTCGTCATATCATATATCAAATGGCATATGTTTGGTTGTGGTGTCCTGGAACCATACATGTCTCATTTATTTATTTATTTTTTACATACTGTGCCCCACCTGGGAATGGAACCTGCAGCCTCTACGTTACAATCTTGGCTATAAAGGTTGTTGATTACAGTCATGCTCCCCCGACACCCCCCTCCACCACCAGAATACCACCAAGCACACACACACACACACATATAAAGCAGCAACGCTCCACCCCCTACCCCCCCCCCCACTGTGAGACATGAGATCAAAGGTGAGCCAAACCCCACCCCCACCCTCTGAGGAGTTCACACCTGCCATCTGCCATGTTCCAGGCTGCAGCGCTTTCTGCCCCTAGTGCATCCACAGACAATACAATCTCTGGTAATTGCCTAAATAAGACACGTTAGATAATGGCGCTCCCCAAACTATCCCCCCCCACCCATCAGTGCAGTACCTTAATGTGTTACACTCAGATGCCCTTGTCCAGAGTGATGTACACAGTTTACATTTTGTACTCACTATCTATTTACACAGCTGGATATTTCCTGAAGCAATTCAGATGAAGTACCGTGGCCAAAGAATTGAACTTATTAATCTCGGGGTCAATAGTCTAGCTTCCTTACTATTATACTACACCATGTTTTAGAGACTATAAGGGTTTGGAGAAGTTTTCTGACAAAAATGTTTATACTTTTTTAATCTGGCAGAAATGATTTATTGTACCACTTTGCTGCGTAAGGGACCATTTGACTCTGTTGTTTTCTGGCTATACAGTATTTTCCATCCGGTAGCCTGAAAATAGTATTGCACAATAACCTGTATACAACAATTGACATGTGAAGTGAAAGTATGAGCAATTAGACTGAAAAAGTACATTATCTAACTTCTAAAAGGATTTCTCACATTTTCTATAAAAAAATAAAACAACCTGTAGACAATCATGATACCTCCCCAGGAAGAAATATTGCCTGATAGTGTTTCCCATTTAGCTGTCAATTACTGTTAAATCATAATTTTAGTACCTGTCTGATGGCAATAACCATTTTCTCAGAAGATCATTCAGTGCATATTAATCTGTTCCTTTTTTGTGATTTAAAGTCAACCTTTTTATCCTAATCACTTAACATATGGAATTTTATTGAGTCAATGAAGCCTAGCAGAGGCAATTTATGTATGAAAAATGACTATTTATTTTCAGGGTACAGTTGTGTTTATGTGGAACCTTCCTGTTGTCTGTTTCTATGGCAACAGACAATAGCTCGGAAGGCACAGATGGTAGTGGATCCCTTTCCACCCAAGAAACAAAGCTGTGTGCAAAAACGGTAATACTAACCATACATATGAATTGACTGGATTTAGTAGCTTTTGTGTTTTTTTGATAATCACTGTTCTTTGGCCAGAAAACAAATGCTAGCCTAACTTGACTGAAATTAGTTTCTGATTTTTTATCCATTTGAATATATAAATATATAATCTTAATTATGAATTATTATAATGAATACAGGTGCACCATGTACTGGATTTTGAAGAAGAAACGCTCACCTCAGACTGTTGACAGATTTAAAATATTCAGGCTAAGTCACACTGCTGTGCTATGGACTGTTCATTCATGTGACTGTTGTGTTTCAAATCACAGATATGAATGTTTCAAATGTAATGGTGTGAGTATTTGAAGTTGGTACAGACATAGCGAAGCATGCCATGAATAGTATAAACACCTCATTAACATCCAAAACCTCAAGCTTATGGAAGAAAAGCAGTTTTCACACCTCCAGTTTGAGACCAAAAATCAATAAGGGGGAAAATGTTTACATTAAATTAAAATAGGAGCCGATATCCAAAGCAGTCGAGTATGTTAAAAGTAAGCCCTGGGAGTAAACTTGTTTTTCTGGAGTTCCAGGGTAGCTGTTTTGATTAATGCGACTATTACACAAGATCTGCAGGATATTAAAAATGGATTTGAGTGCCTGATGCATTATGTGAACGTGTGACTGAAATAGTTTTGCAGTAAGTTGTATGGGCCCGAACACTGAACGATCTTGCTGACAGGGAGAAAACTGTGAGACATCAACAAATGAAAAGCTCTTCACATTTAGACGTAGTTTTCCAGACCAATTAACCCCTCTTCCATCTAATTTCAAACTTTAGCTTTTTAACTGTCGTGTTGACTTTGCTATTTAAATCTAGAAATGGGTACCAAAGGACCACAAAGTGTGAAAGGTATACCAGTTGCAAGTTATGCTGAATCTTCAACCTAGTGATGGTTGAAATGAGGTTTCATGAACCCCAATGGGATGAAGTTTCACTCAGCTGTCAGTCATTGCCTTGTTTTAACCAATCAAAAATGTGTTTCTCTCCACAGCCAATGCAGTCATTGGTCCAAACGACTCATTTACTAATACTAAATGGTAGCTCCTCCTATTTTTGGTTCAATGATTCCCCCTTCCCCCCTCAATAATTCAATCCACTGTGTCAATGTATTGAAGCCCCTAGACAATGTGGACAGTCAATACCATTGACATTTAACTTTCAAGAATGGAAAAATGTATTCTGCATTAGTAGAAAAGAGACTAACGGCAGTGAAAGACAAAATGTCCTCCAGTTATTCAGACCTGTTACCTGAGAACAGCACATTGGCGGCTTGTCTTTTGTATCTGACCTCCAGCTAAAATGTACACAGAGCATAAATTTTGTTCACTTTATTCTTGTTGTTGGGAAATTCAGTCCAGTCAAAGTGTCCATATTGGTACTTGGGAAATCACCAGGATTAATGTACAATGAAAATCAGCTAATATCGTGCTTTCATTGAGACAACATTCTAACATTTTCCATTACCCCAACCAGTCAGGAAAGCGGTGGAAAAAAAGTCAAGAATTTTGGCATTCCAAAACAGACATATAACTATCCTGTGTCTAACCTTTAGCTCTATGTCTTGTTTCCATGTTACACGCTCATATGACTTGTGAACCACCATTTTGCTTTTTTTCTCTGACACATACTCATTGAGAATCAAGCCATGGAAGAAAACAATACTTGTTCTGTCCTCCATTTAACATGGTGTTCATATACCCCCGTGTTTTTTTTTAACTTGTTAATTTCCCAGTATGGAATGCCAAGACCCATTTGTGAACCCTCGCCATATCCTCGCTCACTTAAGCTGTGCAAAAACCGGTTAGCCTATCCTCCATTTTACCCCTGCAGTGAGAGGGAAAATACAGTTGAGCTGCACCACCATTTTGCTCATACTTTCCTATCCCACTCAGCTAGTGGAAGCAGTCTTAAAAAGATAATCCTACTCATCTCATCACAATATAGTGATTCTTTAGGTTGAATAAGTCCTAAAGCAGGTAAATTTTTTTGAGATATCGAACAATAAAAATTAAAATACAAGCCATCAACATATTTCACGATTGTTTCTGTCTCCATCTGTTCAAGTCCCACTGTCTTCATGCTAAACACAGCAATACATCAAAAAGTGAAAACGTGTTTGAAATGTTTCTTCATTTGGAAATAATTGGATTTAGAGAATTTTGTTTTGCCTACTGACCCAGATGCATCAGAAAGAATTTACAAGCCATTTTTGTTACCGTTACAAATGTAACACTGTCAATCTTCCACTTCACACTTCATCCATTTTGCTGCTGGCCTTAGGAATAGGCTAATAAAATATTTATGTCAGCGTCTCTTGGTACCATTAGATGATCATTACAATTTAGAAAAACTAAAACATCTCTTAAAAGTAATCCTGCTTCCAGTATTGTTTCTTGGGTTTTGTTTACAAGTGAATAATATAAAAACATATGACATGCTAGACTCTCAAGTGGGGAATGATATCTAAGGCACCAGTATTTGTATTGCATTGACATCAATGAGATTCATTTTTATCCTAAAATGTGTGGTTTTCAAGACACACAGTCCTGAACCATTCATACAAGTTGAATTTTCTTTAAGAAACGTACCACTGAAACTAGCAATGGTCAGTAAAACCATGTAGCCTATTTCTCACAAAAATAACGTCATTCAGCAGGTTCGGTTTTCACCATCAGATGCTAAGGTGTCTCTCAACATCTGTTTTTATATTTCTAAAGGAAGGAACAGCAGTTAAGAGTGTTGGTGCAGCCGTTTGTGGCTTCCCATTTCCTATTTGCGAGCTGAAAACTCAACCACCCCCCATCCCCCACCCCTCCCCCATCAGGCACACCAAATCCCTCACGGTGCGTTGTCATGGTGCAGATGTGAGAGAAAGGTTCACCTTTCACACCCCAAAACGTTACAGGGACATCGACATCCAAGACAGATGACCATAAAGGTGCCTGGATGGATGAACATTTTTGGTAGGGGTCTGAAGCTCATGTGAAAATCAATTGCAGCCAAAAGGTGTGACACTTTTAAGGTCCTCACAGACCAGCAAGACAAAGACAAAAATAGATAAAAATGAAATCCAGAGGGCCAGCTTTTACATTGATCAAAAAGGAGGCTCTATAATCACTTTAAAAAAAACAAACAAAAAACAAACGTAAGGACAAATCCAACAAAGTCAGAAATACAAGAAAAAATATTTTAAAAAGCATTACACCTTTGTTGTGCAAATGATGCCCTCCCAGATTATCAAAAACATATTCTGTACAAGCTGACAAATGATCAAAGCTAATCTGGCTAAAGAGGATTGGCACAGACAAGCACACGTTATTAAACCAAAGGGACTGGAACGGTTTGGTAGACATCTGTAAGAGCCAGAGCTATGCAGACTTACAAGCAGAAATGAATGGTTCAAATGGTAATTACACCAATGTAAAATTTTGCCAGTTACTGTAGCGGCAGGTTTATTTCCTTGTACGCATGTTTATGTTAAATCATGAGCAGAATGCGAGTAACCGACATTCATAATGTAATGCATGAAAACTGCTGGCGCCGTATGAGAAGCGTGATTGGCTTAGGTATCCTCAGAATCAGTTTAAATTTTTCGTTAAATCTTCTCCTTTCCTCCACATAGTTCCTGGGTAGGAAAGGAGGGGAGGACAGCAGTGGAGGAAAGGAGGAGATGACAAAAAGTATTGGAACGCACCCACAGTGGCCACGAACTGTGTAGCTAGCCACGAGGCTAGCTAAAGGCCCACTCATTCCTGCTAAACCTACTTCCCCATTATACTCAAGACATGCCTGAGCAGTGTTGGAAGGCAGGAGTTAACTGAAGTAGCTGGAAAACAAAAACTCCTTTGCCTACTCAGAACCTCTACGAAGAGTGTAGCTGCAACTACATGTGTACTGTATGAGAGAATTCACTTCACAGCACTTTGTATCCAAAACGATCATACTTCAAGTGACACGTCAACTTAGATCATTGAGCAACAGTGTTGCCCAACAAGACCATGTGACTCATATCATTGCAGAGCACCCTTTTCAAACTACAGGAAGTGATGAATAGCTTAAAAATGCCGTGTTTAATCATCGGGCCTTTGACAACACAGTTAGCCCTTTCTTGAAACATACTGTAATACTTTGTCAGCTCATTTCTGGTATTTTGCCACTTAGTGCTTTGTCAAAGGCAGAATAACCTCCAGGGCAGTAATCATCCAATAGAACAATTATACACATCAATGATGCCCAATCAAAGACAGCCACATCACAGCTTAGTTAACGGATTAATCATGTGCAGCTGTGGATTAATACTTGGTATTCACTGAAAATCATGTGACAGAAACACAAAATATACATAAATATAAATAAAAGCTGTGGAATTTCTTCAAAACCACAATGAAAGGGATAACAAAAGAGGCAATAAATATTTTTATTTTCTCACAATCACCCTAAATATTTCTGAAACATTTGTTTTGTTCAACTTCAGTACAATATAAAAATGAATTCATATGAGAACATGTTGAATCATGCTCATTTAGCACTTAAAAAAAGCCTGTAGGAAATAAAAAAAATTTAAACTCAGTTGGTCTTTTGGTGACTTGTTTCCAAAACAGAAAATGCATCTTGCTCCAGTTTGCGGTAAGATCATCTCTCAGTAAATTCCTCTCCAGAAAAAAATAGAATCATTAACAAAATGTTTTATTTCACCATTCTGAACATTTATACCAAATATACAACACTGACAGTACAGCTTTGTCAACATATTTCAACATTGTTCACAGAACCAATTGCCTTAGGAAGAAAATGACAAGTTTGTACAAAGAAAAAAAAAATCAGTATTTTATAAAACTGAGAAACCCCAACAAAAACGTCTGCTACTTCAAGCTTGCAAAGTGCCGAAGTGAATTTGAAGGTTAAAGAATAAAGTTTACCAATGTGCAATACCCATAAGACTTGATATTAATTATAGCAACTCAAATCAACCTATTGGTAGGAGCCAAAATATATTCTCAAATTGTGATGCTGAAGGTGTCTTCAAGAAATGAGAATTCAACCGCCTTCCCTCCCGCTTGTTGAAAAACAGCAGCTGTGTACACACCATCACCTATTTGCCATCAGAGGATTTGCACCATAGAAGGGATGTGCTCCACCAACAGATCAGAGTACAAGCAGGAAAAACCTTCTCTGGGGCTCCACGGTGGTGCATCCGGCTAAGGCACTGCCGCCAATGCAATGCTAAACCATAGAGTGAGACTGACCCCTGACCCCTGTCCATGTCCCTGATCCAGTGCTGACCTCAGCCCCAAGCTCTGCAGGCAGATGACTCTACTTAACTAGCATCGTAGAGAATCAGCAGGCTTTGGGTCGGGAGGGGGTTACATGCCTCACCGCCTCAATGGCATCATCTCCTCTGACCAATCAGGCGTCTCGCACGTGGCTACCGCAGCTGCAGAAAGCATGATGCTCTCGAAGCCCAGTGGCTGCGCAGTTACGCCTACGACCTACAGTGTGAATGTAAGCTTTAGAATGAGTTTTCCCATTGGGCCCCTGTCCCCTTCTACCCAAATTGAAGGAGGATGTTGCAGTATGAAATGGGCTTCTGATGGCAAACTTCGAGAAAGTGGGGGGGAAATAAAAAATTATGTTCATTAGACTAATTCATTCCAAAATCTCAGAAAAAGCCAACTACAGGAACTGTGTTTTGCAAATGGCACAACTGATGACAAATTTTCATTACATACAGTTTTTTTCAAAACATATTTTAGTCAAACATTTTTCATTTCAAAATTTGTCTAACTCTATACAATGCACGCCTTAGAATACCTAACACTAAGGGGGGTTCTAATTATATCAGTCTTCAATGCAATCCTTCAGCACCCAGCAGCTTATCTCAAGAAAATAAATGCAAACTCTCTGAGCATCTAGCCCAAAAAAAAAAAAAAAAAAAAAAAAAAAAAAAAAGGTTAAAGGCAGTTTAAGACAATTCAAGCAATTCACATTGGCAACATTCATTCCGCTATTTCATACAAACATTGATAATTACTGAAACTGAAGCACCAGGACAGGCAAAAGGGTGTATTTAGGGGAGTATTTACCTCAGTTATGCCATTTTTTTCATTTTCATTTTTTGCCAAATTCCTTCTTAAATAACACCCAGCGCATTTCTCATTTTATTTGGTAAGAATGTGCAAGAAAACAATGTATCAATTTGTGTGAAGCAGAGCTGTAATGGGGAAAAATACACCTTGAATGAACTGGATAAAAACTAAAATACCAGAAATTTAAGCCCAGAGATTTCCAGAATTGCAATTGACTCAAATATACACTCCACCCCACCCCACACACACATTAAATGGAATTATCTCCTGTTTAGCAACATAAGAGATCCACAGTCTAAGAAAAAACAGAATGGATATAAAACCTAATGTGCAAAACTAAACATCTAGGAGGACATACTCTTCGGAATAAAAACAAATATTTCCATCCCAACTGGGCAGCAAGAAGCATCTAATGTTGGTGCAAATTCATTAACTTTCTGTACAAAAATAAGGCCTGACGCTTTGCCCTGCAAAAAATGTTCAGAAAACAAATCTTTCAGAACTCATTTGGAGTAACATAAATGAGTTCTATCCATTTAGAGATAGATATTAAGATGCATACTCAATTCAAAGGTAACACAAAGGGAATAAGTGCACCCACACCCCAATATCCTGAAGGTATTTTAACCACTGACTTTACCAGGCAAAATGCATTTTCACCATGAAAAACAGAGGGACAAAACCAATTTCAATGAGAGATGGGTTCAAGTACACTGTCCAACTGCAAGAAATGGCACCTAAATATTAAACATCAGAAATTTTGGTCAGAACTTCAACCAAGTAGAAAAAAAAAAAGAAGAAATCACTTGCTGTCAAAACAAAAACATCTATGGAAACTGCATAGTAATATGGCATGGCTTTGCATTTAGAATTTATTTGATTCTCAAAAAAATTAACCGTATGCAACAGGGCGATTCATCTTACAAAATTGTGTAAGCTCAAATCTGTACCACACTGAAGTATGACCAATGAAAAGTAATTCATCCTATAAACCCCCTCATTGTAAAAACACCTCGGTCCATGTCTGGGTATATCACAACCCTTCTTCACCCAAAATAATAATTGCAATAGGACAGTTACTTCCCAGAATATAAATCCCATAAAGATAGAGGGTTAGGGCTCAGCAATGCCTTAATTTAAAAATTAAATCAATGTCTCTTCAGATATTACGTGGAGGCTTCTTTGAAAGAGTTATCATTCATACTGGATGAGCGATGAGTGGCCGAATCTGTATCACAGGAGACAAATTAACTTGCAAGATCTTCTGTGCTTTCCTTCGGACTTCCTCATCCGTGATGGAGTCGTCCACCTTGATCACCTTCAACCTCAAGTTATTCTCACTGAGTTTAGAGTCTTCTTGGCCCTTCATGAGCCAGACCGACCGGGACATGTCCAGGTCTGGTTGGCAGTTGAGCACCCGTACTGCATCTTTGTCCCTCCAGTCAAGCTCGTCACTGTTAGCACCAGGCTGGCTTATCCTCACGGGAACCATTTTGTAGCTTCCGTTCTCTTTCAACAGCCGTCCATTCTGACACACCACTGGGGCTGAGTCTCCGATGAGCGCCGTGGCGACCTTGATCGGACAGGAGACAGGTCTCATGTTCTCCGACACAACGACTTTGGGTGTCTTGCCAGCACTCTCCATAGGTTGCACTGGTATCCCTGACAGAGTTGCCGGACAGTGTGAACCGCGCATGGCGATCCTCTGAGACGGCCCCTGATCCGAGCCTATCCGCAGCCTCGCCGTGTGGCCTCCCGGGGCCCCGCTTATGCTTGTGAGTTTCAGACACGGCTGCGTTTGAGTGGGTTGAACAGTCAAGGCCGGAGGTTTGGAAAGCACCGTCCTCTTGAGGGACTCCCGCGAGAGGTTGGTCAACATTATCTTAGGTTGGTTCTTCACGATGATCTTGGCCGCCGCGCTCAAGAGCGTGTAGTCGATTTCCTTCTTCTTGACCAGGGGTTTCCGTCCTCGTCTCTTGGCGGCCTTCTGCACCTTCGAAACCTTGTTGAGGACGTCCAGTGACTTATTCATCTTCTCCGGTGGCAGGAGTTCTGTCGTGCAGGACTTGTAGCCATACACATCTTTGCTCTTGAGGATTGTGGGTTTATGCCCCTCATCTTTGAGTCCCTGGAGGAAGGACACCAGCTGCATCTCGGTATCCGACAGGTCCTTTGACATGGGGCTGAAAACCCTCAGCGCCTCCAGAAGGGCTGTCTCCCCGGCCGAGGCAAATCTGGACCAGGAGTGAACTGCCCTCTGGGGAACCTCCTCTTCACAATTCATGGCATAAGCTAACGGCTTGACTACATAAGCCTAGAAAGACGCGTCCTGTGAAAAGAACATACGGTCAACATTAGACAAATCACACAGAAATACCCTTGCAGTGCAGTGATATACCCTCCCAGAAATAATGGAAGCAAAGACAGCCATTTTAATATTCTCATGATCTGTGAGGCCATACCAGCATATCAATCAGTTTACTCAAAGAAAAAACATCCCCCCCCCCAAAAAAAAAAAAAAAGAAAAACACACCGATTTACACAGCTATTTCTGATAGTTGCCTTAGGGTATTGGCTAACCTCGTTTACAAAAACCTCACACCTCACTCATCTGCATGCTTGAAGGTCCTTGTTCCTCTTAGCTAGGTTCCAAGCCATGTATTTTTTGTTATTTATTGGCAGCCACAGCCATTCAATTCCAGTTAATGTGATACTTGTGAGCTACCTAGCTAGCTTGGAGGGTAAAACATCATTACAGAATGATAAGATTGGTATAAAGGAACAAACCATGTTTAGATATGTAGCTATAGGTAGCTAGCTAATATTTCAACCTTTCAAAGTCACTGGCTAGATTTCTGTCTGTGGCAACTAATTTCAGTGTTGATGGCAAACTACCCTCCTTGGAAAGGCAGTTTAAGGACACACCACCAGAGCAAAGTGTTGCGTCGTCCTTGGCTTTATAATATGTATCACTACGTGAACGCATCATTACATCTCACTGGTCGATCAATTGCACAAACTTTACCACAACAACACAGTCAAAACGCATGCAGAACATTTCTGATGTGAACAGGAACTCACAAGTGCTGAAGTGGTGAGATCCACTTCCTTAGTAAGTGACTTAGTAAGCAACTGTATGTGGCTCAAAAGCCATATTTCTGTATATGCCAAATGAAAAAATAAAACATCAACTGTGAATCTGACAATCCCCCACACCCACGCACACACACAAATACACACACACACACACACACACACAATGTAGAAGGTTTTTGACTTTTGAATGGAGGTGGTCAGTTGAATTAACTACCACTGCCATTTTGTTTACACAAAGACATATTTCAGAAGTGGTGCTAACTTATTTTTAATGATATTCAGCTTTTCCTGTCTTGTTATGTTTCTATATACAATGCACAGAATTGGTCTTACTGCTTTTGCACTCAGGCTAGTTTGGGCTGCTTTGTCGCTGTACTGAGATAGGAACTGTCAGCTGACTAAATAAAAAGATCTTCCCACAACAAGAAGGTCAGTGGAGCGCATCAAAAAACCATGTAATAGGAATATTAAAAACACAACGAATAAGGAACATCTGAATTCAAGATTGACTGTTTAAATTATTTAAAAACAGAAGACATATTCCATATAAAAACACAGGGCCATGGTGTTCTTCACAGCAATGACTGATATCCATGTAGGAGCAAGCAGTTACATGTTGCCTTTTAAGAAATTATGTAACAGCAGTCCAATTTAAACACCAGCATTCCCTGCAGCAGTAAAACGCTTCATTGCAAGACTGGAAAAAGACAAACAAATTTAAAAAATGAATGCATGACACAAGTCAAAAGACAAAATTTTAGCTCCACTAGCAGGTGCTAGCTTGGTTCCAAGGAGCCCAGGCCTAGTTGTTATAAACACAGGATGGTGGGATATTGCAAACATGGAGCACTCACTGTTAGGTATAGGACCAATGGGCAGCAACACAGCCAGTTTAGTGCTTGCTTGTGTAATGCATTGAATAATAAAATAAAAAAAAAAAAACATTCAATGACAATGCAAAAAAAAACAAAGGTCAAATTATAAAGCTCAAAAAGACAGCTTTTTTATAAAAAAAAAAAAAAAAAAACAGCTTCAGGCACCACTGCTATGCAATGAAAATAACTAATCTACATCAGCCTGTGGTTCATTAAATAGGGCTGTTCACCGCACAACTGCGCGTACAGAAGACAGAGCGCCTCTGTGGGTTTTGCACAGAGACAGATGGAGGGCGGAGTCTAGAGCATGCCTACAACACACATTCAAACCTCATGCAAAAAACACAACAAATTCCCTCCAGGCTTCTCACTCAGTACAATGTTTCTTAATTACAAAAGTCAATTCCTTCAATTAATGCTGTCTGCAAACACCTGCACAACTTGCATGGCCAAGATCCACCCATAACAGAAGCCTTTGAATGTGGCTAGATTTCACCCTCTATGGAATTTGCATGTAACAACGATAGTGTGATACTCCATTGTATCATGGGGATATTAGCTATACCAGAATGCTATGCTATTAAAAATGTAGGCCTGTGTTATGAAAATACCCACCCATCATTTCATGTGTCAGCTGACTAGGCAATCATTTTAGGCCTTAGGGAACTGTACACTACATTATCCACCTATTGTTCTTTAAATCAAGCTACGTTCACACCACACCTTTCAGATCCCTCTGATAGTAACAGACAGAAGTATGCCTACAAGTTAGAAATATTTATTTTACATTTAATTTTTATTCAGTTATTTTTTTTTTTTTTTTACTGCTGACAACATTTAGTCCAAATAGTACCATTCTTAAGCCTGGATTATGCTTCATTGGATGACCGCTGGGCGACTGAAACTGCAGAATGTTAATGAACGTTCCAATTCTGCTCCAAGTTGCAGTTTGCAAGAAGTAGGCCATAAACGTACTTTAATGACATTCCAGAGAGTCATCTCCTCAACAATTCTGTCTGCTGCTACCTCACAAGAGAAAGCAAACATGGTGGACACGTTAATTAGCAAAGCATTTTTATGCTTCCTCTGCAAAAATAACATTCATTAAATACTTAATGTTTTTGAATTATTTACAATGTTAACACTACATTAAATAACAACATTAAATCTAGGATCTAATGTACTGTACTGTTGTTGGTCAAAATAATATATATATATTTTTTTTTTTAATTCAACATTCGTGCAGGAAGAACATGTGTACGTTAAGTCTTTCAGAAATCAACTGAAGTGCAACATCGTCATGACAACATGTAAGGCACGAGTCTGATATTACCCTGGTTAGGTATCTGATTGGCTATGGTTGTAAATCAGGAGAAAACTACCTGTAACGTCACCTTAAAAATGTTCTGGGAATATAACATTAGCTACTGTACTGAATGGTGTTTTAAGCTAGCCACTGCTAAAAAAAAAAAAAAACAAAAACAAACAACAAATCCATCTTCCAAGACACGTGTGCGTTAGTCGCGGTGAGACGTGTGAGCCATCTAAGAATAGTCTGCCTGGTAATGGTCATATGTCCAGAAATACCCATAACAGCTTCTCAACAAATACCTCATCTATTAAGCACTTAGTATGTACTGTCAAACAAAGCCTGATTTCTGTAAATAAATTCATGTCTGCGTGTGAGGTTTGACTTGTATGTGGTTATGACTTTAAACAGAATAATGCAAGCTATAGCAAGACAGATCGCATACATCTAGTCATTTCAACTGATAATATCCCTACATCATTTTCAACCCATATCACCCAACCCTACTCTCTAGCTACAACCCAGGCGTAACTCACGCCTCATGCATTCATCCCAATCTTTTTACAATCTTAACATCTAGTGGAGATTACAACTGACGAGGGCATGCTTTCATTCATGTTAATGTGTGCTAGAATGTGGGAAAAATTGACACACAACATTTCTAGATATACCAGAGCACTCTTGTTGTACAGGAGAGTTGCACAATCATTGGCCTTTACAGCAGCAAATGGCTGGGTGTTCTACTCTTTCACCTTCTCTGTAGCAAACCAGACAGCCAGTAAAATCTCACAAGCATGTCCATGCCATTATTCTGGAAATTTCAACCATTTAGTTTGCAATGCCTTCAACATTTAGTTACATGTCACACGTGATAGACAGGTACATTACATTAATTTAGCAGATTTTTCTACATAGTGACCCCATTATTTTCTGTTCCAGCATTGTCATATTCTCCTGAAACTGCATGGTCTATGCATGGTTGAGGAAACAAGAGAATGAAGTGCATACCACACATGTTTTCAAGTCAGTGATGTGTGTCACGACCTCAGGACTCTTCACATTGATTTAAGCACTCTATTTCATCAGTAACCAGGCCGTGATTTCAGCTTTAGTCTGTTTGCGTTTTACATGTTGGTCTAGTCCCTGGCAAGGCTACAGCAAATGAGGCTAAGATAATTGCTGAATGTTCAGTGCAGGCAAAATGGAGAGCAGTTTGTCTGTGATGAAAATGTATAAGTGAGAAGTACAAGGTAATTTAGGACACTATCTCGATATTATTTAGGTAGAATAGACATTTTTAAAAATTGTTTATAGCCTCTGAGTGATTGTGTTAGCTCAAAAACAAAGTCAAGTTTGCCAGTAAAACTTATAATAGTAGAGTCTGTCGCACTCTAATGCCATTTTCATTTACATGCCATAAGTCAAGACAAAATGTGGCTAGCTAGTAAGTTATCTAGAAGCAAGGCATTTTTTGCTATGAGCTAGTTAGCTCCAAACTTCTGTTGAAGGCAGAACCTCTGGGCTGAGTCATCTTGCTGATGTCAGAGGTAGGGATAGGACAATAAATCGAAATTCTGTATATCGCGATCAAAAAATATTACGATACATTTCGTAAGTCAAAAGTTATATCGCAACATTTTGATACTTTGTACTATACCCTGGTATTTAACCACAAACGAGATGATCTGGGATGATCTTACAACCACCAGAAACTCTCTGTCTCTCCTCCAAACAAAGGATACATCAGTGTATCCTACCGTGAAGCATTTTCACATTACTGGGTGACATCATTGCGCTCAAGACCAGTGTCATCTAAAACATGACAAAGGATTTATCAACACTTAAGTACTGTATAAGTGCCAGAAAACGGTAATCGGATAATTTACATTAATAGGAAAACATTACTTTTTGCTTTTTCAAATATATGCACATTGATGCAATATATTCCCGTTTTTGATTTACAAATGGCTTTTTACCAATGTAAAACTGAGCAGGCTACTGTCGCGGCAGGTTTGTTTATTCCCTTGTACATATGTTTACGTTAAATCATGAGTAAAATGCAAGTAACATTCATAGTTTAATGGATAGAAAGGGCTGGTGGTGGATGAGAAGCGTGATTGGCTTAGATACCCTCGGAATCAGTTTCACGACTAGCCGAGATCGATTTTCATGAAAGACTAATTGGATTAGCTGTTCCAATTTTCGTTTCACCTCCCAGTTTCCTCCACATACTTCTGGGGTAGAAGACAAGTGGAGGACAGGAGAAAAAGTATTGGAATGCACATCTAGATTACTAGAACTTGAAAATGGCTGCAAGCTAACATCTTTAGAAAAATTTCTGTTGTTACTTTGATCTCTTTATGTGTTGCCTAGCAGAGAACTTTATTCAAAGGATAATTTTGTATTTTGCATGGCAAAAAAATTAAATAACAACTACAAATATTCATATTCAAGAGACAGGCTCCATTTATAAGGTTTCAAAACAAACTTGCTTGTGGTAAAAATGTTATGTCTTTTCTGCTGTAATGAAGACATGCAAATAAAACATTTCATTATGGTTTAAATTGAAAAATGTGCCTATTTCCTCAGTGGGTAGGATAGCGATGACCCTTAAATAGTGTAAGCAAAGTCTGACAGGACCAGTTGATGTAGACTGTTTACTATTACTTAATTTAAATTGTGTTTTCCATTAAGGAATTATACATTGAATAGGAAACCTAAACTCAAACAATCTGTAGTCAGGTAAAGACAATGTAAATAACTAGCCATTCTAGTTACAAGTGAGAACAAAATGTTAGCCAGCTAGCCAATCTAAGACATGCATCATAGACACCTTATCACTACTGGTTTTATATTCCAGAGCATTTGCTTTTGTCAAGCCAATAAAGCATTTTCAATTGAATTATTCTCAGTCTCTGATCATTCCTAGTGACCTTAAATAGCTAGTGTCAACTCAAGATACTCACTTTCATAACTTCGTACCTGCCTAAGCTTCTTACAATGTGACTGGTAACATAATTCTACGCTGCCCTGACCATGACCTGTTGATTTGTTATGGTAGCTTCACTTCCTGAACCTGCAAGTTCTTTGCCGACTAGGTGAGGTCGCTGAAGAGTCCGGCTGGTTTTAGCTGTTGATTAAACAATTTATGCAATTGGCTAATTAAAAATGGACAATCTGCTCTACTGTCCTCCATAGCTCGTCCGATTTGACTGTTCTAAAATAATTTTCGATGCCACTCAGTAGTGGGATGAGCAAACCATTTCTTCTGCCCTTTGTTTGAACAGCTCCTTCCTACCTCTTGTTCAATTAGATTCAAGAACATTCTATGGCAACCATTTTTCTTCTTTCAGTCTAGTTGGAAAACCAAAGCATTTTACATTCCTACATACTACCTGGCAGCCAAGTTGATTGTAGGTTTCTATTCATTTAAGGCAAAGTTCAAGACTTTGGATCAATGTCTTCCAAAAGCTATTTATGAGATCACAGGTGGACTTGCATACAAGAGCCCTCTGATTGGTTCAACAGACACAACAATGGATACTAATTGTCTTCCTCTCAACGACGCTCTCAAAAGGGTCCAAACGATATTTAGCTAACTGTGTACAATATAGTGAACTAGTTATCGTACATAGGTAACCTTCTTGATCGTTAATGGGGCAAACCACGTCACAGTTAACAAGAGACAGTAAGCAAGCAAGCCAACAAGCAAGCTAAGTAGCTAGCCGTTTACTATGTCTCAACGCAATGTCTGTTGATTAGGCAGCAAGTTGAATTTAGATTTGTTCTTTCCAAAAGCATGCCAAAAAGCGACAACTATCACTTGAATGAATTCCAGTTAGACCAGGGAAATTTTAAAATAGTGTCTGTCTAGCTAGTTCCAAGATCGGTCTGGAAAGCCCGCTGAAAGAACTTAAATAGCTAACGTGTATGATTTTTTAAAAACCACTGCTGGCTACATAGCCAACGTAAACAAACCTCTGTGTCAAACTGGTCAACTTTACTCATGTTTTCAGCAGAGGTAGCAAAGCAACGCTGACAAGCGTACCCAAATAACTGGCTTGAAAGACCACCATCATAAAATTATTTTAACATGATCAATACTTTAGCTATCCTATAAGCTTTGTGGTAACAAACAAGCAAAAGTGACAAGAAAGCTACTTAGCTTGATGGTCTAGCTAACATGTATCAGCTATTTGTCATAGAAACACCAAACCTAAGAGAACGCCACGTTAAATACAACTACAACAGCTAACGAAACAGAGGAATGGAACAGTTCAACAACTGACTACAATACAAACACATTTTTGAAGTAAACGATCGCATATAAATATGTGGCTAACGAAACCTATTCTCTCTCATTGTGTCACTGCGTTAGCTTGTGATACCTTCGGCTGAAAACCGAGGCTCTCTAGAAAGGTGCTAGCTCCAATCGCAATGAAGTTCACGTTTTTTGTAAAATAGGAACTGGCAGAGGCCAACAATACAATATTACACAGCGCAACACGGCAGCTACGACAGGCGACTTTAACTCACCGCTTTATTCTAGCTTCGGTCTCCCAGCGTTAGCTTGCACCAATTGGTCCACAGCCTTCAGTACCCAAAGAGAAATCAAATTAAAATGGCTGCCGAGTCACAACGGGGAAATTCTACAGATAAGAGACAGAGGAGAGAGGCGGGCATTCATTGCATAAAAAATTCACAGAGGCGGGGCATTTAGGGAAAACACGCCCACAGCCGGACCTTTGCCCTATATAAGGATAATAGGCGTTTTGTGGGCGTGGGTTTGGGTCACTGAGTGGAAGGAGAGGTACCACAATTTCACCGTTCAGGGAGGAGAAAGAGGCGTTCCTAAGAACACTGGGCTGGGAATTTCTGAAATGTGAGTATATGAGTGATCTGAGGATAGTTCATTGGATGAAACGCCTAGTGGGTGGGTACTGGCACGATGATGGACAGCAAATTGACAGGAGGATGTGGGAGGGGCCTCAATGGGTGTGGCTGTAAATCGGTAAATGAGAGGAGGAGCAATTAATCAAAACTTGTATGACACCTATGAGCCAGGCCTATTAAAAGTACAATTCAATTAATCACAATTTAATAAGAAATATATTGGTCTTCCTGTTTACCAGAATGTGTTTTGTCTTCTCTGATTTTCTGGGTGGGTCTAATCTTCCTTGCCAAGACCATTACTTATGTGACTAGTTTGGGTTGAATTTGCTGCCAAAATCTAGCAGTGTTCCTGACCCCTCTCCATCTCATGCTATATATAAAGAAGAGTAATCTACAGCAGACAGTGTAATATTTTTTAAAAATATTTTAAGAGTTACAGGCTTCAGGGTTGCTCACAAAGTAAGATACACATTCAGGAATCTTCAAGTCCCAGCCAGGCTATTACCTGCTATGGCAGGAGGTTTGCATCGGCAAGACAAAAACTTAGCCCACCTTCACCAGGGAATAACAGAGGTTAAAGGGCATTGGTCTCTTTAGCAGCCGCTACTGGTTGTCTGGAGAAACTGCAGTTGCCCAAACCAGGTTGCCCAAATGCTGACTTTGTCATCCTCCAGCAACATAGGAAGTAATTGTAATTGGTGTAGTCGCTGGTGCATGTGCATGTTGGACTGAAGCCAAGGCTAGTCGCCATGTGAATTGGGGACTCCTCTCAATTGACAGGAGAGCATTGCTAGTCAACAAGTTTGGGTGGGGAAAAGGGAGGGGGAAAAAAACAAAAAGAACAAAACCTCAAAGACACATTGCAACAGAAAGAGGTTTCATGGTACCATGCTACATGCAGCTTAAAGGCAATAGCTCTCCAATCGATCCAAAGACTCCCTCTTTCTTCTCTGTACACACATTCTACCCAAAGGGCTGACCTTGCAGGAAATACAAAGGGCCAAATCACACAGTATCACCCATATGTACAAAATGACAACCCAAATCAAACTTATCAGCTTTACCACAAAAACCTTCTCCCACAGGAGGAAGCTGAATATAAATGACCCCTCCTGATAAATGTGAGAATCAGCACTCACCTTTTCCCATACTACAGATTTCATTACATATCATCTATGCTATTACATATTTTATGCTAGCATAAAAATCAACATATACTCAATTTAAATACTTGCATGCAACCAGCCATGAAAGAAAAGCCCCCAGTGAGCAAAGAGAACTTGTGATTTAACCACCTTCTACATCATTAGTTTTGTGCACGTCTGATTGTGTGTGTGTGTGTGTGTGTGCCTACCTTTAACTCTATCTTTCCCCAGTGAGGCTTTAAGAATTGTTTTCTTGCCTTTGGGCACCTCTGGCCATAGCTGTTAATGTTTTTTTTTTTTTAATTCAGGTATAACTCTACCCCTTAACATCAGGAGAGTCAAACTTGAAAAAGCAAGTTCACCAGTTATTTGGCTGCTTTTGGTGAACATTATGAAAATGCTCAGGGTTTTAAAAATACATAATAGCGAATCATGACGGTCTCTGAATTAGCCAGCAGACTTGGTAAGTCAGCTTCATAGTATAACCACCTGGTATTGGGTATGAATGTAAACAAAACAAATATCTGATGACAAGCCAAATGGACTTTGAAATGTTGCAGCAAGGCAATATCAACAAATGACAACAATACCTTCTGTAATCCATTACACTGATGTACTGTCAAATACATCCAGGGGTTGTGGCTCATGATCTGTTTTCAGAAGTTGGATGTTGCCTTCACCATTTATGGATGGAAGCCCCAAAAAATCGTGCATAATTGGCCCTACTGTAACCTAGGGAGGGGGCGATTCCAGTTGGCTGGACATCTCTGTTTCTTTGTCCATCTGGTCAATTGAGTGCTCACAGTCTGCCTACATGAACTGCCAATGTATTCTCAGACTTGTATCCACACACACACTTACCTGGTGGACTGCTGAGAGAAAAGAAGCATTAGCTTAAATTATGCTTTGGATGAGAACATGTGCTTGGCTACATACTGCTAATTTGACATAACAATAATATTGCAACAATAAGCAGAAATAGTGTAATTTTTCATTCCAATTTTGGATGAATATAGGGGTGAGATTTTATGAGCTCTATCCCATACCAGTTTTTAGAAATAAATTAGGAAAAGCTGAATTTTTATCCAATAGCTTTGCTAAAAAAATAGGGGTTTGAGCACAATTGATTGCCTTTTTTTGAATGTTTTTGAACCAAGCTTTACCAAAAACAAATGCAAAATCGGCTGAAGAAAAAACGAAACAACATTGAGAGGTTAAATCCATATCAAAAGTAGTTATTAGGGAGGCACAAAACCAAACTGAAGAGCAACTGAACAGCTAACATGTCAGGTCTTGCCCCAAAATCACATGCAGCTCTTTCAGACTCCTCATTTTCTATTAATACAGAGTAAGAACATTTAAGTACATTTATTTTGGACAATTTTCCATTCTCTAACGAGGGCCATGGGTAAATTACGTTGAATGAATGTCAGTACAAAACATTTTTATCAGTGATGCAACAAACATTTTACATACATCAAAATTCCATTGTGTATTATACAAAATTACACAACTGAGGCTGGCATGAAAAAAATCTGTGAATGTGTTTGGCTGGATATATAAACATATATAAACATCAGCCTTGTAAAGGCCAGCTATAACAAAGCATGCTTGGCATGACCTTACCAAACACTGTTCCATGGTCTTTATTTTTAAATTCATATTTTAAAAAAAAATTCCCTTGCAAAAATTAACAGTCCTGCTGGTCTATTGGTGTCAAAATAGTACTAAGGTGAACTTCTTACAGTTCTTCCCTGGGCCCATGGGCTCTTTTGTGCTACATGCAACATACCATAATTATCATGTTAAAGTGAATTAGAGTGAAACATTACTGTAAATCATTCAGCTTTGACATTCCACATATGCACGCTGTAAAGATATCTACTTGAGAGGGAGGGGACAGACATACATGATAATAACACTACACCAACTTACAAAACAATATGCACAAATTTCTATATTCATGGGGATGTGTAAGGTGTTTTGACAAAAAAAGGCTCAAGTGATTATGTCTAAATGTCTATTTCACAGACTCATTTTCATTTGAATCTTGACAAAATTATTCACTGACAATAAGTGACTGCATAAGGTTTCCCTCAAGAGGAAAGACTGGAAGACAAAACTGGAAGAAAATGTAGCAAAGAAACAAAAAAAGACAAAATGCCTTTAAATGATCATTATGAATTCAGCATCTCCAGTTTGATATGTTTAGATGGGGCTTGGTACAAAAAAATGGAGATGTAAGCTGCACTCATACAGTGATTTTTAAAAATAAATCATCATTTAATGAATGCATGGGATTGAATGGTGCCACTGGTTCTTCGAACTCACATCCCTGGGTTCTCCCAAAAGAATTCTGACACGACACTGCTTCGCCATATTGCCTCCCTGGTGTCATGCTGCATCAAAAGCCATATCAACTGATCTGGCTGCGAGCATTACAAGACACGTTATTCAAATTGTACATATTTTCCAGGTGCTACCATAAATATACTCACTGTATTTATTATGTGTTCAGAATTCAGAGACATGATGTGCCACCTTGTTGGAAAGAAAATATATATATATTTGAGACAATGAGATATCACCATAACTATGTCAATAATGATGTTGAGGAAACAGTAGCCTATCAATCCTCAGTCTTGCGTGCAAGTCTACAGAATGTCCAGTGGTGCTCCACTGTGTTTTCGTTGGCACGCTCGCTCATGTGGTGCACCCGTGTGTTCCTGATGGTGAAGCCCTGCTTGGTGATGTACTCCACCAGGTGTACCCTCAGAGACACCTCTTGGTGGTAGTCGCAAGGTCCAAAGGTGAAGGAGACCTGGAAGTCCCTGGTGTCCATCATGTGTTTGTTCCACTTGGTGAAGTTGTTGGAGATTCCCTCCAGCAAGGCGTGCACCTTGGTGGTGATGGTGAGCTGGGTGATGATGACCGCCACGGGGTTGGAGTACTTCGAGAGCTTGCGGGTGCTGGACAGCTCCACCACTTGCTCGAAGGTGTCCAGCGGGAAGAGCGGCTTGGTGTCATTCAAGCACTGGATCAGGGGCTCGATCTGGTAGAAGTCCGCCTCCTTGCGGAGAAGTTCGGTCTCCTTAAAATCGTATGGGAGGGTCAGCTCCGACGTGCGCAGGAAATTAAGCACGTAGCGGAAAAGCGGACCGTCGCGGTCGATGAAATAGTTACCTTGGGCATCGCGAGCCGAGGGGAAGTCACCACGGAACATGGCGCCCAGCATTGAATCTGGGTAGCGCTGCAGGGTGGACAACGAGGTGGTGTACAAGTGGCCACCCACATTCAGAGTGACTGGATCGGTCATCTAGAGAAAGGTAAACACGAATAAACATAGTAACTACAGTGAAGTAACCAGAGAGTCTTTGTTAACGTGAGAAAGCAAATGCGAGAGGGCCAGTCATTTCTTAAGGAAATAACAAGAGAGACATAATACAAGTAAGTAATAATACAGCTATAAGCCATTGTAGAGACAAAAGCAAGTGCAAAATGCAAGAGCATCCATGCTTGATGGTGGAGGATCATTTTCTAATATATATATCAGAGAATCAAATAAGTGGTTTATGAAGCTCTTAGTAGACGTGGGAATTACATGCTGTCTGAAGAGGTACCTTTTAAGTTTCTGGTAAGATGGTAAGTTATGAATTTGGCAGGAGGTATTCCTGCTATTTTTCTTTTCAAAACAATGTTGCATGTTTTATTTAATTTCACATGTTCTCCTACAACAGTGCAAAGTACAACGTCAAAATGAGAAAATACACCAATATTTTGTGAGAATAAGTCATTTTCATTTGATATTCAAAGTTGTCTACCATTAAAACTCTTCACACATTGCCTGATCTCACTGACATTTTCAAGGTAATGTAGCAGCATTTAGTTGGGCTTAGAGTTGCACCTGAGAATTCCAAATGACATTCCAAATGAAAAAAATTAAAAACGCTCTGATAAAGATAGCTACTGTTACAGCATGGTATTCATGTGTATTTAGCTCATATGTACACTCACCAGCTAATTTATTAGGTACGCCTTACTAATACCGGGTTGGACCCCCTTTTGCTTTCAGAACTGCCTAAATTCTTTGTGGCATAGATTCAACAAGGTGCTGGAAACATTCCTCAGAGGTTTGAGTCCATATTGACATGACAGCATCACAAAGTTGCGGTAGATTTATTGGCTGCACATCCGTGATGCAAATCTCCCATTCCACCACTTCCCTAAGGTGCTCTATTGGATTGAAATCTGGTGACCGTGGAGGCCATTTGAATACAATGAACTCATTGTCATGTTCATGAAACTAATTTGAGATGATTTCAGCTTTGCAACATGGCACATTTTCCTGCTGGAAGTAGCCATTAGAAGATGGGTACACTGTGGTCACAAAGAGATGGACATGGTCAGCAACAACACTCACGTATGCTGTGGCATTTAAACGATGCTCGACTGGTACTAAGGGGCCCAAAGTGTGCCAAGGAAATATCCCCCACACCATTACACAACCAACACCAGCCTGAACCACTGATACAAGGCAGGAAGGATCCATGCTTTCATGTTAATGCCAAATTCTGACCCCACCATCCGAATGTCGCAGCAGAAATTGAGACGCATCAGACCAGACAACGTTTTTCCAATCTTCTATTGTCCAATTTTGGTGAGCTTGTGCGAATTGGTGCCTCAGTTTCATGTTCTTAGATGACAGGAGTGGCACCCGGTGTGCTCTTCTGCTGCTGTAGCCCATCTGCTTCAAGGTTCGACATGTTGTGCACTCAGAGATGGTCTTCTGCATACCTTGGCTGTAACGAGTGGTTATTTGAGCTACTGTTGCCTTTCCATCGTCTCGAACCAGTCCGGCCATTCTCCTCTGACCTCTGGCATCAACAAGGCATTTTCACCCAGAGAACTGCCGCTCACTGGATATTTTCTCTTTTTCAGACCATTCTCTGTGAACCCTGGAGATGGTTGTGCGTGAAAATCCCAGTAGATCAGCAGTTTCAGAAATACTCAGACCAGCCTGTCTGGCATCAACAGCCACATTCAAAGTCACTTAAATCACCCATCTTCCCCATTCTGACGCCCGGTTTGATCTTCAGCAGGTTGTCTTGACCATGTCTACATGCCTAAATGCATTGAGTGGCTGCTGTGTGACTGGCAGATATTTGCGTTAACAAGCAGTTGAACAGGTGTACCTAATAAAGTGGCCGGTGAGTGTATATATACTGTATAACTTATGGAAAGCTGACTGACCATATAAGCCCAGTCTCCATTTTCCATTTGCACCACTGTTTGGTCTCCTTTTAAGGTGATGAGAAGGGTTAGGTAGGTTGACAATTTTCTTGCCAAATTATTTACATCTGGTGATTACCACCTGTGCCAACGAAAAATAACTGTTATATCTTAAAAATACATCTTACATATTACAAGTGATGTATTACACACTAGTGGACACTACACTTTAGACAGTACCTATTTTGGAATATGCTATGCATGAATTGTTTCTGTCTAGGTAAACACGGGCGAAAAGTCGAATTTTGCTAGTAAGCTAACAAGAAGGACATAATATTTTAATAGTCAACCTGTAAACCCTTGTGATAGCTACGTTTTGAATGTTCAGAGGTTGAAAGCTTCCTAACTGCACATGTATAACGTTAGTGATAGTCGCGACCCGTTGATGTTCACGAGTAAATGTACTGGCTCGACTTAATAACTGTGACTTAATGGCTTTCAGGTTGCTGTCAGGATAATCGTTAACGGACACTGTATGGGCTTTGAAGGTTTGAGAAAGGTCCCACTTCCAAACATATCGAAAACAAAAGCAGCTCCAGCTTAAAAAATGCAGTAGCTGACAACACCTGGCTAATTCATAGCCTTCACATTCAAGTTAGCAAAGCTAGCTTGAGATATCTTAGGTAACTCACAATTCACAATGAATAATGTTACTGGAATACAGAAATCGATAGTAGGCTGTGCTACCAGATTGGACATATAACTGACTGGTGATAACTAATAAATCGCTTTTACCTGAAAACATATTATTTTTACAGCTAACCAACTAGCTAACGTAGCAATACACCGAGAACTTGTAGCCGGTAACGCTGAAAGATTTCGCTAGCAAGTAAGCTGGCATGCTAGGCAACTAGCGATAGCCAACTATGAACACTGAACCCATATGCTACAAATAATGTTTCAAAAGACCAATGACAGTTGTCTAACATAGATGCCAAATGTTACTACCTACAGTCATTAGCCTATCTAGTTCAAAGCTAGCAAACGATACCTACCTAGCTTGCTAGCGTTTTGGTGCTATGAAATCATTTAATTAGACGTCCGTTACCCAGCTAGCTGGATACATTTTTCCTGATATTTGCATCCTGGTAAAAAATAAATGAAATGATAACCTGAAGTTTGGCTGGCTAGGATCAGAACCTCTCCTTGCAAGTATCTGGATAGCAATATAATCAGCTACTTGGTACAACCAGCCAGCTCCGAACTCCGCCTTTTGTTCAGCAGCTAGTAGTAGATGGACGACAAACTACTACACCAGCGTTCTGAAAAGAGGCTGCATTTTCAACGAGCCATTATCTTTTAATTGTACAAATTACAAGATTATGTATCATTCGTTAGTTATTCACATGACAGAACAATCTGTTAGATAATTAAGAATTTAACAGAGAAAATCAATGGTCACCTGCAAAATATGCAATGAAGTGAAATGTTTCCAACTAAGACCTCACTGCTTCAAGCACCCTAGGGCGCAAGGACCACAACAACAACAACACCAAGAAGTCAGAGATGGGAATAGACAGTTTATTGTATACGAAGATGTATTTGCAATTTCTGTGTTGGTGGGACAGGCAGGGCTGATTGTATATGGACTCTTTATGTCATTTAGGTCAGAGAACAGCTGGGTGAAACATGGATCTTGAGTCAATGAAGGTGCAATTTAACATCTTGAACAAAACAGGTCATATTACATTTCTGTACTGACAAGAAATTTCATAAAATCCTACAACAGACGTGGACAGTAGGAGTAGCCATCCTACAAGTTTGAATAAACATGGTCCCGATTCTTACTCAAAATGTATAAAAAAAAAGTGTGGTCAGTACATGTTTTCTTCTATTGCAGAGAGCCAAAATCCAATGTATTTTGATAACACTGTAATATGTCGATGTCTAGTATTAGACAAAAACATGCCCTAGGATTCATTCCAAACACTCTTTCCTCAGTAATAAATACATTTACTTGCACCAGATAATTAAAACGTAGATTTTTTAAATAGATTACCAGGGACATTATTACTATACAGAGCTGCTATGGTGCAAACTATCTCCCCAAATACCCAACATGTCACAGAATGAGAGGACAGATTAGTGTCACCTGAACTAAACCAAAGGACCTTTCTGCCTAAAAGTATTCCCTACAAAAAACAAAAGGATGCATGCATATTTCTATATAGCTTGGAGAGAAGAATTATTTTAAGTGCCACAGAGGGGAAAGGAGATCAACATGGGAACCCATTCACTGAACTAGTCTGATTAGACATTCAGTGTCTTTTTCACTGAAAATATGATGTCCTTCACCTGAGGTATACTGTTGTCTTCCAAAATTTTTGCATAAGGCATAGGAATATCTACACCTGTCACTCGAACTGCGGGAGCATCCAAATAGTTGAAAGCAGGACCTGCAAACAGAAGAAAGGGGGTGAGTGGTTTCCAAAAAAAAAATAATAATAATTAAAACTTGGGAACAGTGTAGCTTCCGCTCATCCACACTTATTCTCAATGCAGTATGGCATTTGACTGGGTTTAAAACCTAGCTGCTTCATTTCTCCATGATACACATGGAATTTGAATATTTAAAAAATTCATATATAATGTGAACATGTAGAGAATACCTCAAATAGGCTCAATTACATCATCAACAGGACCATACAAAGACAACAACCATGGTAGTCCTTTGGCACTAAGTTATTATAAGAGACCACTAAATAAATGCATGGATCAGTCTCCCTGCTCTAACTGCTTCCCTCATAGCATTAAAGACACATAACTTGTGTGAAAAATGTAACTGTACAGTTTACACTGTCCGTTGATCTTCAAATATGACACTGCACCTATTGGTTACTCTGTAGTAGTTACTGTTGACTGGCAGTTGCTGGCAAAGGTTTGCCTACAAGTTGGATCGGTACAGTTCAAGCCCTAATGGCAGATGTATGTTCAGCTCAACTAATCAGTCTACAGAAGGCAAATAATTTACCTTCCATGATCCTCGCACATATCTCAGCTCCAACTCCGAACTGCGGCCACCCCCCCTCAACAGTTATCAGGTGGTTGGTTTTGATCACGCTGGCCTCTACGGTCTCCACATCCAGGGGTCTGATGGTACGCAGATTTATAACCTAAGGGTGTCCCAGCCAAAGTTATACATCATTAGAGCGAGGCGAGGATAAGCATGTCAAAAGTCCTCAAGTGGTATGAATTCCCCCCCCCAAAAAAAAAAAAAAAAAAAAAAAAACAAGGAACAAAAGATCCACATAAAAAAACAAACAAACAAAAAGACAACAGGGATGAAAGGCTTTCATTACCTCACATTCAATGCCATCTTTTGCCAGGACAGCCGCAGCATCAAGACAGAAACTCACGTAACGGGAGTGTGACACAAGTGTGACGTGATTACCTGCGACAAAGACAGTGAGAACACCAGTGAGATAACCAACACCAGGTGTGTCATCACAGGTCAAAAAAAAAAAAAAAAAAACGTAAGCATGTGCAGTTCCTTTTTGTCCACTGATGTCAGCAGGCCCTTGTAATGCAAGGCCCTTGATTTCTCACCTGTGACCTTCTGTTGTATCAGAAAGAGGACATTCCATCTCAATTCAAGCATGATTTATTCTCTCTTTCCCCCAACTGAACTATGCAAGTCAGCCTCACCACAAACCTCCACCACTGTGAGACGCCTGCAGAGCGTAATTACTGGAATATTTAGTGCTCTGTGTTTATCTATAAATTATGCACCAAAATAGTCACTACAAAATAGCAGTTATTATTGTTCCCCAAGCTTGGGCAGTTGAATTAGAGCCCTAGGTAATAAAGGAAAAGACAAATGAAGTTGACAACTTAATGACAGTAAGTTTAAGGACCTGCTGAAATTTTATTTCTGCCATCTGCAGTCTCTCACCTTGCCGCTCAATTTTAGCCTTCCCAATGGGTATAGTGAAATCCTTAGACTGGGCCTCCTCTGACATTTCAAATGGAACACCATACATGAGCTCGTTCTCCAAAAACACCACTGGAAAGAAGGGGAGAATGTGCTGTTAAAAAGCCACACCAGAAGCGGGTTAGGAAGTACATCACAGTATGGGTCAGGAAACAATTACACTCCATTATGCCTTTAGCTATTTAGCTTTCAGATTGAACATGATACAAAAATCAAACTGATAGGAACATTTTTCTGCACTGTCAAAACAAAAAAAAGTTGCAGAACACTGCTTTTGTATCCCGATGCAAACAGGTTTTTTGACTCATGGTAAAAACCCAGCCCAAGTATATTTTCATTTTATTGGTCCACTGGTCCATAAGATGGACCAATGGCATTGGTCCATATTCATAAAGCCTCTCATAGGAGAAGCACTGATCTAGGATCATATTTCTCCTGTCCATAACCAAACTTTATCCATTATGAGTCAAATAGGCCAAGCTGATCCCAGATCAGGACACCAACTGAGACAGAGAACAGGGCCTGGCTCTTACCGGGATTATCGTCTCTGATGGCTGATTTCAGCAACCCCTTAGCATCCTCAGCGTTCCAGGGACTCACCACCTTGAGCCCAGGGCAATGTCCGTACCACGCCGCGAAGCACTGGGAGTGCTGGGCCGCCACTCCGGCCGAGGCGCCGTTGGGGCCGCGGAACACAATCGGGACGGGCTGCAGGCCAGCGGACATGTAGTATGTCTTGGCTGCAGAGTTTATGACCTGGTCGATGGCTTGCATGGAAAAGTTGAAGGTCATAAACTCACATATGGGCCTCAGGCCTGCCTGAATTTAAAAAAAAGAAAAGAAAAACAGACTAATGAGAACACTATACTGTACTGAGGTGGGCTGGGGGCTGGTCAAGACAAATGCACGTAAGACAAATAACGTTTGCCTTGCAAAGAAATGGGCATTAGTCAATTGTTTTTGTATGTTTAACAGTGGTTTGTGCTGTGACAGAGTGCATTAAGGACTATTTTCAAACCATATCAACAAAGTAGCATTTCATTGACACATTAACTTACCATTGCAGCACCAACAGCAATACCTGCAAATCCCATCTGTAAAAAAAAAAAAAAAAATATGTACAATTTTTCAAAAACATTTACAAGAAATAATTACATTGGCATACAATTTTTCAACAAACTGCTTATTTACCTCAGTTATAGGAGTGTCGATGATACGCTTATCTCCATATTTCTTCCACAGTCCTCTACTGACCTGTGAAAACAGCAAGCATTAATTATGCCACTGATTTCTTCCCCATCCTTACTCTCCAAGCCCTCTGTTCCACCCAGCCAACCCTAAGGCTGAGTCCAGATCTAATCTCCCTCTCCACCTGAGTAAAGCAACAGTCAACTGTGCACTGACTCATTGTCAGGACATATGGAATGTCATGTGCTCCTACACTAGTCTCTTAGCTTGTAGAGCTGGTGGACCTCAGCTGACAATTGTAAAATGAGCACCAAAATGTGCTGTTGCTACCTGCAGGTAAGCATACAGCACTGACTACACAAGCTATTGGGATTAGTCATTTTACCTTATAGGCACCATCATATTGGGCCACTTCCTCCCCAAGAAGAAATACACGTTCATCCCTCTCCAGCTCCTCATCCATGGCTTGATTGAGGGCATCTCGGACAGTCACCTAACATTAAGGAAGAAGCAATACGCAAAGAATAAGCAATACGCAAAAAACAATATTTAATACGAAGGCTTGAGCAGTATTTCGATACATGTCTACAACATATATTTAATGAGCCAGTAATTACGGGATTATTACCTCTACCCACGTCTGGAAAATATATCTAAGGAATTATGTGTCTGTGGTATTTGTGCATTTAAATTCAGATGTAAATTTATTCGATCAGAATTAATTATTAAAATAAAACAATAGTAAAACGATTAACACTAGCTTATTACTTGAGCGGTATTTAGTGGATGTACCACTGTCCTTATTCAGTCTAGCGGGTCGTACGAGTTCACAGCTCAGTAGTAAAGCCAATAGCGACATATTCAGACAGGATCAAATCAATATATCAGAGCGTTGATTGTGAAGATCTTTTGTCGCCTGCATTAGTTAGATAAGAGTAATTAAGCTTCATCAACCTAAATCTAGGAACTGCTAGCAATCAGGATACCACTATCCTAGCTAACTAATCCTGACATTTCGAACTGTGCTAACGTCAACTAGCACTAACCTAACTGATGCAACGGTTTCTCGGAATAGGTGGAAGGTAGAGGAACACCTACGATTTCTTCCAAAAGCAGCGCACATTCCACCTGCTCACTTTTTCTATCAATTAACTAACCTCAGTTTACAACTAGCTATGCAGTTGAAGCCAGAGGTTCGGTACAACAGCTAACATTAGTAAGCTAGCTAATGTTACCTGCAAAGAGGCCGAGGATGTCTTGTGAAACTCTCTTCGCAGAACCGCCGAAGTGGCACTCTAAAGGAAAGAAAACGAGATTACAGATCGGTGCTTGCTCTTTACTGTTCAGAATATCAATCATTTACCCACAGCATTTTCTATACATGCTAGCTAATTACGTACCCTCCCCGCCTGCACAAAACACCTCAGCGATGCCATGTTTGACCTGTCCTCTATTTTGAAAGGCGAGCTGTGATGTCACAGATCTTGTGCCAATGGGAGCAAGGGATGTTGAGTAGGTGGACGGAAATTGTAACGGAGAACCAATCATATCTGGACAGAGACATTTTGGAACCGGAAAAACAGAGGCCAGAAAAATTTTACCAGGCGAACGCAACATTTAAAGGGCCGGTGACAAGACACAGGTTCTTTACAACAAACATTTTCGGTAAAGACGAAAGTACGGAAATTATCAAATGTATGACTTGCTCTCTCTTCGTTACCTTTTCAAAAGGCTGCACCACAGTAAAATGCCATACCAAGATCAATGCATACCTGCAACAGGTCTGGTTTGGCTTGTGGTCTAAGGGTTTAAATGTGAGGCTAAGTAGGGAATTGTGATTAAAATGTGATTGATCATCAATTGCCAGTAATTAATACACCGTTTCGGTGTGAGACTTAAACAAACGTGTCTTTGTGGAGCAGGCAACTTCCCCTTTGCATTTGACTTTTATAGATTTGAACAAGAAATTGAGTTAGATTATGAAATGTCTTCTCTTCCAATTTTATTTGGACCCATCACTGCTGATGGATTTACTGTTTTTACCATTGATTCCATTAAATCAATTCCAACGTCTGATATGGTTAGACTGGTTAAATAATTTCCGGTAAACTGTTATATTTCACTGTTTTGTGGCAGAAATGTGACACATGTCGCTGATGTGAGTTGGCATAATGCCTGTATGTTTATAGAATCTTGAAGTAAAATTGCGATTGTTGTCTAATCTTCACAGAACAGGTCATTATTTATTTATTTTTTAGTTTCCAAAGCATTTAAACTCCCTCTTCATTTCCAAGTTAGAAATATGATTTGAGAGTGGAAAATGATTATTCTTCTTCAGCCATTATCTGCTTTCCTTGGTTTAGTTCAGTTTCTCTTTCTTCATCCATTTTTTCCAGCTGACTTTGTAAATCATTCAATTTCCCTTTACTTCCACATCATTGTGTGGTTTATTTGTAATATCTCCAGTTTCTTTTGATAATTTTCTTTTCTATGGCCTCATTTGTCTCACAGAACCAGAATTAATGTGGCAGTTTGGCAGACACTACACTCATTGAATGAGAATACTGGTAAAATATAACTGTATAATCATACAACACATTGTAAATGTGGATACTGCAGTTGCAGGTTTCCTGGCTGCTGAAATTAATGATTTCACAAAGAGGCAGGAGGTTTAGGAACAGAGCTAGAAATGCCTTTGTCACAAACACTGAATTATGACTCACCGAGTCTTTATTTAACTAGGAAATTCTGTCAACAACCATAAATGCATACAATATATATTACCAGTACCATGGTTCAAAACACAGTGTGTAGAACTACAATAAGTCAACAGGCACAGGAATAGTGAACATGAATACGCAAAACATCCACAGGTTCATGAATCAGGATTTCAGTCACTGTCCCTAGACTGCACCTGTTGAGAGGGAGAGAAGAAAATGTGCCATAAATAGAGAGACAGATATGTAGGTGGCTGCACTCTCAATGTGCCCTTAAAGCTGCTTCACATACATTCTTCCAGTAAATAACCTGCTATAAATGGATGGTGTGTAAAAATGTAAACTGTGCAGGTCACTTTGGATAAGACTGATAAACACCTGAACTGCAAAATTGTATGTACTTGTTGTGTTATTTATCCTGAAGGTTTGGATTGGAGATTGGAGAATGCTTTATGACCAGCAGTCTTACCGAGGTCTTTGACCAGAAAAGGCTCCTTCTTCAGGAGTTCTGCATAAAGGGCAGACTTCACCGTCGATGACTTCAGGAACTGATACAGCGTCCTCATTTGGTCCTGACTGATCTTTTCAGCACAGATCTTGTCATATGCTTCTTGCTGGAGCAGTTTCCTCTGGAGCAGGGCGTCAGCAATGGGCTTCACCAGAGACACCCTCTGAATGAGGGCTTTCCTGTGTTGGTCCACAAACTCAACAGCTGGGTCTTGGGACCCGGGAACAGGCTGCACTGGTGGGGATGGAAAGCCGGGCACAGGCTGCTCAACTGCTGGGTCTTGGGAGCCAGGCACAGGCTGCACAGGTGGGGGTGGAGAGCTGAGCACAGGCTGCACAGGTGGGGGTGGAGAGCTGAGCACAGGCTGCACAGGTGGGGGTGGAGAGCTGAGCACAGGCTGCACAGGTGGGGGTGGAGAGCTAAGCACAGGCTGCACAGGTGGGGGCACAGCTGGGCACATAGCAGGCACACACAAAAACAGTTTATCACGAGTCATCATATTACTGTTAGTGTGGGGAATGTGTAAGAAAAAAACTGTGATGAGCTGTGAAATCATAATAAAGCAAGACAGGGTAGTGTGGGTCAGTCCTGAGACAAAGATGAATGGAGACAGATTAAGTGTGACCATCTCACATTTACACTAACAGTAGCTACATTAAGACTGTGAGGATCAGGGAACACAGATTGTATGCTACATTCAGGAAAAGATGTATTGGCACTCTTACCCTCTTCTCTCGTGCTATAATCCCCTGAAACAGGAAATAAAATTAGGCAGCAATTCAAGAGTAAAGTCAAACTGACATAAGAGCTCCATTCAGTTTATATGTCTATGAGTAAAACCAAGTAATACCCCTATGTAAATATAATATTCAATGTGCTAGCATAATAAAATGTCAGTATGTGTAGTTATGTGAGTGTGGCAGTATATATGACAGTGTGATACTCACTGTGTCAGTATTATAATGTATCCCTACAATACTGACCTTTGCGTATCTTTGTTTCCCAAACGGTTTCCTCCTCATCAGTGAGCTTTATAGATATGGAAGGTGCATCCTCTGCTTGTTCTACATGCACTTCAAAGAAGTTTGAAGGGCGGTTCTTTTTATTAAGCTTTACTGTCTGAGAGAGAGAAGGAGAGAGAGAGAACAGCAGCAAAATTGCAATGACAGAATCTCTAGTTTCAACGTTTTCAACGAGGTTTGAAGGAATTAGGAATGAAATGAGACACACCTGTGGGTTAATGTCGGCTGCACAGGAAGTTGTCAGATTGTATTTCTTTCCCAGCTGGAGGGATCTCTCTACCAATTGTGGTTTATGGATTATTACAGAACCCCTTTTTTGCTCTAATTCTTCTACTCTCTTTGAGAAGAACACAGAAAATACAGATATTTATTCAAACAAGACATTAAAAGGTAAAGGGAAAGTTAACAAAACATCAAGAGTTCCAATTGAAATAGAGGCTGAAATTATTTATTTTATTAAGTTGTATTGATATAGATAAGCAGTATGAAACAACTGAAAGTAAGATTTTTATATAAATAAAAATATTCAACTCGCAATATAATCACAATCATAAAAATATTATGAGAGTGGATATTAATAATATAATAATAAATAACCTTTTCAAGTGCTGGATTATCTGGGATTAGGTAGATGTGCAGAGTGAGGTGTGCCTTTTTACGACCATGAAACACCAGCAGGTGGCAGTGTACTCTCAAACGGGACTCCTTGATTCTCTGGCCCAGTCTCTGGAGGTTTTGCACCACCACCCCCATGGGAGAGAAGGTGGGCTGAGGGATTTTAACATGGAAGCGGCTCACTTCACACACTCTCTCCAAAGACACTCCACTGTCTGTCACATGGAGCACTTTCACCCTGTCAGAGAGTGAGGGGTCAGGACCTATAGGGAAGAACACAGACACACAGACACACACACACACACACACACACACACACACACACACAAACGTGTAAAGACACCCAGACAAACATGCACAAACTACACATTTTTATTTTTATTTTATGATACTCTGTAGTAATTGATTTTTATATAAAACCAAGTGTATCCTTCACCTCTTAAAATGTGACTTTTGTGTAAATTGCATTCTGCGGATATCACAGCATAATTTAAGAGATGAATGTAAGAATATTTATACAGATATTAAAATTTCTCACCCAAACATATGAAATGGGGCAGATGGATCTCATCCAGGTGACCTGCAGTAACAGTAATGTCCAGCAGGGGGCCACCAATTGAACAATTCAAACTGTTCTGCTGCTCTTCAAAGTTCTCCCAGGAGCAGTAGTGGTACTGCAGTGACACCTCAACCACACACACCCAGCGCAAACCCGACTCCTGGCATTCATAACGCCCAGGAGGACAGATGAAGCTGAGAGAAAGTGGATCAGTAGAGGAGAGGAATGGAGGGAGAGAGGGAGTAAGAAAGAGGAAAAAGAATTAGAAAGAGGGGGTGACAGCAGAAGGTAACAGAAAAATGTTTTAAACTCCTTAGGTTAAGGATTGCCTGGACTTAAAGTCACTCTTTATGCACAAGGGTAATTCAGTACATGTCAGAGTCAACGACCAGTGGCAAAACTGTGTGCTACTTATTGTCACATGCATTTAAAAGGTGTAGATTATTAAAGATATAAGTGTTAAAATGTTTTAATTCATTATAGGTTTAGTAAGGTCATTTAGAAAGGCCCCTAAACCAAAAGGAAACTGCAGTGATATTAAATGGGACTTCCCAGCATTTTTCAGATGGCCAGTACAGTGCTGGTCTGCACAGTGCCCTCATGACAACATGGTCCACATTACAAGTGGTTTGATCAATTTCATATAACAATGTGAAGTGGTTCAGTGGTTCAGCTCAGCAGTATAAAATAATAAAACTGAAGTATGACAAATATGTTTTATTGCAAGAAGAAGATGGATTGAGCTATGCTTTCAATTATGCTGCATTAAATGAGTGAAATCAATAAAACAAATATAGATGGACTGGGCAGGTATCTGACCTGTATCTACAGATGTCATTCTCTCTGAATGTGCATGGCTCAAGCAGAGTCCAGTGGGCGGAATCCTGCACAAAAACCAGCCAATCAGTGCAGACGTTACTGATACAGCTGACCATAGTCTTACTGCAGTTTGATTATTTGATGCAATACATCAAAAAATAAACCATATGTTTATGAAATTGTGACACACGTTGACCATAAGAGGACACTAGAAATACATAAACTCAAACCAGTCTATGTTCTGTTGGTTGTAACCATAAATGAAGGCATTTAACCAAAAAGAATATTTCCAAATACATCCATGAATACATTTTCATAGTGAGTATAGTTTCATACTATTTACAAAGACATTTGTTCAAGTATAGAATATTTTAAATCACATTTATGTGTGTTCAATTATTGCTAAATGTGCTTCTGAATGTGATCAAATATTTAATGCATTTTAAATTGCATGCAATTTAAATACTTAATCATAGAATGCTTAATTATGAAAGCATTTCAGAGTGAAATGTGTATTTAACCAAGATTTGGCAAGTAGTTGTGTTAATGCTAAATCTACTGTTATTCTCTGATACTCTTAAGAAAATCAACTGGTATTGTTGACAATCACTGCGTTACACGTGTTACTACTCAAACTGCTATTACAACAAGAAATTCAGAAAAACAACAAATCTGGTTTGTGTCTATTGGCTTATAACCAGTTATATTCATTGCTGACTGCATACAGTTAATAATACAACTTACAAATAAAAAATATAATTTTTCAGCACAATTTCCACAATTTCATACTACATACTGAACTTTCGTACTAGCAACGATCAAACTATTGTGCTGTCATACTGCTTTGAATATTGATAATTATAATAATGATGAAGGTTACTCACGTCAACAGTTTCACAGCTCCCACAGCGTCCCCTGTCAAACCCTGAACAGGGAGAAAGTGTCAGTCAGTCACATAGAGCCTCAGAATACTTCAGGAGCAGAGAGGCTTGGCCCGCTTTCAATGAAATGTTAACCTGGTTAAAATACTCACTGCTTGGAGGACAGAGGGGCATGTCAATGTGGTCATGTCTTTGGACAGACAGCAGAGGTCCACTGATACCATCTCCACTTCTTCCTGCCTCCATATTGTCTTGCCTTTCACTCATCTGTTCTTCCTCTGTTTCTTTCTTCCCCTCCTCCTGTTCCTCATTCCTCACATCCTCCTCCTGTAAACTATACTGTTAATTTCAATGACAACCACAGAGTGCTACCAACATTTATCTTCCTTAGCAACACTGTGATCCATGTTGGAGCATGGAGCACGTTGTGGTATTATAAGACAGTTATACATTTTATGGGATGCAAAATATTTTTGTTTTCTGTTGCTTATTTTAGAGTGTGTTATAAATAAAAAAAATACATTCTTTCACAAAATAAAATTTAGCATCACTCAGACAGGAAGGTTTGAAGGGCCTTTTGTGTTTATTAAATGACCACAAGGGGCAGTGCAGAGCAATGTTTAGTGTGGAATGTCACTCACATTGTCCTCTTCCTCTTGACACTGACTTCTTTCAGGCACCTTTACGACTGTGCTTTGATAACTTCGCTCCATGGACAAATTCAATGAACGGAATGGGAACTCAGAACTATCTGCTTCAGAAAGAAAATGCATTATTTCAAATTATAGAAATTATTTGTTGGAGGAACTCTTATTTATCTGAATATTAAAATGTTAACAGATCCAGTCTATAGAAAGTTGACAAATCAAACTCAGGCAGATCAAACTTCAGGCCAGTCCTCCTCTTCCTGATTGGCTGTTTAGATACCTCTGTCTCACTCAGCTCACAACCTACAACATCCTCTTTCTCAGCAACTCCTGTCCTGACCCATCCCTAATCAAGACCTGTTCTCTTTCCATCTTTTAAATTCGTGTGTCAAATATCTACTCCCCCTTTACCTTGACACAAGGTAGGAACGCTCTATAGCTCTACAGCCGAGTCATAGATCAATTCAGGTTTCAGGAATACAGTATAGAGTAAACACGAAGTAATACACAGGTGCACTGTCTCTCTCAGAGTTAAAGTAACCAATTGTTGAAGTTGGTATGACATTACAATTAGGCAAGCATGTCTCATTTTAGATGAACAGTCACATTAATCTGATACTGATGTAGATTTGGGTGAATTCATCAGACCGGATCAGAGGGATACTGCACTGCTGTGTCTAAGTTGTTTTATGGTACATGCTGCTTTACATTTTGAAGTCTACATGAGGACATAGTGAATAGGTTGAGTCAGGGGGTACTGTATACAGATAACCATAGACATGACACGTCACATGACCTCAAACTCAGGAGGAGTCTTTCATTTTTCTCATGCTATGATGTTGGGAGTCACATGCAATCAATGGTAATCAAAGTTTTACTAAAAAAACTGTTGAAAGTAACATTTCATTCAGTGGTTCATCTTATCCCACCAATATATTGTGAAAATTGGGTTGGTTTTCTAATATAAACCATAGTATTGCAGTCATACGGTACCACGCTAATAATTAAGATTTGATATGTTGAATCGTGCAGAATTTTCACATGCCGTACCAAAATGTATGGAACCAAGGAACAAACTGAATGAGCCATTACATCCTTACTATGTATGGTGTAATGCAAAATGGCTGCTCATATCAGAGTTTTCCCTTCAATGTAAGGCACTTCAAATGAGGGAAAAACTGCAATTTGAAGTAATGAATTATTATTATTATCATTATTTATACTATATATTTTTCCTTTAGAATATCACTTGTTATTGTTAAACATTGTCTCAATGGAAAATTACTAAACATGGTAATAATTAATCTTGAATGAAAATTCAGTAAATTAAATTACAAACCTGTGGGAAGACTCTGTTTTTGCTGCTTTGGCCTCTGTTTCCTTCCTCCTCCATTTCATAGTCACAGCCACCAAGTCCTGCCACCATCACCTCTATCTTCTCCAGCAGCTCTGTGACCTGAGTTCCATCACCCCTGTTCTCATTGTTGAGAACATGATACCTGTTCCCACATTTCTCTACCAGCCACTGGAGGGCCTTCCCTTTTGTCTCAATATGCTGCTCAATGGTTGTATCTCCCAGACAGTCTCCCCAGGTGAACAGCACTATAGTGTGTCTCCAGACTGTCCTGCTAAGAAGCTGCAGGTGCTGCTCCACTGATCTCCTGCATTTTTCTGTGAATGATGAGCTCAGATTAATGACCAGTAAGAAAGCACAGGGTCCTGGGGGACACAGAGATACACTGTGTATGATCTCCTGTTTAACCAGCTCTGGAGTGCTCTTCCTGAGCTTGTATCTCCATCCTGGTGTGTCGACCACAGTGACCTGCCTCCCAGCTACTTCTCCCTGTCTCCTCGCACACTGTGTAGTCCTTATTCCAGACTCAAACTCTTCTCTGCCAAGGATGGTGTTTCCTGCTGCACTCTTCCCACTCTCTTCTGCTCCCAGCAGCACAATCCTCAGGTCTGGGAGATGGCGTTCATTCCCTCTCAGAGAGAAATAAAAAATGTCCCATATCATATTTCATATCATGTGTAAGTAGTGGGTGTTGTTTGGATAATACAGAGGGACAGTGACCTAAGATTACATTTTTAAGAGCAAGATGTTTAAAAAGCATAAAGTTACAATTTTACCAATTTACTGAGAATCACATGAATTCAGTTGTGAAGTAGAGTATGCTCCTCATACAATTACCGGTAGATACTTGTCTATTTGGTGTTTCATTTCTTGAAGTTTATTCATGCGGACATCTCTACATGCTATATAGGACTGTATTAATTTGAAACTAACATGAAAAAGTATGAAAGAAATGCATTTTCTAGAGAGTTGAGTGCAATTCCATTTCAGACACAAATTTGTATTTGATTACACTGCTTTGAGATGTCATTGTCATTGTTTTGGTTTTAGCTCCATGCAAGGGTGAAAATCATTTGTGTGTATCATTTGCAAGTAAGCTTCCTATTACCTTGGCATTTATTTAGAACATCCCTTGTAAGGTAACAGTTTTCTCAAAAGGTATTGTAAGCAAGCTAGAAACAGTGTTCACAAACTGGGAAGAGTCTGAGAGCGCAAGCCTGATTCTGGTGCTTGCAAGCTGGCACTACAGAACACGAGTGGTGCGAAATAAAAGCGCCTAGGCTCTCATAAGCTTGCTAGTGGTCAGCATTGGTGAGTATGTTAATGTTTCGGGATATAATTTTGTGGAAGATTCAGTTTAAACCTAATGTTACTACCTTACTTACAATACTTACTGGATGTCGAGCATTGATGGAATGCACGTGAAATCAATTAGCCAAACTATAGGATGGGCGACCAATTGGTCAAACCATTGTTAAGCAGGTGGTGACCACATTTTTTAACTGTAAAAAAATTTTGTTAATTATGTTTTTGCAACATATTGGATTAACAATGTAAATCCATCTCATTCCCATCAACCTGTGCTGACTCTGACCAGTCACTGACCAGTCTGGAAAATGTCCTCTGTAGGACTAGGTCATGGAGACCTACGGGGTCAAAGGTTCTCTGGCGTTTTCTTACTCATTGCTGTTTTGTCTCATTTTTATCTCAGAGGATAAATACAGGTGGTTTTATAGCTAAGGTTTTAAGGCAAACTATTTTCGATGCCATGGTGACTACTTTGATGACAGAGTAAAGAAAATGAACTCACCCTTCAGTGAGGTCACAGCACCAGCCTCCATTTCTGTCGCTTTCTGTGTCTTTTGTTCTGCCAGATCAAGAGAACAAGGTCATGTCAGGACACAGGAGTGCCTGATGGTTACGTTTTCAAAAACTAATTAAAGCAGTTAAACCTGGATGTGTCCCCAGCATTTCATCTCCCTCAACCAATTTTATTTTTTGTCAGGTCTCTTTTACTTCTTCTGACCACATTAAAACCCAATTGACTGAAAGTCTTAGCTTTCCCTTTTGCCACAAAGTGGGCCTGCTCATTTCACAAAGGTGATTAAATAGAGACAGGCGGGGGAGGTGTTAGTTATGCCAAGATTTGTGAATATGTGTGTGCCTGCACATTTATCGTAATTATTTGTGAGGGGTTGTACTGAGTCAACTGTACCTTCAACATAAATCAAGGATTCAAAGCATATGAAAATCCATTGCATTTAATCATGTTTTATAGCTGGGGTCCATGAGACTGCAAACAGAACCAATGTGAGTTTTTTGTGGAGAAAATGTGAAATATGCCATCGACTCAAAACCATGTTTATACGCAGTTATCATGAAATGAATAAAAGTCATGAAGCATCAAGCTGATAAAAAAAAATATAATAATTTTAAGTATGTTTTTTGAAGTGTTAAAGAGTCCCTGAGGTGAACCCTTATCATCTGTTTTGGGCCTGTGAGACCTCAATGTTTCCGGGCCAACCTGTTTTTTACACATGAAGCAAAGGAGTGGCAGCATTCCACAAGAATAAAATCTCATGGTGACATTTTTTGTCTGTTATGAGATTTAATTCTTGTGGAATGCTGCCTCTCCTTTGACTTTTCTCAGAAATGAGGTGGAATAATTTTGTTTTCTGTTGTGTAGTATAAATACCTTGGAGTTCAAGCAAAAATCACAATTTCTTTTTGGCACCACAAGGAGTGTAACTACACTCCTCTTTAGTGGTAAACAGAATTTTTAACACTTTAAAACACTCAAATACCTTATAAATTCAGTTGAAATAGTGTTCTGTTGAAATAGGTTCTGCATTGAAACTTTTCACCAGTTTTCTATAACAATTATACAATAAAATTATTACAATACATCTCTGAACTATAACTTTCATATTCTCAGTGTGCACATATGTGTGTGAGAGAGAAAGAAAGTCATCCTCACATACCTGTCTGAAACACTTCTACTCCCAGACATCCAGGTGTGTACTTTCAGTCTGTAACTCACGCCACCGATTAATCCCACAAAATGTCGTCTGTACCTGTGCAAGGTGTGATTTTGAGGCTGCGGGAGCAAGTGAAAATGAAAGCATTTTTAATGTCTCAAAGTCTGAGGTTAGAGTGTGACTGTGGCAGTAATGGGATTGTCTCTGTGCATGCTTCAATGTAATGGATGGAAATTTTCATGATGATTAAGAAGCCCTTCAGTGACCTTTTAGTACTGGTTTCATGATTGGCTTTTGCCTCATGATGATAAGATAAGAGGCTAGACATTTGCTAGCCGGCCAGTTGTTTATCTCAACTAATTAGTACACATCCAGTTTGAATTTTTACTTTATAGGATTAACTTTCCATCGTCTTATTTTGCCTTATCATATTCTTTATTGCTTCGTGCTTCAAAACTAATTGAGTAGAACTTCACCTGACAGCTTTTACATTCCCTCTTCTAATAACTACACATGCTCCACTGGGAAGTAACAGAAATGAAATAACCACAAAGCTATGTTTGTGTAGGGAAACAGATTCTTTAAGACACCATATTGATGTCAAATAAATGGAGACTTCTCAGGAAACAAGCTAAACCGAAAACTATTTCTCAAACAAAATAAAAAATAGATTGGAAGGGGGAAATAAAACAATGACAGCATGTTTTATATAATAAAGAGGTTTATTATTTAAAAAAACAAAAACAAATAAAAAACCAACTTTCTGATCATTTTCAGCTCCTCAGAGAGCTTAAATCTCCCACTTTGAGGTGATCACCTTTACCTGAGCTTAAATCTCTTAAATAACACACAAACACTGACACACTAATCTCGTCTCTAAATGTTTTCTTCTGGGACAGAGGGAACACCAGCTGAGCTCCTCACCTTATACCATACTCAGTTTACTGACTCTGGCTAATACATGCTGTGGCTGATATTGGCCCACAGCAAATAGACTCTTCTGAAGAACAACAGCTGGCTCCGCCCACCATCCTCAAGTCAAAGATGTTTGCACAACCTGATGACAGAGGTCAGTTCCACATGGTACAAAGGAATTTCAGTCCAGCCCAACCCAAATCCGGGAGCCATAACACTGATAGCAATAGAAGGAGTGTCAGACCTATGCAAAACACTATCTAAGATCCTGTTTCATGAAAAGTACAAGATAGCTTTTAATTCATATCAACAGTTCTGCAGATTGCACCTTATGCACCTTAAGGATTGATTACTGGCAGGTTATGTAAATGCACAGAGGTGATTTAGACTAGATGAATACATGAAGCCCCTTTTCCTGTGAGCAGAGCAGGTAAAATGTGCAGCTAGCTAGCAGATTAGCTTGCACTGCCCTTTCCTGTCAGCTCAAATCCACACCTGTACTCTGAGGAGACGAGATGAGAACAGGAAAAGTCAGGTGTTCAGCTCCTTGTGCCTGAGCTTGTGGTAAAGGTTTGCAGTGGGTCAGACTGATAACTGCTCAATTCATTCATCAGTGTGATCAGTGAGGTTGTGGATGAAAACATTCATTTTGTATGTGCATACATCCTTTGTAGGCAAAAAATTAGACCACATTTAAAATAGATACAAATAATCAAAATATTGTAATAAGAACAATACTAAAACCAATACTAATGTAAATACTACTGCTACTACTACTAATAATAATAATAATAAGAAGAAGAAATTGCTCTTTTGACCACAGAGAAAGGGTACAGAAGAGATAAAGGGCAACATGTGTAGATGGAGGCTGGTGGCATCACATCAGTGCAGGGTGAGTGAGTTCTGTGTTTCTTTTCTCTGTGATATCAAAGATGTCTATAGTTTGATATATGAAAGTGAAAATGAATGATAATGATGAAATAAATCATACTTCAGACATCATATCAGCTCTATTAACAGTGCTCCAACCTACACAAAATATCTTAAGTAAAACTTAAAATTTGACCCATTGATCATTCGGTCAGTAGCTGATTTCATACTGTTGGGGACTGTATGGTCTCTAGATTTATGACCGTCGTTTCTGACTGGAGAGGAAACCTGACTCTCACAGCTGATGGTTGTTTTGCTGGGGGAAGAACAGAGATCACTGCCAGAAGGTTTGCTGCTTGATGGACTGAATTTTCATTCATCATGACTAATTATGTTATACCATGTTTTTTTAATTTTCTATGAAGGCCAAAGCTTACATATGATCACACATATGATCACACAGCACCCACTGAGCTGCTGCTCCACAGGAAGAGGAGCCCAGCACCCACTGAGCTGCAGCTCCACAGGAAGAGGAGCCCAGCACCCACTGAGCTGCAGCTCCACAGGAAGAGGAGCCCAGCACCCACTGAGCTGCAGCTCCACAGGAAGAGGAGCCCAGCACTCACTGAGCTGCAGCTCCACAGGAAGAGGAGCCCAGCACCCACTGAGCTGCTGCTCCACAGGAAGAGGAGCCCAGCACCCACTGAGCTGCAGCTCCACAGGAAGAGGAGCCCAGCACTCACTGAGCTGCAGCTCCACAGGAAGAGGAGCCCAGCACCCACTGAGCTGCTGCTCCACAGGAAGAGGAGCCCAGCACCCACTGAGCTGCAGCTCCACAGGAAGAGGAGCCCAGCACCCACTGAGCTGCTGCTCCACAGGAAGAGGAGCCCAGCACCCACTGAGCTGCAGCTCCACAGGAAGAAGAGCCCAGCACCCACTGAGCTGCAGCTCCACAGGAAGAGGAGCCCAGCACCCACTGAGCTGCAGCTCCACAGGAAGAGGAGCCCAGCACTCACTGAGCTGCAGCTCCACAGGAAGAGGAGCCCAGCACCCACTGAGCTGCTGCTCCACAGGAAGAGGAGCCCAGCACCCACTGAGCTGCAGCTCCACAGGAAGAGGAGCCCAGCACCCACTGAGCTGCAGCGCCACAGGAAGAGGAGCCCAGCACTCACTGAGCTGCAGCGCCACAGGAAGAGGAGCCCAGCACTCACTGAGCTGCAGCTCCACAGGAAGAGGAGCCCAGCACCCACTGAGCTGCTGCTCCACAGGAAGAGGAGCCCAGCACCCACTGAGCTGCCTGGACTTTTCCACAGAGCACTCCTCCAGGACAGAGAGAAAGAGGAGGAGGAGGAGAGAGATAGGGGAATAAGGTCTCAGTGATGAATAAATATCCTCCATGCTGGATTTCATGGTCTCTGTCCCTAGACCCCACCTGGTGAGAGAGGAAAACATTCCATAGTTCATGTAAAGGATTCATGTAAAACTGCATGTGTGTGTGTTGTGTGTTATGTAAACCAATGATCACTCAGAAGAACAAACGCTGAGTGAACAGCAGAGTCTCACCCAGATCTTCAACCAGTGGATAGTCCATCCTCAGTAACACGGTGTAGAAGAAAAACTTCACTTTATGTCCTCCTGAATCCAGAAACTGATACAGCGTCCTCATTTGTTCCTGACTGGTCTTTTCAGCGCAGATCTTGGAGTACGCCTCACGAGAGATGAAACTCCTCTGGATTAGGGCGTCAGCAATGGGCTTCACCAGAGACACCCTCTGAGTGAGAGCTTCCCTGTGATCGTCCACAAACTGAACTGCTGTGTCTTTGGAGCTGGGCACAGACTGGTCAGCTGGAGAGGGACACACATAAAGAGAATGAGTATTACAGTTAGTATGGGTAATGTGTAAGGAATACACCACAGTGGGTTGTATGGTTGTATGAAAATAAATTGATTCAGCAGTATAAATTATAAATAAAATATTTGTTTTATTTTGTATTTTTGGATGCAGATATTTGTAAAGTGTCACAATAAGACAAACAGAACCCAAATGAGAAACCTTTATTATCTAACACTTACAGCAGCAGAGAACAGCATTAGCACTCGATCAAGGAACACAAACTGTTTGCTGGATGCAGTAACAAGTGGATTAGAATTCTTACCCTCAGGATCTTCTCTCCAGCTATAATCCCCTGAAAGAGGAAATAGTCAACAGGGTAGTGTGTTAATATACTCAGTCTGTCGGAATGTGAGAGTGTGCTATTATGCTACTCAGAGTGTAGTAATGTGAGAGTGTGTTAATGTGATACTTGGGGTGTAGTAATGTGAGAGTGTGTTAGTATGATGCTCAGAGTGTAGTAAAGTGTGAGTGTGTTAATGTGATACTCGGGATGTAGTAACATGAGAGTGTGTTAATGTGATACTCAGGGTGTAGAGATGTGAGAGTGTGTTAGTATGATGCTCAGAGTGTAGTAAAGTGTGAGTGTGTTAATGTGATACTCGGGATGTAGTAACATGAGAGTGTGTTAATGTGATACTCAGGGTGTAGAGATGTGAGAGTGTGTTAGTATGATGCTCAGAGTGTAGTAATGTGTGAGTGTATTCGTATGATGCTCAGAGTTTAGTAATGTGAGAGTGTCTTAATGTGACGCTCAGAGTGTAGTAATGTGTGAGTGTGTTAGTATGATGCTCATGGTGTAGTAATATGAAAGTGTATTAATATAAGACTTGATTTGTCAGTGGGATATTCCAGTGTAACTGACCTTTGCGTATCTCTGTTGTCCAAACACTCTCTTCCTCATCAATGAGAGATACTCCAAAAATACATTTTGGTTGTTCTACATAAACTTCAAAGTAGTTTGCAGGGGGGTCTCTATTATTCTTCAGTTTTATACTCTGAGAGAGAGAGAGAGAGAGAGAGAGAGAGAGAGAGAGAGAGAGAGAGAGAGGTCAACAGCACAGCTACATGTAACAGGACAGAATCTCTTCATGAAGATTTTTCCAGAAAGTTTAAATTAAACACTGTTTCAAAATACCTAAAAAGTGAAATCTCCTGTTCCACATAAATGCACAAATACTGTAGAAAGTGTTGTTGTACACTGCTGCGGGTGTACACACACACACACACACACACACACACAGTCAGAAATATAAAAACACACACAGAGATACACACACCAAAGTCAGAAATATAAAAACACACACAGAGATACACACACCAAAGTCAGAAATATAAAAACACACACAGAGATACACACACATCCAACATCCAACTCACAAGCAGAAACACACCCACCTGTGGGATGATGGTGACTGTACAGGAAGTCGTCAGCTTGTATTTCTTTTTCAGCTGGAGGGATCTCTCTGGTTCTGACGGTTTGTAGATCCTTACGGAGCCCAATTTTTGCTCTTTTTCCTCTACACTCTTAGAGACAGACAGACAGACACACACACTCAGCAAGACAGAAATGCATTGTAGCTCATTCAAAACCAGTCATGAAAAGTTCATGGAAAAGTTAAATTTTTACCAAGTGAGATGACAAGTTCAATGACAGAAATAGACCAGCAGTGCTCATTTCTGCACAAATACTAAATTATTTCCCCAAATAAGCTTCTGCAGAACATCCACTCCACAACGAGCTCTGCTACTCATTACTCAATTGTGAAATCTGTTATATGATTTAAATTATGTTTTTTTTTTAATCTGTGGAATGTTAGTGATGTGGATTATACAATAACAATTCAGCAAATACAGACATCCAGCTCACAAAATGAATATAATCACAAGGAAATGTGATGATATGAATGATGTAATAACAAATAACCTTTTCAAGTGCTGGATTATCTGGGATTAGGTAGATGTGCAGAGTGAGGTGTGCCTTTTTACGACCATGAAACACCAGCAGGTGGCAGTGTACTCTCAAACGGGACTCCTTGATTCTCTGGCCCAGTCTCTGGAGGTTTTGCACCACCACCCCCATGGGAGAGAAGGTGGGCTGAAGGATTTTAACATGGAAGCGGCTCACTTCACACACTCTCTCCAAAGACACTCCACTGTCTGTCACATGGAGCACTTTCACCCTGTCAGAGAGTGAGGGGTCAGGACCTATAGGGAAAGACACACACACACACACACACACACACACACACACACACACACACACACACACACACACACACACACACACATGTGTAAAGACACCCAAACAAACATGCACAAACTACAAATTTTTATTTTTATTTTATGATACTCTGTAGTAATTGATTTTTATATAAAACCAAGTGTATCCTTCACCTCTTAAAATGCGACTTTTGTGTAAATTGCATTCTGTGGATATCACAGCATAATTTAAGAGATGAATGTAAGAATATTTACACAGATATTAAAATTTCTCACCCAAACATATGAAATGGGGCAGATGGATCTCATCCAGGTAACCTGCAGTTACAGTGATGTCCAGCAGGGGGCCACCCTCTGTACATCTCAAACTGTTCTGCTGCTCTTCAAAGTTCTCCCAGGAGCAGTAGTGGTACTGCAGTGACACCTCAACCACACACACCCAGCGCAAACCCGACTCCTGGCATTCATAACGCCCAGGAGGGCAGGTGAACCTGAGAGAAAGCAGAGCAGTAGAGGAGAGGAATGGAGGGAGAGGAAAAAGAAAGAGGATAAGAATTAGAAAGAGGGGGTGACAGCAGAAGGTAACAGGAAAATGTTTTAAGCTCCTTAGATTAAGGATTGCCTGGACTTAAAGTCACTTTTTATCTACAAAGGTGATTCAGTATATGTCAGAGTCAACGACCAGAGGCAAAACTGTGTGCTACTTATTTTCACATGCATTTAAAAGATGTTAGTGTTAAAATGTTTTAATTCATTATAGGTTTAGTAAAGTCTTTTAGAAAGGCCCCTAAACCAAAAGGAAACTGCAGTGATATTAAATGGGACTTTCCAGCATTTTTCAGATGGCCAGTACAGTGCTGTTCTGCACAGTGCCCTCATGACAACATGGTCCACATTACAAGTGGTTTGATCAGTTTCATATAACAATGTGAATGGAAAGAGTAAGTGGTGCAGCTCAGCTGTATAAAATAGTAAAAGTGAAGTATGACAAATATGTTTTATTGCAAGAAAAAAAAATTGAGGAAAAAAAAGGATTGTGCTATGCTTTCAATTATGCTGCATTAAATGAGTGAAATCAATAAAACAAGTATAGATGGACTGGGCAGATATCTGACCTGTATCTACAGATGTCATTCTCTCTGAATGTGCATGGCTCAAGCAGAGTCCAGTGGGCGGAATCCTGCACAAAAACCAGCCAATCAGTACAGACGTTACTGATACAGCTGACCATAGTCTTACTGCAGTTTGATTATTTGATGCAATACATCAAAAAATAAACCATATGTTTATGAAATTGTGACACACGTTGACCATAAGAGGACACTAGAAATACATAAACTCAAACCAGTCTATGTTCTGTTGGTTGTAATCATAAATTAAGGCATTTAACCAATAAGAATATTTCCAAATACAGGAGGTCCTCGGGTTACGACGGTCTCGAGTTACGTCGTTTCGTGGTTACGACGCACTCCATAAATTACTTAAAAAACCTAAGCGGTGTGGTTCGTAAATACGACCACAGAAATAAAGATGAGAAATTGTTCTCTCTTTTTTTATTAATGTTTCATTTAATTACTGTATTTTATAAATCCTTCATGTGTTGAGTGTACAGTGTGAGTGACTTAAGGTGTTAATTTACGTATAATTCAGGTAGAAATTCCGACTTACGTCGAAAATCGGTTTACGATTAGTCGTAGGAACGGAACTCGTTCTAAGTCGAGGACCCCCTGTACATCCATGAATACCTTGTCATAGTGAATATAGTTTCGTACTATTTACAAAGACATTTGTTCAAGTATAGAATATTTTAAGTCACATTTATGTGTGTTCAATTATTGCTAAATGTGCTTCTGAATGTGATCAAATATTTAATGCATTTTAAATTGCATGCAATTTAAATACTTAATCATAGAATGCTTAATTATAAAAGCATTTCAGAGTGAAATGTGTATTTAACCAAGGTTTGGCAAGTAGTTGTGTTAATGCTAAATCTACTGTTATTCTCTGATACTCAACTAACTAAGAACTAAGAAAATCAACTTGTATTGTTTACCATCACTGTGTTGCACCTGTTACTACTCAAACTGCTATTACAACAAGAAATTCAGAAAAACAACAAATCTGGTTTGTGTCTATTCGCTTATAACCAGTAATATTTATTGCTGACTGGATACAGTTAATAATACAGCTTACAAATAAAAAATATAATTTTTCAGCACAATTTCAACAATTTCATACTACATACTGAACTTCCGTACTAGCAACGATCAAACTATTGTGCTGTCATACTGCTTTGAATACGATAATAATAATAATGATGAAGGTTACTCACTTCAAACATTTCACAGCTCCCACAGCGTCCCCTGTGACACCCTGAACAGGGAGAAAGTGTCAGTCAGTCACATGGAGCCTCAGAATACTACAGGAGCAGAGAGGCTTGGCCCGCTTTGAATGAAATGTTAACCTGGTTATAAATACTCACTGCTTGGAGGACAGAGGGGCATGTCAATGTGGTCATGTCTTTGGACAGACAGCAGAGGTCCACTGACACCATCTCCACTGCTTCCTGCCTCCATATTGTCTTGTAAAGACAATATGGAGGCAATCTGTAAAGACATCAACCTGTTCTCTTATCTCTCTACCAGCCATTGGAGCATGTTGTGGTATTATAATACAGTTATAAATTTTACAGGATGCAAAATGCTTTTGTTTTCTGTTGCTTATTTTAGGGTGTGTTAGAAATAAAAAAAAAAATGCATTCTTTCACAAAATAAAATTAAGCATCACTCAGGCAGGAAGGTTTGAAGGGTCTTTTGTGTTTTTATGAAATGACCACAAGGGGCAGTGCAGAGCAATGTTTAGTGTGGAATGTCACTCACATTGTCCTCTTCCTCTTGACTCCAACTGAAAATTTGTTTAGAACGTCGTCGCTCAATGGGTTTACTCATAGCATAGCATACGGGCAAAGAACCTATTTCAGAAAGAAAATGTTTTTTTGCAAGTTGAGCATTTTAAATAAAATTAAATAAACTATTTTTGGAAGACTTCTTGTTTATCTGAAGTTTTACATTTTAATTTTATGCATGATCCATGATGATGAAGATACAGATAAATACAAATTAATGGCAAAATACAATTGACCTCCAAAAATTTCACAAATCATGTTTTCAGGGGAGCTCTCCCTGGCTCCCCTATAGTTTGCACCCTGGTTTTAAGTGTTCAGAAATCCAGTCAATAGAAGGGTGATGAATCAAACTCAGACAGAACAAACTTCAGGCCAGACCCCATCTTCCTGATTGGCTGTTTAGATACCTCTGTCTCACCCAGCTCACAACCTACAACATCCTCTTTCTCAGCTCCTCCTGTCCTGCTCCATACCTAATTGAGACTCCATACCTAATTAATACTTTCCCTCTTGTATCACATGTCTAAAGGTGTGTCACAGGGTAGGAAAGCACTATAGCTCCACAGCTAACTAAGTCATAGCTCAATTCAGGTTTCAGGAGTATAGAGTAAGCATAAAGAAATACACAGGTGCACTGTCTCTCAAAGTTACAATAAACAATTATTGAAGTAGTAATTAAATTAACTAAAACAGAGCAAACATGTCTCATTTTAGATGAACAGTCATATGAATCTGATTCTGATGTGCAGTTGGATAAAATTATCTGACTGGATTGGGGGTCCATCACTGCTGTCTGTAAGCTGTTTTCAAGTAAATTCTGTTATAAATTTTGAAGCCTACATTGCAATTCCTCAGCTTCTCATCATGTTGTACATTAGGTACAGTAGTAGCACTGCTCTGATTAATTTTAAAATTTAGTTCACTATAGTTATTGAAAATTTAATTTCAATCCATTAAAAACAAACCTCCACACTTTGCTCTGAGGGCCTTCCTGTGTTTTTGCAGTTCAAACATTTGCTGAGATTTGCTGATCTTTTCTCTTTCTTCCAATACCCTTCTGTTCTCTGTTGTCTCCTGTTCAATTCCATATGGAACACCAAAGATTCCAAACAAGCCTTCCTGTTCTGCTCTGTGATATTTCCTTGGTTTCTCCACTTCCATCCTCTCTTTTGCTTTTTCTTCCACTGCTCTCCTCTTCTCTTCCACCTCTTGTAAGAGCATTCTGTCCATTTCATAGTGACAGCCACCAAGTCCTGCCACCATCACCTCTATCTTCTCCAGCAGCTCTGTGACCTGAGTTCCATCACCCCTGTTCTCATTGTTGAGAACATGATACCTGTTCCCACATTTCTCTACCAGCCACTGGAGGGCCTTCCCTTCAGCCTCAATGTGCTTCTCAATGGTTGTATCTCCCAGCCAGCTTCCCCTGGTGAACAGCACTATAGTATGTCTCCAGACTCCCTCACTGAGAAGCTGCATGTGTTCCTCCACTGATCTCCTGTGTGACTCTGTGAATGCTGAGCTCATACTAATGACCAGTAAGAGAGCACAGGGTCCTGGGGGACACAGAGACACACTGCGGATGATCTCCTGTTTAACCAGCTCTGGAGTGTCCTTCACAGACATATAAATCCATCCTGGTGTGTTAACCACAGTGACCTGCCTCCCAGCTACTTCACCCTGTCTCCTCATACACTGTGCAGTCCATACTCCAGACTCAAACTCTTCTCTGCCCAGGATGGTGTTTCCTGCTGAACTCTTCCCACCCTCTTCTGCTCCCAGCAGCACAATCCTCAGGTCTGGGAGATGGTATTTTTTGTCTGTCAGAGAGAGAGAGACAATGCAGTATTCATTGAGAGTGTTCACTGACATTCAGCTGAGATGGAGTGCTGTGGATTGGTAATGAAGTTGTTTTAAACTCTGACATAAGGCAGGTGGGCAATTAATTTAAAACTCTAGAGTTAAGAATTAGATTTGTGTTTACATAATCATACCATGATGACTTGTATGAATCTGGTATCATGTAAAAGGCATATACACCAGAAACTTAAAGCTGTGATGTTTTACAATTCAAGCATTGCCATAAATTGTATAAAAGATCATTTGATTGAACAATATTTCTGTTGCATTGATACACAGGCATAGTATATCTCTATTTGTTGTATAAAGATAGATAGCTCAAATCAAGCATTCCACATTATTGTAACATGCTAAATGTCCACAAATGGATTCACTGCTGGAGTTTACATCAGTTACAGTTCAGACACTGAAATGGTTTGAAATGCTACAGAGAATAAGAACAGACTTGTCTTATTGGAATAACAATTTTCAGTGGTAAATAACACCTTTAAGGGAAGTTATTGAGCACTGCTCTGATTAATTTTAAAAGATTTTGTTCACTAGAATTATTTAAAATTGAATTTCAATCCATTAAAAACAAACCTCCACACATTGCTCTGAGGAGCTTCCTGTGTTTTTGCACTTTCAACATCCTCTGTTTTGCTTTTTCTTCCACTGCTCTACTCTTGTCTTCCATCTCCTGTAAGAGCATTCTGTCCATTTCATAGTGACAGCCACCAAGTCCTGCCACCATCTCCTCTATCTTCTCCAGCAGCTCTGTGACCTGAGTGACATCACCCCTGTTCTTATTGTTGAGAACATGATACCTGTTCCCACATTTCTCTACCAGCCACTGGAGGGCCTTCCCTTCAACCTCTATGTGCTTCTCAATGGTTGTATCTCCCAGACTGTCTCCCCTGGTGAACAGCACTACAGTGTGTCTCCAGACTCCCTCACTGAGAAGCTGCATGTGTTCCTCCACTGATCTCCTGTGTGACTCTGTGAATGCTGAGCTCATACTAATGACCAGTAAGAGAGCACAGGGTCCTGGGGGACACAGAGACACACTGCGGATGATCTCCTGTTTAACCAGCTCTGGAGTGTCCTTAACAGACATATAAATCCATCCTGGTGTGTTAACCACAGTGACCTGCCTCCCAGCTACTTCACCCTGTCTCCTCACACACTGTGCAGTCCTTACTCCAGACTCAAACTCTTCTCTGCCCAGGATGGTGTTTCCTGCTGAACTCTTCCCACCCTCTTCTGCTCCCAGCAGCACAATCCTCAGGTCTGGGAGATGGTATTTTTTGTCTGTCAGAGAGAGAGAGACAATGCAGTATTCATTGAGAGTGTTCACTGACATTCAGCTGAGATGGAGTGCTGTGGATCAGTAATTAAGTCATTTTAAACTCTGACATAAGGCAGGTGGGCTTTAGGTTTAAAACTGTAAAGTAGGAGTTGGAGTTAAAAATTATATTTATATTTACATAATCATACCATGATGATTTTTATGAACCGGGTATCATGTAAAAGGCATATACACCAGAAACATAATGCTGTGATGTTTTACAATTCAAGCATTGCCATAAATTGTATAAAAGATCATTTGATTGAACAATATTTCTGTTGCATTGATACACAGGCATAGTATATCTCTATTTGTTGTATACAGATAGCTCAAATCAAGTATTCCACATTATTGTAACATGCTAAATGTCCACAAATGGATTCACTGCTGGAGTTTACATCAGTTACAGTTCAGACACTGAAATGGTTTGAAATGCTCAGAGAATAAGAACAGACATGTCTTATTGGAATAACAATTTTCAGTGGTAAATAACACCTTTAAGGGAAGTTATTGAGCACTGCTCTGATTAATTTTAAAAGATTTTGTTCACTAGAATTATTTAAAATTGAATTTAAATCCATTAAAAACAAACCTCCACACATTGCTCTGAGGAGCTTCCTGTGTTTTTGCACTTTCAGCATCCTCTGTTTTGCTTTTTCTTCCACTGCTCTACTCTTGTCTTCCACCTCCTGTAAGAGCATTCTGTCCATTTCATAGTGACAGCCACCAAGTCCTGCCACCATCTCCTCTATCTTCTCCAGCAGCTCTGTGACCTGAGTGACATCACCCCTGTTCTTATTGTTGAGAACATGATACCTGTTCCCACATTTCTCTACCAGCCACTGGAGGGCACTTCCTTCAACCTCTATGTGCTGCTCAATGGTTGTATCTCCCAGACAGTCTCCCCAGGTGAACAGCACTATAGTATGTCTCCAGACTCCCTCACTGAGAAGCTGCATGTGTTCCTCCACTGATCTCCTGCGTGACTCTGTGAATGAGCTCACATTAATGACCAGTAAGAAAGCACAGGGTCCTGGGGGACAAAGAGACACACTGCGCATGATCTCCTGTTTAACCAGCACTGGAGTGTCCTTCACAGACATGTACCTCCATCCTGGTGTGTTAACCACAGTGACCTGCCTCCCAGCTACTCCACCCTGTCTCCTCACACACTGTGCAGTCCTTATTCCAGATTGAAACTCCTCTCTGTCCAAGATGGTGCTTCCTGCTGAACTCTTCCCACCCTCTTCTGCTCCCAGCAGCACAATCCTCAGGTCTGGGAGATGGTATTTTTTATCTGTCAGAGAGAAAGACACAATGCAGTATTCATTGAGAGTGTTCACTGACATTCAGCTGAGATGGAGTGCTTTGGATCAGTAATTAAGTCGTTTTAAACTCTAAGGACACACGGCAGGTGGGCTTTAGGTTTAAAACTGTAAAGTTAGAGTTGGAGATAAAAATTATATTTATATTTACATAATCATACCATGATGATTTTTATGAACCGGGTATCATGTAAAAGGCATATACACCAGACATTTAATGCTGTGATGTTTTAGAATTCAAGCATTGCCAAAAATTGTATAAAAGATCATTTGATTGAACAATATTTCTGTTGCATTGATACACAGGCATAGTATATCTCTATTTGTTGTATACGGATAGATAGCTCAAATCAAGTATTCCACATTATTGCAACATGCTAAATGTCCACAAATGGATAAACTGTTCAGACACTGAAATGGTTTGAAATGCTACAGAGAATAAGGACAGATATGTCTTATTGGAATAACAATTTTCAGTGGTAAATAACACCTTTAAGGGAAATTATTGAGCACTGCTCTGATTAATTTTAAAATATTTAGTTCACTAGAATTATTTAAAATTTAATTTCAATCCATTAAGTCAAACCTTGACACAGTGCTCTGAGGACCTTCCTGTGTTCTTGCACTTTCAACATCCTCTCTTTTGCTTTTTCTTCCACTGCTCTCCTCTTGTCTTCCATCTCCTGTAAGAGCATTCTGTCCATTTCATAGTGACAGCCACCAAGTCCTGCCACCATCACCTCTATCTTCTCCAGCAGCTCTGTGACCTGAGTTCCATCACCCCTGTTCTCATTGTTGAGAACATGATACCTGTTCCCACATTTCTGTACCAGCCACTGGAGTGCCTTCCCTTCAGCCTCAATGTGCTTCTCAATGGTTGTATCTCCCAGCCAGTCACCCCTGGTGAACAGCACCATAGTGTGTCTCCAGACTGTCCTACTAAGAAGCTGCAGGTGCTGCTCCACTGATCTCCTGCGTGACTCTGTGAATGCACCCATATGAATGACCAGTAAGAAAGCACAGGGTCCTGGGGGACACAGAGACACACTGTGTATGATCTCCTGTTTAACCAGCTCTGGAGTGTCCTTCACAGGTATGTACCTCCATCCTGGTGTGTCGACCACAGTGACCTGCCTCCCAGCTACTCCACCCTGTCTCCTCACACACTGTGTAGTCCTTATTCCAGATTGAAACTCCTCTCTGCCCAGGATGGTGTTTCCTGCTGAACTCTTCCCACTCCATTCTTCCCCCAACAACACAATCCTCAGCCCAGAGAGACAGTTTTTCTCCCCTGTCAGAGAGAAAGATCACAGGTGATTCTTCATATTCAAATCTTAACAGACATTAACTAGCCACAAAATCAGCTGATCAGTAAGTGACCAACATTTCAGTTTTGTACAATGTATGTTTTGGTTTGTAAAGGTGATTTGCAAATGAAATGCTCAAATAGAATTACTCAGTGCCCCAAATACTGAGTAATTATGAATAGTTTTCCATTGTTACAGAAAAAAGAAACAAAGAACTCACCCAGCAGTGTCATGCCACTAGCCTCCATTTTCTGTGCTCTGTCTCTATGGTGCCTTCTCTTCCTCTGTTCAACATGTATCATTATTATTATTATTATTATTATCATTATTATGAATATATATTAATATTATTAATATGATCATTTGACCTTTTCTATACCATCCAAACATTTTGTTGTTTTTTGCAACATTCCAAAGTCCTTTGGTATTCAAAAGAGGGGTGTCACACTCAAATCCTGGATGGCCGTGGTGTCTGCAAGTTGTCATGGTTTCTTTTCACTGGATGCCTGCTAAACATGTAAATGCTAAACATGCTAAACCTTCTCCCACATTGGTTTATACACACATGGCAAATTGCATGTTACATTTTGTTTTATTATAAATGTGGTTTCTGCATTTGTTATAGGGTTAGGTTGGTTGATAAAATAACAGCTATGATTGATATGACTAGTTGACTTACTTACTCATGACTTACCCATGCCGTTCACATCTCTGAAATATATATTGGGTTGAAAATTGTTCAAGTTATGTCACTTTGAAACACATGTTCAGTTGAATTCACTGAGGGTGACTGATTTGACCAGTGTTTTTGGAAAAATTACACATTTTCCAGTTATTGGCTTTAGAAAATACCTTGGGTGCTTTAGCAGTGTTTGGGATCATTACATTGTCAACGGAGACAATTGAGTCACTGCATGTTGCAGCACATACATGCCCATCCCATAATACCCCAACCACCATTTTGGGACAAGGAGGGAGCTGCAGTAGTCTAGCTGGGAGTGTACTGTTCCTTTGACTAGTAGCTGCATGGAATAGGTAGTGAGAAAGAGACAGATTCTCCTGATGTTGTACTGGACGAATCTGCACACCTGGCTCACCACCGTGGTATTCTCTGAGAGAGTCAGTTTGTTATCGAAACACCACTCTGAGGTTCTTGGGAGAGAGAAGTCCAGCATGGGGGAGGATGGGGCAGGAAAGAAGATGAGCCTAGTCTTGTCTGGGTTGATCTTAAGATGATGGATGTAGAGAACTGTTACATTACATTACCTTACATTAAGGACATTTGTTAGATGCTCTTATCCAGGGCGACTTACAAGGCAAAGTGCATAGGAATGGTACAAAAAGTGCAAAGATAACCCTAGAGAAGGGTAAAGTCCCAAGTGCCAAAGGCGATCGAATAGATTAGGACTCCCCTACCGACTATCTAAAGAGAAAGTAAACAACAGCCTAGGCTAAAAACAAATCACAGTTAAAAAAATAGCAAATAAGGGTAGAGACATCACAAAGAGCAAGGGAGGGGAGGGGAGAGGTGCAGCTTGAAGAAGTGAGTCCACAGTGAACTGCTTCAAATGGAGTGTATCAGATGGAGACAATGAGAAAAAGAGCCGGGTGTCATTAGCATAGCAAAAGTAGGACGACCCATGGGCAGAAATGACAGGCCCAAGAGAATGGGTATAAAGAGAGAAGAGAATTGGGCCAAGGACCGAGCCCTGGGGAACTCCCTGATCAAGAGGACAAGGTGCCGATACTGCACTGCTCCTGGAAAGCCGAAAGGACGACCAGAAAGCTAGGACTTCATCCAGTCAAGAGCAGGAGGATAGAGTGGCATGAGTCGAAGTCCTCGGTTTGACAGATGTCTGTCCTCCTGTCCTGTCCTATTTATATGACATGGCTATATCAACCCAATCTTCTCCACCCCACTCAGCCTCCCAGTAACAGCCTCCAGACAGACACTCTCTGCACAGCACTTGGTCACAGCCATCGAACCTCTCTGGGTGATCAGGATATGACTGAGTCTCTCCCACTCATGTCACAGTGTTAGAGTAGGCCACTCTGGCGAAGGCAGCCAATATGTCCAGAAGTTTTAACACATCTTCCAAGAACGAAATCAAGCAGTTGAACCTGGCCATTTTCCCAGAGTTGGATCTTCCTCAGTCTGCTCAGACCTCACCCTTTTTACTGAAGGTTCCATTTTACCCTCAGTGTTTCTGGGCCAACCTGTTTTGTTACACATGAGGCAAAGGAGTGGCAGGATTCTATAAGAATAAAATCTCATAACAGATAAAAAATGTCACCATATCATATCATTTTTCTCTCAGAAATGAGGTGGAATAATTTTGCTTTCTGTTGTGTAGTATAAATACCTTGGACTTCAAGCAAAAAGTACTATTTCTTTTTGACACCAACACACATTTTTGTGAAATGTAACTACAAATCTCTTTACTTTTAAAGGGACCAAAGCACAGATATGTTATAAATACAGGACAGTAGGTAAGAAGTAAACATCAAAAATATTTATTGAAATAGGTTCCCTGTTTAGACTTGGCACCTGTTTTATATAGTTACAATAGATGTCTGAACTATAACTGTGATACTCTCAGTGTGCACACATGTGTGTAAGAGCAAAGTAAAGTCTTTCAAACATACCTTTGAAACACTTCTGCTCCTGTTCATGCTTCAATGTAACAGCTGGTTGTTTTCATAATGATTAAGAAGCCCTTCGAACATTTTAGTATTGGTTTAATGTTTGTCTTTTGCCTCATAAAGATTTGCTGGTCAGCCAGTTGTTCGTCTCATAAGACCGATTAGTACGACATCCAGTTTGAATTTTTACTTGAGTTTTATAGGAACTTTCCATCTTAATTTTGCTTGGTCATATTCTTTAGCACTTTGTTCTCAGCACTTACTTCAGTAGAACTTTGACAAACTTCACCTGATAGCTTTTACCTGTCCTCACAACTACACATGCTCTGCTGGGAAGTAAGAAATGAAATAACCATAGCGTTATGCTTGTGTTGTTATGGCTCTCCTGCTCTGCTTGACTGTTTTCTATTTACTTTTTCTGTTGCAACTGGAGGTTAGTGGGCGGAGTTGAGACGAGCCATCTTGGCTTATTAGACACACCTGTCGGAAACGGGTGTTTCAGAAAGCAGGTTTAAGCAAAAAAAAAAAAAGCGAGTTTGTTAACTGGGAGTTTGCGGAAATCTGGGGATTTTGGTTCCAAAAAGCGAGATCAGATTAACTCTGGGTCAATTAGTATGGCAAGTTACACTCTGAAGCTAACCTGCTCGGGAGCAGGGGGGTATTTCAGACAGGTGGTTCAATAAACCCTGAACTTCAGCCTGAACACTGGGTTGAACAAACCTGAGATAACATACCCTGAGTTTTCTGTTCCATAAAAGTCGATTAGAATTAGTTTAAATAACTCTGGCTAAGGTGAACCTGACTGAAGTGTGTTCACGGTAAAAGTAAAATATGGCCTTCTTTAGTCTATGTCATTTGTTTGGTAGGGTGTCGCTCTCATCTAGTTGTGGCAATATGGAACTTGACACAATAATGTCACATACCCTTTCTGCCAATAAAACTGCCAGTAAAAATGCTTCAATTTTCTTTTTCATAATTGACCCATGTCAACTGTTCAAGCCTTGTCAGTTCTGCTTTTAAATAAATTTCAATATTTGTTCACCACACCTTATGAAAAAGTTGAGTTTTTATGGTATATTCAGTTCATGTGGCCAAGTGGTGATCACATGAGCATAATACTTATTTGTAAGGTTCTCTGCTCTGAAAATAAGACTTCATTCAAACCTCATATCTCTAAATTTACTTTGTGATCCAAAAATCTGTTTTATGCAACCGCAACCCCTATTCTGTAGGAAATAAATGGCATGTTTTTAGAGGAATGTTTTTAAAACTAACTCATCGCAGTGGAATTCAGTTTTCAGGAAGTTTTCCCACAATATCTGTGTCAAGGCATGTTTATGGGAGACAGAGAGGAGGAGAGGGAGTGTTGCGTGGGTGGTCGTAGCAGTGGATTCTACAGTGAGACAACCGCAGTGACGAGAGCTAGTGCAACGCAAGTGGAGTGCTTATTTACAGTGCCACGTATTTACACAATAATATGTACAAGACAAAAAAACACGAATTATAACCTTTAGACTTGCAAATACAATCTGTCACCTAGGAGGGAGAGAGAGAGAGAGACATACCTGTCTGAAAATGGTTCAGACATGTAGCAGAAGAGAAACTTCTGTCAGTTAATCACACCACCTGATCCAGTACACAAAATGGCTTCTGTACCTGTGCATGTTTTACAGATTGTGGGGCTTGTCTGATTTATCGGTAGTGCGAGTGACAGACTGAATCTCCACAACTGGATGCCCAGGAGCAGAAGAGTATCAGACAGGTATGTGTGGAAGACTTTCTTTCTGTTAGACACACATATTATGTGCACACCGAGTAACACAGTTATAGTTAAGAGATCTGGTATAAATATCTAATCCTTACAGCAAGCTCAAACACGGAACCTATTTCAGTAGAGCAATATTTCAACCGAAGTTTTAAAAGGTGGAAAAAACTCTGAAATTTCACATACTTTTAGCACTTTTGAAGTGTTTATGAGGTATCTGTGTGTTCCTTTTCCCATTTAAGAGGCTTTAAGTTACACTTCTCAAAAACAGGGCACATCCCAGGTTTGGTGCCAAAAAATTGTCAGTTTAAGTCGAAGGTATTTACAGTACATAACAGAAAAAAATATTCCACCTCATTTCTTAGAAAACAAAATATATGATATTGTTTTTGATCAGTAATGACATTTTCTCATCAAGTGGAATGCGGCCATTCTCTTACTTCAAATATAAAAAACAATTTGGAGCAGAATCACTATGGTTAATAAAAACGGTGCGGTTTGAGCAGACTGATGGATAATAAAATATATTATTATTATTACACAATAATAATAATGACATCGCCTTACTTGTGTGAACAGGTAGAACACAGAAAGGAGACACAGAGATGGAAGCTGGTGGTGTGACCTCACTGAAGGGTGAGTTCCTTTTCTTTACTATGTGATAACAAAGTCATCAAACAAGTTCCTATGGCAATGAGGATGGTTTAGCTTAAAACCTTCAAAACCTTCTAAAAGTTTCAAAACTCCCTGTCTTTATCTTCGGAGATAAATGATCCACAAAACAACGACGAATAAGAAAGAAATTCAGAGAATCTTTGACCCCATAGATGTCCATGGCCTAGTCCTACAGAGGAAATTGTCCACACCTGTCAATGATGTGAAGAGTCAGCTCAGGTGCGTGGTGATGACATCACGCACATCACCGCAAAAACCGTATCTGTTGTCATGGATATTTGATGAGTATTTTACATGATCGTAAAGGTGGTTAGACCTGAGAAATGCATGTAGTTCTCATACCTGTGCTTGGGTCTTCAGTTGTTTCACTTGTTTGAGTTATGTCACCACATTTACATTTTAGTGGCTTGATCAGCAGTGATTACTCCCAAAGTTACTGCTCTCTCCCTTAGTTACCATTCCAGCTGCCTCCACTGATATAATGAAGAAAATTTGAGTTGTGCTGTATATTGGGATACAGGGTTGTTTGTATCTGCACAGTTACAGCACAGGAATGCAAGGGAGGCACTCAGCGAGTGGGGACTGTGAAGTTTGAAATTTGGGATGAAAAGAAAATAACAAAACTACAGGAAGCCAAAACCAATACAAAGACAATGATATTTCAAAGAAGTGTAATAAAATATAAACCTGAGTTTGAACTTGAATGGCACTGAAGTACCTGGTAACAACAATTGTATATGAGTAGTCCAATACAGCAGAGTTCAATATAGCATGCAGGGACTACTATTTGAATAGACTTCAAGCATCAAATCAAATAGGCAGGTATCTACTGGGAACGGTATGGGGAACTTACTCCACTTCACAGTTCTCTTAATGTTATTCTCAGTAAATTGGTGAAATTATAACTTTATAGTTTAAACTTTTTGCTCTTAAGTTTTTAATCTCAAATCACCGTCCCTCTGTACAATTCATACAGAACCCCCATTTGAGTCAAGTGTAAGATGGTAACCAGGACATCACTACTAATCCACTTCAATCTACTCATACATGATATGGAATATGATATAGAAAATTGTATTGTTTCTCTCTTCCTCTGACTTCATTACCAATCCACAGCACTCCATCTCAGCTGAATGTCAGTGAACACTCCCAGTGAAAACTGAATTGTGTCTCTCTCTCTGACAGATAAAAAATACCATCTCCCAGACCTGAGGATTGTTCTTTTAGGGGGACGGTGGAATGGGAAGAGTTCAGCAGGAAACACCATCCTGGGCAGAGAGGAGTTTCAGTCTGGATTAAGGACTGCACAGTGTGTGAGGAGGCAGGGTGGAGTAGCTGGGAGGCAGGTCACTGTGGTCGACACACCAGGATGGATTTATATGTCTGTGAAGGACACTCCAGAGCTGGTTAAACAGGAGATCATGCGCAGTGTGTCTCTGTGTCCCCCAGGACCCTGTGCTCTCTTACTGGTCATTAGTGTGAGCTCATCATTCACAGAGTCACAAAGGAGATCAGTGGAGGAACACCTGCAGGTTTTCTATGAAAGAGTCTGGAGACACACTGTAGTGCTGTTCACCAGGGGAGACTGTCTGGGAGATACAACCATTGAGCAGCATATTGAGACAAAAGGGAAGGCCCTCCAGTGGCTGGTAGAGAAATGTGGGAACAGGTATCATGTTCTCAACAATGAGAACAGGGGTGATGGAACTCAGGTCACAGAGCTGCTGGAGAAGATAGAGGTGATGGTGGCAGGACTTGGTGGCTGTCACTATGAAATGGACAGAATGATCTTACAGGAGGTGGAAGAGAAGAGGAGAGCAGTGAAATTAAAAGCAAAACAGAGGATGGAAGTGAGAAACTGAGGAAGGCTCACAGAGTGCAACCTGGAGGTTTGTTCTTTTATTGAATGAAAAATGAATTTCATCAATTTGTCTGAAATGTATGTAAGATTCATTGGAACCATAGTATTTCATGCTTTTTAAATCCCTAGGCATGCTATGTGGTAGGTCTTTACCAGGGAAAGTGAGTAAGTATAATAAGCATAATATCAATGTGATGATGTATAACTTAGAGATTTTAACTAAATGTAAAAATGTGACACTGCCAACAGAGGTAGTCCCAATTGTGTAATTGATTAATGGCGTTCAGAATTAAAAGTAAAATAAAAACCATACACAATAAGACGTTTGGTGTTCCAACTCACAATTTAGTTTGATGAATATGTGAGGTAAATGTGGAACAATGAGGCACAACATCCATCGGCTTTGGTAGAAAACATTGTCAAATAAAACAGTGAACCCCTGCGGCCAACCGTCATAGTGTGAGCAACTGAACATAAAACTCTCAACCTGAAAAATTCTCAATAATTCCTTCAGAGGTTTGCCATAGGTCAGATGTTAACCTGGACCTCACTTCTGATCTCCATCACTCCACACATACAGAGAGCATCTGGTCCCAAACCAGAGCTATGTCTACTTTAATACACATGAAATACATTGTTTTTTTTTCTTTCTGATGATTTTCAGCAATGCTTGAATTGTATAAAAACACAGAATTAAGTTTCTGATGCCCGGTTCATAAAAGTCATCATGGTATGATTATGTAAATATAAATATAATTTTTATCTCCAACTCCTACTTTACAGTTTTAAACCTAAAGCCCACCTGCCGTATGTCCTTAGAGTTTAAAATGACTTAATTACTGATCCACAGCACTCCATCTCAGCTGAATGTCAGTGAACACTCCCAGTGAAAACTGAATTGTGTCTCTCTCTCTCTGACAGATAAAAAATACCATCTCCCAGACCTGAGGATTGTGCTGCTGGGTTGGAGACGGAGTGGGAAGAGTTCAACAGGAAACACCATCCTGGGCAGAGAGGAGTTTCAATCTGAAATAAGGACTGCACTGTGTGTGACGAGACAGGGTGAAGTCGCTGGGAGGCAGGTCACTGTGGTCGACACACCAGGATGGAGATACATGTCTGTGAAGGACACTCCAGAGCTGGTTAAACAGGAGATCATGCGCAGTGTGTCTCTGTGTCCCCCAGGACCCTGTGCTCTCTTACTGGTCATTAATCTGAGCTCATCATTCACAGAGTCACACAGGAGAACAGTGGAGGAACACCTGCAGCTTCTTAGTGAAAGAGTCTGGAGACACACTGTAGTGCTGTTCACCTGGGGAGACTGTCTGGGAGATACAACCATTGAGCAGCACATTGAGGCTGAAGGGAAAGGCCCTCCAGTGGCTGGTAGAGAAATGTGGGAACAGGTATCATGCTCTCAACAATATGAACAGGGGTGATGGAACTCAGGTCACAGAGCTGCTGGAGAAGATAGAGAAGATGGTGGCAGGACTTGGTGCTTGTCACGATGAAATGGACAGAATGCTCTTACAGGAGGTGGAGGAGAAGAGGAGAGCAGTGAAAGAAAAAGCAAAACAGAGGATGGAAGTGGAGAAACCAAGGAAATATCACAGAGCAGAACAGGAAGGCTTGTTTGGAATCTTTGGTGTTCCATATGGAATTGAACAGGAGACAACAGAGAACAGAAGGGTACTGGAAGAAAGAGAAAAGATCTGCAAATCTCAGCATGCAGGTTTGTTCTTTACTTTGTTCTTTGTACTGTGCTTAATGAAACTGCTGGGTAAAGTGATGATAAAATGCAGATTTTCAGCCTTTATTTAGAAGTGCCATGAAAATTACAATTTTTTAGAAACCGTTACTCATTTACCCTTTGACCAAGTGAACTGACCCAAATATCAGTATATGCCTGTCATCCCAAAACATGAATTTTCCACAAGAGCCCATTAAGTCCATCATAATTACATTTAATTCATAAAAATATTTTTATAACTATAAAAAAAACACTTAAAATGCTACTCCTCCAACAAAAAATCACTGATTTCCATGATAAAGTGTACCATAGTACCATATAGTGTACCAAGTACCATAATGATTTCATTAATAGTTCTGATATCCAAAAGATGGCCAAATGAAGAGACAATGAATGTGAAGTGTAACCAGAACTTCACTTCTAATCTAAATCACTTTACTCATACATGACAAAGAATATAATATAGAAAACTGTGCCATACTAACACACTCTCACATTACAACAGTCTGAGTATCAATAATCAGTCGTTATTATTTAGTGGGACAAAGTGACATATTACTGAGGCATGTACCCCTTCAAATGAGGTCTGGTGACATCACTTCCTCTGAGGTGACTAATGATGAATTCTGTGTTTGTGCCACAAACCCAGCTGTGCAGCCTGTGCCCAGCTTTCTATCCCCACCTGTGCAGCCTGTGCCTGGCTCCCAAGACCCAGCAGTTGAGCAGCCTGTGCCCGGCTTTCCATCCCCACCTGTGCAGCCTGTTCCCGGGTCCCAAGACCCAGCTGTTGAGTTTGTGGACCAACACAGGGAAGCCCTCATTCAGAGGGTGACTCTGGTGAAGCCCATTGCTGACGCCCTGCTCCAGAGGAAACTTCTCCAGGAAGAAGCATACGACAAAATCTGCGCTGAAAAGACCAGTCAGGACCAAATGAGGACGCTGTATCAGTTCCTGAAGTCATCGACGGTGAAGTCTGCCCTTTATGCAGAACTCCTGAAGAAGGAGCCTTTTCTGGTCAACGACCTCGGTAAGACTGCTGGTCATAAAGCATTCTCCAATCTCCAATCCAAACCTTCAGGATAAATAACACAACAATTAACAAAATTTTTGCAGTTCAGGTATTTATCAGTCTTATCCAAAATGACCTGCACAGTTTACATTTTTACACACCATCCATTTATAGCAGGTTATTTACTGGAAGAATGTATTTGAAGCAGCTTTAAGGGCACAGTGAGAGTGCAGCCACCTACATATCTGTCTCTCTATTTATGGCACATTTTCTTCTCTCCCTCTCAACAGGTGCAGTCTAGGGACAGTGACTGAAATCCTGATTCATGAACCTGTGGATGTTTTGCGTATTCATGTTCACTATTCCTGTGCCTGTTGACTTATTCTAATTCTGCACACTGTGTTTTGAACCATGATACTGGTAATGAACCATGGTACTGGTAATATATATTGTATGCATTTATGGCTGTTGACAGAATTTCCCAGTTAAATAACGGTAAAATAAAATGAAATAGAACAATATAATCAGCCCAACTGTGAATCTCCATGGCTCAGTCAGGAGAATTCTCCAACATGCTTATACTTGTGCAGTCAGCTATGTTATTAAATGTGACTGTCTTAACTAAGAACATCAGGTCTCTATCTTCATCAAGATTACTTTACTAATTTTTGGTATTTTACATTCTTTCAGTCATTCTTTTTATCTTTTCAAACGTTTAACTGCATGTATGATTCCTTCCGTCTCCACCTCAAGTTGATGTGTTGTGAGTTGAAGCTTAAAATGGCTGCCATGCATCACAGAGGTGACAGCTACACATTGGTGTTGCTTGAGGTATTCCGTGTATCAAAAAAACTGTATATAAATGCAACTGAGTATTGTATCACAAGGACAAAGTCTTGTAAGTTTTATCCTGAAAGTGCATTAAGTTTAAACTTCATACTCCAGTACTCTACTTACCTTGGGTTTAAACCCTTAGACCTGTGAGGATGGCGAGCAGTCGACAAAAGGCCAACACAGAAAAATAGGGTGAATGGTGATTCATTTATTAAAGTGAGAAATAAAAAAAAACAGTACACAAAATAAAGTCCTAATGATTCATTAAATATTTACAAATGAACAACATCTGGGGCAATCAGTTCCCTGACGTCTCTTCCTTTGGCTTTTCAGGGTCCTGCCTCACTCACAGCCTCTTCCTTAATAAAGGGCAGGAGGGCTTTAACTAAAGCTAACCCCTCCCAACCATCCCATCCCCAAAATAAAATAGATTAATTTACACAGAAACAATAATCCATCAACTACTGACATAATCTATGCAACATAAGTATATACAAATAATACCGTCAACAAATACATTTTTCCCATCACCAGTACAATAACATTGCACAAAACATTGAAACAATTCCCCCTACCTTCCAAACCAAAAATGAACTACCATACCCATAATCCTTAAAACCACCATGTTTTCCCCCGTGCGCTCCATTAACACCACCGTGAAACAGACACAGACGCACAAGTGAGTAAACCGGGATTTATATATTACTGAAAGTTTGAGTCATGAATGATGAAAGTGAAATGTGAACATAGCTTACTACCAAGATAACGTGTGTACCCGTTTAATGTACATGTGTAGTTGCACCGCATCATTCATATCCAGGTGACAGATGTCATTAGACAATTACTGCTGAAGTTGCTGCAGTGTGTGTGTGAGATTTTCTCTAAAATGGTTGATGAGGAGGAGGCCAAATTAGCAACACAGCCCACCATACAGCATGCATATCAAGGTGAGTGTACATATCAATAGATGTAATTAAATGTTTGGAAGAGATGAAGGATGAAAGAAAACACACATGGCCATTTGAGCAGCCAATTACTTTGGGTCCCTTAAAATTTGGAGTAGCATGTATGAAAAGGGCTACTGTTCACTCAGTATGGATATAAACACTTTCAAATCAAAGCTGAAAGTTGGCACTCTGACCTCATATTTCACATTTTAAGTGCAATGTACAAAGCCAAAACAAATGAACTATCAATCCATAAAAGAACAGGCCCTCCAGTGGCTGGTAGAGAAATGTGGGAACAGGTATCATGTTCTCAACAGGCACGTTTACTTGCACAGCTGGCCGCAGGAACACAAGCATTGTACAACATGTTTAAAGAATGCAATGTGCGATTCTCATTTACGCGGTTTACATGAAATTAATTTGCATATGAAAAGAGCCATGGGGAAACCGCGGGCTCTTAGTGGAGCTCTTTCTGGCTGCAGACGGATGCGGCTGCATTCCTTTGTCATTTTAATACACGCCATCAAATGCTGTGGCGTGTATTGAAACTGAGAACTGAGGTAATGTCCTAATTTCCTTTGCTGCACCACGTAATAGGAATGAAAGACTGCAGCATCGTAGTAGATCTGCTATGACTTGGTTTCCACTTCTCTCTTATTTCGTCTGGCTGCTATTATAAAACATAGGAGAAAGTCGGATAACGATGACATAACGTAAATGTAAACAACCAAATGTAATCGACACGAAGTCTGTAACTTACCTCTAATTACTCGTACCCTCTGTGACAGACATCTATCTAGTTTCTGAAAAACATGAACAAGAAAAAACGACGCGTCCTAGCTACTAGCATGCAGAGGCCTTAAGAGAAAGTGAAAGTTTCAGCACCTGCAAATTTCAAATTTCAAATGATGCACATGTATGGGGGTTATCACCAGACTCATGTAAGGAACATGTGGAACATTATAACAACAATTACAGAACAGTGAGATTATACATATACACATAGATTTACATGTATATTGTATACATATACAGACACATAGTAATAATAATAGCATGTTAACAATGCAATAATATTTTAATGACAGTGTTTTATATGCAATTAATACGTTTTTAAAATTCACCATGCCATGTCATATTTTTCTGAAATATTTCCAATATTCCAATATCCAAATAACTTCCAATCCTCCAAGTTTGTAGAAGCATAGCCACTTTCATCTGTAGCTCATATTACTACCTTACCTCACAAAATGACACCTGTAACAGGGCATGAGGTGCTTTAGAGGCTGTGGGTTTGAGAAGAGGAAGTGAATGTGCTGATGTTCTGTTTTAACACTTCCTTTGCACGTGTGTTTTAACGTCTACGTGGCTCATGTTCATAGAGTTCATGAGACTTCCATCCTTTTATTAATGCGAATATGCACTTTTCATCATTTCTGAAGTTATTGTAGTAAAACATGCACATGGTAAATATTTCTAATGAATCCCACAAAATGGCATATGTACTTGTGCAAGATGTGACTTAGTGACTTTTTTTTGTTGTACAGTTTAGGAATCAGAAGCGAATTTGAATAGACTATACTTGTTTATTATACATAATAATTTATCTTTTATAGGTTTCATCCACCTGCATTAAATGATGCTCATTTAGAGGGCTGTTACTCACCTGCCTGTGTCACCAGACTTTCACTTCCTGCTCTCTGCTCAGACCACAGCCCATCAGCAGGAGTCACCTCTGTGTTAACTTCAAAGTCAGATTCATCGTGCTTTATGGACATGACAAAAATACATTTGACAAAGAGCATTTGTATCACCAAATCATGGTAAGGAACATGCGGGACATCTTTTTCTTCCAGAGCTGTTTTACTTGTCCAGATTTAAAACTGTGTCTTCTTGTTCCCTAACTTGTTGGTGAAAAGGTAGTTAGCAATGCACTGCTCTTTTGAAGTTTCCTGTGTGGTCGTTTTATGATATGTCTTTTACAGAGACATTTACAGGGTGGGGCTGGTGACCTAAACATTCAACTATTTCTGGGCTTGGGACCAGCTAGTTGTTACGTATGTGATGTTTACTACCGGTGAAGAATGCAACTACAATTATCTAGATGGCAAGTAAACTCAATAAACCAATGTAAATTTCAAACCAGTTGTTGTAAAAATCAATTTTAAAAGGTAAGAAAACTACTGGCTAGCATGGAAATATCTAGCTCCTTATCATCTTTTTGTGATGCAGAAAGACTCATTAAACCAATGCTAAAAGTTTACAAAACAATTCCCTAATCTTCATAATCGCAAGATACTGTTACATCAATGCATGCAAAAAGAGTGTTTCTCTACTTCCACAACCTCACTATAACCCCAAACATCAAAAACACTTTCAACAACAGGTATGTGTGGAAGACTCTCTTACTCCCTTACAGTTACATAGAGTAATGGTTATAGATAAACTTTTATACATAAAACATATGGCAGGTTAATAAACACAGAGCCATCCATTTCATTTGGGTTTTCAAAAGGTGAGAAACCTGGAATTTCACTGGTACACTGACTGATACCACTTCCGAAAATGATTATTTCAGTTTATTTACTGTTGCAAAACTTTATACATGACATATCCGTGTGTTTCTCAAAAGAGGCTTGCAGATTCTCACAAAAGAGAAAGCGCACCTTGTGCTCTGGTACCAAAAAGTATTTGTGATTTTCATATGTAGAACAAGACATGCACACTTCAAAATAAAAGCTTTGAAGTAAGATTACTGTCGTACAGCAACTAGTTCTTTATTATTTTATTTTTTGTGTGATATGCTGCCACTCCCTTGAACCGGATACATTGTTCTAAAGATAAAGTCATCTCAGACGAAGTGCTGTGCAGATAGTTAGCTGTGCAGAAAGCATGGGTGATGTAGTAAAGGTTAATATCCAGTCATGAGAAGAGTGAAATATAATATATAATATTATACAATATATATAATATAATACATGTTAATCATTTGAATAAATGTGGCTGGAACCAATACAGGAGAATGGATTAGAAATAAGCAGTTAATAAACGTTGCTTGTCTATTCAGTTTGCTTCTACTTACAATGTAGAAATGGCTGTTCATGAAAAGACAAATTACAGTAATACCTTGGTAATCCAAACAAGTCCCTTAAAAACAGGGATGGGTCCAATTACTGACAGTGGATGAGTGAAAGTGACATGAAAGTATAGTCTAAGGAATTTTTAATTCTTTATCCATTAAAACAGTTTGTATTAGTTGTATCATGTTTCCCTGTTTGTCCCAAAATGGTGGTTGGGGTATTATGGGATGGGCATGTATGGGAAAAGAAACCATGACAACTTGCAGACACCAAGGCCATCCAGGATTTGAGTGTGACATCCCTCTTTTGAATACCAAAGGATTTTGAAATGTTGCAAAAAAACATTGAAAAAGGTTCAAATAGTAATAATAATAATAATAATAATACATTTTGAACAGAGGAAGAGAAATCACCACAGTGACAGAGCACAGAAAATGGAGGCTGGTGGCATGACACTGCTGGGTGAGTTCTTTGTTCCTTTTTTCTGTAACAATGGAAATCTATTCATAACTGCCCCAAATACTGGGTAATTATGAATAGTTTTCCATGAATAGTTTTCTGTAAGTCTCTGAAGTTAATGTCTGTTAAGATTCGAATATAAAGAATCACCTGTGATCTTTCTCTCTGACAGGGAGAAAAACTGTTTCTCTGGGCTGAGGATTGTATTGCTGGGGGAAGAATGGAGTGGGAAGAGTGCAGCAGGAAACACCATCCTGGGCAGAGAAGAGTTTGAGTCTGGAATAAGGACTGCACAGTGTGTGAGGAGACAGGGTGAAGAGGCTGGGAGGCAGGTCTCTGTGGTTGATACACCAGGATGGAGGTACATACCTGTGAAGGACACTCCAGAGCTGGTTAAACAGGAGATCATCCGCAGTGTGTCTCTGTGTCCCCCAGGACCCTGTGCTTTCTTACTGGTCATTGATCTGAGCTCATCATTCACAGAGACATGCAGGAGGTCAGTGGAGGAACACCTGCAGCTTCTCAGTGAGAGAGTCTGGAGACACACTATAGTGCTGTTCACCAGGGGAAGCTGGTTGGGAGATACAACCATTGAGCAGCATATTGAGACAAAAGGGAAGGCCCTCCAGTGGCTGGTAGAGAAATGTGGAAACAGGTATCATGTTCTCAACAATAAGAACAGGGGTGATGGAACTCAGGTCACAGAGCTGCTGGAGAAGATAGAGGTGATGGTGGCAGGACTTGGTGGCTGTCACTATGAAATGAACAGGATACGCTTACAGAAGGCAGAAGAGAAGAGGAGAGCAGTGGAAGAAAAAGCAAAAGAGAGGATGTTGAAAGTGCAAGAACACAGGAAGGCCCTCAGAGCAATGTGTGAAGGTTTGTTTTTAATTGATTTATACTAAGTTTTAATTAATTGTAGTGAAATATAACTTTCGAAACTAATTAGACCTGTGTTCAATAACTTTCTTTTAAACTGTTAGTCACGACTGAAAAAGTTTATTGCAAATCTTTCCTCAATCTCTGTCGCATTTCAAACTATTTCAAAGTCTGATCTGTAACTGTTTGAAAACTCCAATGGTGAATACATTTGTGGATGTTTAGGAAGTTGCAAAAATGTGGCATACTTGATTTGAGCTATGGGTTTGTATTCAACAAATAGAGATGTGGTGTGCCTGTGTAACAATAAAACAGAAGAAATGTTCAATCACTAGTGAAAACTGCATTGCGTCTTTCTCTCTGACAGATAAAAAATACCATCTCCCAGACCCGAGGATTGTGCTGCTGGGGTGGAGATGGAGTGGGAAGAGTGCAGCAGGAAACACCATCCTGGGCAGAGAGGAGTTTGAGCCTGGAGTAAGCACTGCACAGTGTGTGAGGAGGCAGGGTGAAGTAGCTGGGAGGCAGGTCACTGTGGTTGACACACCAGGATGGAGGTACATGTCTGTGAAGGACACTCCAGAGCTGATAAAACAGGAGATCGTACACAGTGTGTCTCTGTGTCCACCAGGACCCTGTGCTTTCTTACTGGTCATTAGTGTGAGCTCATCATTCACACAGTCACACAGGAGATCAGTGGAGGAATACCTGCGCCATCTCAGTGAGAGAGTCTGGAGACACACTATAGTGCTGTTCACCAGGGGAAGCTGGCTGGGAGATACAACCATTGAGCAGCACATTGAGACAAAAGGGAAGGCCCTCCAGTGGCTGGTAGAGAAATGTGGGAACAGGTATCATGCTCTCAACAATATGAACAGGGGTGATGGAACTCAGGTCACAGAGCTGCTGGAGAAGATAGAGGAGACGGTGGCAGGACTTGGTGGTTGTCACTATGAAATGGACAGAATACGCTTACAGGAGGTGGAGGAGAAGAGGAGAGCAGTGGAAGAAAAAGCAAAAGAGAGGATGTTGAAAGTGCAAGAACACAGGAAGGCCCTCAGAGCACTGTGTGAAGGTTTGTTTTAATTGATTGAAACTAAGTTTTAATTAATTGTAGTGAAATATAACTTTTGAAACTAATTAGACCTGTGTTCAATAACTTTCTTTTAAACTGTTAGTCATGACTGAAAAAGTTTATTGCAAATCTTTCCTCAATCTCTGTCGCATTTCAAACTATTTCAAAGTCTGATCTGTAACTGTTTGAAAACTCCAATGGTGTATACATTTGTGGATGTTTAGGAAGTTGCAAAAATGTGGCATACTTGATTTGAGCTATGGGTTTGTATTCAACAAATAGAGATGTGGTGTGCCTGTGTAACAATAAAACAGAAGAAATGTTCAATCACTAGTGAAAACTGCATTGCGTCTTTCTCTCTGACAGATAAAAAATACCATCTCCCAGACCTGAAGATTGTTCTTCTTGGGGCACAATGGAGTGGGAAGAGTTCAGCAGGAAACACCATCCTGGGCAGAGAGGAGTTTGATTATGGAATTAACACTTCACAGTGTGTGAGGAGACAGGGTGAAGTAGCTGGGAGGCAGGTCACTGTGGTTGACACACCAGGATGGAGGTACATACCTGTGAAATACGCTCCAGAGCTGGTTAAACAGGAGATCATCCGCAGTGTGTCTCTGTGTCCCCCAGGACCCTCTGCTTTCTTACTGGTCATTGATGTGAACTCATCATTCACAGAGTCACGCAGGAGATCAGTGGAGGAACACATGCAGCTTCTCAGTGAGAGAGTCTGGAGACACACTATAGTGCTGTTCACCAGGGGAGACTGTCTGGGAGATACAACCATTGAGCAGCACATTGAGGCTGAAGGGAAGTGCCCTCCAGTGGCTGGTAGAGAAATGTGGGAACAGGTATCATGTACTCAACAATGAGAACAGGGGTGATGGAACTCAGGTCACAGAGCTGCTGGAGAAGATAGAGGAGATGGTGGCAGGACTTGGTGGCTGTCACTATAAATGGACAGGAAGAGGTGGCAGGCACTGGCAGAAGGAGGGAAACAGCGGACAAAGCTGCAAATAATGAGGGTTCACAGAGTAATGCCTGCAGGTTTGTTTGTTAATTGACTGTATTTCATCAAGATTAATTATTACCTTTTTTAGTAATTTTCCATTGAGAAATTGTTTAACAATAACAAGTCATAACTCCTAAATTTATGATCATGTACCATGTCATGCCCATGGTTACCAAGATACAGTTCCCCTGACAACTGACCCATTGTTCCCTAATGTACAACATGACTGGAAGCAGAGGAATGGCAATCTAGACTTCACAATGTAAAACAGAATGTACCTTAAAACAACTTACAGACATCAGTGATGTACCCATGCATTCTGATAATTTTACCCAACTCTATATCAGAATCAGATTCATATGATTGTTCATCTAAAATGAGACATGCTTGCCTTATTTTAATTAATTTAATTACTATTTCAATAATTGTTTGCTTAATGTTTACTTCATTTCTGTGCAATTTCTTTAATTGTTTGAGCTTGAATTTTATAGTGCTTTCCTACCCTGTGATACACCTTTAGACATGTGACACAATGACTTAAAAGAGGGAAAGTACTAATTAGGTATGGAGTCTTAATTATGTATGGAGCAGGACAGGAGGAGCTGAGAAAGAGGATGTTGAAGGTCTAGAGCAGGAGACAGAGGTATCTAAACAGCCAATCAGGGAGAGGAGGACTGGCCTGAAGTTTTGTCTGCCTGAGTTTGAGTTGTCAACTTTCTATGGACTGGATCTGTTAACACTTAAATATTCAGATAAACAAGAAGTCCTCCAACAAATAGTTTCTTTAAAATTGTTTTGAAATAATGCTCAATTTAAAAAAAAAAACACTTTCTTCTGCAACAGATCGTTCTGAGATCTTATACCATCCATCCATGGAGCGATCAAGTTATCAAAGCAAAGTCGTAAAGGTGCCTGAAAGAAGTCAGTGTCCAGAGGAAGAGGACAATGTGAGTGACATTCCACACTAAACATTGCTCTGCACTGCCCCTTGTGGTCATTTAATAAACACAAAAGGCCCTTCAAACCTTCCTGCCTGAGTGATGCTTAATTTTATTTTGTGAAAGAATGCATTTTTTTTTATTTCTAACACACCCTAAAATAAGCAACAGAAAACAAAAGCATTTTGCATCCTGTAAAATTGTCTTATAATACCACAACATGCTCCAATGGCTGAGGAACAGGAGGAGGGGAAGAAAGAAACAGAGGAAGAACAGATGAGTGACAGGCAAGACAATATGGAGACAGGAAGCAGTGGAGATGGTGTCAGTGGACCTCTGCTGTCTGTCCAAAGACATGACCACATTGACATGCCCCTCTGTCCTCCAAGCAGTGAGTATTTTAACCAGGTTAACATCTCATTCAAAGCGGGCCAAGCCTCTCTGCTCCTGTAGTATTCTGAGGCTCCATGTGACTGACTGACACTTTCTCCCTGTTCAGGGTTTGACAGGGGACGCTGTGGGAGCTGTGAAACTGTTGACGTGAGTAACCTTCATCATTATTATAATTATCAATATTCAAAGCAGTATGGTGGCGAAATAGCTTGATCATTGCTATTACAGTAAGAAGTTGTGGAAATTGTGTTGAAAAATTATATTTTCTTTATTACCAATGTAAATTATTAACTGTATCCAGTGAGCAAGAAACATGGATAGTTATAAGCCAATGGTCACAAACCTGATTGGGTGGTTTTCTGATTTTCTGAGTTCATAAATTTAATGATGTTAATAATTTAAGAAGTTAATGTGTATTATTAACTTGCTTTTAAGTTCCTTTTCTGATTATCTGAGTTTGTAGTAGTAGCAGCAACAGCAGTTTGAGCGGTAGCAGATGTAACCCAGTGATGGTAAACAACACTGGTTGATTTTCTAAACAGTATCAACAGTAAGATTTAGTGCAAACACAATGATTAGCCACACCTAGGTTAAATACACATTTCAACTGTTTCAGTTACTATGAAATATGTTTATAATTATGCATTTAAATTACAGTATTTACAAATACAATCAATATTTGACTATATTCAGAAAATCATTTAGCAATAATTGAATATACTTGAATGTTATTGACAATGTTCCATGCTTGCAACATATGTTTTTGTAAATATTATACTAAACAATATTAAACCATATTTACTATTACAAAGTATTCATGGATCTATTTGGAAATATTCTTATCGCTTATATGTCTTAATTTATAATTACAGCCAACACAACATAGGTGTTTTCAGTGTTCATTGGTTCATCGGTCATTGTGTATCAAAACATTCATGTGTTGCAATTTGTTAAACATATGGTTCATTTTTTAATGTATTATTTGCATCAAATAATCAAACATCAAATAATAATTAGGAGTATTGTCAGCTGTATCAGTAACATCTGCACTGATTGGCTGGTTCTTGTGTAGGATTCCGCCCACTGGACTCTGCTTGAGCCATGCACATTCAGAGAGAATGACATCTGTGGATATAGGTCAGATATCTGCCCAGTCCATCTATACTTGTTTTATTGATTTCACTCATTTAATGCAGCATAATTGAAAGCATAGCTCAATCCATTTTTTTTCTTGCAATAAAACATATTTGTCATACTTCACTTTTACTATTTTATACTGCTGAGCTGAACCACTTACTTTTTCCACTCACATTGTTATATGAAATTGATCAAAGCCACTTGTAATGTGGACCATGTTGTCATGAGGGCACTGTGCAGACCAGCACTGTACTGGCCATCTGAAAAATGCTGGAAAACTGAAAGTCCCATTTAATATCACTGCAGTCTCCTTTTGGTTTAGGGGCCTTTCTAAAAGACTTTACTAAACCTATAATAAATAAAACATTTTAACACCAACATCTTTAATAATCTACACATTTTAAATGCATGTAAAAATAAGTAGCATACAGTTTTGCCTCTGGTTGTTGACTCTGACATATACTGAATTACCTTTGTGGATAAAAAGTGACTATAAGTCCAGGCAATCCTTAATCTAAGGAGCTTAAAACATTTTCTGTTACATTCTGCTGTCTCCCCCTCTTTCTAATTCTTTTTCCTCTTTCTTACTCCCTCTCTCCCTCTGTTCCTCTCCTCTACTGATCTACTTTCTCACAGGTTCACCTGCCCTCCTGGGCGTTATGAATGCCAGGAGTCGGGTTTACGCTGGGTGTGTGTGGTTGAGGTGTCACTGCAGTACCACTACTGCTCCTGGGAGAACTTTGAAGAGCAGCAGAACAGTTTGAGTTGTAAAATTGGTGGCCCCCTGCTGGACATTTCTGTTACTGCAGGTTACCTGGATGAGATCCATCTGCCCCATTTCATCTGTTTGGGTGAGAAAACAGTGACAAAATGCAAAAGTAAATGATTATATTCACACTACAGCATTTAGCTCTGAAATGATACTTGTCAGATATTTAAGATTTTATGTACACAGAATAAAATAAATATAAAATTCATATTTTGCTTTGGATGAAGTATGTTTTCTCACCAAAATCTACTGCTGTACCAAAAATCTAGAAGGTGATCAAACCTGTGTAGGAGTGTGTGAGTGTGTGAGCTACACATTTTTATGTGCTTGTCTGTACGTATCCTTTCCCTCAGGTCCTGACCCCTCACTCTCTGACAGGGTGAAAGTGCTCCATGTGACAGACAGTGGAGTGTCTTTGGAGAGAGTGTGTGAAGTGAGCCGCTTCCATGTTAAAATCCCTCAGCCCACCTTCTCTCCCATGGGGGTGGTGGTGCAAAACCTCCTGATACTTGGTCAGAAGTTTAGGGAGATGTGTTTTGGAGTACACTGCCACCTGCTGGTGTTTCATGGTCGTGAAAAGGCACACCTCACTCTACACATTTACCTCATTCCAAAAGACCGGGTTCTTAAAAAGGTGATGTATTATTTTATCATTAATATATACTCTCATAATCACATTGTGTTCATGATTATGTTCATTCTGTGAGCTGAACATTTGTACTTACAATCTTGTAGTCATTTGGTGCTGTACATCCATAAAAATCAACAAACTGGGAAAAGATATGTATTAAGCCAGCTGGGTTTGGTAATCCCATCATCATCTAGCTACTACTCCTGGTTGGCTAGAGGCCCTGCTGACACACAACCCAAGTATATGACTTTATAATCCACTGTCAACATGAGCAGCATGAACTTGTTGGTGCTTCAGCAGTTGGGAAAGAAACAAGGGCTTGTTGTTGAGGGCTCATGATGTAGAGAAATTAATCTTATAATTATATAATTATTATGTTGCAGTTCCCTCCTCTTGAGTCAGCAGGAAAGGGTTGTTGCAGGAAGCTAAACAGTTCAGCAGTGATCTGGTAAATTACATTAAAATGGGGAAAATTAAAAATATAAACACACATCCAAATAAATACATAAATAAATCATGAAAAAGAGTTTTTAATTGATGCTGTTTGCTGTGGAAAAATGTTTGGCTGGGTTCTACCAGATGGAGAATAATCCAGTTTTCATGCAGCAGTTGATTATCCTTCATGAACTCTGCTGGTCTATTTTGCATTCAACTACTTATGACATTTTGTTTATTTTTAATAAAATATTTTCTTTGAATAAATCCACATTTTTTGTACTTTTACTTTCATCTGTCTGTCTATTTATCTATTAGAGTGTTGAAGAAGAAGAGCAAAAACTAGGTTCTGTAATTATCAATAAACCAGCAGTGCCAAAGAGACCCCTCCAGTTCAGAAAGAAATACAAGCTGAGAAATACAACTTCTTGTTCAGCTGATATTAACCCAGAGGTGAGTGAGGTGTGGGAGGGTTTGGATGTATGATTGTGTGTGGCGATATGGCTGTGGTTTTATGCATGTTCCACTTTTGTGTGCATGTGCATGTGTGTGTCTGTGTATGTTTATAATTTTAAAATGACATGATATGATCATGGTTTTTTTGTTTATGTTGGGGTTTGTTTTGACTTGGTGGTATATGATGTAGGATGTATGTAGTTTTTGTTTTAGTTCTAGTTTTTTTTTTTTTAACTAATGTCCTTTCTTTAATGTTGTGTTAAGTCAAGGGTTTTTAAAACTCAAACATCTTGCCTGTCTGACAGGAAGTAGAGCTGAATCATAGGGATCCATCTTCAAACTTCTTTGAGGTTTTCGTGGATCAGGCAGAGAGTGTTCCGTGCATATCTGTAGAACTCGTTGATGAGGAGGAGACCGTTTGGAAAACAGATATACGCAAAGGTCAGCTGCAATGCAAAATACACTGATTAATATCATAATTGTTGTAGTCATGATGTCATGCTAGCAGTCCAGCACATTCTCACATTACAACCCACTGAGCATCCTGTTATGTATGGTCAATGGAACTACATTTCCCAGCATTCCACAGCAAAACTTCACTGTGGGTGTTTTCCAATACCTGAAAAATGTATCCCTCTCTCCTCCACTTTTATAACAGTATCCAATACTGGGACATTGTTGGGAGGGGGGATATGAGGCGTGTGTAGGGGAGGTGGATACATTTTTAGGTATTGGAATGCCCCTTGTGACAAAGGACACCAGTCACTGCTGTGATTTCATAACCCTATGCAATAGGATGGAAATATGCGAAAACCAATAAAATTTCAAGAATGAAGGCCTCGTTTATTTATTTATTGTAAAACAGTCATTACTTCATTAGTGCCTCTCTTTGTGATTAATGTATATTTTTCTTGACATTTTGGCGTCACTTTTCATGCTGTGGTAAATAACATTAGTTTTATTTAGCCTACAGTTGACATGCTGACACATTGAATACAGTATATTGACATATTGGGTATTACTGATAGACATACAAACTATATATAAACTATATGAAGATGGTATAGTAGCCTGACTATTGAATTTCATGCCTAACTTCATGTTTTATTTCAGGGGATATCAAAAGAGAAGATCCTGAGGGTAAGAATGCTAATGCTGTTACTGCATGTAGCATACAGTCTGTCCCCTGATCCTCACAGTGCTAATGCAGCTACTCTTAGTGTAAATATTGCATGTGCACTTATTCTGTCTCCGTTCGTCTTTGTCTCAGGACTGACCCACACCACCCTGCTTTATTCTGATTCCACACCACCCTGTTTTTTCCTTACAAATTACCTGCACTAACAGCAATATGATGACTAATGATAACCTGTTCTTATGTGTGCCTGCTGTGTGCCCAGCTGCGCAGCCCACGGCAGTTCGGTTTGTGGACGATCACAGGGCAGAGCTCATCCAGAAGGTGTCTCTGGTGGAGCCCATTGCTGACGCTCTGAAGCCCCTGATCCAGGATGAAGCCTACTCCATCATCTGCGCTGAAAACACCAGCCAGATGAAAATGAGGAAGCTGTACATGTTTCTGGATTCAGGGGGACCCATAGTGAAGTCTGCCTTCTACACCTTGCTCTTCCAGAAGGAGAACTTCCTGGTCAGAGACCTGGGTAAGACTCCAAGCTTTGATCTTGCAGGTGATCCTATCCTTTGGTTTACTTAGATAAAGCACACAGATACAGGTTTGCATGTGTTGTAAGTCGCTCTGAATAAGAGCGTCTGCCAAATGCCTGTAATGTAATATGTAATGTGCCCTGTAGAACTAAAGGTTCCCACATGTCAGTCTCTCTAATTATGGAATGTTTTCCTCTCTCACCAGGTGGGTTCTAGGGACATCGACCATGAAATCCAGCATGGAGGATATTTATTCATCACTGAGACCTTATTCCCCTATCTCTCTCCTCCTCCTCCTCTTTCTCTCTGTCCTGGCGGAGTGCTCTGTGGAAAAGTCCAGGCAGCTCAGTGAGTGCTGGGCTCCTCTTCCTGTGGAGCTGCAGCTCAGTGGGTGCTGGGCTCCTCTTCCTGTGGAGCTGCAGCTCAGTGGGTGCTGGGCTCCTCTTCCTGTGGAGCTGCAGCTCAGTGGGTGCTGGGCTCCTTCCTTCTGCAGCTCAGGAGCTGCAGCTCAGTGGGTGCTGGGCTCCTCTTCCTGTGGAGCTGCAGCTCAGTGGGTGCTGGGCTCCTCTTCCTGTGGAGCTGCAGCTCAGTGAGTGCTGGGCTCCTCTTCCTGTGGAGCTGCAGCCTCAGTGGGTGCTGGGCTCCTCTTCCTGTGGAGCTGCAGCTCAGTGGGTGCTGGGCTCCTCTTCCTGTGGAGCTGCAGCTCAGTGGGTGCTGGGCTCCTCTTCCTGTGGAGCTGCAGCTCAGTGGGTGCTGGGCTCCTCTTCCTGTGGAGCTGCAGCTCAGTGGGTGCTGGGCTCCTCTTCCTGTGGAGTGGCAGCTCAGTGAGTGCTGGGCTCCTCTTCCTGTGGAGCAGCAGCTCAGTGGGTGCTGGGCTCCTCTTCCTGTGGAGCTGCAGCTCAGTGGGTGCTGGGCTCCTCTTCCTGTGGAGCTGCAGCTCAGTGGGTGCTGGGCTCCTCTTCCTGTGGAGTGGCAGCTCAGTGGGTGCTGGGCTCCTCTTCCTGTGGAGCAGCAACTCAGTGGGTGCTGGGCTCCTCTTCCTGTGGAGCTGCAGCTCAGTGGGTGCTGGGCTCCTCTTCCTGTGGAGCTGCAGCTCAGTGGGTGCTGGGCTCCTCTTCCTGTGGAGTGGCAGCTCAGTGGGTGCTGGGCTCCTCTTCCTGTGGAGCTGCAGCTCAGTGGGTGCTGGGCTCCTCTTCCTGTGGAGTGGCAGCTCAGTGGGTGCTGGGCTCCTCTTCCTGTGGAGCAGCAGCTCAGTGGGTGCTGGGCTCCTCTTCCTGTGGAGCTGCAGCTCAGTGAGTGCTGGGCTCCTCTTCCCAGGGAGCAGCAGCTCAGTGGGTGCTGGGCTCCTCTTCCTGTGGAGCAGCAGCTCAGTGGGTTCTGGGCTCCTCTTCCTGTGGAGCTGCAGCACAGTGGGTGCTGGGCTCCTCTTCCTGTGGAGCTGCAGCTCAGTGGGTGCTGGGCTCCTCTTCCTGTGGAGCTGCAGCTCAGTGGGTGCTGGGCTCCTCTTCCTGTGGAGCAGCAGCTCAGTGGGTGCTGGGCTTCTCTTCCTGTGGAGCACTGGGACAGAGTGCAGAGTCTTGGTCACAGAGGAAACCCCCTCTGGTACTCAATCATGGCCTGTACCTTCCTCCCTCTCTCTCCTGGAGCAGTTTACAAACCAGCACCTGACCTCAGCAGTACCTGCTCTTTACAGCTCAGGTCTTTGGGCCTCAACGTGTTTCTGAAAATAACCTCTGATCTGATAAACACTGCACTGCATTTGTAAATGTTTATGTTTGTGCTAATTGACGTGCTGTGACTCAATGCATTATGTATTGTACCTTTCTATTTTTACTGTTTTTTCATATGTAATTTTTGTGATATCATATGTAAGCTTTGGCCTTCATAGAAAATTAAAAAAAAACATGGTATAACATAATTAGTCATGATGAATGAAAATTCAGTCCATCAAGCAGCAAACCTTCTGGCAGTGATCTCTGTTCTTCCCCCAGCAAAACAGCCATCAGCTGTGAGAGTCAGGTTTCCTCTCCAGTCAGAAACGATGGTCATAAATCTAGAGACCATACAGTCCCCAACAGTATGAAATCAGCTACTGACTGAATGATCAATGGGTAAAATTTTAAGTTTTAGTTACGATATTTTGTGTAGGTTGGAGCACTGTTAATAGAGCTGATATGATGTCTGAAGTATGATTTATTTCATCATTATCATTCATTTTCACTTTCATATATCAAACTATAGACATCTTTGATATCACAGAGAAAAGAAACACAGAACGCACTCACCCTGCAGTGATGTGATGCCACCAGCTTCCATCTACACATGTTGCCCTTTATCTCTTCTGTACCCTTTCTCTGTGGTCAAAGAACAATTTATTCTTCTTATTATTAGTAGTAGTAGTAGTAGTCATAGTAGAAGTAATATTTACATTAGTATTTGTATTAGTATTGTTCTTATTACAATATTTTGATTATTTGTATCTATTTTAAATGTGGTCTAATTTTTTGCCTACAAAGGATGTATACACATACAAAATGAATGTTTTCATCCACAACCTCACTGATCACACTGATGAATGAATTGAGCTGTTATCAGTCTGACCCACTGCAAACCTTTACCACAAGCTCAGGCACAAGGAGCTGAACACCTGACTTTTCCTGTGCTCATCTCGTCTCCTCAGAGTACAGGAGTGGATTTGAGCTGACAGGAAATGGCAGTGCAAGCTAATCTGCTAGCTAGCTGCACATTTTACCTGCTCTGCTCATAGGAAAAGGGGCTTCATGTATTCATCTAGTCTAAATCACCTCTGTGCATTTACATAACCTGCCAGTAATCAATCCTTAAGGTGCATAAGGTGCAATCTGCAGAACTGTTGATATGAATTAAAAGCTATCTTGTACTTTTCATGAAACAGGATCTTAGATAGTGTTTTGCATAGGTCTGACACTCCTTCTATTGCTATCAGTGTTATGGCTCCCGGATTTGGGTTGGGCTGGACTGAAATTCCTTTGCACCATGTGGAACTGACCTCTGTCATCAGGTTGTGCAAACATCTTTGACTTGAGGATGGTGGGCGGAGCCAGCTGTTGTTCTTCAGAAGAGTCTATTTGCTGTGGGCCAATATCAGCCACAGCATGTATTAGCCAGAGTCAGTAAACTGAGCATGGTATAAGGTGAGGAGCTCAGCTGGTATTCCCTCTGTCCCAGAAGAAAACATTTATAGACAAGATTAGTGTGTAAGTGTTTGTGTGTTATTTAAAAGATTTAAGCTCAGGTAAAGATAATCACCTCAAAGTGGGAGATTTAAGGTCTCCGAGGAGCTGAAAATGATCAGAAAGTTGGTTTTTTATTTATTTATTTGTTTTTTTATATATTAATAATAAACCTCTTTATTATATAAAACATGCTGTCATTGTTTTATTTCCCCCTTCCAATCTATTTTTTATTTTGTTTGAGAAATAGTTTTCAGTTTAGCTTGTTTCCTGAAAAGTCTCCATTTATTTGACATCAATATGGTGTCTTAAAGAATCTGTTTCCCTACACAAACATAACTTTGTGGTTATTTCATTTCTGTTACTTCCCAGTGGAGCATGTGTAGTTATGAGGAGAGGGAATGTAAAAGCTGTCAGGTGAAGTTCTACTCAATTAAGTTTTGAAGCACGAAGCAATAAAGAATATGATCAGGCAAAATAAGACGATGGAAAGTTAATCCTATAAAGTAAAAATTCAAACTGGATGTTGTACTAATTAGTTCAGATAAACAACTGGCCGGCTAGCAAATGTCTAGCCTCTTATCTTCTCATCATGAGGCAAAAGCCAATCATGAAACCAATACTAAAAGGTCACTGAAGGGCTTCTTAATCATCATGAAAATTTCCATCCATTACATTGAAGCATGCACAGAGACAATCCCATTACCGCCACAGTCACACTCTAACCTCAGACTTTGAGACATTAAAAATGCTTTCATTTTCACTTGCTCCCGCTGCCTCAAAATCACACCTTGCACAGGTACAGATGACATTTTGTGGGATTAATCGGTGGCGTGAGTTACAGACTGAAAGTACACACCTGGATGTCTGGGAGTAGAAGTGTTTCAGACAGGTATGTGAGGATGACTTTCTTTCTCTCTCACACACATATGCGCACACTGAGAATATGAAAGTTATAGTTCAGAGATGTATTGTAATAATTTTATTGTATAATTGTTATAGAAAACTGGTGAAAAGTTTCAATGCAGAACCTATTTCAACAGAACACTATTTCAACTGAATTTATAAGGTATTTGAGTGTTTTAAAGTGTTAAAAATTCAGTTTACCACTAAAGAGGAGTGTAGTTACACTCCTTGTGGTGCCAAAAAGAAATTGTGATTTTTGCTTGAACTCCAAGGTATTTATACTACACAACAGAAAACAAAATTATTCCACCTCATTTCTGAGAAAAGTCAAAGGAGTGGCAGCATTCCACAAGAATTAAATCTCATAACAGACAAAAAATGTCACCATGAGATTTTATTCTTGTGGAATGCTGCCACTCCTTTGCTTCATGTGTAAAAAACAGGTTGGCCCGGAAACATTGAGGTCTCACAGGCCCAAAACAGATGATAAGAGTTCACCTCAGGGACTCTTTAACACTTCAAAAAACATACTTAAAATTATTATTTTTTTTATCAGCTTGATGCTTCATGACTTTTATTCATTTCATGATAACTGCGTATAAACATGGTTTTGAGTCGATGGCATACTTCACATTTTCTCCACAAAAAACTCACATTGGTTCTGTTTGCAGTCTCACGGACCCCAGCTATAAAACACGATTAAATGCAATGGATTTTCATATGCTTTGAATCCTTGATTTATGTTGAAGGTACAGCTGACTCAGTACAACCCCTCACAAATAATTTCGATAAATGTGCAGGCACACACATATTCACAAATCTTGGCATAACTAACACCTCCCCCGCCTGTCTCTATTTAATCACCTTTGTGAAATGAGCAGGCCCACTTTGTGGCAAAAGGGAAAGCTAAGACTTTCAGTCAATTGGGTTTTAATGTGGTCAGAAGAAGTAAAAGAGACCTGACAAAAAATAAAATTGGTTGAGGGAGATGAAATGCGTAACCATCAGGCACTCCTGTGTCCTGACATGACCTTGTTCTCTTGATCTGGCAGAACGAAAGACACAGAAAGCGACAGAAATGGAGGCTGGTGCTGTGACCTCACTGAAGGGTGAGTTCATTTTCTTTACTCTGTCATCAAAGTAGTCACCATGGCAGTGAAAATAGTTTAACTTAAAACATTAGCTGTAAAACCACCTGTATTTATCCTCTGAGATAAAAATGAGACAAAACAGCAATGAGTAAGAAAACGCCAGAGAACCTTTGACCCCGTAGGTCTCCATGACCTAGTCCTACAGAGGACATTTTCCAGACTGGTCAGTGACTGGTCAGAGTCAGCACAGGTTGATGGGAATGAGATGGATTTACATTGTTAATCCAATATATTGCAAAAACATAATAAACAAAATGTTTTTTACAGTTAAAAAATGTGGTCACCACCTGCTTAACAATGGTTTGACCAATTGGTCGCCCATCCTATAGTTTGGCTAATTGATTTCACGTGCATTCCATCAATGCTCGACATCCAGTAAGTATTGTAAGTAAGGTAGTAACATTAGGTTTAAACTGAATCTTCCACAAAATTATATCCCGAAACATTAACATACTCACCAATGCTGACCACTAGCAAGCTTATGAGAGCCTAGGCGCTTTTATTTCACACCACTCGTGTTCTGTAGTGCCAGCTTGCAAGCACCAGAATCAGGCTTGCGCTCTCAGAGTCTTCCCAGTTTGTGAGCACTGTTTCTAGCTTGCTTACAGTCCGCATGAATAAACTTCAAGAAATGAAACACCAAATAGACAATATCTACCGGTAATTGTATGAGGAGCATACTCTACTTCACAATTCAATTCATGTGATTCTCAGTAAATTGGTAAAATTGTAACTTTATGCTTTTTAAACATCTTGCTCTTAAAACTGTAATCTTAGGTCACTGTCCCTCTGTATTATCCAAACAACACCCACTACTTACACATGATATGAAATATGATATGGGACATTTTTTATTTCTCTCTGAGAGGGAATGAACGCCATCTCCCAGACCTGAGGATTGTGCTGCTGGGAGCAGAAGAGAGTGGGAAGAGTGCAGCAGGAAACACCATCCTTGGCAGAGAAGAGTTTGAGTCTGGAATAAGGACTACGCAGTGTGTGAGGAGACAGGGTGAAGTAGCTGGGAGGCAGGTCACTGTGGTCGACACACCAGGATGGAGATACAAGCTCAGGAAGAGCACTCCAGAGCTGGTTAAACAGGAAATCATACACAGTGTGTCTCTGTGTCCCCCAGGACCCTGTGCTTTCTTACTGGTCATTAATCTGAGCTCATCATTCACAGAAAAATGCAGGAGATCAGTGGAGCAGCACCTGCAGCTTCTTAGCAGGACAGTCTGGAGACACACTATAGTGCTGTTCACCTGGGGAGACTGTCTGGGAGATACAACCATTGAGAAGCACATTGAGGCTGAAGGGAAGGCCCTCCAGTGGCTGGTAGAGAAATGTGGGAACAGGTATCATGTTCTCAACAATGAGAACAGGGGTGATGGAACTCAGGTCACAGAGCTGCTGGAGAAGATAGAGGTGATGGTGGCAGGACTTGGTGGCTGTGACTATGAAATGGAGGGAGGAAGGAAACAGAGGCCAAAGCAGCAAAAACAGAGTCTTCCCACAGGTTTGTAATTTAATTTACTGAATTTTCATTCAAGATTAATTATTACCATGTTTAGTAATTTTCCATTGAGACAATGTTTAACAATAACAAGTGATATTCCAAAGGAAAAATATATAGTATAAATAATGATAATAATAATAATAATTCATTACTTCAAATTGCAGTTTTTCCCTCATTTGAAGTGCCTTACATTGAAGGGAAAAACTCTGATATTAGCAGCCATTTTGCATTACACCATACATAGTAAGGATGTAATGGCTCATTCAGTTTGTTCCTTGGTTCCATACATTTTTGGTACGGCATGTGAAAATTCTGCACGATTCAACATATCAAATCTTAATTATTAGTGTGGTACCGTATGACTGCAATACTATGGTTTATATTAGAAAACCAACCCAATTTTCACAATATATTGGTGGGATAAGATGAACCACTGAATGAAATGTTACTTTCAACAGTTTTTTTAGTAAAACTTTGATTACCATTGATTGCATGTGACTCCCAACATCATAGCATGAGAAAATGAAAGACTCCTCCTGAGTTTGAGGTCATGTGACGTGTCATGTCTATGGTTATCTGTATACAGTACCCCCTGACTCAACCTATTCACTATGTCCTCATGTAGACTTCAAAATGTAAAGCAGCATGTACCATAAAACAACTTAGACACAGCAGTGCAGTATCCCTCTGATCCGGTCTGATGAATTCACCCAAATCTACATCAGTATCAGATTAATGTGACTGTTCATCTAAAATGAGACATGCTTGCCTAATTGTAATGTCATACCAACTTCAACAATTGGTTACTTTAACTCTGAGAGAGACAGTGCACCTGTGTATTACTTCGTGTTTACTCTATACTGTATTCCTGAAACCTGAATTCATCTATGACTCGGCTGTGGAGCTATTGAGCGTTCCTACCTTGTGTCAAGGTAAAGGGGGAGTAGACATTTGACACACAAATTTAAAAGATGGAAAGAGGACAGGTCTTGATTAGGGATGGGTCAGGACAGGAGTTGCTGAGAAAGAGGATGTTGTAGGTTGTGAGCTGAGTGAGACAGAGGTATCTAAACAGCCAATCAGGAAGAGGAGGACTGGCCTGAAGTTTGATCTGCCTGAGTTTGATTTGTCAACTTTCTATAGACTGGATCTGTTAACCTTTTAATATTCAGATAAATAAGAGTTCCTCCAACAAATAATTTCTATAATTTGAAATAATGCATTTTCTTTCTGAAACAGATAGTTCTGAGTTCCCATTCCGTTCATTGAATTTGTCCATGGAGCGAAGTTATCAAAGCACAGTCGTAAAGGTGCCTGAAAGAAGTCAGTGTCAAGAGGAAGAGGACAATGTGAGTGACATTCCACACTAAACATTGCTCTGCACTGCCCCTTGTGGTCATTTAATAAACACAAAAGGCCCTTCAAACCTCCCTGTCTGAGTGATGCTAAATTTTATTTTGTGAAAGAATGTATTTTTTTTATTTATAACACACTCTAAAATAAGCAACAGAAAACAAAAACTTTTTGCATCCCATAAAATGTATAACTGTCTTATAATACCACAACGTGCTCCATGCTCCAACATGGGTCACAGTGTTGCTAAGGAAGATAAATGTTGGTAGCACTCTGTGGTTGTCATTGAAATTAACAGTATAGTTTACAGGAGGAGGATGTGAGGAATGAGGAACAGGAGGAGGGGGAGAAAGAAACAGAGGAAGAACAAATGAGTGAAAGGCAAGACAATATGGAGACAGGAAGCAGTGGAGATGGTGTCAGTGGACCTCTGCTGTCTGTCCAAAGACATGACCACATTGACATGCCCCTCTGTCCTCCAAGCAGTGAGTATTTTAACCAGGTTAACATCTCATTCAAAGCGGGCCAAGCCTCTCTGCTCCTGTAGTATTCTGAGGCTCCATGTGACTGACTGACACTTTCTCCCTGTTCAGGGTGTCACAGGGGACGCTGTGGGAGCTGTGAAACTGTTGACGTGAGTAACCTTCATCATTATTATAATTATCAATATTCAAAGCAGTATGGTGGCGAAATAGCGCAAGCATCTGAAAGCGGTATGAAAATGTGGAAATTGTGCAGGAAAATTATATTTTTTATTTGTTGTATTTTATTTAAGCTGTATTATTAACTCGATCCAGTCAGCAATATATTACTGGTTATAAGCCAATAGTCACAAACCAGATTTGTTGTTTTTCTGAATTTCTTGTAGTAATAGCAGTTTGAGTAGTAACAGGTATAACAGAGAAAAACAGCAGATTTAGCATTAACACAACTACTTGCCAAACCTTGGTTAAATACACATTTCACACTGAAATGCTTTTATAATTAAGCATTCTATGATTAAGTATTTAAATTGCATGCAATTTAAAATGCATTAAATATTTGATCACATTCAGAAGCACATTTAGTGATAATTGAACATACATGAATGTGATTTAAAATGTTCTATACTTGAGCAAATGTCTTTGTAAATAGTATGAAACTATACTCACTATGAAAATGTATTCATGGACGTATTTGGAAATATTCTTATTGGTTAAATGCCTTCATTCATGATTACAACCAACAAAACATAGACTGGTTTGAGTTTATGTATTTCTAGTGTTCCCTTATGGTCAACGTGTGTCACAATTTCAAAAACATATGGTTTTTTTATGTATTGCATCAAATAACCAAACTGCAGTAAGACTATGGTCAGCTGTATCTGTAACGTCCGTACTGATTGGCTGGTTCTTGTGCAGGACTCCACCCACTGGACTCTGCTTGAGCCATGCACATTCAGAGAGAATGACATATGCAGATACAGGTCAGATACCTGCCCAGTCCATCTTGAATCTTTGTATTTATTTCACTTATTGTATGCAGCATAATTGAACGAATAGTTCAGTCCATCAATTTTATTATTTTATACAGCTTAGCCAAACCACTTATTCATTCTTTATTTTCCACTCACATAATCAAAACCCAGTTGTAATGTGGATCATCTTGGCATGAGAACATGGTGTAGAACAGCACTGTACAGGCCACAGTCAACTTTAATATAACTGTATTTTCCTTTTGATTTAGGAGCCTTTCTAAGTTACTCTTTCTAAATGTCTAAAATCCTATAATAAATCTCACAGATCCTATAATAACACACACAAAACATTTTCACATTACCATCTGTCATAGGGTACACATTTTAAAAAGCAGGGAAAAATAAGTGGGACAAATGAGGAAAATAAACTGTTTTGTTTCAATTACCTTTGTGCATAAAAAGTGACTATAAGTCCAGGCATTCCTTCGTCTAAGGGGTTTGCAATATTTTCTCTGTTACCTCCTGCTGTCACTTCCTCTTTCTAATTCCCTCTCCAATGTCTTACTCCCTCTCTCCCTCTGTTCCTCTCCTCTACTGCTCTGCTTTCTCTCAGGTTCACCAGCCCTCCTGGGCGTTATGAATGCCAGGAGTCGGGTTTGCGCTGGGTGTGTGTGGTTGAGGTGTCACTGCAGTACCACTACTGCTCCTGGGAGAACTTTGAAGAGCAGCAGAACAGTTTGAATTGTACAGAAGGTGGCCCCCTGCTGGACATTACTGTTACTGCAGGTCACCTGGATGAGATCCATCTGCCCCATTTCATATGTTTGGGTGAGAAATCAGAGACAAAATACAAAAGATCATATTCACACTACAGCATTTAGCTCTGAAATGATACTTGTCAGATATTTAAGATTTTATGTACACAGAATAAAATAAATCAATATAAATCATTTATATTTTGCTTTGGATGAAGTATGTTTTCTCACCAAAATCTACTGTTGTACCAAAAATCAGAAATTAAGAAGGTGATCAAACTGTGTAGGTGTGTGTGAGTGTGTGTGCTACACATTTTTATGTGCTTGTTTGTACGTATCCTTTCCCTCAGGTCCTGACCCCTCACTCTCTGACAGGGTGAAAGTGCTCCATGTGACAGACAGTGGAGTGTCTTTGGAGAGAGTGTGTGAAGTGAGCCGCTTCCATGTTAAAATCCCTCAGCCCACCTTCTCTCCCATGGGGGTGGTGGTGCAAAACCTCAACAGATTGCGGCGGAGAATCAGGGAGTCCTTTTTGACAGTACACTGCCACCTGCTGGTGTTTCATGGTCGTAAAAAGGCACACCTCACTCTGCACATCTACCTAATCCCAGATAATCCAGCACTTGAAAAGGTTATTTATTATTACATCATTCATATCATCACATTTCCTTGTGATTATATTCATTTTGTGAGCTGGATGTCTGTATTTGCTGAATTGTTATTGTATAATCCACATCACTAACATTCCACAGATTAAAAAAAAAACATAATTTAAAACATACAACAGATTTCACAACTGAGTAATGAGTAGCAGAGCTCGTTGTGGAGTGGATGTTCTGCAGAAGCTTATTTGGGGAAATAATTTAGTATTTGTGCAGAAATGAGCACTGCTGGTCTATTTCTGTCATTGAACTTGTCATCCCTCTTGGTAAAAATTTAACTTTTCCATGAACTTTTCATGACTGGTTTTGAGTGAGCTACAATGCATTTCTGTCTTGCTGAGTGTGTGTCTGTCTGTCTGTCTGTCTCTAAGAGTGTAGAGGAAAAAGAGCAAAAATTGGGCTCCGTAAGGATCTACAAACCGTCAGAACCTGAGAGATCCCTCCAGCTGAAAAAGAAATACAAGCTGACGACTTCCTGTACAGTCACCATCATCCCACAGGTGGGTGAGTTTCCGGTTGTGAGGTGGATGTTGGATGTGTGTGTATCTCTGTGTGTGTTTTTATATTTCTGACTTTGGTGTGTGTATCTCTGTGTGTGTTTTTATATTTCTGACTTTGGCGTGTGTGTGTGTGTACACCCGCAGTAGTGTACAACAACACTTTCTACAGTATTTGTGAATTTATGTGGAGCAGAAGATTTCACTTTTTAGGTATTTTGAAACAGTGTTTAATTTAAACTTGTAAAATGTTTCTGGAAAAATCTTCATGAAGAGATTCTGTCCCGTTGCATGTAGCTGTGCTGTTGACCTCTCTCTCTCTCTCTCTCTCTCTCAGAGTATAAAACTTAAGAATAATAGAGACCCCCCTGCAAACTACTTTGAAGTTTATGTAGAACAACCAAAATGTATTATTGGAGTATCTCTCATTGATGAGGAAGAGAGTGTTTGGACAACAGAGATACGCAAAGGTCAGTTACACTGGAATATCCCACTGACAAATCAAGTCTCATATTAATTCACTTTCACATTACTATACTCTGAGCATCATACTAACACACTCTCACATTACTACACCCTGAGTATCATATTAAGACACTCTCACATTACTAAACTCTGAGCATCATACGAACACACTCACACATTACTACACTCTGAGCATCATACTAACACACTCTCACATCTCTACACCCTGAGCATCACATTAAGACACTCTCACATTACTACACTCTGAGCATCATACTAACACACTTACACATTACTACACTCTGAGTATCACATTAAGACACTCTCACATTATTACACTCTGAACATCATACTAACACACTCACACTTTACTAGACTCTGAGCATCACATTAAGACACTCTCACATTACTACATCCCGAGTATCACATTAACACACTCACACTTTACTACACTCTGAGCATCATACTAACACACTCTCACATTACTACACCCCAAGTATCACATTAGCACACTCTCACATTACTACACTCTGAGTAGCATAATAGCACACTCTCACATTCCGAAAGACTGAGTATATTAACACACTACCCTGTTGACTATTTCCTCTTTCAGGGGATTATAGCTGGAGAGAAGATCCTGAGGGTAAGAATTCTAATCCACTTGTTACTGCATCCAGCAAACAGTCTGTGTTCCTTGATCGAGTGCTAATGCTGTTCTCTGCTGCTGTAAGTGTTAGATAGTAAATTTTGTCATTTGGGTGATGTTTGTCTTATTGTGACACTTTACAAAAATCCGCATCCAAAAATACAAAATAAAACAAATATTTTATTTATAATTTATACTGCTGAATCAATTTATTTTCATACAACCATACAACCCACTGTGGTGTATTCCTTACACATTACCCCATACTAACTGTAATACTCATTCTCTTTATGTGTGTCCTCTCCAGCTGACCAGTCTGTGCCCAGCTCCAAAGACACAGCAGTTCGGTTTGTGGACGATCACAGGGCAGAGCTCATCCAGCGGGTGTCTCTGGTGGAGCCCATTGCTGACGCCTTGCTCCAGAAGAGTCTCATCTCCAGTGAGGCGTACTCCAAGATCTGCGCTGAAAAGTCCAGTCAGAAACAAATGAGGACGCTGTATCAGTTTCTGGATTCAGGAGGACCTAAAGTGAAGTTTTTCTTCTACACCGTGTTACTGAGGATGGACTATCCACTGGTTGAAGATCTGGGTGAGACTCTGCTGTTCACTCAGCATTTGTTCTTCTGAGTGATCATTGGTTTACATAACACAACACACACATGCAGTTTTACATGAATCCTTTACATGAACTATGGAATGTTTTCCTCTCTCACCAGGTGGGGTCTAGGGACAGTGACCATGAAATCCAGCATGGAGGCTATTTATTCATCACTGAGACCTTATTCCCCTATCTCTCTCCTCCTCAGTCCTCCTCTTGGAGCTCTCTGGGACCAGGATTGAGTACCACTGGTTTACAACATGTTATTCATATTAAAACCTATTTATATTTATACACCATATGTAATTGATTTTTAAGATTATTTTACTCGTATACAAAGCTTTAAATGGTTATAGCATCTTTACATATTTCAGATTATCTTTCTCTTAATGTTCTGCTAAGAGCACTTAGATCTTCTGATGCTGGTGTTTTGAGTGTTTCTGAGGTCAGCATCGGAAAGGTGGTGAGGCAGATTTGATTCTCTGAGCTCCCAAACTGTGGAACACCCCGCTAAAATTTACCAGAGAGGCAGACTCTTCTTAAAACTTACCTTTTTACCCTTTTGATTAAAATGATTCATTAATTTTTGTTTTTTTATTGTTTTTACTCTTTCATTGCTATTTACTGTCCTGTGTATGTTGCTATTTCATATTTTAACTTTGTTATGTGCTTTATTCTTTTGTTTTATTGCTAGTTACTATCCTGTGTATTTAACTTTGTTATATTAGCTACATTTGCTTTATTTATACTCTATTATGGTCATTGTTATGTCATCTACTTGTTATTTTAGTGCTAATGTAAAGCACTTGCATTTTATGTATGAAATGTGCAATCCAAATGAAGTTTATTATTTGCCTATCAGATTTAAACTGTACTCTGACTGTAGAGGGTATCACACCGCTAAGTTAATTCTGCATTTATTTTACATCACAGGGAGTTGAGAGAGAACTGAGGAGGGCAGATAGGAGTAAAAGAGAATACATTTGAAAGAAGGAGTGACAGAAGGGAATAAAGTAAGGGAAAAGACAGCCATTTAGGGACCTGTGGTCTCTTTCTATGAGGAGAGGTAGTTCAGTATTTGTCAGCCAAGCTGTTTTTTCCCATGCAAGTATCCTCCTTATTTGGACATTTTTTTTAACAACTGGCACATTACTACACGCTTTGATATGTTCTGATGGATCTGTGGTCTCTGAATCGGTCATCACTCATCACTTCAGGGTCACAAATATTTTATCTGTAATACACAGGTTGTGTAGAGTGCTTTGGACTGACTGTGAAACCAGCAATACTATGCACTTCCAGCAAACTGGACGTCCAGCACTCACACAGGTGGTGTATGCAGGGTTGGTCTGCAAGGTGCTTGAATTGCTTGACGTTTGTCTGAATTTTCATACACTTGACAAAGTGCCAAAGTGAGTGTAAAAAATACTTTGGAATATGCTGTAATAAATCAAATCATACCAATCTTAAAAAACAGCAGAAAACAGAGAGGATTTCATTCTCTCTTGAATGTACATCCCAAACCACTGTTGACATAGTTTCTTTGCTATGGAAGATCGCTGAGTGAGTGGTTTTGTTCACGAACATGTAGGTGCACAACCAGCCACAAGAGGCCACTAGAGAGTCACCAAGCCACGATAACTTGACTATTTTTCTCTGTCATGGATCCGCACCTCTAGTCCGTAAAAGCGCAGAGTCAAAGCCATGAGAGCAAAAGCCACCTGAAGACCCAGCTTCTGATGCTAATGGACTTTAAATGGAGGTGTGTATACAGTAAACCCCCCTGATATCACTGTTTAGTTTTTGCGGTCCCGGTATTTCGCGGTTTTTTTCTGTAAGGCCTATTCATTTTAATATCGCTTTATATTTTCGCCATATCGCGGCATTCCGCAGCATTGTTCTATTGGTCTTGCGCTTTCTCAATATCTTTTATGTGTTTAAATGTGTGTCTATTGTTTAAATAGTGTGTTTAAAGACATTAAAATGCTTTTAAAAGTACCATAAAACTTGTAATAACATGCCTAGGGTGTATTTAAATAGGGAATTTCTATTTCGCAGATTTTCACATCCCCGGATGGAGGGGGGTTTACTGTACATGGTCCTCACTGCTCAATTTTGCTAATTAAATGTATTTTACACATCTGTACATATATGAATATGAAATGTATGAATCAAAGAAACACCTAAAAAAGAAGCAGAAATGAAATCATATGACATAATATATTTTGTTTTGCATTATTTTAATAAAATAATCACAGATTTTGTTGCAGGTTACATGGATTTTTTTTACATATATACATACAACACAACAACCTCTGTAATAATTATAGGATTCTCATGGTTCCGTTTTTCTAACAGCGGATAAAACTAGTGCCACTTAAAATAAAAGGAATGAACACATCACATGAAAATATTACAGAAATTGCATTTAGTATCAGTAACATTGAAACACATCGCTTATTCAGTCAGATAAAGGGTAAAATAAGATGCAAGCTATGAAAATTCAGTTATTTAAATGGCAAAGCAAACCCCTTCCTTCATCACCAGCAGAAACTATTTATAAACTGTAAACTAAAGAATCCTAAAGAATACTGCGCCTGAAAGCAAATCGTATTTGTTTAGGATCTGAAAAAGGTCTGCAAAAGTTCATGCTAAAGTGCAATGTCACCTTTAAAAATGTAAAAGACCTTTCTGTACATGCCAGTTAGAGGGTAATAAAAGGACCACAGCTGTCACTAGTCTTCACCTTGTTCTTTCACACACTCCCTGTCAGAATTCAAACAGTGCAGACAATGACATGAGCTGGATGCGGCAGTGATAAGCAAATCAAGGATATTTCAGGTTTTTATGAGGCTGCACTTTTACACTGCAGCTAAACAAGTCCTTTCTTTAAAAAAAAAAAAATTTAAAAATGTAAACCCTTTTTCTCCCCCTCAGCTCAAGCTAAACTCATCAGTCCCCCTGCCAGAGACCCCCTCCCACAGACTCAGGAGGACGAATTCATACATATGACTCCGATGATTCATGTGACAACATGCCCTGGCATTTTCCAAACTACAGCTGCGTCACCAATTACCTACTGCCTCTGCAGTCAGAGGAACATGAAGTCAGCATTTGGCCGGCCAGTAGAGGCCGCTAGAGAGCGAAAAGAATAACAAGCTTGACCAGCTTGACTCTTATCGTTCTCTGATGAAGCTGGGATTCAAACAGGAGTCACGGGAGTCATTTGCTTTTCCTAACAAATGTCTTCCTGCATGAGCCACCCGAAGAACCATAAAGAGATCAGACTGACAAATTTTCACCGGCTTAACCCCTATCCTTCATCATCGAAGCAGAGCCAAACGTTGCCTTGCCAACGCAGACCTCCACCAAAGACATTAACTCTACTGCATGACCAACCTACAGGCCAGCAAATGGCAGTGGTGTGTGTAAACTAATCATGAGGATAGCACAGCATATTCATAAAGGGGAATACAACTGCCAGCCATAATGTACACTGTGTCTAAAGACGTTTCTTTAACAACAAATGCAGATGGAAAAACTAAATCTTATTTCTTCATTCTTTCATTGCAGGAATCCAAGGCAAATTAATCATACTCCATCAGAACACTGAAAACCAGCGGAGCTAGGAAGGAGGAAATCAAATGGTCTGACGAAAAATGAGCGGAAGTAAGAAATCATTTTTCAAATTTTTTGACAATGAAATGGAGACAGTTCATGAAAACCTACTGAGAGTTCCACGGCAGTCATTTTGTGAAAAATCAAATAACTGTACTTTCAGATTATCACAGAATTATATTAATTAGTTTTGAGTTAAAAGCTACTTCCAAACGAAAATTGAAACGGAATTTAGAATTCCATAAAAACTAACAGATGTGATCAAATTAATTATACTGAATATGTTCAATGTAATCCATTGCTTATAGTTTGGTGGTTGCTGGCAGTTGCTAACACATCTGTAAACACTGAAAAATTATATCAATTATATACTTGCATAAAAAAACGACATTCTACTAACACAGCAACTGCTCATGGTCCCTCCTGAGCTAGAGCTGGCCAGTACTGATATTTAAATTCAAAATGTAAAAAGCATCATAGGAAAAAAAACCCTACTGAATGACAGCCTGAAGATGAAACAATCTGATTACTTTGACCACGTCATCTACAGTAACCCCTCAGTACTGTCATGCTAACTTCTAACAACAAACACTGAGAAAGGGAAACTAAACATCCCGAGCTCTGAAATGTGCAAATGTCTTCATTCAAATAATATTAATGCAGCTTCCTATTTCTGCAAGGCCAGAATCCATATTAGGAAAAATACATTCCTGTATTTTCATCTCCAACAGAACATAACCAAACCTATATAAATCAGGGTGCCAAACAAAATGATTCAGAACAACGCTAAGCACATTATATCTGGGTTTTTTAAATTGCTATGTGGAGCAGTGTGACCCCAGTGCTTTCAGGAGATAGTGGTCATGGGAAAAAAGTGATAGAAACCAGCAGGCAGGATTCAATGAAGATCAATGAAACCCCTTATATTTATGATATTACATTTCAACTCAAATATGAAATATTCTGTGCCTGAACGGTGACTTTTTTTGTTCGTCTCTACATTTCTGATTAGTCACTATTGGTCTTATCAATATTTATCTGTTCATACATTGAGTCTACATTTCATTTCTGTTACATACTTCTTATTCTTCCTTACAAAAAAAGTGATTCTCCTAATCAGAAACATGGCCAGTTTCTGGATTTCAACATCAAAATTATACAAATAAACATCGAAATAAAATTTTACTGCCTAACACTGTGCATTAATTTAGAAAAAAATGGCAAAAAAAAAAAAAAAAAAACTTTGAAATGCACATATTACCGATTCAAATCTGAGACAGGATTTTTTTATGCTGCGTTTTTCTGCCAGACATTACACAATGTGCTTATTAAGACTGATGTAGCGCAAGACAGAATAAGAGGACAAATTTCTCCGGCACAGCAGTCACACTCAGATTCTCTGCCCTTTTATTTATATTTTACTGAGAGATGTCTGAACGGGATCTTCAGCACTTCCAACCAATTACACGTGTCTTGGAGAACGTCACAGGAGGCACCAAAGTAAGTGTCAGACTGGTTAGCCAATCAATTTCAACTATCAGGGTCATTCCATCAGAAAACAGTCCCCACCTCACCACACCCTCTGAGTTCCTCTATGTTTGGGTGTACAAGGTCTACTACACACATGATGGAACCATTAAAATATTTTTTTGCTTTTTGTCTCTCTGAGCCCATGGAGTATGCTGTCCTTTTTTGGCACTTTATTAGTCGATAAAATCCATGGCCATTTTTGAATTTTGATTATTCCTTTGCTGAAAAGATGCAAAACCCATGACATTTTTTAGCACTCAAACTATGATTCAAGCTTTTTTTTCCATAATGTAAATAAATAAGTCTAAAAAAAAATTAAACCATCTCTTTAATGGTCATCAGTTTCAAAAGCACACATTTTGTGCAACTGGATTTGCTGATCTTTAACATAGTTATGATGACCACAACAATCTATTGACTACTTACAGATTTTTTCGATTGATGAATTAATAAAATCTATGGAATTTAAATTAGTGCACATATACACAGCTATGTTCCTTTTTTCCCCCTTGATATTTTATATCAGAAATAAGGGGAAATTCTGTTTTGTGTTGTTTAACAAGCAGGCACGGTACCATTCAGCCCTTTCTGACAGAATGACCCACATCTGCCGATAGCAGTAAAAAGAAAAAAAGGCCAACTCATTCAACAGGCACCTCAGACAAGTACTTAGAAACATGTAGCAAGCATAGTATGGGGATTTTTTGGTGTATGTTTAAGTGGAAAAATATTACTGATCATTTCTTGTAAATTCAGGTGCAGATGCTCATTTGGAGTAAAATCTGCTTTTTTTTTTGTAATTTACCTCAAAACTTTCAGAAAATAAAAAAGGTGCACAGGAAAGTAGGCAGCTATTTTGCTGACAGGGTCACTCAGTCTAAGGCCTAACCTGAGTCTAAGCATGGGATGCCATTTTAAACGCTGGTCCGATAGCTAAGAGACAAAATGGCCGTCTTCATCCCAATTACATTTCTGTACCTCCAATAATGCCTTACACCAGTCTGGGCTGGACTAGGACTAGTCTCTCCCTACACATGTTGCATTCTGTAATTCAATGAAAAGGGTAATGGAAAATCAATTTGATGGCGATTAATTTTAGTTACCATATCTTTATTTGCGCACTGCTCTCTATTGCTCTTTATATAATAATAATAATAATAATAATAATAATAATTATAATTATCACCATCACTTACATTACAACCAAGTGTCATTGTCATTGTCACAGTTATTGCAAAATCTCATTGTCATCATTAGCAAGTCCCAAAATCAGAGTCTGCTCAGCTCAGATGGAATTTCCCATCAGCCACTGGGGCCGGGTCAGTGTGCAGGAGCCCAGCGATTCTACGGGCCGCTGAACGCGACGGTCACACGCTCACTAAGAACCAAACCCTCACGCCCCTCAGAACTGATAAACGCCAAAAACGCAAAGAAAATGAACAAATCGCTGCGACGCTTGCACCTGAATTCAATTCAACGTGCGATTTTGCTTGCTGCCGCCTCGACAGGAGTTCACACGCGGTTTCAGTTTGTTTGCAAATAACGATAAGAAAAACAATATTAATGACAGAAATGGAGACCAGTAAACGGTTTGGCCTCGGCCCTCTGTCCGGACAGCTGCCCTGGGGGAGCTTTGGAAGGGGCTGCAGATTTCAGGTGTAGCTGGAACGGACGTTAGGGTAAACATGCTGAAATTCAGCAACAGCGCAAAAAAAACTGCCATTTTGAACAGCTCTGAGCCAAGGGAGGAGGGACTCAGATGCACCTGCATGTAGCCAATCAGATCACGGGATCAGTAGCCACACCCTTCAAACGCACTTCATGTTATAACAAAGATAAACTCCATCTGCAGCCCAGTTAAATCAAAGTGGTTGTTCTGAAAGCTCCATAGCTGAATTAAGGCATTAAACCCCAGCAGAAAAGGAGAAATGGCCATCACTGCACAAAACAGAACCCAAAACAAACAAACAAACAAACAAACAGAAAAAATTTGAAGAGCAGTGAATGAACGGGTCTCTCACAAATGGGGGACGCTTCGGTCATTCGTCTCGGTTTTCTTCAGTTTTCCTTTGCTGAAGGTCTGGATTGAACTGAGCAAGGCTCCTCGGCCCACACCATTCACAGGCGGCGCGGGGGGTGCCTGGACCTGGGCTGGCTCACTTGGTGGTGGAGGGGGGGGTGGTGGTGGCGGTGGTGGGTTTCCTGTTTCAACCAGAGTAAATATTTCAGTGCAAAGAATGGAGTGAAAAACAAAATAACAACAATAATAGATAAATATAAATACTACATTACCAAGAGGGATGAACTGTTCAACATTAACTTTCCAATTTGTGGTGAGGACATACAGAGTGATGACAGTCAACAAGAGGAGAAACAAGCCAGTTTTGTCTCAGATTACCAATTACTTTGAGTGCAATGACATGTGACAGACATTTAACGAAACCTGCGAGGTCTGCAAACAAGTTTACTTTTACATATAATGTTACTCTGATTTTGTGAAACCTTTCTTTCACCTTTGTTTCCCCCCCACTTCACTAATTACACAGGCAGGGAACAGGCATTACCATATAAACAGGTTTGGTGTGTATTTGAAAGATGAGACAATACCATGTTTTTTTTTTTTTTTTTTTTTTTGGTGTTCAATGTTTGCAAACCACACAGCGACAAAAACAGTCATGGATCACAATCCACAATAACGTGATCACAACTCTGCACACAGCGAGAGGGATCTACAGACAGGTGGGTTCTCTAATGCACTGGTCAATTTTGGGGTAATATCTGAGAGTGATATCTGCCGGTCAGAAATGGAGGGTTCTTTGGCACTGTTAACTTGCATCTGAGTGGACCACATTGTAGATTGTGAGAGTTTAAAGGTGCAAAAAAAAACCCTTTTTCAAAAGCAGGTTCCAAAACAACCACTGTTTTTTTTTTTTTTTTTTTTTAATCAAAAAGAGATGAGGCAAAAACCAGATGTCCTCTTTTATTCTACGTTTTTTGCACACATTAATTGGCAGATTGACATATTGTATCTACAAAATGATCACATCATAGGGAACAAGCATAAATTGATTCGGATAGTTAAATGTCACATTTGGGTGCGCTGGAAACGATAATAGAGAAACAGATGACACTATGCAATAATTCCCTTACAAAAAAAAAAATATTCTAAGTACAAATGTATATTATCACTAAGATAATATTATCAATAAGATTGACAGAAACTGTCCAGGATGGACAGAATGAAGCCAGCGAAGCCTTACATTTACTGCTGGGTCGCCTTCCTCTTCATGCCCTGACTGTTTCAGTCAATTGATTTGTTTGAAATGCTTCACATTTCATTAGTCACAGCACCATTTTCCAGCATGGACGGTATCATATTCCATAAACAATTTAAGTCGTCATTTCCTGTCATAAAATTAACTTGTACAGGGATTAATCCTTCTTTCATAGACCATAAAAAAATTACTGAAAAAAAAACAGCTACATGAAGTCATATGAATTTAAGAAGTTACATTTTGTGGGGGATTTGTTTTGGACAGCTGACCTTTGCAAAGGTACTTCCTCTACATTTATGTTGTGACCACATATAAATTTCTACAGTAAAAATTTTCTGCATTATAAACTGACAGTTTTGGGAAGGACCCAGCGTACCTGGATGCTGCCAAGACAGGGTTTCATTTGCCTTCATCTCTTTTTGGAAATCATAGGAGGCTACTCTCTGTGCCTCGTTTTTTTTTTTCACCGTTAGAACGGCATAGAGTTACAGCCCAAATTTACAATTCCAGAGAAAACTCTGCTAGTGAAAGAGGGCGATCTGCAGCTTTAACACTGGAGAGAATCTGGATTGGCTTTACTTTACCCCACACACGCTCAAAATGGTGCATGCTCTACTTTGAAGACAGCATAGGAGGAAAAGAGAGGCAGGTCAATGTTACTCTTCATTTTAATCGCTTCATAACAGAGCACAGAACAAGGTTCTAATGTGGGAAAAAAATGACCAATGTGTGACTGATTAGTTTAGGTGAGGAACAGAGATGTCTGAGCAAGAACAGAACTTCATGATCGACAGTAAATCACACCAGTTCAGTTTAAACAATCATACCATGTTCTAACTGTTAAAACTACAAAGGCTCTAGCTATTGAAAATGGGTTACTACAACACTTGTGCGTCTCTGAGAACAGAACGGCACTGACCGCCGGTCACACTTCTACACTAGGAAAGATCAGAATGCTGTTTTGCTTGGAGTGAGGGACAGACACAGAACATACCCAAAAAAAAACGGACAGATACAAGGGATGGGTGTGGGATACGGGCCTAGCGCTGTCGGCTTTTGCACTGGTCGGGAACACCTCCGCTGGCGGTGACAAAACTAACGTGACTGAACCAGGCTGTGGGGGCAGGGACCTACCTGTCGTGGGGGGAGGAGTCGGGGGAGGAGGGAGACGTCGGGGGAGAGCTAGCTCCCGAACCTGCAGAAGAGAACACCCCTTCTTTTCAGAGAACAGTACAACAACAAAAATAACCTTTTTTCCACGGTCAGGTCTTATGTACCCAGCTTTCACCTTAATAAATACATGTAAATACATGCAGCATCATTACTTATAAAGCACATTTCAAGCATAAAGCACAAAGCGTTATCTAAGAAACAGCATTTCTAAAAAAAAAAAAAAAAAACAGGAAGTGATATAGAGGATGAGATAAGTATTTAGGAGCTAAAGCATACCTGAAACCAGGAAACACTGCAGCCCCATAGGACTGGAGGGACCCCATTCTCACAGGGTTAATTTACAGTTTACAGGCTGTTTCTTAACCTAAACTGCTCCTGACATAACCCTGCCCCCACCGTCCAAAACAAAGAATACCAAATACCATACCAGAATTGTTGTTGTATTTCGCAGAAAGGTCCTCTTCATTTTCATAGGCAGACTGCCTGGATTTCTAAGACATGAAAAGGATTTGCAGTCCCAATAATAATTTATTAAATAAACACACTATTCATAGCTATTTTAAGAATCATAATCTCAATGTTAAAAGGAGAACAAAATGCTAATAAACACAAACAGTTCCCACTCAATTATATATTTTTTGTACAGTATATAATCATATCATACGCCCACATTATAATTTAAGGAAATGTAGCCAGTATTGATCACAGCTATGTAATGTAATATATTTCTTACCTTTCTGGCCAGAATCTTCCTTCTCTTCTTCTCCTCCTCTGATCCATGATGAGACTGAGCTCGGGTCAGTCTTCTGTGCTGGTGGATCTGTGAGGGACGACACACCCCCCCCACAATCTCACTCAAAGGCAACCATTTCACTGAACCGACCTTTAACAGCAGAACCTCAGAGATACGAACTGAGGAGCTGCACGCTGATTGGCTGAAGCGTGAAAGTGGCAGCAACACATAGGTTAATTGTTTGTTGATCCAATCAAAAAAAAAAAACAACTTACCTCCTCTCTAAATGGAACTAATTGAATTTCATCCCAAAAATGGTAAGAAATTACTATTAGTTAATAGCTATTCATTGAGGTTATTAAGAGATACCTAAAGTTGTTGCAATGCATTGTAAATCCACTAGAGGGCTGCTGTTATGATCAGATGTTATAGAAGTTGCACACACTGATGAAATAGAAGTCTCTCCATGTGTGTATCACATTTGATGGAGAAGGTTTTACTAAAAGGCAACCAGAATAGTTATGGGAAAATGAGGCTTTGTGACACCGAAAATGGGCGGAGCTACCTTAAGATACAAGTCTAATGGCACCTCTTAGTTTCCTCAAGTTACTACTTCAACCAGTGAGGTACTTTGTTGTACTGAGAAATACCTTCTGATTGGTTGAAATGTTCCACTGATTGACCGCTCATTTTATCTCCACCTATTTTCATTGTCACAAAAGCTCATGCAGCCATCGTTGGAGCAGACGGTAAAGACACCATCTTGGAGGTGGTGTATATGTAATCTGAGAGCTACTGACCATCTTCTGTTCCTCTTGCAGTCGTCTCTCCAAGCACTCTTTGGCGGTTTTCAGAGCGTCCTTTAATTTGGTGGTGATCTGCACATTTTAAACAGAGAGGAGAGGCATGTGAGAATTCTGGTGCAGCAAACCATATATTTGGGTGATAACATGAAATAACTCCATCTTGAGCAGGCATTTAAAACCATCTCTTCCTGCTGTTCTTCAAATAAGCGTTAGTCATCACGAGGTAACAAATAACTTGTAAGAACGGAGGGGCAGGGGTGCCAGACAGTCATAAATACGCTTCTCACCTTGAACTGCAGCTTCTCCGAGTTGCACAACGTCACATCGCTGAACAGCCTGGGGAGACAAAAAGGAAGGCCGGGGTGAGGCGGGTGTCGTTCAGGTTTTGTAGGTGGGCGAAAAAGCATGCGCCGTTATTTTTAGAATGCAAAATGGCAGCCGTCGTGGTCACTCACGGCGTCTGCAGGAGCTGGGCGACGGTGGGCATCCCGGCTTTGCAGGCCTCAGTGGTCAAGATCGACTGTAGCACGGACACTGAGACCCAAGGAGGAGGGAGAGTGTCACAGACCAAAAACAAAACACACCTTCTCAAACATGTCACCTGGATTCCTTACTTGCCATTGAATATAATTTTTCTGATTTTTTCTCCTCTTAATTTGGAACTATAACCAATCATATTCAAAGGCAACCAGCAAAAATTACATTTCTTGATAACTACATCCAGTAATTCAGCAGGATATAAACAAACAATTCAGATTAAGCACCTCCCTCTCAAAGTTACACTGGCACAGTAGTACAAGCAGCCCGACCTGGGATTTGAGCCTGCAGCCGCTAAGTTACAGGTCCAATTGCCTAAACATTATGCTACACTGCCGCCAAGAAGAGACAAAGCTACAGGTACTGACCCACAGAGGCGGAGGCGCTGGAGGATAGTGATCAACGGGCACGGAATCCGGTGGTCTCCCGTAGGCCATTTCATACAACAAGTGTCCGAAGGAATAGACGTCAATGCTCTCCATGGTCTGAGGTGATTAAAAACCACAGTAATCTACATCAGTGTGTCCCCTAAACCGTGCGGCACGGGTGGGGTGGGGTGGGGTTGAGCTGGGTTGTGAGATACACACAACAGATGAAACTTTCTTGATACAGTGCAGGGAGTTACAGCATGCATACCTTTGTCTTGATGTGTGTTACAACATTTTAATTCCACGTTGGACTACATATTAGGCCACATTTATACAAGGGGCGTATGTTTTTTTTTTTTTTTTTTTTTTTTAACAAGGACCTTATTTTTACATATTAAGAGAAGTCTGCAGAATGCATATTCACTATTTACAAGTGTTGTAAGCTCAGGAATTTTGGGATACACTCCTACATGGTTCACATCAAGGGGTTTAGAGTACATGTTTTCAAAGGGGGTTTACAGGCCTATATATTTCAAAGCAAGGTAAAGCTCTCCCAACCCATAAAAGCATCAGTCAACCTCATTTTATTATGTTTGTATATCTATATATATGTGCATGTAGAAGATAATAGGTTTTTGTTCTTTCCTTTCGACACCATTTTAGGCCTGAAACCAGGTGTGTGGACTCTTCAAGTGATTTTAATTAATCAATTAAGTGCAAAACACACCAAAACCAGCTCCTGCTTTTTGTTTTAATTATCAGAAATAATCATGTAATGTGATTAGCAGTGAGGGGACAGCCTCCATAGTACAGAACACCAGTAAAATTCCTCGATACCTACATTGATTTTCCTAAACTGCGTGATGTAGGGTCTGTAGTAGGACGGAAGCCCGAGTAAGGAGTTCTCGATGTCGAGCAGCTTGCACGTGTCATCCTCCAGTAAGACGTTGGACGCATGGAGGTGTCCGTAAGGAAATCCTTTATCGTGGAGAAATTTTAGGATCTAATCAAGAGAGGGGGAAAAAATAACAACATAAGGAAGGAAACACTCCAAAAAGAGTACAGGCTGATGCTGGGAATTAAAGTACCCTGAGACATAGCCTGGATGATAAAGCAATTTCAAAGAGGCGGCAGACATTTTCCAATACCATATATACCGATGAAATATTCAAGTTTTTTTTTTTTTATTTTACTCTCCCCTCAGTTCAGGAATGTCCAGTCCTAAGTGTATTTTCCATCTCAAAGCGGAAAGGACATCCCTCAGAAGCTAGCACAGCTTGCATTAAGCCGGATAACCATTAGCATTTTGACAATACACTTTTTTTTTTTTTTTCCCCATTTATTCCAATGCACACTTACCGATGCACAAAAGGTTGAGTACCTGGCATAAAGGTACAAAGGTACCATCCTGGGAATTGAACCTGCATGAGTAACAAGTCCATTTCCTGGAACATGATACATCTCCACTGCCCTCAGCCCAAGCAGCCGATGAATGCCAGCCAAGAGCAATGTGTATTTATGGTTTTTTATACCCCACACTCTTAACCTTCAATCTCATCAATAAGGCCACAAATACAAACACTATCCAGTTACAATCCATATTACAAGCTGGCTGGAAAAAAAAAAAAAAAATCTGTGAAATGCAGGTGGATGCCATCTAAGGAGATTTGTTGTAACCCCAATTTATTCCCCCCGCTGCTGCAATCCCTGTGCCAGGTGCAAAATTTGCACCTGAAGCATGTCCACCCCTCCTTCACACTCACCCATGAGCTAAAGACTATGTAAGAATAGAAAAAACCACACTGTAAATCAAGAAGAGCACTCCACAAGTCGCTGGTTGAAGACTTGTAGATTATATAACCTGTAGATTAATTTTTAGCCACTAGGGGGTGCTCATGCAACATTAGAACTTTGTAGACAACCTCGGGTCAACCCAGTCCCAGTGTGTGGGGGGGTTTATTACATCTGTGCATTATATCCTGTCCACAGACTCCTCGGTGGACAGGATATAATACACAGATAAATTCCACGGCTTAGTCGAGCAGGAGAGAACTGTAACTCTAAGGCAGAGTCAGAGACGTTGACGCTGTCGTACCTCCAAGATCTGTCGTCCATATGTCCTGATCTGATGAAGTTCCAGGCCCTGGATTTTCTTTGGGTTACAGTACTTCTTCAAGAAGGGCTCTTTCGGTTTCACCTTCAACACAAGACATGCAGACCATGGTGAATTCAGTAAAAACATGACCCCGTGTTCCTTGTCCATTTTTGGATACAGTTCTGATGGAGTAATTAAGGTGCAGTTTAATTTTTTTTTTGGAAAATCTGAAAATAGATTTTAACGTTCAAAGCTCATTCCTTAGCTTTTATTTTCTAATCCAGAGGCATAAATGTGCAGATTTCATTACGCAATTTCTTTCTGAGCTGACCGCCAAAGTGAACGAGTGTGACCCTCATCCAAACCAAATTACAGCCTTACTGTGCTGTGAATGACAGAGGGAGGGGGGAACAAAACAAACAAAAAAAAAAAAAAAAAAAGAGGAAAACACAATTTAAGGAGATTTTAAAATCCAAGACTCAACCCATGAGGGATTTTAGAATCTTATTTTTCCACCTGATATAAAATGCATGTAAGTGAATTCTCAGCTGCGATACAATACTGCACCAATCCCCTGCTGTCACACTTCACACACGGGCATCGTACAGTACCTTACAAATGTAATCCCTGAGCGTGCCTTTCTCATTGTACGTTCGGATGACGAGTGCAGAGGATTCGCTGGTGGTGGCGAAGGTGACCGGGAAAATGTACGAATTCTACAGGACAAAGAAGAGGAAGAAGATGACATAAAACTTCACTTCGTCCACTGGTCACACTGAGGACTGAACTCAAACCCGCAACAGAGCTATAAAAAGAGACGATTTTGATTTCGACTGGTCTGGGCGATGAGGGTGGTGGCCATTTCTGGCAGTTTTTGCCAACTTCTGCGCTCCATTTTTATTTCAACTGGCTCAATTATTTACATGATCTGTCATCTTTCCTCAATGACAAAATGCCAGTGCAGATTCACATGTATGCAAAATTGGGCCATAGGAAAATGGCTACATATGAGGACATGGAACAATTTCTTAATAACATTGGGCCATCTTTTTTTTTTTTTTTTTTTTGTTTACAGAGGCAGTCCAGGTGAATTACTTCCTCAAAGGTACAACAGCAGTGCCCTGCCTGGGAATCAAACCTGCAAACTTCCTGTTATAAGCATAGTTCCCTTGCCATTACACTAGGCTGTCACCATAACCTCATGACAGACAACCAAAGAGTGAAAGAGTGATCTCATGTCCACATACATGATGTTTCACTAAGGCCTAACACACAAATACACCAGCAAAGGTGTCTGCAGCCAACATGCTAATCGAAGCAGGTTAACTGGTAGAAAAAAAAAAAAATCCTACAAGCTGGCCCTGCAGGATCAAGTTCACCCATCTCTGGTATAAAACATAAATTATGTATTATTTGCCACATTGCTACCACAGCCTCAATTCAACAGTGACCTTTTTTTATACAAGTTATTTATTCATTTCCTTTAAACATCTGATTTAGGCCAAAAAAAAATCTGTTTACTGAAGAAACTCAGCTGAAAGGGAACATGAATTATCCCTTTGTGTGCCAAGCTTGTTTTTGTGTTTTCTATCTCAGTGATAATTGAGTCATGAGGTCTCCCCCTCCCCCCTTCCCCCCCTTCCCCCCGCAGCGCTGAAGGCGAGGTCCCAGGAATCATGGGAAGAGACGTGGTAGTGGCACGGATCAGTGAACGCAGCCGCCAAACTGACGGGATGGACGCCGGCGCCTTGGGAACTCCGCGCTGGCGGTCCACGCGTTTAGTGATGCGGGAGTGAGGACTGACCCAAAAGTCAAAAACCAGAAACGCTACTGTGAAGTACCAATTACTCAGTGATTTGGACCAGTAACTATGACCATGGCTATTCATTTACTGAGTCTGTACCATCAGCTGTCTGCAATAAACTCTTCATCTAAGGGGGCGGGGTGGGGGTGGTAGGGGGTTATTTTACGAGGCTTTTGGGGTTTTTTCTGTTCCATTGCATATATTGTGTTTTGTTTGCAATGTTCTTTTATGTTCTGTACAATGTTAGCCTTTCTTTCAATATGAAAATTAGTACATTAAAAAAATAATAAAACATTCCTTCCATACACAGGCCACCCCTGCTCAGTTACAGCACATGTAACTGGAGTTTGATCTTTGGGTTTATGCCACTGCTGTCCATGTCATAGATCAGCTCTTCCAGTTTTATTTTACAGAACAGCTACGTCACATCAGGAACAACAAACACGCATATCGCAGCACATGGGATATCATGTTAAGAGGAAGTCCTAACAAATAGACTTTTCGGCAGCCAAAGTCTTCATATGTTCACAGGCACGTCCATGACTCATCAGGCGTGTACTGTAGCGCAGAGCCACTTTCATACTACAGGATGTGACATGTAGCTGAAAATTAAAGCATTGTAAGCCGTTGTAAAACTCCAGCCACACGTGTTGGCATCATTTCGCTGGTCCCCATGAGTGAGCCTGGGAAACCCCTCTTCACCAGAATGGAGGCGGCTCCACCCTCCACCCTGCACTCTGCCTCCTGTCATGTCAGAGGTGAGCTGGTGTCTGACTGCAGCGCTCACATGCTCCAGGAATGAGTTTAATCTCCGTGGGGCTATCTCACTGTGGAATGCCTAAGATCAGATGATTCAGTGTGTGTGTGTCTGGGGGGGGTGGGGGGCACATAGGTACGGAAGGGGGGGGTGTGCTTTTGAGACCTCCTGTTGAGATACAGCAATGAAGCGTTAAAGGGGTAGGTACTCCACAGAAAAAATGCTGCAGTCATTAAACCTTCCTTCTTCTTCCATTCCATACTTCAAAGAGAGTCACTTTTGGATAGATTGCAAAGACTACAAAGCAAAATTTGTTACTTGTGTTAGCTTGTTTGTTGTCTGTTTGTTTTTAATACAGAGTACTTACAACTTAAAGAGAGACTGAATTAATTAAGCCAGTGTTAATGAACTGCGCTGAAAACCAATACAGCCCTCCATGATACATGATGGTTTAAAGGCCGCTGCTTTGGATCGTGACTCTCAGGTTACTGTTCACAGGAATCTGACCCTGACAAGTCCTCCGATTCACATGAGGAAGAGCGCTTGGTTCTTTTCACACTGCAGATGCACCACCAATTACATATATGCTGTTGGAGGATGACAAGATCTGCGTATTCTCAGAGTGTGCATCTGCAGGCACATGGTGGACCAGTGGAGGGCACCAGAGAGTGAAGAGACTCACACAGGGGTCACAGGGGTCATGTGCTTTTCCAGACAAAACGTCTTGCTGCATGAGCCACCCGAAGGCCTATGATGAATGAACTGTAATCATATTGTCATTCTGGCAGTTCCCAGGTCTTTCATATAATTTCTCTGGAATTGGGGACACCTGTTTATGCCCCTCCTCCTTGAAATAGAGATGACAATCTCAACGGGGCATTCTCATGGTTAAATGAAGGATACATAAAACCATTAAAAACCAATCAGACTAACATGGTTAATATGCGCCACCGTTCTACATAACACTTCTATCCTGATGAGTCTGATAGCAGTGCTGAAGATACCCAACCATTATGACATGTTTATCAGCTTACAATGACAGCAATGACAGCAAATCATGTCACAGTTTATCCTACATGAGCGCAGAGCTGTTTTTTTTTCATATTGCATTCCCTTCACCAAAAGGAATTCAATTCAAACTCTGAGTTACAAGCCCAGCTTCCAAACCATTACAGTACTTTGCTGCCCTTAAAACAGAGGAATAGCTTTTCCCCGATTCTGGCCACAAGTGTCAGAATTAATTTAGGAAAGCAACCCTAAAGGCGGAAGGCGGGGAGTCACAGGCACTTACAGACACCGTAGGGAGAAGCTTCATCGCAGACTGCAGGTCCTTGTCGGACAGGAATTTATCGGGACCCAGATCCACCTACAAAAAGCGAAAGAGAACAAAGACTCTCAGTGTTTCATTATCAATCAGGTCCCCCTTTTTTCATTTCCCTTATTCCACCTGAACTGTATTTGAATCACCTACTCTCCCAAAAACACACACACAACACACATACACGCACACACACACACAACACACAGACACAACACACCACACACACAACACACAGACACACACACCACACAGAAACACACACACCACACAGAAACACACACACACACACACACACAAACACACCACACACAAACCACACACACACACACACAATACACACGGACACACACATGTCCACTTTCACCCTCTCACTCGTGCATGCACACACACACACACACACACACACACACACACACACACACACACACAGACAGACACATGGCCACTCACGCCCTCTCACTCACACACACACACACACACACACACACACACACACACACACACACACACACACACACACACACACTATAACCCAATACCTCATTGTTGATGTTATTTTTACCCCACTCTACCTCCACTGCATCATGTCTTTTGTTTCCTTTGAATTGTAACTGACCACCACCCCCTCTTTTGTCCATGCACAGTACTGTCTCTGATGTGTCTGCACAATGGGACTTTGAGTTCTTTTGATGTACAGAAAAAGCACATAGAACACACGTTCTGAGCACCATACAATGGACGCGATCATGTTGCGATCCCTCCTGCTATTCTTAGACAAAATGGCCTCGCACATATCATCATCTATAAAGTCTCTATTATGTAAGTCTATTCAGCTGAGCATAAAACTGAAGACAGATGATCAATACATCATACATTTTTTTTTTTTTTTTTTTTTGACAAGCGGGAAAGAGACTGGCCCTGAAGTGAAGTGTAACCTCGTGCTTTCACTAAGCACGGCACAAGGACGAAGCTCAAACGGATGCAATGATTAGGAGCGAGACCGATGGCGAACACAGCGGTTACGTAAAGCGAGGGGAGGAAAGTTCAGTCTCCCTGGATTTCACACATCAGCAGGACCTTCATCCTTACTTGCCTACTTGCCTGAGAACTTACGAATGAACCGGATAGAATGTGAAGGATAACTCACCCAGCTTAAGACCTGCCGTTCCTTGGGCTGATCTTTGTTTTTGATTAAAAAGTACCTCTTTCGTATCCTCCAACCTGCAACACACAGAGTGAAAAATGTGGCCTCAGTCATAGGTGCTCGGTTTTCTTTGAAGTTCCATATTTGTGGTTAGATAATATGTGCTCCATTAAAAATTCCCCGAAGATGAACCTACATGCTTTAGACTGACAGCATGCTGTATTGTGTGATAAGATTTATCACTGTTATCAGTTAGTCCATTTTCTCCTCCATATTTTGGTATTCAAAAATGTTCTGCCCCGCTATTCTGAGAAATACGGTAAAAGTAGGCCCTAGTAAGTTTCGTTTTACCAGTAAACGTACAGATAGGCAGAGCCGCATCTCTGCCAACAGAAACAAGTTTGATCATTAATAGGAAACACACAGCAACATTTTTTATATTCGAGACAGTTAAAGGGTAACATAATAAAAAAACACATTGTTTTTTTTTTTATGAATGATTGTTACTGGAAAAGCACACAGCCGTTCCAGGTTTTTTTTTTTTTTTTTTTTAAATTAATAGCTAACATAATATAATTCATATTTTATTTCATGAAACTATTTTATGGTCCTATTAACTTAACATTAATCAGTATTGCTGCCATTTCCAGTGGTATGCTAAGAAGCTATTTCATTTTACGCTTTGATGACATTCATTTCCATTATGACAAAACAAAGGCACAGGAAATTAACCCAAACTTTTTTTTATTATGATTATTATTATTATTATTATTAGAGTTATGTCTAGATATAATCTTGGTGGCTCTTTAACTCAAATAGGCTCCACTGAGCTAGGAAGCAGGGCAAACGTCTCCAAACAAACAGCAGTTGAAAGAGGCAGGGAAAGTGAGTTTTGCCTCATACTTCTTCCATACACAGCTGTGACAGGGTGGAAACAGCTGTTACGGTCTCTCTGCTGGTGTTTTACATAAAACCACAACCTGGTTTCACCTCTTTATTGAGAACAAGATGAACTGAACAGAATACTTCACTTGCCTTTCACTTCCATTTTTTTTTTTTTTTTTTTTTAAACTTAGCGGATATGCTAAAAGCTTAATATCTTGTTCTGTTGTGTGTTATTTACTTAACCATTTATTTATCAGGGACAATGCAATGTTACGGGTTAAAAACATGAAACAAACGCACTGCATACAGAACTTCTTCTCTGTACGATACAGACAGTCTTGAACAGCCAAAGCATAGACTATATCTGCAGGTTGGCAGAAAGTTTGGCCCCAATATCTATGCATTAAAGGGATCAGGGATGGCATGTAAACCATGACTAAGAGCAATGCAATTTGAAAATGCAATTTGCTGCAATCCGCTAAGAGAGCAGGAGACCCAGAGCAAGGTTTTCTGGGCTCAGCACTGAGCATTGCACAGCCTGGAGCAAGTTAGGAAAACACAAAAGGATCTAAAACGAGACTGCGTTATTAGGAATGAATAACTTTTCAAAATGAATTTTAAGACTGAGGTGAAATGGCATGTTAAGTAAGACATGTTAAGTAAGACGTGGTCGGACTCTGCCCTTGGACATTGTGTTGAGGAGAGTTTAAGACGACTTAAGCTTCAGGACGAGTTAGGCAAACTGAGAAGCAAAGGTACAGGATGGTTTACACACCAATGTCTTTCAGTGGTTCCACCACTTCCCATTTAGGGTCAGACCTGAAGAACATGGAAACCTGCTGCAAGGCTATTTCTGCAAAAGAAGAGGAGACACATGGATGATGAAAAACCAGAAAAGACTGAACAGAAAAGCTGTAAACATGAGCAACATCATTTTGCAATTTAACAATCTGCAAAAAACAAACAAAAAAATGTATAAGAGAAAACAAAACACACCTCTGTTCAACATGTGACTGAAAGAAGGATGTCACTTCTACTCATCGCATTCATGAATGTGTCTTACATGCCTGCACAAGAGTAGCTAATCACAGTACGGGGCATTCACTGAGACAGCAGAGTGAACCCATTTCCCAATTTATCTTAAATTAGTCAATACATGGGAACGTGTGGACTGTCTATCCCAATAAAACTACCCCTTCTCTAAAGGGATGGGTAACTCCATCCCAGGAGGGACGGGTGTATGTATACAGGTTTATATTTTCCCCAAATTACCCTGCCAGCATTAGCTAATTAGCAAGCAGGCCACTACTATTGTGGTCTAATCACTAGATTGTGACCACAATAGAATGTCTCGCACAAGGGCTAAATATCAGTCTCTAGGCTGTCACTTGTGAGCTTATCAGTAAGTATATGAAAATATTGGACTATGTAAATGACTGGGACAGTTGAAGGATTTTGAATACAAGTTGGCACGAAATCCAGCAACAGATACTGGGCTTTTTATTTTTTTTTTTTTTACTCCTTGCCCATCTCTGCAGCACCAAATTTGAGCTCAATACCCTCAGAATTTTCACGCACTCGAAATATCACCCCAAATCTAGTCTGTGCCCCTCCCCCCTCCCTCCCTCACACCTGTGTAGTTGGCGGAGTAGTTGTTGATGTCGAGAAACTTCTTGACAAGCTCAGAGGTGCAGAGGATGTGATGCGCGGTGATGAAGTTCAGGTAGGTCTGCAAGCCCTTCTGCCTCTCAGCGATGAACTCCCTGTCCATGTTACCAATCAGCTTCTTGGGTGGAAGGGGGAGGTTGATCCCAGAGATCTGATTGGCAGAATAAGATGCAGTGGGTTACCATGCAGTGAAATACATTCTGAGGCCTGAGCAAATCTCATGACTACTGCATTCACCTCTGTAGCACAAAATAACCGCTACATAGGAAATTCTTTGACAAATCTATAGCAATGAATTATCTTATGAAAAATAAACATATGCATACACATTTTGGAAGGGGGTTTTAATTAAATCCGTGGTGCCTACAAGGAAGCTGAAGCAAAAGCAGAAAGGGACATTACTGCAAATAGTGCACTCACCAGCAAACTATTGTTCAGCATGTCAAAGTCACTGTATCTCCTTATGACCTGAAAAATGACGGAAAATAAAATAAGAAATTCTACAGGGTAAACGAAAAAGAAAAGTCTTTCAGAAGGAAATGCCTAACAGGAAAATGAAAGGACCTCTGGATATTCTGAATAATCCAGTGAACTGCAAACGGTACTGTGGTGTACCAATTAGGGAACTGCAGCTAGAAACTAGAAAGCCACAAGCTCAGTTCTTACCTGGGGGATGGCCTAGTGCCCTTGAACAAGGTAGTTACACTGAATTATTTCAGCTCATATCCAGCCATATAAATGGATAACATTTAATACAAGAGCTAGGATGCAAGGCACTCGGGAAAACTGTGTGCTGGGTGTATAGCCTTCGGAAAGCTGAATCAACTGGTCCTCAATCATGGCCCTGGGGACCAACACAAGGGGTACTGCTTTTTGTTGTCACCTTAAGTCCTTAAGTTCATCCCCAAAACAGGACACCTAAAGAGATCTACCACTATATAATTAACTGCTCTGATTAGAAAAAAAATAGAATAATAGAAAATAGAATAGAAAATTGCACACCCTGCAGCTCCACACGACCAAGATTGAGGATCATTTTGCTAAAACTGAGTAGCAGAGTAATACTGTGATCTATTTAAGTTAGGCCAACGTCATTTTTCTTTGCCAACCAAAACAGATTTCTTTACCTGCCAGCTGTTGTCTTGAGAGACACCCCTCTGAACACGGATAATGTATTCCTGTTTGACAAAAAAGGAGAGATAGAAAGATAATGCCTTCAGTCATTTTAGTGGTTTGAAAGTTTTTTTTTTTTTTTTACCACAATTTCAAGTCCACCGCCTGCTGTATAATACAGCCTCATCTAACATGTGATTTAGCATCATGTGATTTGTTTACGAATGTTACGATGATGAAGCGACTGACTGCGCACATCGCTATCTCGAGCTTGCTCATAAAATCTGCAAATTTTTCATACAAAGAAAAAAACTGAAAACGTGGGACACTCAGTAAGTACAGAACACAGAAGGGCCTTCCCGTTCGCTGCCAAACTAAACGCTTGTTATAAAACACCATGTGTAAAGAATGTCAGCTGTCTCAACTTTTGGGGTGTTTTTGCATCATGTTTAACGCTATCAAAGTGATTCGCTAGTCTTGTGATCAGCGATTAGAGGGAATATAGACCTCTGCTTCACTCTGCCTTATTACAGCAAGCAAACGCCGGGTTGGGGGAGGAGGTGGTTATTCTACATAAGATGGTCCAAAGGTCTATCTTAAATCGGATCTGTTAACCCTGTGACACCACAGTGTACCGGGCTGTTTACGCAGGAAGCACTAGAAAACTGCTAGCAAACAGCACCGCATTATTAGTTCTTTACGGATACATTTAAACGCAGTGCAACAGAGTGCAAGAGACACACAACACATTGCTTGATTCATTGTGACCATTGTTAATGTGGCCATTTGACATTTTTCATGGACATTCAGGCACGACACACGGGCATAAACTGGGATGAATCATTAACATAATGGAGTAAATTCTGAGGACAAAGCAATTCAACGCAGGCCTTATGGCTCAGTCACAGAGTGCAAATCAAACTACTGTCAAAATAATATCATCAACCCACACTGATTTAAGACAGAAACAGAAAAAAGAAAAAGTTCTAGAGGATTATGACTGTGAAATCCTTTGCAGATAACATCACACAGAGGAAAGATATTTTATCTATCTACAAACATAATTTATCTGTGTGTACAATGAGTTCTTACACTACGCTGCTGTTTCTACAGGCCAACAGTGATTTATTCTTGTCTACAAAAAGAAGCGCTTCACTCACACACACACACACACACACACACACACACACACACACACACACACACACACACACACACAATAAATAAATAAATAAATAAATAAGCTTGGATTTCACTTTCCCTTCCCAATCTTCAGTGTAATTTTTACGGGAAGGGATCTTTGCTGACATGCCCAAAACATCCGTTCAAAATTGACAGCGTCATATTGTTGGCAAAACGTCCACTTCGTAATTAGCTTTGTCACTAATAATGAATTTATATGAGCAAGCTATATTGCTATATACAGCAATCAACAGGGGTACATGTTCAAAACAACACATAAAACCAGCAGTTGCTGGGGGATATTTCACAGTGTACCGCAAGGGCTGGAGTGTTTGCTTATTTTATGCCTTTGTGTTTAAATACATGACTAAACAGAAATTCTCCAACATCGACGTAAATGAAACTGACATTTCAGCTGACAGAGGGAGCACAAACGGTTTTGAATGGGGAGGGGGGTTGACGTATCTGTGGGAATTCCAGAAAAATCTAGCCTATACAATCATTCACAGTAGATCCATTCTCTTAAATTTCAACATGTTCCTCCTCGTTTACAACACAGGAAGTTTCTGTTAAATTACCCTAATATTTGCCAACCTTGTTTTCACGGTTGATCCAAAACCACATCCAAGTTGGGGTATTTTTTTGGTTATTGTAACGGGTTCGTGTCTAATCGTCTAAATAAATGGAACATTAAGTTATTGTGTGGCTCATTTGGTTCATTTGTCTACACTTATTTGTCTACACAACTATCACACTAATTACGGCTTAAAAAAGATTTTCAACCCACAGACCCATACAAATGAACATAAAAATGGTTCGGTTTCCTGTCTTGCCGAATTGTTTCACACCAACATGTTCAACAAACACTTCGAATCGTGAGAATCGCACTGAACCAGACCAAGTGCGTGTCAAGGTTCAAAGTCACGTCCATTTGATTTAGTGAGGAAGCTGGTTAGCTACCCATTAGCCCGCGTCATGTGTCACAAAGTATCCATAAAGAAACGACTTGTTTGGGAGTTACAAAGCAGTTGTAACACAGCACATTTACTGTAACGTTAGATATGTGTGGTCCAGACACAGCACCCAGCAAGAATGGCTGGTTAGCTAGGTAGTGCTACGACTGGAGACTGGAATACTTTAAAACAGATGCTTCCCGAACAGACAGCTTTTTCTATTGCAAGCCAGTAGCTAGTATTACAAAACACAGGCTAATTCTGGATGACCACTGTAGGTAACGTGTTTATGGTGTAGCGACAGTGAACTTGTAATTGTTTTGCTAGCCATAATGATATTTTAGCAATATAACGGTAAACTACCGTTAGCCAATACTGTCGTGGTGGCAGGACAGGTCTAGCTTTCCATCTAATGTTTGAGGTAAACCAGTTCGATATTTCGTAACGAACAGATTTCGAAATAATTTGCTGGCAAAACCTGATGTAAGGGCAAAATGTAGGTAGATATCATAGGAATGAGGTTGCTATTGTGGTAGGTGGCGCTAGCTATCCATCCTATCTGGAGCCAAGTCATTGGGCTAGCTGCTGGACAGCAAAGTTAACACACCTAGATAGATATATAACTATTCAATATTAGGTAGAAGGGTTATTTGCGAGCGATAACTACCAGATAGTGTGAGCAGTTAGTATTGCTAGTCACAATTCAATATCTGGGAGGCTGACGTGCTGACACAAAATATGTCAGAAAATGTTAACCGGGCGGTTAACTTTATTTCATCCATATCGTTATCCGAGCTAATGTTACGCCAGCCGGCTTGATAATGGTTGCTAGCTAGCGACCGTACCATAAACGTGTGTTTTGTAAAGCACATTTCTTGCCTGCGCACTGTCTACAGAATGTGCAGTTTGTTAGCGCTAGCTATCAGTCTCATTACCATAAGCTATACCGCCTAGCCAAGTGGCAAACGTCGTCCACAACTAATGCTATATTAGCCAACGCAGTCTTGCCATCTATGAAATTCAAGGCACAGCTAATAACTAGCTAGTTAGCGACTGTTGATACATAAGCTAAAATGGAAACTAATGTAATCAACAAGAGGCCCGCCACCATGACATCCAAATCCCCGCGATCCACTATCGTCTTGCTGCCGACTCGGTCGCTTACTGTGTGGGAGTGCAGACTCTGGCTCGCTTCGATTACAGCTGTCAGCGCCACGGTGTCGTCCAACAGGATCTTCCCCGCAGACTGCTTCTCCATGAACGCCATTCCGGCGTTCAGGCTGGGAAACGTACGGTAAACAGTAGCCCTGTCGATTAACGCTGGTGTCGTGAAATTCACCGTATCCCCGTAGAAAGTGGAGCAGCCTCCGCACAGTGACAGGATGAGCTGTGTGATCTATGACTTGTCACCGGGTAGACGGACGGACAGACCAGCGCAGTTTCCTGAGCGCTGCCCCTGTGGTGGCTAGCTCGCTAGTGCCTGTCAGCCTATTTTGAGGTAAGTGTATGTCTGCGCGTTTCCTTGGCCACGAGCGGAAACACGTAACCAGACCAAAAGTTAAATGAGGTGTCTGCTGTGGTAGTGCCATCTGAGATTCCATCAAAAAATATTCCTTGACTGCAATGCAAGAGTCTCTGGTGTTTTCTCGATGTGTACACACATCAAGAAATCGAGCAGACAGGTCAAATTTGAGAAAATGAAAGGAAAAAAAAACGGGAAACCCAAACAATAACACTATAAAGCAAAACCCCATGAGAAGCCTGAGTATTTGTTTGAAAGGTGATTCCTGTCAAAGGAGGAGTCTCATGGTTCTGATTTGTTTCTCTAGAAGGTGTGTTGTAGGGAAAGACATTAGAATTAAATTAGAAAATTAGAACCGAATTGTTATTGAAGTCAAATTACCATTTTGCAAGAACCTACAGCCCCAGTTTGACCTGCGGTAGGTTTGCATGTGAAGTTCATGACCTCGCACAATGCAGTTCATCCACTTACTTGCCACGATTACAAGGGATATTATTGCTGTTACCACTTTTGGACTTATTTTGTTTATTATTACTCTAATCCAATGAAAATTTGATTGTCTGTTTGTAATGACACTTTGTCTAAGAAAACCAATAAACAGAGTTTCAAAAAAAAAAAAAAGCTGGTCTAAACTCATTGACTCTGCATTAAGATGCAAATTTCAGTCCCAAAATATGTAAATCCAGGCAGAGCTGAAACCATAGAGAGGTACGAACAGCATTATTCAGTGTAAAATATATGGCCAGTTCTTTGATGATAACACAGAAGATTTTAAAAGTTAAAACTGAACATGTCTTGAGACCAAAAAAATTCAAATATGAATATTTAAATAAATATTCAAATAGCATGAAGATGACAAATCGATTATGGAGGACTAAATTAAGCTAGACAGATCTATTTGGAAATTATTAAAAAAAAAAAAAGTGTGAAATTATCAAATGGAAGTTTCCCAAAGCTGGTTCCTTTGGTTTGTCAGAAAACCATCACCCTTGTTACAAGTTTAAGGGAATAAATCCTTTGATATCTATTCAAATAAGACTGACCTAGTTCTGCAAAATGTGATAGTTTTCATAGGATAATTCACTGAGTTGACCATTTTTTAAAATTCTCCACCGTATTTTGCTATTCTCGGGTTAAGCAGCACTATGTGACTAAACAGATTAATAGCATCACTTCCATTTATTCTCAAACGGTGGAGAGCTTAATTAGTATCATAATCAACACAAGTACAATGTCTACAGAGACACCTAGTGGACAACCAACAGAATGCATGTCAAAAGAATAAGTACTGTACACAATTTAGCAGAAATTAAAGTTAGGAAATCCATCTTTTACTTTATACTTTCCAGACGTTAATGGACCAGCTGTTTGATGAATTACATCATCTGTCCAATGTAGCAGTTGAATTGTTCTCACTACAGTGAGATTTAATCTTGTTCTTGTAGCCACAGTTGGATAATGTAAAGTGAATCATCCTTGCATTATTTGGTGTGGAATAACTTCCAGTATCTGAGGCAGAATGTGTACAACAAGCAGTGTGGAAACACATTAACCATGCTTGATCCAATGGTTTATATCTGTGGTACAATAATCAATGTGAAGCAGTACACGTTATGAAAAGAATGTCACAATGAGCAACAGTGCAGAACCACCTGGAAGGGCCTACCAATTTCAAGTGATGGAGAACTGGAAGATCAGCTACTTTCTCCATAAAAAGTAAAATAGAAAAAAGTTCAACAGATGCAGTGAAACCATTCAAAATGAATGTTTGTTTCAAATATTGATCATATTTCTGTAACATTATTTAGTTCTCTTATCCAATTACTTATTACAACAGCGCCAAATATGTAGCCACAGATACTGCAGCAGACCCAGAATGCTGCAGTAATCAATGGAAACAAAAAAACCTGAGCTGGTGTGCAAGATCACAACAGCAAATTACTTCACGATAAATAAATCAGAAATACAATTTTAAAAATGTCAGTGCTGTAAAATTAAGCAGTTTTAAAATAAAGTTTGAAAACAATATCTGAAAAAAAACATTTGTAATAAATACATTTATTAATTACAAAAATTACAAAGTAGGTGTGCAGCCACAAAATTAAAGGACAGATACAGAGCTCAGCTTTAGAATGGTATTCTGCTTTCTTTTGAGAGTTGAAACCAGCGGTTCTCAATCCTTGTCCTGGAGTATCCCTGTGCATGCTAGTTTTTGATCCCACAAATCTCTTCATTTATTGTGGTTGTTGGAAATGTGCTTATGTTCCATAACTGTGTCCTGAAACAAATTTTAAACAATGCCGGTTTGGCTCACTTGCTTTTGCTCAAATGGTTTGTTTTGAATGACCAAGTGAACACACTTTCAGAAGTTAGGATTTTCTACCGTAGTTTCTGATCAATTAACCAGTAAAAGATGTAACTTCTTTCAAAACTAATAGTTTGCCGCAGCACATAAAAAATGAAAGCCAGACAATCCAATCTGACCAATTACTTCATCTGGAATACTCATTCTTTGTAAGGGATTGGTCCTGACATCATTCAGCATAAAGAAATTAGATATTAAAAAGGTCAAAGTAAAAACAACTGACTGCTCTTCTTACAAAGGGGATTCATTTTGGAATGAAAACAAACATGCATGTGGGGCACTCCAGGAACAGAGGAGAGAATGACCGCTGTACTGCGTGATTGACCTCTGGTACTGTGACCGTTCCTGTCCTCTAACATTTAAAGCTGTGTCAGGACCAGGAAACTGAATGAAGGCCGGAGCTAAACTGCTCATTCTCACTGCACTCTTCTGCCAGCGCCATCTGGGGCAGGGGGGGGGTGGGGGCTGAGCACAAAGGTGCAGGAAAAGTCCATTTCCTGAGGGGCACATTCTGTGTCCGCGGGGCCTTTTGGTCTCCAGGACAGCGAAGAGAAGCCGTACGGTCAGCACAAGCAGAACAATGCTGTTTCTCAGAAGTCCTTTTGACATTAGCAAGGATCAGCACCAAATGGGGGTGGGGGGTGGTGGTGTTCTTCATATCTCTACATAGACAGACACCCCCCGGCCCAAATTCCTTGGTCAGCATGGCTTACAGAGTCTAGCATAAAAAAAAATTTAAAAAAAAAAAAATTTAAAAAGTCAGGCTGCTGGAGGTATTTTTTTTCCAGCCAGTCAGGCATCCGCTGACCAGCTTGTGACGGTAACCCATCAAAACTGCAGGTCGTTGTCTGTTATGGTAACTGGTCGTGCACCTGTCTTCACTGAGGTGGCAAACAAAGTATCAGTCCAGCTCGAGTTCTCTGCTGTTGCCTGATAAAGCCAGCAGATATGGTGAAACCTACAGAAGATAGAGGTAAGTGTTATTTCTGTACTACTGAGTGAGGATGTGGTTTAACAATGTAGTTAATTCATGTTTTTGCATATCAAAGTAAAAACATCACAAAATAAAATCAAAGCATTCTGCATTCAAGGACTCAATCTTTCTTGGTCAATAATATGAACTCATTAATTTTGTACATACACATATTTCATTACTTGCAATACAACAAAAACTCGTTTGAAAATTTCACAAATTCTGCAGAAGTAAGCATTCCTTTTACTGCTGTCTAAATCAATTTACACTGTCCTTGTCAATAATGTAAATGATGGGAGAACTTTGCATGTTGCAATCATATGCTGATGGAAGTATTTTCACTGCTTCAGCTGGGCCTGAACAGCATACATACCAACTAACTTACACTGAGGTGCAATGACAAAACCACCCCAACTCTACACCGTGTACCATCATGCCAAAAGAATGGTGCTGTAGGAAGCTTCAAACCTGGATTTTTGAGGTAATGTACCTGTGCTACTCGAACGGCACATGGTTCACCACTGCAGGATCCGAGTAACGTCAGGGCACTCCACAGCTTCACCAAGCCACTGGAGTGGGATTATATAATGTATGTAAAGGTTTCAGGAGGAGTCACAAAATTATCGTCCAATCTAAAACCTACATTCCATCTAACAGTTATGGCACTGACTGCCAAAACTTTCAATGACAGGCAAAATAGCCCAGCTTCATTCTTACACATCCCCATCCCAGTCTAACAATAGTAAACAGAAGGAAAAACGACTTTCAGCTGACAAATATATATTTGCCTCAACAAGGTGCAAGATCAAGGACAGCAGCCAGGAGGTACAACCCACATGATAAAATTCAGAGACAAGTCACCAGTCACATCAGAGTACCTGTTGTAAACCCGGAGTATTGCCGTCAGGGTACTTTCTTCGTATTTTAAAACATCAAAAGGAAAGGCAGCTCCAATCTACAAAATGTAAAAAGTTAAGAGTAGGAGTGCGAAATCATAACTAACGACAGACGGCTTGTTGACCGTTTACATTAACTCAAAATACACATCGCTAGTAGATGATCAATTAAATGCAGGTTTAGTTGGGTTAGTTATGAATTTTACCTCTCCATAAAGTTCCTTGAGAGCGTTTACGATCAACTGTTTAAACTGGGCAGCGTTGAGCTTGACGACTTTGTTGTCCAATATTCTGTGCAGACATGATTTCAACGCATTAGACTCATAATATTGTATATGAAGATATGCAATTAAAAGACTGATCTTATACTTACAAGTGAATCTTCATATAGTGGTAAACTGATGCGTTTTTGAATACAAGTCGCTCATAACTTGCAGGTTCGTCCATTCTTTCAGCACGCCACAATCAGTCTTTTTCTTGATCCGTCAGCTTGATAAACAAATAATCCTGGTATGTAAGTTTAGGCAGCTAGCTACATCACCTGCTCAGAATCTTTGAGGATTAGTCTGTCAATAACGATACAAGGTGAAGTTATTTTGCAACAGCTAAGAAGCGATAGCAATAATAACACTGTGCATCAGCAATGGTAGCTATCTAGAAAGCTCGGTTCAGTCTCTGATATACTTGTCAAAGGTCTAATTGCCTAATCAAAACAACACACCCAAAGCTGTTAGCAAGCAACACTACACTCCTTTAATTTACACATTCATTCCTGTGTTTTACCTCTACTTGTAAACCCAAAACAAGGCAAGATACGCTACCTTCCATTTACTGACGATCCTGCCAGAAAGTTATCTAAAATAAAAAATAAAATACAAAAAAACTATTTGCTAGGAGATAGAGATCCAAACTGGCGAGAGAAACAACTATGCAATGATCCCGTATATATTTAGATAGACAGTATTAAATTCGTAACCTTAAATATTTTAAAAGTTACTCACGTTATCATAAACTACTTCAAACTACCAACCACGCGTTTTACAGAGTAGCTCGAATGAGACGGCTGGTAAACCTACCAGAAGTTTCATTATCGCCATCTACTGTTGTGGAGTGTGAAAGCAGCTACGCTGTATTCATCATGAATGCGTGTCATTATTACTGCCACCTACTGAGTTGGAGGGTTGAATATGACATGGCTATATCTAAAATTCTTCTGACCGGTCCAATGAGGAAGAAACACTGTATTATCGACAAAAGCAATGCGCCAAGATAAAATATTAAAATGGAGAGCACAAACAACAAAAACTGAAATACGTTTGAGGTGGGTCAGTTGCAAGAATCAAAAACTGTACATGATTTATTGTGTTGAAACAATCCATATATTTTTCAAAGTTCTGGTAACTCTCTACTTTTAACATCTTAACATCAGTAAGTCCAACCCAAAATCCTAAATCTTTGGGTAAAGAATGAATCGAATCCAGACTGAAACGTTTTTGCTTTTCCATGAACTAACATTCCAGAATGCTTACGACAAATATTTAATTTCTTCATTATAACCGCTAAGACAAATTCCTTATGATTAAATGCAAAAATTATCTGAAAACCAACTGCAACAACAATAAAATAATATACGAAAGGTTGTTTCCATGACTACACTGACATCTGCTGGTAACTGACCCACAGTTCTAATTCTGAGCGAGTATTACAAATTTAGCTATATCAGACCATACTCAATTAAATATTTATAAATAGCCAAAATTGTAGCTCTGAGAATCAATAACACAGAAAATACTGGTATTGATATAATTATTATTGTCATATCATATATTACTCATATCAGTTGACAACCACACCATCACACAATTAGGCTGAGGCAAATAACCTTTTAATGGACCTCAAACTCATTCAATCATAAAATTATATACACAAGATATTACAGCATCAATAAATACATATTTTTTTTAACAATATTAATCAATAATCAGTCTCATATTTAGGTAGTTTCCTAATTCTTATTGTGCATCACCATAAATTACTTTATATATTACTTTTCTCTGTTGTGGTGTTGTGTGATACCTTTGTTTATGTTCATAAAGTCTTGTGTATTGCCCAGAAGTAATACTCTGTTCAGTGCCACATTCCATCAGAAGAGGTAACAGGTACAAAAACATATCCATATTTATTTTGAAGTAGTTCATCAAGTAAAAACATGATTAAAAAAATATGAGCATGATTTGTCATGATCCGTCATTCAACCTCTCTCCTGTTTGCAATTTTTCACTAATGATTGGACAACAAGGTTTCATGGCACCAAATATGGGTGGAACTACCATATGTTACCAGTGACTCATTGATTTGAACAAATCAAAGTTTTTTTACCATTGATGATAGCTACATTTTCACTGGCTGAATTAAGTCAGTGATTGACAGCCAACTGAAACTCCACATTTTGGTGTCATGACACCTCATTCACCCAACGCTAGTTTCTACCACCTCCTTTTTCAGGCTGATTTTAGACTGCCATCTCAAATGCAATTTTGCCATCCCATGAGAAAAAGACTGGAACTTGTCATTGTGGTCTAAAGAGAAAAATACCTGGTATCTGTTTTTTTTGGCATCTGAATTGGAATACATTTGTATGTGGGCTTAGATTCAAAATGTATCTAATCCCTGGCCATGCAAGCTGTGTTCAGATAATCAAACCATTTGTTTTGCTGTGAAGCAGGTTTTTTTTTTTCCCAGTGCCCCTTATGTGCCAAAGTCTGGCTGACATCATCCTAGTCACATAAGAACCTCTGACAGACATGGGTGTTACCATGACAACCACCTAGACAACAACAGCGGATAATCATTGTGCAAGCATGCCATTTGAATATGACAAATAACGTCTGAATACACCAAATCCAATGCAGGTGTGGGCAGTCAGGTGAAAACAATCGGATACAACGAAAAAAAATAGTTTAATTGTGTAAACAGTTGCATCAGAGAAAATATAACCTGGTACAAATGGAACTGTGTCATCAAATGGGTAAAGAGACTGGACTTTGTGGCCCGATTTAACGTGGCAATGGATATGAAAATGACTTGATTGTGTGTTCCATAAAAGCAGAGGCTGTGAAATTCAGTCTTAGGGAACCCCTGTGTATGTTGGCTTTTATACCAATTACAGTTGCAACTCCTGAATTATAACACGCCATTGAATGTCCTGTGGAACAATTGATTCTTCTAGTTAAAAAAGCTGAATCTCTTAACATGCTTTATGGAAGATGATCACTTCAGACCTGATTCATTTTGAAAATGACTAATTTATGCAGCTACTATTCATCAGGCAGGGTGCCTGTAGGGGAGGAACTGTATGCTGACTTCCTTTTCCTGCAACAACATATGCAGTATGGAAAATAAGCAAAATCGTTGTCATGTCAACCAGAGGAGTCTCAAACCTCAGCTCTCCTCCTGGAGTCAGCAGTTGGGAAAAAGACAAGAAAAACAGAGGAGAAAAAAAGTCAAAAACAAGCGATTAATTTATAGGCCGTCAGATGTGTCCCATGACATATAAATTCAAGCGAACACACGTCTTTGCTTCTTTCCACACAGCAGATTCACAAACAATTGCATACTGCCCATGTTGTTGGAGGATGACGAAGTCAACATACAGTTGGTTTGCGCGTCCACAGGCACCCAGCCAACCAGCAGTAGCTGCTAGAGAGTGAAGAGACCAATGAATTTACCCAGCTTAACCCCTATATTTCCCAGCAAGGCTGGACCAACTTTTGCCATAGCAGACCACCAGCCATAGCTTTTAATGGTGCAGGGGTCACGTTTTCTGCCCAGAAGCCCTTAGAAATATGAAATTCATAGACATGTATTTGATGTATTTGTTATACTGCCTATCCCTGAGCATCCCACTTTCCAGCCAAGTCAAAATTACAGAAACAGCCAGCATGAGACAGTCTGTCAAATTCAAAAATGAATGAAATAGTTATGGGTGAATGAAGTTTCATGCCACCACAAATGGGTGGAGCCAAAATACACTATGAGTACTTGACTGAGTTTAACCAATCATTGTATGTTACTGTGGGGAACAAAACCTTTTGATTTGTTTAAAGACAGTGACTGACAGCTCCACCCATTCCACCAATTGTGGAATTTTTTTAAACTCATTCTACCATCAGTGATGAAAACATACAAAAATGCACAAATACATTAGACAAGAAAATGCATGCAGAAATAAGCCAGAGGCAATAATAATGAATGTGTCACATTTTAAATAATTAGTCATTGTTATCATATAGATTCTTTGTCACAGTAAAGTGCCTGAAATTCCCTAAAATACTGTGCATGGACCCCTCCATACTGATGCCACCAGTATGCGGGAGGAGGGGAAGGAGGTTCCCTGAGAGATGATTGGGTCAAAAATCTAGACATCCTAAAATCGTATTTACAGATTACAAAGTGTGGGGTTTTTTTGGCCTCCAGGCCACAGGGGGAGCTGTCTCAGGAGAGCTTCTTGCTGCTGCCATTGCCTATGTTCTGCTGGGCGATGAGGAAGTCTATGATGAGGCTGGCGGTCTTGCGAGGCCGCTCCACTGGCACAGAATGTCCACAGTTCTCCAGCAGTTCCACCTGGCAGTCGGGGAGGGCCTCAGCTAGGACCGAAGCCCCAGAAACATCCACCACCTTGGGAAAGAGAGAGAGGAAAACTGGGGTGACCCCATTGAGCTACATAGGGGTTTCTTTATATTACATCTTGGAGTAGGGGTCCCCTTGCTGGGTCCTGCACAAGCCCAAATATATGAAGGTTTTTGTCAATAACATTACAGAAACAGAAACGTATTTCTCATTGCCCTGCAAAACCACAATGCAGAGAACGACTGGACCCAAGACCCAAGGACACGGCACCAATTAAAAATTTTCCCCAAAACTAAGAAAATACAGGGAATCCAACAACTGAAATTAAATTTTATGTATTGCTTATGTCCTGCACTCATTAGATCCTGATAAGGCATAAGGTCTGCTGTTTTCTTTTTTTGGTTTCTTTTTCAACCTTAAAATCATCCACCAATCAGCTAATTCAGACCAAAGAAACAAGGTGAGTTCAGTAAACTCCAGGTACTTTTATTAATGAGATCAATTATGCCGCTAAGCAGCAAGGAGAGAACCCACCTTAGCGCATGAGATTTTCTGGAGTGGTTATTTTTGTAGTTACCTGATCCTGTTTTCCCCAAATGACTTGAACTGGTGCTGTGATCAAGTGCATGTTTTCATGTAAGGAATATCTGGATGTCTCAGCTACTATCTCCATGAATGCTGCGGGGACGACAAAGATGGAGAGAGTGTAAAAATGAAGGAGAAGAAGAAAAGTGATAGGTAATGGTGGGGGGCAGTATTAAAACTGTTTGAATTAAAAGGTTGAAAGCGAGCAATATCTGAAGGTATTATGTGTTCAAGTGTAGATCTTAGTAATCGTTGTAAATTAGGCCATACAAATAAATGTAATGTTACATGCATTAGGGCAAAATGGCATTAACTAAAATGTTACCATACATGCTGTCGGTTGAACAGGAGAAAAAGAGACTATAGAATGAGGGAATACTACCAGAAATTTCTTTACTCTTGATTGCCATTAACAACTATAGATACACATCAAGAGAATTGTCATATAAGCACCAGATATATTGTACACACATGTCTGGATTTAAGCACGGAATCATAATTAATCTGTTACCATTGAAGTAACTGACCTTCTCGATAAAAGTCATTGTGAGGAATTCGAACGTCCACTAATCCCTGAAGAATCTAATATAGAAAGGGGGAAAAAATGGTAAAATATTGGTTTTTTTTTACATATTTACCAGATAATCCAGAATGAATCCATCCATTTATGTCACTGGATACACCAGAAGCAAATTAAGGTCAAGTAACCTTGTTCAACTGCAGCTGCTATGGGGAAATCTCTACTTGGACAATTAACCTCTGGTTTATAAGCTCAACGCCCCAATTAATTAATTAAACTACATTGCAACCTGTGAGGTACAAGCCAAGCTCCATAACAATTACAAATACATATTTGGTATACTTTAACCCTCTAGATCCTGGGGAAATTCCAAAGCTCTCCTGCAGCTGTCTCAGGTTTTTCAGTTTACAACCAAGGAAGAATAATTTTGCTCCAAATATCGGTGAAAACAGAGACATTTCTGTAAGTCGTGCAGTCATATCATTGGTGGTAATGTATTTCAGACAAATATCTGACCCAGTCCTAGTCATAATGGTGAGATAGAGGTAGAAAGGCTCTTGTTAGCACGTTAGCACGTGGGTATTTATTAGGAGAGAAGGCCCTGCCTGCTGAGGGATCTTGTAGCGGATGTGCGAGACCAGCTTTATCATCTCGTCCATCTCCCCGGACGTGGACGGTATCAGGGGTATGTTCTGGATGTTCTGGGTCTTCTCCAGGACACGCAGATGCTTGACAAACTTGCTTTCGTGGGGTTGCTTCAGACCTAGGGTCGAGGACAGGGCAGCAAGAGATGGGTGGTGGGGGGGGCAGGAGGTGTGGGGGGACATTGTATGGAAGGGAGGGGGGTTAATATTCCATAATTTGAAGTCAAGTTCAGTTTAAAACTTTATTATCTCAGAGGGGAAATTAAGTATGCAGCCAGGATCACAGAGTACATGCCTGGAACACTGTGTTTTCATTTTGAACAGTGCAATCTTTTTGACTGACAGCCTATTGTGGCTTAGACTAATTATTGGATTCAAGAAGCCCTTTTCTCCCCAGCTCTAATGTATGCAGTGCAAGGGGTGCACTGACCTGCAGGGCAGATAAGCGTGAGGCCGGACACTTCTGCAGGGTAGCGGGCAGCATAAACTCCGGCCACGTTCCCTCCCATTGACGTGCCCACCAGGTGGAACGGTTTCTTGTTCAGCCTGATACTGTCCACAAACTATTAAGTGAGTGCATTCAAGAATGTTAATGTCTCAAGAACATCAACTTTCCCCAACACAATTAAACTTTTTTTTTAATGTTCACCACAAATATTCACTCTTATTGGCTAATTATTATCCAGTGCACTATTACTATGACATTAACACACACTGAGAGCTCTATTTCAGCATAGCACAATTGCTGCTGTGTTGATATCAAAACTAAAGGTCAATGTCACCTGAGCGGAAGGTGACATCTACATAGCTACAAAGGTTACATTTCTACAACTGCTACGAAATGAATGTGGCCCTGACACAGATATCACACAAAATGTGGGCTTTCAAATAAACGATGCACCAAGTATTCAATGCAATACAGCTAGATTATTTTTTAATGCAACTGCGCCATTGCTTTGTACTGTCAAAACAGAGGCGTATGAATGTTCCTGCGTAGTCTGTGCCTGAATCCTGAAGGTGCTGTCTGAATGTGTGTGACTCAGAGTTGGCTCGGTGGCACCCAGCAAATTTTAAAACGAGCGAGCGGCTCCTTCGGCACACTGCTGCAGCGGACCCTGCATGACTGCTTGAGTCAGCAAAGATGTCTGCCACAGAACAGAGCATCAGAAACACAGGGCTGCGATGAATCTAACATTAACGTTACAATCTAACATTACTGGCTCTCCTCTTCAGTACAATCACCACACTGCCTCTTGGTTCTTCTTATGGTTATTCTTCTTCTTTTTATTATTATTACGATCATATTATTATTGGCCAAGCAAACTATTGTATTTTTTAATTTTACACCACTTTTCAAAAATGTTCATAATCCAACATGGATTAATGAAAACTCATCAAAATGTCTTAGCAAGCTCTGTACAAGCCAATTTGCTATGGCGCCAACTGAAAACATTACACACGGTTGAAAATGGGAACTTTGAAAGTCTCGACATTCAGTGCGATGAGTTAAATTGCAGAACACTCTGTTGCCTCCAGTTCTGCTTTACCTTCACTAGCCAGTAAAAAGTGTATTATTTGTCCATGTCCATGCGATATTTGTCTGATCCCATCCCACCTGCGATCACACACCTTAGTTCACCCATTTGAAGGCTTTACTGGAACGTTTTCGAGCTAAATACTGAGACAGCACAGGTGTTTCCTACCTGGTGTATCCTAGCAACCTGCCCCTCAATGGAGTAGTCAGCCGCATTTGTGCGGGAGGTGCCCTCGTGGCCGGGCATGTCGACACACACCAGGTGTAGGTGTTTCGGCAGGTACTGTGCAGACAGACACAAGGGACAGCCAGGGCATTAGTTTAAGATTACACTTACATTTAGGCATTTAGCAAATTCCTAGTGAGAGTGATATGCAACTTACATGGACTTATATTGAACCAATTCAAGTTCAGGTTAACAATGTCAGTGCTGAGGGTTGTCATGACTCCAAAGGGCCTGTTCAGAAACTAATGCTGGGCATTCTGAAGCAGTAATCTGTTAATTACCCTGTTAATTACCCTGGTATTAGCCATGATTAGAAAGACCAGCTTAAAAGCATTATGCACTTTCAAGGTAATTCAAGCTAATTGGTTTTAAACTGCTTTCATTGCCAGCTCTGATTGGATACAGGGCACTGTTTGACCTTTCCTGCCTCACCTTCTATGTCCAATCTGATTGGTGGCAGCAGATTTCTGGTAAGTGGATTTGATTGGCTGAGGATAACTCTGTCATTTCTTGCACCACGTTTAATGTAAGACTCATCATCAGCCAGACAAGCTTTGAGGCTCTGTCTGTACCAATGGGGCTATGAAGGTGGGAGGGGTTTACCACCGCCGAGATGCTCATTGGCCTGTCATTTGAGGCAAAGTGGGCGGCCTTACCTTGGCCACGGACAGCCACATGTCCTTGTGAGTGGAGAAACCATGCAGCATCAGCAAGGAAGGCCTGCTCCCTGATTTACCCCTCGTCGAGTAGCAGAAGCGATAGGACTCACAGTCCGTGTAGCACACCTGTAGGCCAAGGGCCCGCCTCCAGTACCTGGGAAACCATGACGACAGCGTTTTTACTTTTAACACGACACAGAACACAATGCAGCCAAAGTCAAGGCTGGATCAGGATTCCAGCACTTCAAAGGCTAAATGTTTACACTGCTCATTTACGATAACCTAATTAAGATTAGTGCTTTTTTCATGTTTTATCCACGTTTCCTCCCAATCTGGAATTCACAATCATATTCACAATCCACGCTCACAGCTACAGCTTCTGCTGTCAATTAAGCATGTGCTCTCCCCAGAATCACATGACGACATTACATGATACCTGTGTCCACTTACTTTCACAGGAGAGCTTTGTTTAAAGCAATCCCCAATGAGTGAGGCCAACCCCCCCCAAGGGTACCACAAAGGTCAGCTATGCTTCGCTCTGCAGGGCTGCTATCCACAGAATGCACTAGCATGGTCTGGATTTGATAACACACCATCCACTAGCGGTATGGTCATAACTATCAGTGAGAACTCGGGAGGTCACGTCCGAGTAAAAGCGCTGAGTATAAGTGATGAACTTAGAAACAGGAAAGTCGAAATTGTGTCTTCTTGGGAAAAAGAGGACATGATCTTTGCTTTTAAGAGAAGTTCCTCACAGGGTGACTCAGTGGTCAGCACTACACGCTTTGCAACAAGCAGGGGTCAGTTTTGATTCTCATCATGCCCTCTCTTTGTGGAGGCTGCTCTCCCTATGTCTGTGAGCAGGCTCTCCAGTTTCCCTCCACGGTCCAAAGACTTGCAGGTTAGGAAGATTGGACTTGCCAGATTGCATATTGATGTGTTACGGTTTGTCTGTCTGGCCCTGTGATGGGCTGGCAGGTCTGGCCTGTCCAGCGTGTCGTGTCTCACTGCCCTTACCCCAGTGTGTGCTGGGATATGCTTCACCCCCCCCACCAGGCGACTTGATTTGATAAAGTGATTACAGATAATTATAGATACACACCTATGCCCCAATCCCCTTCAACTCCCTCTTCCAAGGACACCAAAGAAGCACTTTGAACTTGAACCCCCCAACACACACACACACACACACACACACACATACATGCACGTGCACACTCACACACACACACACATACACAATGCCTGGAAGACAAGAAGGAGCACGTGGCTGCAGCCTGCCGCTCTGTGATTACATGGTTAAGACCAAAGGGCAGCGCGGCATGTTTGTGCTGTGCTGTGCTGATGCTCACAGCAGCGTTTACACAACAACACAGAGGCAGAGAGAGCGAAAGACAGAGAGAACTGAAGAGAGACAGGGAGAGAGAGCTGGGGAAGGAGACACAGAGAACAGAGAAAGAGACAGAGGGGGAGACAGAGACAAAGAGGCAACAAGGGACACTCTCCGGTGACCCCAACTGCTCAATAACTGGTTGATGACATCACAGGGCACATGTCACATGACATCACAGGAGAACATGTGCATGTCTGGGTTCTCCCAAACTGACAGCAGAAGCAGTAGCATTGAGCATAGCACCCATGCTTACCATTCAGCATTCCAGATCAGCAGACCAAGGGGAAAACCCATTTTAAAAACACGCACATTTTCTGTCAGTTAATCGGCCATAACCTGGTCCTTACCAGTAGTAGATTCTGATCAGAGCCGCAGGCCACAGCATGAAGGAGGCCAGAAAAGCCAGGATGGGGATGGCCAGGGTCCCACCGGCGATGAAGAACATGTTCCCCATTTCCAGGTCCATCGTCCCGCCTCACCTGGCAGCTCCAACCAGGTGAAAACTCAATGACAACAAGGCCAACTTTGTTTGCTCATCGTACAGTGCAATAAAAGTCCAATCACAACAACATAAAAGGGTCCTTATAAAACAGTCTTTAGTCAATAAATGCTGTCCTTAAAAGAAAATCCACAGGCTGAAAACCATAAATGTTTATAAAATGGCCCACAGCCTATGGCATCTGCTGTATGTTTTCGGCTGTCTGTTTCTTGCAGTCCTATCAACACAGCAAAAATACTTAATTCAGTGAATATTGTCTCGGTGTCAGCCACAGTTTAGAAAGACTAAGATTTTTTTGCAATGCCTGGCAAACTGGGCAGGGAAAATGTGTCCTTTCTTGACAATTATTCTTTTGGTAAAGCGAGTAAAAAACAAATCACGCATCTCTCCAACAAAATGACAGCAGTGTTCTGCCAGATTTGGAAGAGGGAGAGAGATGTAAAATCACACAATACTCTTATATGTCCATGTTTTGCAAGTGTCTATTTAATTCTAGGGGACTTTGAACATTTTAAATAGACCAGGAGTTTAAATAATTTTAAAAAAGCAAAGCGAAACACATGTAACACAATGTGTGGCTAAAAGGAAGCTCTTAGAGGCCTACAATATATGGAATCAACTGAATGGTAGTGTAGTGATTTGGGCCATTTTTCTTCCGAGTCAGCAGGCGATTCAGGCTGGAGGAGAGGAAAAAGGGCCGATTCTGTAACCCTGTGTCCTCCTGTTTGATGCCCTCCTGAGCAGCCGTTAACGTGACGCTACGTTCGCGCTGTCACCACACACACATACAGCCACTCTGGCGAGTGAAGCACTCAAAACAAGCCATGCGTGAGGACCGGCCTGACACCAAACCACAGCCGGGACGTCAACGCCAGACTCTCTGACACACAGGAGTTCCTTGGCCTGAAACCAAGTGCTAAGCCCCCCCCACCCTGGCCATCACCCCCCCCCACCCCCTCTCCTTGCTGCAGTCCAGCACTAAGCAGCCAGTATAAACTAGGCCTTCCCCCCAGGGCCCAGTGCAGAGGATGGGGGGGCAGAGAGCTGTCGCACCAGGAAGGTACCTAAAAAAAACCTCCAAAGAGACACATGCACAGAAAATCGGGCAGAATCAGTGACAAGGATAGCACTCCTTGTGTTTACGTTTTTACGTTTGGGCAAGCGCTGAGCAAGTGCTCTTAACCCGGTGTGTTTACCAAAAGCGTGCAAAAAAATATTCTACTCTGCGATGGGCAGCCCTGGTCCTGGAGTGCCACAAACATTTCTGGTTGATATTTCCTATTGTAAGCTCAAAGTCATTCACCATGGTTTTCTCCTTTCCATGGTTTTCTGAGTGGACTGAGAGGATGTCAGTTAACTAAATACATTAATTTTTTCAGAACAAAAAACTTTCTTTTCTTTTTTGGTCTTTTTATGTCTGTTTCTGCAGCAAGCCAGACTTGTTAAAAAAAAAGCTAGCACAAAGGACCACATGCATTGATTTAATTTCGGGAATAATTGTTGAGAAAATGGAAAATGCAGATGTGGATCACTATTCTATTCAGCACTCTGTTCGACTGCAGCACAAACCAGGCTGATGCAGCATCTTCCTGGGAGACAAAGCTGCTCAATCTATTTATGAAACATATAAATAAACACCCAAGATGCAAAAAAACAAAGCTTTTTTTTTTTTACCTTATATGTATCGATATTTTCTTCACCCTAATCCCACCCCCATTTCATTACATCACTCGAGGGTAACACAGCTTGAGGGTAACCAACAACCGCTCCTGAGAAGCTACTGGTTTCTGTTTTCATCTTGACATCAGCAAACATGTCATGCCGAAGAAGCCAGGAGTGGAAAGTGAAATGTGTAATCAACTGTTTTAGTTGAAAATGAAGCGTAACAAACAACAAACATTTGGGCACCCTGTCGCTCCCCAGGACCCAGACCTGGTACCTCAGCTCGCACTATTTCTGACAAAATCTTTGTGTGAGCAAACTGCAGCGTAGTTTACGTAGGGCACGTCACCTGACACATAAATAAACACAAACAGCTGGAGCCCCATTTGGGGAACGGTTTGACAACACGGACCTCGGGAAGCAACCGTAAACTCACACTGTTAAGAGTGTGCAGCTGTCCCGGCTACATCACCCTCAACACAAGAACGGGGACAGGTTTTCACCTGACTGGCATCTTTAGCGCCAATGTTCTTGTGTGGATGGATTTGCATTTGTGTGTTTGTTCTTCAGTGGTCTACAGCAACAACAACCATAACTTCATCATTGTCTGTATGAAGCTAACCGCACATGAACTGGATACACATGGAAGCTGAGCACTCAATGCTTCAGAATTTGAAGCAGTTTGATGCATTGATGGGGGAATAAGGTTTCACTGAATCGAACATGGGAGGAGCTACTATAAAGTAGTCAATGAATTGGACCAATGACCACATTTGTTGTGGGGAGAAACATTTTTCATTGGTTCAAACAAGAAAATGATTGACAGCAGCTCAATCCCAAAGGGGTTCATGAGACCTCATTTCAACCATGGCTAGTTTGATGATCCTTGATCTTGTTTGGAATTAGTTACAAATGGAGATAATTAGTATAATAACTGCATTTAATAAATCAATTTTGAGAGGATAATGTAAACATCAGTGTAAACATAATCATACTGGTTTTCATGCAGGCTATTTCTGGAGTGGCTACATCAATAGATCAGAGCCAGTTTAGTTTTTTGCATCTTTTTTTGTAAACTTTGCCTGCTCTGTAAATGGCTTTTTTTGATACAAGATGGAGCTTAGAGCATTTGCGTGATCCCTCTCTCAAAAACAACTGCAGCCCAGCTCTGACGTTCCGTCCGCGAGTTTATGTAATGCTAAATACTGCTGGCTATAGGCTAAGTTGGTTGCAGCGCTTATCAGCTGCAGTTTTCTGTACGACAACATTAAGACTTGAAGACTCTACCTTAGTAATACTTGGGACATCTCTTACCTCACGTAACGAATCAGTCAAAGTTCAAAGTCAATGTCAAGCAGCGAAAGTTTATCTCTGCCGTGTTCCTGCGTTTTATTCTTAGGCTTTAAAAAAAGCCGATTGCCGTTGAAGGTGAAACTGAAGAACGCTCTGACTATAATTTTTTATTTATTTAATTTTCTTAGGTTTGATGTACGATGTGTATTCATACTTTTTATGTTGGGTTACCTGCCAACATCTCACAGAACAATCTGCATATTTTGTAGAAGTTAATTTCTTTATCAATTCGTCAGCCCCATCCACGAAACTAGGACCATTTGTTATAGCAGTAACAGCTAAAACGCAACGCGTAATATCGCTACACACCTCAAATAATTCTAAATATTTCGGCAAATAATCCAACACTCCCTGCAATGAGTGACTCTTCTGTGTTAATTATGCATTATGAGCAAATATACAAAACATACAGCAATATTATAAGTAATGTTGACAAATTTGTTTCGTCCACAGTTGCAATAGCCTCAACATAATGGCTGGAATGTCCAGAAATGACAGGACATTAGCAATAAATTCATGTAAAAAATTGTAAATAATGAATATAAAATATTTACTCTATATTAAAGCATACAATCTGTATTTTCATTTTAATGCAGAGACAGGAAAAGCTGTTAGCATAAAGGAACTTTGTTGAAATCATCAATTACAATTTTACCATGTTGACCAAAACTGAACGCATAACTTCCCATGTATAGAAAATAAACAATATCTTAGTTTACAGTACAATAGAAACAGTTGTTATTGTTTCCTCGATCAACGATTTACAGTAGCAGAAACTGTACAACAATGTAACTGCAAAGCGCTTTTCATACAATGGCTAATGTTACTGTACGGTATTATTTACTACAGTATCAGTTACGTTGCTGTACATTACCTCAGTATCCTCCTCCGACAATGAAATGAAAAACCTTCAAGTTAGAGATCCAAGAAGAAGCGACAACCTTTAAAATGTATGTCTTTAAACCGACATATTTGGAGCTCAAGTCGATTCAACCCTTTGGGTTAGCAGCAGCATTTGCTACTGAAATGTGCAAGTGAGCGTGACAGCGCATTTAAAGGGATGTTAGGGGCCGTACGTCCCGAGTAAATTATTTCGCCGACGGAAATGTGCGTCATGTAGCCCTTAGTAAAATTTTCTTTGATGACAAGCAAAATGAAAACGCATTAAGGAAAATAAAAAGGATTGGCACGTGGAAACTGTGATCATTACAATACTAAACATTTTTCATGTCTGTGCACTTTGTGAAAACTTAAGCAGTATTATGTGTCTTATAATGTTATCTGTAAATATACTCCAATAAAGGGGCTCTAAACAGCAGCAAAAGAGGGGTCTTTGCGCTTCATCATAGAGGAGCTAATTATTGATTAGTTATTGGTCATTATTCATTAGTGGACCAAACAGTCCACAGATGAACCGTTTGGTACTCTAAAATGTTTCATTATGATTTAATTTAATTATTGTTTAACCATTTATATGTTATCAAATGGTTTGTTAATGGTTCTACGGGTTGCTTACAAAGGTCCGTATTATTATTACTTTAAAAAGAACCCCAGAGGAATATTTTTCGTAGAGTGTAGGCATATGGCACTGTGGTTGAAATGCATGCAACATTTCCATTATCAGCTATTTCAAAAGGAATTGCACAATTTCCGTAGATTGAGATATCTCAAACTTTCGAAGACATTGGCTGTACTGTGTGAGTATTCTGTCCACTATGTCACCATCAGAGCACATTGCAAAAGGGGCAGATCAATGCACAGGATGAAAAAACGATTTACAGTCAGTTTCGAGGTTTCAACATTGACATTTGTTAGCAAACTGGTTTAACCTCTGTTGACGAACCTGCAAAAAAGTCTATAGAAGTAACATCACATAATGACTCAAAGGAAGTTAATAATTTAATGACTCACTATAGTGGATTAATAAGGAATTATTCATCAATAAAGAGTCTTTGTTATTTCTTCTTGTATTTTCTCACGGATACAGTACAGAAAAAGAAAAAAAAACATTCCAAAGTCAATTTCCCTTCCTTTTCGTATACACTTTCACATTCCGCTTGTATTATATCTCAGGGTCCTCTACAAATTGTGTTCGTAATGCACACCTGCGATGCCACTGACATTTGGTCTCGTTCTTATGAGAGTGGGCTCACATGAACTCTGTTTGAGCCAAAATAAGCACTGAACATTTTACTTTTTGTACCCAACCCTGCGCAATTCTCTGGTGCGTACATGTCAATATAACCGCTGAGAATACAAAAGCTTAAATTGCTGTCGGCAATGGTCGCCCTCCATTTGAATCGTGTGGTTCTGTGTCCTTTATCAAATCAGGAAGCATCAGTTCAGATATGATAAAGGGGGTGTCTGTTAAACTCATCAGGGGAACGGACGCATTTCTGATCGCTAAGTATGCACAGGAAGTGTCCGTACTCACACCATTGTTCAGAACCTGTGTAGCTGTCGGGATGAAGTTCTCTGTTCTGCTGCTGGCGCTCGCCTTCCACGGGGTATTATCACTGAAAATATGTTCTTTCAACATACAGTCCTTTGGAGAGAGCAAACTTGCAAAGCCAGATACCCTGGACGTAATTGTTAAGGTAAAGGTGTAAAAAACTTTTTCCAATCATTTCGTCCTCTGTGTGTCATCACATGGGGCACTTTACACGGTAACCAATTTGATTAGTGGCTATTCTGAAAGAGTATTTATAACAGTGTCACGCTGCATTCTTTAACTCTGGCGAACTATTTTTTTGTGTTTGAGTATCTGGCAACATGAATACCTGCGGGTCTGGAATCTTTGTGGCACGAAATGATAAATCTCATGTAGCGTTTCAGTTAAATTTTTGTCTGAGAGAAATAATGTCGATTTTCGCAACTGTCAGTCTGCCCTAAGGGGCGTTACTCTGGTATCGTTTATGAGGGAACGAAATATATTTTTTGTTCAGGTTGCCCCCAACGTGGCCTCATGTTTGTCTACAGTGCAAAAGTAAATACTTTTGTGATTAAAAACAAAATTCCTATTCATACGACGAATTCAGTTACGCTGAGTGAAAAGACACACTTCGAACCCATCTCTGAAGACTTTGACCTTCACTGTGTTGACTTTCTTTGAACAAATTAATTTATATGTGCGTCATGTAATTTTCGGTAAAGTTGCTGCTTGAGGTTGTGAACACATAGAATCACCAGGTTTATTTAATAAAAGTTGTGTTTTCGCTGATCGTACTACATTTTGTCTGCTTTACCTCATGATCATATTTTTAATGAACAAATACAATAAACTAATTTTATGCATTTACTGTTTCTAATGGGGACGGCCCGAATGGGATTTTCTCATCATAATAAGTTGTTATGAAAGAGTTCAGATCATTTTCTCATAACAGGAAGTTAATAATGCAATAATTGTGTTTGGTTTTTTTTTGTTTTTTTTGGTCATTTAAACCTATGTCAACCCTTTGATGTATTCACTTAGCGCAGGACAGATGAAACTGCAAATGAGTCTCTGAATTAAGGAACTAAGTGCTGGTGAAGTTCTGAGAAAAAGACACTTGAACTAGGGTCCTTGTTTTTGTTCTTCTCGCGAGGTTCACACAGAACATTTCATTTCCTTAAAACGAAGTTATGTTAAAACACGAAGTGAAAATTAATGAACTTATTTTAAATAATCCTGGGACACATTTAGCTTCCAAATATAGGGAAGACGTAATTTTTTTTTCTCACGATAAGTTAAACTAAAAGACTTGTTCTTGTTTCGCAGTGCATCACGCGCTGCGACATAACGCTGGTGATGGAAATAAAAGATGCCAAAGAACAGGCATTCCCACAGCTGATGAGCCACCTGAACAGGTAACGATATTAATCGTCGATGTAATAAAAATAATCTCCAAGAAGATCATTGTTAGGACGTTGAAAAACCCGTTTTAAGTATCACATAATTACACACGTGGCAAGTTTTAGTCATTTGGTATTAGACAAAAGTATTAGTGAAGAAATGTATCACGGTCACAGAGACATGAAACATTGTACACTGCTGATCATGAATGAAACCAATTTTACTCATGCATCAAGATAAAAATGGCGATACGAGGTTTTCTCGACCTCCACATGACGTCACAAACACCTTAAATGAAGGGCCTCGTTAAAATAATTTAATGTTCTAAATGGTACGTTTGTATTTCCCACAGCGGCTCCAAACGCAAGACCGATGAGTACAGTTACATCATCAGCGAGAGACTGGGAAGGAAGTCATACAAGGAGCAGTATGGCTTCATCTACAGGTACCGTGCGCCAGGATAGTGTAGCCCGTTACTTGGAACCGCAGTGACACGCCCAGTTCTATGTTTGCCCGCCGCTCATTCTGCATGCGTGTATACACCACGATAAGCACCTGAAAGAAAACAACTGCATGATAACATATACGACCAAACAAAGCTATCTGCACTCAGATTGATAGTTTTGGCAAACTTCGAGGAAGAAGTGTTCTCAAGAAAAATCAATATAAATAAACTGACATAAGGGTCACTGGTGAGTGTTTACTACATTCTCTTGATGAATGAAAGTATTATACTGATACAGGGCAAAGAGAGAGGGGTCAACATGAGGGGGGTCTGGGAGGTCCAGGACCTCGGTAAAAAATAAAAATGTAATTAAAAAATGTTCCCTTCTGATGAATGTTGTTATGGTCCTTTGCCTGGAGAGGTTCTCCCTGGCTCAGTATTTTTTCTACACAGTTTCTCTCTCAGCTTTTACTACAGCCTCTGTTATTGTCTTATTGATTATCAGTCACATTGTCTGCTGTATTGGTCCTGTTGGTTTACCACTTCAAGTACCACGTGAAAGTTTGTTAACACCTTTGGGGTAGTCTGTATTTTCACTTATGTTATACTGATATCATATTATATCTCCATTAAAGTCTCAATTAGAAAGACGTATCTGATTGGAAATGGAAAAAATGTAAAAAAAAAAAAACATAAAATGCACTCGGATTATTTATTTGAACAGAATGATTCTACATGCAGCATCTTTGTGTGCAAAGTATGCCAAGTTTTACATTCAGCAAGTAATGAAACCTGCACAGCAATGACTTCAAGTAAACACTTCCTGCATCTATTCATCAGCGTAGCTAATGTCAGTGGGTATTCTAGATTCTAGATAGCTTCTATCTACTTTGAGCAAGTTTATCTCATTCTTGTGAGCAGCACTTCCTCCCTCCTGATCTGAGGACGTCCTTGCAAACGTGGTGTGTTTCACGTTCTGCCACAACATTTGAGTACAGTTTAGGTCCACATTTGACTTGGAACAATCCTAAACATAAATATAATTCTTCGTAATGCATGCTTTATATAGACCTGTTTGGATATTTAGAATAGTTTACTGTCTACAATACCCTTTTTTTTTGGCAAAGCATAGCTCACAGTCGGGTGATCTGACACCAGAAAAAAAAATGCTGAATCAAGGGTCTTTCTGTTTCCAGAGAAACCAAGCAGACCAAAGTCATTGCTCCCTCACCACCATGCTTACTGATCAGGACAGGGTTCTTCCATAGGAAAATGTGTAGCAAAAAAGTTCACCAAAAAGTCTTTTTCTCATTTGGGGCAAACAAGTTTTAAGCAGTTTTATTTTTTATTTTACCAGTTCAGAGAACATTCTTGTGGAGATTGCAAGAAGAACATTGTCTGGAAAGGCAAATCAAAGGTAGTTCTTTCTGACAGCAGTGAGAGGTGTCTTTTTTTTTTTTTTTCGAATGACACGCTGTCTTCCTACAGTAAAACCCCATCCTCGTTGCATAACATGGTGGTGGGACTCTCATGGAAACGGTGCTGCTTGGTTGCCTTTGGACCTGGACAGCTTGCCAGTGTAGAGAGAGCCATGAATGTGTCTCCAATGTGTCTCTGAATTTCCAGACAGATCTGGGGCAGTCTGTAGTCAAGTGGCTAAGGTACACGGCTGGGATACCCTAGGCTGGTGGCCCAAGCCCCAGTCGAGCCACAGCAAGAACACCATTGCTGTTGGGCCCTTGAGCAAGGCCCCCAGCCCCACATTGCTCCCAGGGGGGATTGGCCCTTGGTTAGCAACTAACCATAAATGGTTTGGACTAAAAAAGAAAAGAACATCCGCTAAATGACTGTAATGTAATCTACAACAGAGTGCATTGAGAGGATGTAACACTGTGTAACACTGCCAGAGTGAAAGTCAAGACCTAATTTGTGTTAAAAGGTTGTAGCAGATCCTGAAACCATTCAAGGAAGTCCTAAAATGACAAAGCTGAAGCAATTCCAGACAAGCATGAGATTAAATAGCTGAAAGTGCTGAAATGGCGTATGTGAGACACTGATAACCAGTTATAAGGAAATGTTTGCTTGAAGTCATTGCCACTCAAGTAGGTGCCAACAGCTACTGAATGCAAATATACACATTTTTTTTCATACAGGGGAATTTGATATTTAGTTATTTTGGTTAATAACTAATCCCAAGGGCATCTTATTTTTGAAGCTTTACATTAAGTAGGTAATTGAGACTTTGGTTGAGGCTTTGGTTTTGAGCATGAATATGCTGTCATGAAAAAATAAATCCAATCTTATACACATGACTAAACTATTAACTTTAAATACATATTTTTTTATTCAAATAAATATTTACACAGCATTTTAAAGGAAAGAGACATCTTAATAGGAACACTCAGTTCAGCCAGCTGACATATTATAATGAATCATGCAATCATGACCCCAGGTTGTGGGAGGAAGTCATTTTTGAAGGGAAGATAAATTTAGTTTGGGAGGGGAAAAAGATGGGAAAAAATTTTACATATACAAAAATATGCGCAAATGTTCTGTTATGATCTCAGACGCAGACTGGTGTCAGTGAAGGCCAGTTATCAGTACCCAGACGCACACAGCGAAGATGAGGAGGCGTTCTCCCGTAAACCCTTTGTAGTGTGGTTCTCATCTCCCAAAACAGGTAAATCTTCAACCAAGTTTTTCTACTACATTTCAGGAGGGCCTTTGTAGAGACACCTGACTAACTGTTACAGCCGGGGATGTTGCTAGACTTTTAGCACTACTGGGGCACAGGCCCCCAGTACCCTCAAGCTCACACCTGCAATTTATGATACATTTCAACAAACTAGTTATTTTTCATGATCTTTTTCTGGGGCACAATAAATTATTGCTGGGGCATGTGCCATCCCTTTTTATAGCCAGATGAAAGCTTTCATAATTTGGAATAATAATATTTACGTTCAGCGTTGTGCAAGTCATGGTCAAGATCTACTTTTCATTGGGACGTTGCGGCAGACCTGAAATGAGCGGCTCACACACGGATGTCAGTTGGATAAATTCTCTGTAAACAAGATCAAGATAAAATGGTGCTTACTGGAGGCCTAGCCACGTACGTTTGCACACAAAGGATCGGATGGCCTGCAACCCCCTGGTCTAGTCAGTGAGGGAAGAAGGTTTTAATAACTGAACTCTTCCCTGACTGAACAGTGTCCAACATGCAGAGATCATTGGTATTTTCATTCCTGGATATGGATTGTTTTAGGAGTCGATCAGAGAATCTATGCTCCCATGCGCCTGTCGTTAATTCCATGTATGGAGCTGTCTTACGTCTGGACTAGGAACGTTATCCAAGCATCAGCTGTGATCTCCAGGAACAGCAGGCTTCACTTGTGTGTTACAGAGACTTGAAAGAACCATGCATGATATCCAGAGGAATCCAGTGAAAAGGAAATCTGGATTTAAAATTTAACAGGTTATGATACATATCCACAAATGTATAAATATGTTTCAGAGAAGGTCTGTAATGTTTTTAGCATTTCAAACGCAGGTAAATGCACCCCCGGACATTGACTGTTTTCATCGAGTGCTGAATTTATACTCTCTCTCTCTGATCTAGCCGTTAAGGACTTTGTGATAATTCCCATACACACCACTCCTGAGCTGGCGGTGCGAGAGATCGATAAGCTGTACGATGTCGTCCTGGACGTCAAAGACCAGTGGGCCACAGCAGAGGTGGGCTTGGAGCAGTGGCAGTAGAAAGACGTTCCGTGATTGGTGGAGCTGCAACGAAGTGGCATTCACCGACTTCTCTGAACCAATCAAAAAATCTTTGCACTCCACAACAGAGTCAGAATATATAAACCATCTGTTTTATTTTAAAATTTCCCAAAAATGAAAAACCATCCTATTTTTTGAAAATTACTGTCCAGTTATTGTAGAAGTCTATGGTGAGGCTCATCACAGAAAATTAGGGGGTGAGCTTCTTGAAACTCAGCAGTTTCATTACTCTCTAGCGGTCTCTCCTGGCCAGACCTGTAACTGCAGGTTCATGACCTGATTATACTGACTTCATGCTCCTCTGATGGCTGAGGTAATATGTGACTGTGAAAAATTGTGATCGCTCACAGGTACCATGGAGGAAGTTAGCACTTAAAAGTGCTTTTGAATTCCACCGATATTGGTAGTTGTGTGTTCACAAAGCATCTCAGAGTGAGAGTGTTGATGGAAAATCCAGTTTCTCCTGTCCATATCCTATCCCTTATCAATTATGACATACAAGGCAGAATTTTCACAAAAAAAAAAAAATCCTACATATGGGACAGTATTTATAACCGTTTCAATCTCAGATCAGGTTTTCCCTGGCCATGTCCTCAGCTAAACCATTACAAGATAGAAGGCCGAACTGATCCTAGATCAGCTATTCTGAGAATAAAGATGGATCCTGGTTATATTCCCCCATCCCCAGCTCTGTTTCACATCCCCTGGTCTGTCCGCAGAACCTCGTCATCATGGGGGATTTCAACGCTGCCTGCGGGTATGTCCCGAAAAAGCAGTGGGGCAACATCCGTCTCCGGTCAAACAGCAGCTTCCTGTGGCTGACCGACGACAAGGTGGACACCACGGTCAGGGAGACCACCAACTGTGCCTATGACCGGTGAGGCGTCCACAGCTCCCCTACCAGACAGTAGACTTTGGTTGACCTCTGACCCCTGACTCCAGTGTTTGTGCTTTGAAGATTCATGTTAGCCTTTTATCCTGTTGTTTGTATAATCTGACTGACTGATTGACTAACTAACTGACTGCTTGTCATCTCTGAATTACCGACTGTCTGTTTGTAACATCTGATTTACTGACTGACTGACTGACTGACTGACTTGATTGATTGATTGATTGATTGATTGATTGACTGGTTGTTTGTCTGTCCATCTGTCTGCAGGATTGTGCTGCATGGACAAAATATGATCCAGGCTGTCAACCCAGCCTCCGTGGAGGTGTTTGACTTCAAAGAGGCATTTGGACTCACCGAAGAGGAGGTCAACATTTTCACTTTCATTTCCATTTTAATTTATCCATGTGTATATTATTTATATTATATAGAATTATAGAAATTATATTGTAAAGAATTTAAAAAATATGTTTACACACACTGATGTGGGAAAAAAAGTTTATTGTGAAGCTGACTTATGCAACTTTATGAAGAAACAAGTTAAAGAACAGAAGCATTTTTCCAAAATGGCAGCATCCTTCACTTGCATGTGCAGAAACCTTGCATTCAGCATTCTGAATGCTGAGTGTCTGTCTGTCTGTCTTTTTCAGGCCCTGGCCGTGAGCGACCATTTCCCAGTGGGCTTCACTGTGAGTGCACCGCGGAGGAAGAGTGGAAGGGGATAGAATACCTGAGGTTGCCTAGGCAACTCCTGCTGGCCCAAATTTGCCCCCCCACAAATTCAGTCGCTTCAAAGTGGTTTTTCCTACAGCGTAATCACCTTTAGGCCCTGCTCCAGCTCCCTTTAGAGAGCGTCGTTTTACCCTTCTTCTTCTCCTCCAGCCCCAGAACTCAAACGCTGCCATGATTCAAACAAGCAGCGGTCACAAAAATTAGCTCGCCAAATTCTTCCCATAGAGATAAAAGTGTAATGCTCAAATGCCGTTGGAAGTAAAACTTAAGGACAAGTGTTGATTGAATCCTGGCTTTAGTTTCCCAAAATTTGCCAAGTTGTGGACTTTCAAGACAGACTCTATTTTGACTGCCCATACTCAAGTCTTGTCCAAACACAATAAAGTCAGTTAAAAATTAATACAGCAGTGTGGGGTGTAACTAGATTACTGTGTTCCCCCATATTTGAAACAGACTCCATGTAGTTTTAAAATAAACAGGACCGCAGTTAGTCAAGGTTGTGCTCTACTTTGACCATTGGACCCTGAGTTTGAAACAGATTCCTCTGTGTTCACTGCTTATCATATCTGGATGTTTACAGTGGATTTCCAGACCCAAAACAGAAGCATGTCATCATAAAAATGATCTCTGAATGATTGTTTTTCTGACTAAATGGCTCATTTTAGCCTGGGGTGGGTCCTTACACGGGAGCAGAGCTAACTGGGTAATGTGAATCCGCTAACCAAGCCACTCAAAGCATACCAGGATATGATGAGTAATGGACATGGAGCTGAGGCATGAATCTGGTGAGACATGAACCTGCTGCCCTATAAACAAACAGGACCACAGGCCAGTGCCAGCAGACAGAGGGGGTCAGGAGGCTACTCTGCTCGTTAATTATGAACCTGTGGACTCAAGGTGTGTGTTTCACCGTTGCTAGGAGACCGTTGCCCCTAGCGCTGTGGCCTTTGTCTCCTGTAGCTTTTTTTTTTTTTGTTTTTTAAACTAGGCTCTTCCTGCTTTCTTTTCAGCTACTCCAAATATTGGATTTTTACTGAAATCATGTGACTAAAAAATCTGTATTGCCAAATCAGAATTTGCATTATGTAATTAAAAGGAATGATAAAGACAATCATTAGTATCTCAGAATTATAAATAAAATAATTATTATTACTGAAATAATTTTGTCTGATGGCTTATCATTTACAAGTCTCCTACACAACGCCCATGATGTCTCAACAGCCTTTTGGTGTATAGTTGAAGTTATGTTCTCAACAGCTTGATTCAAGGAATATTAATGAAAAATTATTTTCTTTGAAGACAGCCACAGATGGGGGTTCTGCAGTTCGCTACCCCAGTCGGTCAGTCGGAGAGGGAAAATGAAAGATCCCGTTCCTGGCGTAAAACGTGTTTCTGACGATTCCTGACCTTCCGTTGGCAGGGGACCTGTATTCTCTGTCGTAGTCACCTGTTCAAGAGAAAAGGAAAAACTGTCACTGACTGAATTCCAACTCCTCCCACACATTATATTCTTCTTTCAAAGAAAAACATAATGCTCTGCTTATGAAAATACAGGCCAGAACATGACTGCAGATTGAATGTCTCTAATTACAATACAGCTACAGTTTAATTTTTTCTTCAACGCCACATGACTTAATTTTGCAGTTTATGACTTTAATTGCTGTATGTGTTTTACAGTATATATTAATGTATTTACATTTGTCTAGTTTATATACAGCAAATCGTTGATGGGCAAACCCATGCCAGGCCTCAGACAGCAGGACCGGGCCGGTACGGTCGCCGCGGTGACAGCATCTCACCCAGTCTCCAGCCGTAGTCCCAGGACGACAGGAGGGGGAAGTCAAACTTCTCCTCGGGGCCCTTCTGCACCCGCCTGCGCAGGTACAGGTGCCGGCCCCGCCCCTCCTTGGAGAAGCCCTGGAAGAGCGCCTCTTTGGTTTGGGGGGAGACCGGCCTCATCAGGGGGGCCTGGCTGAGGGGCCGGTCCGTGGGGGGGGCCGCCGCTGTTGCCGCCTCCTTCTTCCTCTCAGGAGGGGGGGGCTTCACCACAACAGGGGGTAGGACTGTCTTTGGGGTGGAAAGCTTAGGGGGCGAGGCTCCTGTAAACAGATTATTATTATTATTATCATTATTATTATTATTATTAGTAGTAGTAGTAGTAGTAGTAGTAGGACTAGTAGAGTTTTTTGATATCATAAATCATAACACATTTTCTTTGTATTGGATTTTTCAAAAATATGAACAGTGCTAGGAAGCTGAATATTAATAGATAGTGGAGAAAATGCAGAGGCATCACACTAAGGAATAAGTGCACAACACTGAGGGGATGGGCTGTGTTAAGATCCCCTCCGGGGGGGGCAGTGCAGCTGGGAGGCCCTGTCACACTCCTGCTCCCCAGGAATGACTCTGCACTGGGGCTCAGGATGGTCAGATGCCTAACTGAGGAAGGCCTCAGGAGAAACTGGGTTAGTCTCAGCTCCAGCTGGTCTCTCTCTGACAGAGCGTATGGAGAACATTGATTTCTTTTCAACATATGCTACATGTGCTTTGCAACATATGTAATCTTGTTGGTGCCCTCCGATTCCTAAGCGATCTCTATTCCAGTGGCCCAGAGGAATTTTGGCCTGTGCCTATATTTATTACAGTACAACTGCTAGAGAGTTTCCTAGCCCTGGATAGCCTGCCCACACAAAATTTAATTAGTCAGAAGCAGTGACTAACCAATAGATTAAAAAGATTGAGGAGAACATAAGCAGAAACCGGGCACCACTGCGCCACAATTGGTACACAAAACACAAACGGTATTTCCAGGCTCGCAAGGGTGACCTGGCCTACCTTTGGGCTCCCGGAGGAAGGGAGGTTAGTGGGGTAGTCGTCTCCGTATTTAATTTTCCACGCCATCCGGGTGTAGGCCTCCTTCTCGATCAGCTCCCTGTAGCAGTTCTGGTTCTGAGTGGTCAGCAGGTTCCTCATCCTGTCGGTCCCTCTACTACCTGCTCTTGCTAAACCTGTGAGAGTATTCGCCTGTTGATTTCAAGCAAGAGGTCTCGCTCCCTCCCTTCTTTCTTTTGGCAGGAGAGAGGAAGGAGGGGGGAGCAGCGCCAGAGAGGTAACCACTGACACCCACACCCAGGAACAGGTTCCTGTTTGTCCTCTCTCCATGGCAACCAAAGAAAGGCAAGAGGATATGCCTCTGCAGGAGGCTTTGATGAGTGTTGAGTGAAACTTCCTGCAGCAGCATCACAGCGCCCCCCACTGGATCAGTGTGGAATAAACACACAGTCCTCCAGTGGAGCTGTAGACTATTTGTCTCCTGAAATACAAGCATACAGTTTACAGCAGCCAACACCAACTATGGTCCTTGGTAAATGCAATGTATTTGAGCAGATACTACTCTACCAAGATATTTTAATGAGTCAGATTTAATAGACAGTAAATGCATGAAAAGCTGCCCAAGTCATACCCAGACCATTGATAGCTTTGGCCAAAAGGGAAGGCTCTTTCCCACATGAATATCCATGAGAGACAATCAGTTCTAAAATATGTAGTAGTCAAAATATTGTGTCTCAAAATAATGCACCATCTCATTTGCTGGCTTGACATTACATGCCTAGAGAATTCACAAGGACTCCTAAATATCCCTAACTTTATAAATACCTTCTATTCTCTGTGCCAGTGCATACTATTTTTGCATTTAAAACCTATTTTCCATTCTCAGTAGTTTTATTGCCCATAGCGTCAGACCTCGGAATTCACCTAAGGGCTTCTCCGTTCCCCTGCTTTACAGACATTAGCAGCGCTACAGCAGGCTGGCTGAAGACAAAGGTGGCATAAGAGAAACGAAAACCCCTTTACCATACCGCCAAAGTTTAGGCTTCCGCAAACAGTCGTTAATACTTTTATTAATATCCCACGAGGATCTGGGAGTATCCAGCGCTGCATATTTCTACACCAACACGGCGTGTTATGCTTTCAATGCGCAATTAATTTGGCGGGTAAAAACATACACTTTACATTTTCACATTTATCAATGCCAAAATACCATGGAGCCCTAACGGCCTTCAAGTATTTTCTACAAGTGTAATCAGTACTCACATCTGTCCAGTAGGTGGCAGTGTGCACATCGCTATTTGTTTTGCACGCAATCTCTGTAGGGTCATTTGAGTGTATTACGTATTAGATATACCAACGTATGTGGAGGATTTTTCCTATTAGGTTGGTAGATTGCTACAAATGAATATATTTTCAGATTAAATCGCATAAAATTACTCCAAGAAGTCAGTTTACATATTTATTCCAGTTTATTGCTTTAATTTCCAAATGTACATCATTTCTAGGGATTTCATTCACATTAAGGCACCCCTGGCTAGTACAAAATGCAAGTAAGAGCTTTTGTTTTTTTTTTCTTCCTTTTAAAACAATCTTTTACAAAATACTCAGTTCTGTATCAAAACTAGCATCATTAATATCATAGACAAGCATCATAACCAGAAGAAAAAAACCTTTTTTTCCCCAAAAAAGCTACTGCTGATAAGAGAAGCACTTTAAAATTATTTGGATGGCAATTTCCCGAAAATCCCATAGAGAGAGGGTCTGTAAGCGATATGAGTGGGTGTGTGTGTGTGTGTTTTGTTTTTTTTTTTTTGGTAAGCATGGACCTCTGTGTCTGTAATGCAGAAAGCCAAAGGAACAGGAGAAAAATAAAATAAATGAAACAATGCATCCAAACACAGCGCTTCCAGTCCTATTCACATGCTCTTGGACTCTGTTGTAGGCCTAGAATTCGAACGCATTGTTCTGGAATTCTGAGAGCAACATCAAAGCATGGTAGTCTTCACTCATAGGCATAACATGAAGGAAGGTGTTTTTTTGTGTGTGTGTGTGTGTGTATGTGTGAACATCAATACATACAGGTAAGACTTCAAAAACGTGTTCTGTCGGCAATCCGCAGGTAAGCTAGAGGCACATAATACGAGACGCAGGACCACTGAGTTCACCTATTTCCCCTATGCCACTCCGCACGTAAAACCAAACTACAGGCCTTCATCCTCACATTAACACTAAGAAGCAACAGTCAGAGGATCGTTTGTTTTGGCCCATGTTGCTAGTTTTCCTCGTCCTGCTCCATCCCGGTTTCACATATTCTCTGTAAGCACACTGAAATGTAGGGAGATATGGCGTATGTCAATAAGGTCCGATTATTACTGTTAGTATGATTATTTTTTGCCTAGTTTTTTTTTTTTTTTTTTTAATAACAGTGCTCTTCCATGGTGGAGCCACCCAAAGCTGCATTGCCACCAAGGTCTGTATTCATAAAGCATTCGTCTCTGCATACAGAGAGATGTTTTGTGAATACAGGCACCCTGACCTACAGCACAGAAGTTAACAGACAGGCATTTGCACCAAAGACACTCACCCCCCACCCTCCCCCCCATACTTTTTGCCATCACTGGGCATGTGTCATTCCCCCACCCCCACCCCCAAAAAAAAATACAATACAAACATGTAAACATCAAAGTCCAGACAATGCTGGAGTTTAAAACACAATTTTAAAGTTAAACAGCAGTATCAGGGGGATCCATAGTCAACGGGGTTGGTGACCGGTGTGCCGTGTACATGATTTGGACATGATCGATCAGGAAACATACAAAAAAAAAAAAAAAAAAAAAAAGAGAACATTCATCAGTAGTTAAAGATTTTTTTTTTTCTCAAAAGACACTGTGTTCCAGTTAAATTACCATTAGTGTCTATCGGATTATTATTTATAAACTATAATTTAGTTTTAAGAAAAAAAAAAAGGGTTAGGCGCCGTTTTCTTAAATACTCTGGTGCCAGATGAACCAGATAACCATTATTTAAAAACTGGTCAATATTCGACAAAAAAAAAAAAAAAAATGGGAGGAGCCATTCACAATTCTGTGCATATTATTTCTCTCCCCAATCCTTCCCCCCATGGAAAGTGAATGGACTTACTGGATATGAACTCACTTTGCATGCATAAATTATTGTCAAAGTGCAAATTTATCATAATTAACGATGGGCTTAGTGAAGTCTCGGAAGGTTCTGTGTGTGTGACATCACTTCTCATTCCCTTCCCATAACCCCTCTCTCTCTCCAGTGTCTCTTGCAGGTGGCGGGGGGCTCGGTGGCGCCCTCTAGGGGACGGTGATGTGAAAAGGAGACCCAGGGATGTGCTCGTCACCCCACTTCACAGCCAGGATGTAGTGGCCCCGCTCTTTGACGATGTAGTTGACGTTGTACTGTCGGTTGCCCATGTGTTTGACGGACACCTCTTCGCACGGAGTGTTGGGGCCATGGACACCCACCAGGAGCATGTTCTTGCCTTTATTTAAAAAAAAAAAAAAAAAAAAAAAAAAAAAGGAAAAAAAAAAAAAACACAATTACTCCACAGGGTCTGGCTTTACTGAACACAACATTCATCTCTGAAGGGACCCAGTGTAAAAATAATAAAAACTGAACAGAAAATTATGACCTTGTTTGTCTGACAATATTAGTGAAGGGTACTTGATCTTATCGGAGAACATCCGGAGTGGGTGAAACATGTTCTAGAACTGCAGTTCTAAAACACGTTCTAAAACACCTGATTCAATGCTTGAAGCTCTTAATCCCATCTTAAATCCATGGCTGGTTAATTTAGCCAAATAAGGGGTTCACTGGCACAGAACAACATTTTGCACCCAAACAAACCTTTCAGGGATTTGGTTTTGGGACCCTGGTCTTTATTTAGCAGCCTTTAGTCTAGCGGCTAAGGTACATGACTGGGACCCCGGAGGTTGGTGGTTCCAGCCCCAGCAAGAACACCATTACTGTTGGGCCCTTGAGCGAGGCCCTCAACCCCACATTGCTCCCAGGGAAATTGGCCCCTAAATTAGCCTGATCAACAGTAAATTGCTTTGGATGAAAGCATCAGCTAAATGACGGTAATGTAATCCAGTTGCAACACTTCCTGCAGCATTTTGAATTTTTGCAGAGAGCCACAGGGGGCCGCACAGCAAAGGGCTGACCCATTTCCAGGTTCCTGATCGACCTTCCGCTTTTAAAGAAAGAGCCCGGTCTGATCTGACCCTCTCCATAAGCATGAGCTAAAGCTCCTGCCTGCACACGCACCACTGGGGAAAACATTTTTACTCCGCTGTCAGATTCATGGAGGGGACCCGGGATTTTATATAATATACACAGTGGCTCAGAAAACTAAGCAAGAAATGACTCATCCAATTCCTAAAGGCCTTCTTACTCTCTGACCATTCTTGATTTTTTGTGTTGTTCTTCACTGAAATATTTTTTTCCAGCCATTTAGAATACAATAGCTCCTTTTACAAAATGTACAGTTTTTTTATGGTAGCTAATTGTAAAATGGAGAAGAATAACAGGTAGAATTATATGTTTTTTTACTTATTGTAAATTTAGAGTTCTCATTATTTCTTATATTTATAAGTATCCGATGCTTTGTTAATGAGACCCCCTCATTCATCTCTTTACATAAAGAATTGATAAAAAAAAGAAAGAAAACTAAGCAAGAATAATCTTTTGGAATAAAAACTAGTGCACAGGCAGACCCTATGGGATGAGCTGCACAGCTGAGACAATAGGGCTCGTTTATCAAACATTTACACATAAATTTACCTGTTTTTCCCCCCTTAGTCTTGTAAAGAACATGAAATGTAAATTTAAACTATAAATTATGACAAGAAACAGAATTTAAATAATGGGGTGAGGGTGAAACAAACAAACTTATTGATCCCACTGACAATACTTTCTATTGCCTTGAGTAAAAATAGAGCAGATTTACAGACGTAAGTTCTTGATGAACAGAGACCAGTGTGTTGAGATGCAGGGTCAGGTTAGCAGTGCTTGGCTGACCATAGATATCCCCGGGTCTCACACCAAGGATTGTGGGAAGGGGGCTCTCACCGGCTTTGCTGCAGTCCACAGAGAAGCTGGCCTTCTGGCCCACGTAGGCCTTGCTCAGTCCTGGGCCTTTGCTTAGGACCTTGGTGGCGTCGGAGGAGAATTTGGGCAGCGCACTGTAGGTGCTGGCGGTGCTGGGAGACCGGGTCACAGAATCTACCGTCAGGGTGGATGTCTCACTGGCATTACTCACGTTAACCAGCCTGGGACCTGAGTGTGTGTGTGTGTGTGTGTGTGTGTGTGTGTGTGTGTGTGTGTGCGCGTGGGAGAGGAGAAGAGAGGGAGAAACCATGTTACAAATAAGCATAGGGGATATAGCAGACATACACTACCACACACTGAAGGAATGACAGTTAGAAAAGTAAACTTTTACACACGGAGGTTGCAGGTTCACTTATAAAATGAGGCACTGCCACTGCACCATATTTTCCTGAACCACTCTTATAAACATCCAGCAGCATAAATGGATTGTGTGTTTAAAATGTCTATCGGCCTTCATTTCTGCAGTGATGTGCTGCATGGCTGTATTGATTACTCATTCATTGCCATGGAAGGGAATTTGCTTCACACATTCAATTAGTTCAGTATTAAAAACCTCAACTGCACAGCAAATGCATCATGCATGACTACAGAATCTGCACAGTTCCCAACAGTTACAAGAAATAAATGGATAGAAAAGAGAAAGTTTCTTGGTTATTTTCCAGGAGCCATGTTGGGCTCTGGGACTCTCCAGTATAGTTTAATGATTAGGGAACTGGGCTAGCAGCTCAGAGGTTGCAGGTTCTATTCCCAGGTGAGGCTCTGCCACAAGGTACCCTCAAGCAAGGTACTTCATCTGAACTGCCCCACTAAATTTCCAGCTGTTTATAAGAAGACAAACCAGTCTCTACAACACATCCACAGACATAAGAATGAACTGGGAAAGTTGGTCATTTGTAGCTTTTAAATTGACATGAAAATACATATTAATGCTCTTTTTGCTCTGGATAATTTTGTTAAATCAGGGGCAGATAACCCGAGTCCTGAGGTGAAGCAGACCCATCTGGTTTTTGTCCTGTTTGCCTCACCTGTGACTTTGGCCTTGAAAGGGCTGCCGGTGATGTGGTTGGGCCCTCCGTATTTGACACTGATTAGGTAGTTCCCAGGGGCCATTGGGGTGTACTGCACCTTGTACCCCTCTGGGCACTCCTGACACTCCATCTTGACCTTGGAGGGACCTTCGATGGTGACGGCCAGGGATCCAGGCCCAGCTTTGGTATTATTGATGATGAACTCAGCCTGGTTACCTGTAGACAGCATAGGGGGAGATAATTTCAATTATTTGAGGGGGAAAAAAAATGTTTTAATCCGGTTTGGAAAAGGGATCTCAAATTCCAGTCCTGCAGACTGTAAATGCAGCTGCTTTTTCATCCATTTCAGCGTGTAAGTACTTGATTTAAACCATTGATTGTCCATCCACCTTGTTTCCAAAACTTAAAATGGCTATTGATTAAGAGGAAGCCACAAAAAAAAATAGATACACCTTTGGCCCATATAATATAATGGGCAATGACTGTAGTTTAAATAATTTATTTCTCAAATTGACCCAAACTGAAATGGAAATGACCCTTAGCCATGGTGGAGAACAGCACTGAAGTGCAGCACAGTCAGTCCCATAACTATGACATCATCAACGTGAGCCAGACTCATGACTCACTTTTATGAGGTGCAGCTCTGCCCAGCTTCCTGGGATGAGCTTTGCTACTAAACAGACAGCCAATTCTCACTTACATTACATTAGTTGCATTTAGCTGATGCTCTTATCCACAGCGACTGAGAGTGCAAAGCTCATAACTCAGGGGCACTAGTGCCAAAAGTCATAAGTCCCAAGTGCCAGAAGTGATAACCTAAGATAGAGTAATCAGCTGAGGAAATAAAGAAACAACGATGAGCTCTACATGAACATGATGATACTAGAGGTGCAGACAAATATGGCTAAGTGGAAGAGCTGGGGTGGGGTGGGGGGTGCATCCTGAGGAGGTGAGTATTCAGTCTGCGTTCGAAAAAGTGATGAAGAACCACAGAGGAATGATTTAATTCTGCGCGAATCCCACAACAGCATGGGCGCATGAAATGATAAACCGCCAAAAACGATCAAATCCACCCTCAGAAATATCCTGGCAACACATTAGACTGCAGGAAGACAGGGCCAGAAAATTTGACAAAGCGATCCAAGTCACTATGTCAGAGATGGATTGTCTCTGGAGTTAAGACTACATTACAGAGAGGATAGGCAGTATTTCAAATGCATGTATTTTTGGAAAACTAAATTTTCATGGATGCATTTTGTATGTGGTATGGGTCATTCACCCTTTTCTGTATGGTTCTTATCTTTGCACAACCGGCAGAACAACCTACCCCTTTACAACATTAACTTCAGTATATAGTCATTTAGGAAGCATGCTGCAACAGTGTTTGATTTCTGCCCATCCCTGACCAAAATGAAAAAGGTCACAAGGCAGTATAGATTACTTTGTAGGTGGCACAGCAGATATGAACCACACAAAAAAACATGGTAAACTAATATTACATATGAAATACATACACAAAGAAGATAATTTCAAACACTTTTTTGTATCATTTCACCTGCATTTTAAATGCATCCTAACCCTGGGTACAGATGATGTGGACCACAGTTCAGCACACAGAGCGAGACCAAGGAGCAGCTAGGGGCTGTGAACAGGATGGCCCAGGGGAGGACAACATCTTTCGGCTGCCCACACCCCAGCTAGCAAGCAGGTTGCCGGGCTACAGTTCCCATGGTGATTTTTGGGGCTTGCAGGCCTGGGCGACGCCAGAAAACACTCGCGCGATAAGCAACAGACATAGATGACTCCCGTCACCCCCAGAGCACCCAAAAAACCTGTAAATATTGGTTATGGTGGTGCACACTGACACAATCGCCTCTGTCCAGCCAATGGGAGGCTCAGGGCTGTCCGTTTCCAGGGTCCCAGGCCTCGTAAACACGGGCGATTTACAACCCTCCCGCCTCCCCAGATCTTTTCACCCTGCCCTCCCCACCCAAACTGGGCCAATCCATCAGGGGAGCTTCAGAAACGCCATTAGAATAAACGTAATCCTGAGAGGATCTCCAAACAAGGAGACCAAAACAAATGGGGGACGTCATAAGTTTTCACGCCAACGGCAAATTGGCCCCACCTGCTAAAGACCTTCCAACTTCTAGTATTACAATTATGAAATACAGAAAATTATAATGCACCATTAATGAATTCCAACAATGAAAACAACACATAATTGATTCATAATTGTTACTACTGTCAATTAAAACAACATAATTAATATTCCTGAAATGGGGGTGGGGGGGGGTTGAACTGGCTGACGGGGATGTATCTGTGTTTTTTTTTTTTTTGTTCTGTTATGTAAGGTGATATTTTGGAAATGGTTTACAAGAAAATACTTCAAAAATATTTTAGGATAAAGGTGCATAAGGATGAAAGGGTGAGGATGTACCTGTGGTGCCCCTCTCCAGCCCTGCGCCGTAGGCAGTGATGAGACTGGCCTCCCCAGTCTGGCCTGGCTCTCCCACCCGCACCTGGAAGGGGCTGCCTGGGATGTGCGCCCCGTTGAACTTCACATCGATGAAGTGCAGGCCGTTCTCCCGAGGGATGAAGCGGATGGCGTACTTATCTGGGGGGGGGGTGGGGGGTAGTGGTGGGTTGGGGTTTGGGGAGGGACATACGGATACACATTAAATCAGGTGAAGTGCAAATCAAGATGAGAATGGAACATCTCGTGCAAACTAACATACTGACATTTCTACCAAAAAGTCTTCTGATATGGATACTGGAGATCTGGAGGATGTTGCAAATATGATATTTTACAACAGATTTGTGCTCAGAATACAGTTTTTTTTTTTTTTTTTACCCACATCTCTTGACGTACTGTGGTGTACAACAGAATAAGAGAGAGTAACAGAGAACTTTCTTTGAATAACTTTGTTAAAAAGTTTGTTATCTTGGTAATGCCATTATTCTGATTATTTCTGATATATACACTGAAAATAAGCTCAATGATATACAGATGCTAATGAAACTCGAGTTCCAGATGCAGGATAGTTTGTGGATACAGCACACTTCAGTGCTGAGAGTTATACTCAGTCTAGTATGTTTGTTGTGCTGAATATGGGAACACGAAGCAGGCAGGTGTACAGAAGGGAACAGACCCTCTCAGATGTGTTTATGACAGATTCATGCTGGGAAGGGTGGGCCTCACCTTGCTCCAGCTCAGAGACCACACACTCCTCCAGCGCTCCGGAGGGGCTGTGTACTTTGGCGTCGATGGCGCCCTGCGCGCCGTTCAGCCTCACGGCGAAGGAGACCGGGTGGTTCACCTTCAGCCCTGACTCCTGAGTGGACAGTCGATATCGGACACGTTCAGCACATGCCACGCCCCGTTTAGGAACGCGGTTACACTGGCGAAAATCAGCCACTTGGCATGGGCTTTAAGACTGACACTGGTAAGTTTGCATATTCTCTGGAGCAAGCAATAACAAATAAAAACTATACCTTTATACAGCTGGATGTTTACTGGAGCAAATGCTGGGAATCAAACCTGCAACCTCGGAGTTACAAGGCCAGCTGCCAAATCATTATACTATATAATATCATAATTTAGCACATGTTCACCAGTGTAAATGAGCCCTTAGAACAGACAGAGAGGAAAGACTCCACAGGACAGTGCAGGTATCCTCAAAGACAACTTTTCAACAATAATAATAAACAGTACACAGTGTCCTTTCAAACTGACCAAAAACACATTTTTTTTTTTTTTTTTTTACCTGAGCTCACCTTCAACCAGCTAAAGATGAAAGAGGCAGAGACACTGAACATTCTACTGGATGTCTAGCAGGTACAGGTAGGAGCACCAGAGATTTTGAGGAGGAGGAGGGGGGTATCTACACTACATTAATATCTATGTCAAAACACACATCTGGCATTTTGATTGGTCGGGGAGGGAAAGAAGGGGTTGGATTCTATTGGTGGAGGGTAGTCTCCGCCTCTTTCTGCTTTAGCCAGCCAGTGGGTGAGCCGCAGCATCGTGGGCGGTTCCTGTTAGAAGCCTTTAAATGAAACACAAGCGAAACACTCCTCCCCAACTTCCCACAACAAGGCCATGGATGTCCGTCAGCCAATCAGAGCAAGGCTATGCACCACTGCCAACCAATCAGGGATGCCTCCGTTCTGCCCCAGCCGCCCCCCCGCACCAGAGAGGACTACTTTCAAGAATTTATGGGTTCAATCTGCAGAACCGCTTGAATATTATCAGGCTTTTATAGTTTTCTTCATAAATTCCATACCTTCCATCTATCATACAGCACACAACGGGCTATCCAATCTTCACTAATTTCCCAACAAAAACACCAGATAGAATCCTCTGATCCTAAGATCTCATTTTTCAGTGGAATTGGATTGTTCAGAGTTGACTGTGGCTGTTTCATGTCAATAGGAATGTAGCTCCCATTTGAGTCCGATATCAATCTCGAGTCTCCCTGCAGGTAGCATGCCGAAGGGAGCCCCATTTTAGAGTAAAAAGGCGCCCCTTGGAATGGTTTTATCACAAAAACGGAGCCCCTGGCATAATTTGACATGGCAGGAACGCCCAGAGTTTATCTGCGCTCTCCAGCACGAGCGGACGGCTCATTAAGAAAAGGGCCTGGAAAGACCAGCGAATATTTAGTCTGGGCCCATCTGGACCACGGTCTAACACTGCACTTACGTTCCTCTGCTGGAACAGACGGCTTTCTCTTAATATTTCCAACATTAGCACTTGAGCAAGGAAGTAAATCTGGTGCAAAACAGAAACGCCTGCAAGCAGGAAAGAATGACAGAAAAAGTGCAGGGGTGAGAGTGAAGAGAGTGAGATGAAAAGAGAAAGAGAAACAGAGACAGAGACAGAGAATGAGGGTGAGTGAGAAAGAATGAGTATGAAGGAAAAGAATGTGAGAGTAAGAAAAAGATAGTATGATGGAGAGAGAGAGAGAGAGAGAGAGAGAGAGAGAGAGCAAGCCTAGCTGCCCTATTCCCCGCATGGTCCCTAGGAGGCGGCCCTGTGGTTTGATCGCTGCGGACAGGCCCCGGGAATGGAGGTGTTTCCTCGTGCCTCACCTGAAGACTTGTAACAGTGAGTCTGCGCGCGTCGTCCGTGGTCGCGCACACCGGCACCAGGAATGGGCTGTCCGGGATGTGCTGGTCGTTGAATTTGACGGCCACCTCATAGTCACCTGTGAGACAGAGACAGACACGGAGCAGTCAGCACATAGGAAACAAGAAAATGACTACATTAACCAGGGAAACAACTACAGAAACCAAGCAAATGACTACAGGAACCAGGGAAACGACTATAGGAACCAAGTTGAGTAAAAGGACCAGGGAAATGACTACAACTAATCCCCTAACCCCATGTGGACAGGAGTCAGCTTCATTTTTATATTTGTTTGCACACATCAATATGATGCAAAACACAGCATACAGATACGAATACAGTTTGATAGGTGTTTGTTTAGAATTCAACCGTATGTGCAGTTGAATAAACACAGCTTGCAGATTGTGTATGGATTAATTAGATCACAGGGGAAGAAGCTGAGCCTTTGAAGTGAATAATCCATGTCCGTGCCCCCCGCCCCCTTCCCTAAGGTACAAGCTAATTCTGCTGTGTTTCCTCTTCCCTCCGCTTCAATAAACATTACTGGGGAGAAAGATGAGGCGTGTCGGTGTGTACCGGGCTCCTGGGCGACGTAGGAGACTCCACACGAGCCGTCCTTCCTGTCCTCGAAGGAGATCTCCGCCCGGCTGGGGCCCTCCACGGCGATGGAGAGACCCCGGCCCCGGCCTCCCGAGTCCAGATGCTGAACTCCGCTGAGGAGCGAAACGTTTGAATCAGGTTATATTATTCACGCCCGTATTTATACAAACAGGCGTACATGAGCACATGCAGATGTAAACTTTAGTGTACAGCATGTGCCTCTTTATGGAAATACGTTCTATAACACACACGCACTCCACACACGCACACATTCAAAAACACACAAAAACAAACTTTCTGTCATTTTCAGTTCATTTGCTAAATGTGCTGCATTTAAAGATGGAATTGACGCCAGCCTGGGAGAGAGAGGGGGCGAGATTGAGGCAGACAGAAAGGTGGTGGAGGAGAGGTAATAAGCTTTACCTGGAACTCCTGCTTCGGCCTTCTCCAGACCCGGGCCCCCAGCCCGCACCTTGTGGGCCCCACCCTCTCCCAGGGGCCCCACGGTGAACTGGAAGGGGCTCCCAGGGACATGCTGGGCGCGGTATTTGACGCTGACCGTGTGCACTCCCATCTCATGGGGCACAAACGCACGCAGTAGGTGTTATTGCCGGCGGCGACCACCTCAGCGTCCTCTGTGGTGCCCGAGGGACTGGTCACCTGGGCCGACAGGTCGTGGATGTCGATTTCTGAGAGCAGAGGAGGAGGAGGAGGAAAGGAGGAAGAGGAGGAGGAGGAGGAGAGCAGAAAGAGGAAGAAAAGACAAGAATGAAAGAGCAGGAGAAGGTTGGTGAAGAAGAGCAGGGCAAGGAGGAATAAAGAAGGGACAGAGAGGATGAGGAGGGATGGAAAGTGGGGAGGAGGTAGCATGATGAGGAGGATGAAGAGAAGGAGGAAGAGGTAAGGAGAGGGATGAAGAGGAGAGAGAGAAGGGGATATAAAAAAAAGAAAAACACCCACAGTGTATTAGAAGAGCGCAGCAGAAAGAGAACTGCTGCAGGAGAGCGTTATATAACTGTATCAGCTCCTACAGCTTCCAGCACAGAGGGGCACAGCATATTCACAGCGCTGAATCTGCCACTCTGAATAAAGCGGAACTTTACTTAACATGAAGCCCAACTCATCTACATCAGGGGCAGGACGGAATCGCCATGGTGACACTCCGCTCAGAGTTCTGAGGAGGCTTTGAGGAAAGGCAAGGAAAGAGAGCAGGACTACAATCAGGGTGACCCAACTCATACACTACCTGAAGCTCACACACTAGCACACACAAACACTCATATACACACACACACACACACACACACGTGCACACTCACACAAATACAGACACAAATGTACACAGACGGGAGGGCTGCATGCCGGGACCAAAAGTGGAAATTTGAGCGCGTTCTGCCAACCTCATTGTCCACATGCCCAGTGCTTAAAACGCACCCTCCAGCCCTGTGGGCAAGGCCAGGGGGGCGGCCCCGATCCACAGGCCCCCGACTCCCCCCGCCGCCGCTCGGCTTGACGCCCCGGCCGGCCTCCCTGCTCCACATGGAGCGGCGCCACCTACAGGCCCCTGGGACAGGACCTCCCGAGAGCGGGCCAAGAGGAACCAGGTCACTGCGGAGGTGGCCGGAGGAAAAAGACAGAGACAAGGAGAGGGAAAGAAAGAGAGAAACAGCACCACTGTAAGGAAACAGAGAGGCAGTGAGAGAGACAGAGAGACTCTTAGAGGTCAGAATGAACAGAGCAGTCAGAAGGAAGTTCAAAAAAAAGAAACCAGGAAACAAGGGAGTGGAGGGCACAGATGGGTGAAGAGGGGGTTCAGAGGGCGGCTCGTGGCGTATTTGAATCTCTCGGTTCAGTCTGAATCACCCATTTGAATCAACGTCTCCATCTTATACCCACCGCCTTTAATAGGGCTGAGATGATAAATTAGAAAAAACTTGTTACATCAAAGGAAGTTTCACATTCCGGGCTACACTATTTTCACCAGGCGTACTGCAGAGGGATATGAGCCAGGCAATTCTGCTGCTCGACCTCCACCAATTCCTTCAACAGGTGTCTCACCTTCAGCTGTGGGCCCATCTCAAAAAGGGCAGCAGTGTAGCATGATACTTTGGGACTGGGCTTTGTAAGAGAGGTTGCAGGTTTGATTCCCAGACTGGGTACTGTTTTTGTGGCATGGCACAAGATATTTACACCTGAACTGTCTGAATGATCTGAATCACTGAAATTTTTTTTTTTTTTTAGCTGACGCTTTTTATCCAAAGCGACTTACAGTTGATTATGCTAACCAAGGGCCAATCCCCCCTGGGAGCAATGTGAGGTTAAGGGCCTTGCTCAAGGGCCCAACAGCAATGGTGTTCTTGCTGTGAATTCTTCATGCAAACATGCTAAGCTATGTAAACAGACTGTATGTAGCAAGATGTACACATCAATCTATACAGCAGTGTCTGTTATATGCCAAAATGTTGCAATAATGTATACACCGAGTGAGGGAGAGAAAAACATTAAAATGCGCATACCCTGCGCAAATAAGAAAGGAACACAGTGTGCAGAGTAGTGGCTGTGATGAAAAACAGGGTTTGGCAGGGAGCAAACTCCAGCAGATTTTCCACCTGGCGGCTAAAACGGCAGTTTTCTTACAAATCAGCGAGCGGAACCCTGAGAGGTGAGCTCCGTGCTCAGAGACTGGGGGCTCAGAATGTGCTTTGGCCGACCAGAGTCACAGAACAAGGGTCTAACACAAATGTGTGGTACAAGGCCACAGAATGTGTGGAGTCACAGAACGGTCTTAATGTGACAGCACCAAAAACAAGCTGCCACACTGCACACTCTGTGAGCAAATTACTGCACAAACAGGGCTCAATCTTTCTAGGCTTTCAGAAAAAAAAAAAAAAAAAAACATTTTTAATGTTTTTTCTATTGCATGTATTGGCAATATTTTTATTATACCCCCCTTGTCCATCTGGTTCTACTTACGAGAGAGAAAACGTCTCTCAAAAAAAAAAAAAAAAACCTCACCTTGGCAGCATGGCGGAGAGTGTGAACAAGCATGCCTTTCGCTGGCTATGTTGGAAGCGGTGATGTTCAAATTGTATTTATTTATTCATTTTTTTTTTTTTTTTTTTTTAAAAGTGGAGATCAGTGTAAATCATACAATATACAAAAGGTTGCAAAATGAACACCTTTGTGCTGCAATAGATACATTTCCACAGAGGAACGAAACAGACCGACGGGAGAGACAGTGATTTACTGCCGTGTCAAACCCGCGATTTGAAAGGACGCCAGACGTGCAGATAAATATCCGCCTTTTTGGCCTCAGGTGAAGCTTGAATCAGTCTCCCGCTGAAGGTTAATAAATAATGCAATATAATGGGCGATTAAAGCCTGCTGTTCACATTTTATTGTGTTTTCTTTTTTTTAACTCGTGTATTTATATGCATTTGCAAGCAAAGTTTTCACACCTACTCTTGCAGTTCTGAACTGAGCTGGGCTTAATGTGTTGACAGATTCAGAACTGAAATTTATTCCTTTTTATTTCTTTCATTTCAGTAATTCGATTTCTTTGCTGTCCTGATTCAGATCAGAACCAGCCCAAGAATCGGAACCAGCAGCTTTGTTAATGGATGGAGCACATGGACCAACATTTCACCCCCTTTCCCCCCCCAAACATTATCCTGCCAGTAAATCATTCACATTCAAAGCAGGGAGTGGGTATTGGGGAGAGGGAGCTCAGACAGGTCCAGGCTCGGTTTGCAGTTTTAACGAGCAGCGGCCTGACCGCCTTTACTGCTGACAAACCAGCCTCGGGTGGAGGGGCCCTTCACATCTGACATCTTCATGTGGAGGACATCCATCAAAACTTCCAAGCACAGCAACATTAAGGAGACGCAACTTAGCACGTATACCTAGCACGTTAGCACGTATAGCTACATTTAATTATAATTCCACATCTGCTACAAACGGAGACGTCACCAATTCAGAAGCAGTTGTTTGTGGCATTAGATTTCAGGTCAGCAGGTTCCCTTTACCTGGGGAATCTGTTATCACCTTGCCTACTACCCGAGAAGGTTGCCTTACCTGGGATCTTCAGGTTGAGGTCACACACGCTCCCCACGGTGGCAATGGAGGCCGCCCGCTGACGGCGGGTGATGCTCTCTCGGATGCGCCCCTCTCCCGTTACTTTAACTGTGAATGGGCTCCCTGCAGACCAAAAAAAACAAGAAACATTAGTCTCATTCCACAGCTGAAATCGGTGTTGCTTGGCAACCGCTATGCAACACTGGAACCAGGTGGGTCACATGCTCAGACACCCTCTGCTTACTTGCAAACCTCACTGAAAATTTTATCAGCCAGCCAATGAAAAGGGTGTTGTTATGGGAGTTTTTTGGGTGTTACTGCAAATAGACCAATGATCAGTTACTACTTCTGACCAGTCACAGTCTTGGGTTGGCAGGAAGATGCTTTTCAGAGCTAGAAAATTCTCTGATGGCTCTTCCGTGATAACGTCTGACAAAGGCAAACTGGGGCACCCCTTAGAAATCTCATGGCACCAGTAAGCTTGAACACAGTCTAGGGTAAAAACAAAAATTAAAAATCAGCGAATGTTTTCCCAGAGACAGAGTACGTGTCGTACCTGGCACATGCTCTTCCGCAAACCTGATGGAGACGATGTAGGCGCCCGGCTCAGTGGGACAGTAGGACACCCCACAGGTTCCATCCTCCTGGTCCTCTGTCTGAATGTCAACCTTGCTCGGGCCCTCAATGGACAGGGCCAAGCCACCATAGCCTGGTCACAGGGACCAAACAATGAATTAGCCAATCACAGCGCCCCAACCGATCAACCAAACCAATCAAACAATCGAGTCAACCAATTGCATCAAGCTGTCACATATATGACCAACCAATACCCCTCTTTGAATGGCACCATTTGCAAATTCATGACAAAGCACTTCATAATTATCATGGTAAATACAGTAGCTACAAACATAATGCAATACAACAGAATATCAAGACAGGGATTAGGAATAACACAACAAATAAGGTGTATATTTGCTTGCATTATAGGGTGACAGGTGTTTAAGGGAAGGCTGAAAACCAAAAGGATATGCAACACGCAGGGATATGAACTCAACGGGCATACGTGCCACTGTCGTATATGGAAATAAATCACAAACACATTGCACAACCTCCCAGCAGAAAGACTAGGGGACAGACTGCTAAATTAAGCAAGGAATTCTGGTAAACCATAAACATTAGCCTCATAATTGCATGTGTATCTTAAGGACACCCAAGTAATTACAGAAAATAGAAAAATAGGCTCCATAAGACTGGTGTTAAGTCTCTTCTGGTTTCCATAGCCACCCTAGAGCCACTTTTCACAGCTCCTCTGGAGCCCGTCCTAAACAATTAAGTTAATTTGAAAGCATTAAAAAAAATAACATGAAACATGAAAACGACCATAAAACAACCAGACATTTTGGCAAGGCTTGTCCGTTTCGCACCTACGCATTTCCAAACTAGGAGTGCTGGAGCGCCCCCAAGGGACGGTGTGAAAGAGAGCAAACACAGCGCGCCAACGCGTGGCAAGGCACCAAGAGACTCGGGCAGCATGAGGAATTTGAGCTGCAACGTGTTTCCATCGGGATCACTGGATCCCTGTCTGCATGTGGTGCTCGTCTCTTTCAGGAGACCCAGCAGAGACTTAGCGCTGCACTCAATCAAATCCACCAAGTCTCTTTTAAGGGCGTATACGATTCAGTCAGAACAGACTTCACATTCCAACCTCATTTTCTTCAACTATGTGATATTTTACTGGAGACGAGCAAACATATACTTTGCAATGTGCTCTTTTCATTTTAAAAAGGAATAGCATCTGCCCTTTGAGAGCCTGAAGTCCATTTTGACTAAATTACATATGAATCTGATCAAATCTAGAACTCAGACATTAAAGGGACACTCCAATGTTTTGGAACCTAGTCCTTTTGTCTATTTTCCATCAAAAGTGAGGAAATATTCATGGTGAAGTCTTAACCTTCATGTTAGAGATGAGGTTTTGCTCTGTTCTGGAGCTTTGGTGAACAAAACCAAATCTCCAACAGTAGAGTCTTGTGGTCTCGCAGGAAGACTTTCACACTGCTGATTGCAGCTAGGTTGAGCTCCCTGAAATCTAGCAGATTCCAGTCCTTGTGCTAATGCCAGTACCAGAAAACAGACTCTGCCTTTAACGTCTTAAAACTCTACATAACATGTAATAATTAGTAACAATTAGTTGGCTAGCCAATCGCACAGCTAAAGAGCTAGCTATTATCCTACAGCATATGTTCAAAGTCAGGGATGGAGGACCCTGGGTTTGAGGGTGTCATCTAGACTCCACACTTGCACTGGGATTAAAGCATACAGAGTAAACCACCCCAAAACGTCATCCCCTGCCTACCTGCGTCCCGAGTGTCCACCACGAAGTTGGACATCTCGAAGGTGCGGCCGTCCACAAGGCCCTGACCGAAGGCCCTGACCTTGCTGGCATCCCCGATCTCTGACTGAACCACCATGATGGTGATGGGGCTGTTGGCAACATGGCGGCCGTTCTTCTTGATGCTGACCAGGTGCTCCCCCACTTCTCTGGGAATGAAGGATATACCTGTGGGGGATGGATTGGGGGGGTTTATTTTCAGTCAGGTATTTTCATCGAACCTTTAATGCCCTTTATAACCCACCACCTGATGGGGCTCCCTGTTTCTCCCCCTTACCGATATGGTTGTTCGGCTGCCTCTTCAGCAGGCAGGGTTCGTCGCGGCCCGAAGGGGACCGGATACTGGCTGTCAGCAGGCTGAGGTCCGATTCGTTGATGTCCAGGGAGAAGTCCGCAGCGGAGCCCAGCTTCACCTGAGACTTCCTCCGGTTGTCCTCTATGGGCAAACATTATTTACATTCACTTTTTTGTTAATTTAATGATAATTTATTTATTTTTTTTTTTTACTTTTTCCACTTTTTCCACATTTAGCAAATCCATTTACAGAGCTTACATTTTCACAAAAAAATCTGTTTCTGCAGCTGAACATTTGGCGAAGCAATTTAAGTATCTTAATCAGGGGTACATTGCTTGTAACTCACATGTCGTAGGTTCAGTTACTCTACCAGAGTTCCCAAACCTTCTAACTGTACGCTGTCACAATGTGTAATGTGCGCCATCAAAGTTGGGTCTGTGACCCAGAGATGCATAATGACTGAAGAGTACCTTCAATTTTTTTTTTTTTTTTTCTTACATCCATGTACACAATACGATTCTCTGCCATTGCAAATTCAGATTCCAAAGTAGGCGATGTTTGAAAGCTTCATTGTCGGGCCCCACAAAGCATTACACAGCTCTGTGAGAAAAATTATTTTACCATCATTTCATATATGCATGCATCACCAAACTGGTACCTTTTTAGTTTCAGAGGTTACACAATATATGGTGTTTTAAGGGTATTGCTCAGGCTGCCATGGTTACCCAATGGATTTCATTAGAGTTTGCTCTAGAAAATTGCGAATGTGGTAAATCATAAAAAAAAAAAAAAAAACAACAATCAAAACTTATCTTTTAAATTTCTCAGCCTCTGGTATGAAGTATGATGCCCTGCAAAACTGGGAGTGTCACGTAACTGTGGAACTGTGGTTTTGAGAAGAATTCCAAGATTTTCAGGCCATTCTCACAACACTTACACAAATGGGGCGATTTACGGCCTTAGCTATCTCCTCTTTCGTGTGAACTCTGCACCACAGGTTTGACTAGCTGGGGTTGCTTGAAATATGTTTGTTTTTGAAAGTTATGAGATTAGATGTTAATGTTCGCTTAGATAGAGATAACCCATTTCTTTCTCTAAAGAATGTTCTAAGCCTCAGACCGCGTGATTGGATACCCCACTGCCGGCAGATTCCAGCCAGTAGCTCTGATTGGCTGAGGAGGGTAATCACTCCCTACTCCAGAGCCACATGATTGGTCCAAACTACAGACCGCTGTCCACTGAATTATCAGCAAAATTTCACTCTTCTGTTTCTGCCCTACAGCATTTGTTCATGCTTTTGCTTCAGCGCAGGAGCACTCTTTATGTAATTAAATATTTTTCATTTTTGCAGCAGTCAGCCTGTTTGGCCATTCTCCCTTTTCCCCAATCAGATGTGAGGTTTGTGCTCATTACTTTTGAGTGATACTACATCCCTTTATAATGCTGACAGAGTTATACCACATCAGAGTGAACATTCTGCCTTCCCTCACAATAGTAAAATGGTTGTAAAGGTGTGCTTGTAACTCATCCAGGTGTCCAGGTCAAATCCCCATGCAGTATGCTTAGTTATTCTGGATAAGATCATCTACTAAATGACTGTGAGGAAATGCATTCCTTCCATTGACCCCTGACCCCAACGTACCCGTGATCCTGGCGGTGAAGGGGCTACCCGCGATGTGCTTGTCGTTGTAGCGCACCAGGATGTTGTAGTCCCCGGGCAGTGTGGGCAGGTAGGTCACTGTGCAGGTGCCGTCCTTATTGTCGATGCAGCTGATCTCTGCCTTGGAGGGGCCCTCGATCGCCAGGTCCAAACCTCCTGCCGACAAGAAAATAAACCGCAGCGGACCGTGTCAGATATTTTAACCTTAATCTTGTTCACCAAGAATAAAGAGAAAGCTGGCGGGCATGTCTCACCCTCTGTTGCGTCCTCAGTGAAGATGGTGAAGGTGGCGGTCTTGTTGGCGATGCCGTACACCAGGCCAGGCCCGTACGCAGTCACGTTGGGGCTGTTGGCGTCATTTACGTAGAACTGCAGCGGGCTCTCTGTTGAGGCAAACAGCGAACGTCCATGTCAAAAAAACCCAAGACCAGAAAATTAAATCAGCACCAACCATTCCCCAGAGGAACTCTGTCTGTTCAGGAAAGCAAGTAACATCCCTAATGGAATAAAAAATTCAGATGGTAAGATAGAATGTGTAAAAAATAAAAATAACCGATTGTGTTTTTCATTTTTCAAATCCCCCCTTCATTCACACAGACACAGCATGGACACAGAAACATACCAGGTTCATATTTAATAAATCTTCAGAAAGGACGATATGTCAGCAAAAAATAGCAAGACCATAATGTGATATCCATACCTTGACCGAAAAATGACCTACGCAGTAACACAGCAACCGCTTAAGAGAGAGACTTAAGAGGAAGAAAACAAAGAGGTAAAGTAAAGACCAGAGACTCCTGTGTAACCCACCTAAAGGACGGCGCCAGAGTAGTATAACAGTTTGGGATGTGGGTTTGTGACTAAGAGGTTGCTGGTTTGAGTCCAAGATGGGGCACTGCCATTTCACCCTTGAGCAAAGAACTTCAAATAAATTGCAGCATGAATGGATGGTGTGAAAAATGTAAGCTGAGTAAAGTGACCGTCTGCTAAAATGCCAAAATGCACACAAAATGAACGGGTGTCAATATGATGACAATAGAAAAATGCTAGCCTACAGAGGAAGTGTGGGGGAAAAAAAAAAAAAAAAAAAACCCACACACCAGAGGCGGGCGACAAAAGCATGCAGTCAAACCAAATATCAGACAATCAGGCTGCACAATCGCGAGACGGAGACAGGATTTCCACTGGTGAAACAAGACTGGAATCACCCCAGTCATTGTTAGGCGTGAGCCGCTTACACAGTGTGGCGATAGGAATCTTGAAAACACACGGTGTTAAAATACCAGGCCATTCCTGGCCTTTGAGTGCCCTTAAGATCACACGGCTGGAGGCTGGATCTTCTGGGCAGGGTCTGAGTCACCACTGTCTGTGCCTGTGTGAGTGTCTAAGAGGGATGGTTTTTGTTTTTTTTTTTTTTGTCTGTCTGGGGCAGGGAGTCACTGGGATTTGTGATCTTGGTGGGGGAGTTTTGGTGAAGCACAAAGGAGGGGGAAGGAGAATTCCCTGGTGCTGATGTCATGCAAGAGGTTCTCTTTCAACATTTCAAATAAATCAGAATCTAAATGATTTTTTGTTTTGTTTCTGGGGCAGGGAGGTGGGGGGATTAAAGCAAATGTTTTTGGTAGTTGGATCTTCTCATCCACCCCCACCCATCCCACCCGCACCCCCCAAACATCCTGAGCACGCTGTCAGCGCGGGGAATCCTGACAGGAAATTTATCACACAGATCCGCAGCGCAGGGGCTGCGCCGTGTTCCCAGTGGCGGCTGGTATTCCAGGCATCTGGGTGACGGTGGTACAGTCAGACCCACAACCCCCATCTCACGGCAGCGGCGGGATCGAACGGCGGGCCGGGAGCGCACCACTTTTCATAGCAGCTAATTAACACTGCCCTGACTGGCTCAATTACTCACTCAGTCATACACATGCAACGCTGTGTTCCAGCACAGGTTTTGAGCGATGGCTGTTATTTAGACAACACAAATGGCTCATTTCACCTTGCATTCATTGTGTGGGAACTAACTAAATAATGGAAGTGACCATATAATTGGGAAAAAGAGCCTACAGTAAAAACCATGACACGCACAGCTGTCTGTGGACCCGAGTTTTACATCACTGTGTTGCAAGGAGGGAAGAATGAGAGAGGGATAAAGGGAGGAGAAAAGAAGAAGAAGAACAAGAGTCGACCTGGGATGCGGGTTCCGTTACCTGGGATGTGGGTTCCATTGTACTTGATGTGCATTTCGTGCAGGCCGGCCTCGGTGGGGGCGTACTTCACCGTCACGGTGCCATCGTGGTTGTCGATGATCTCAGGCTGGGCGGTCTTCCCTGATGGCATGTGCACCTCACCTGGGGGTTGGCAAATCATCATGGTCGTCACGGTTACCATCGCCATCACGGTCAACACCACCAGCCTACTACTGCGACTCTCCTATAACTGCTGATTCTACGACTGATACTGCTATAGCTATTGCCACTGCTGATACTGTTATTGCTGCTACTGCTATTGCTACTACTGCTACCGCAATTGCTACTGCTATTACGGATATTGCTTCTGCTACCGTTATTGCTACTGCTACTACTGCTATTGCTACTTGCTGGTGCCACTGCTGCTACTCTCCCTGTAACTGCTGATTCTACTACTCATACTACTCCTGCTATAGCTATTGCTACTGCTGCTACTCTTATTGCTACTACTGCTGCTACTGCTACCACTATTACTACTGCTACTACGGATATTGCTACCGCTACCGTTACTGCTACTGCTGCTATTGCTAGCTGCTGGTGCTACTACTGCTACTATCACCATCTCAATGGTGATACAATTACTGCCTCTGCTAATAGTACCATTACTAAAACCGTTGCTTACTACTACAACTACTAATAATAGTACGATAATGATGACAACCAGAAAAAAGTAGCAATTCCACCATTTAGAGGGGGTGGGAAAAAAAAGCTGCTTAAAGCAAAAAACATGGATGGAACTGCCGTGACAGAGAATCGAAATAGTGCTCGGAGCGTGACAGAAAGCCTGCCTCGGCAGGTTGTGCAAATTTGCGAAGTGCGGGCTCTCCAATTCAGCCGCTTTTGTAGAGTCTGCGTAAACAAAATGGAACCCTCACAGGGCTAGACAAGCAGGGCCCAGCTCCGTAAAGCCCCACGCGCCGTACATCTGGACTCACCCGTGACTTCACCCTTCCTAAGAGCGAAGGGGATCACCATGTCGAAAGGCCTGAAGCCCGTTCCATTCATGCTGTTCACCGGGATGTAGGAGCCGTCTGTCACCTGCAGGGTGAGGAGGGGGTGAGGAAGGGGCATGGATTTGGGATAATCAAAAACAAACAAAAAAAAAAAAAAACACATTTGGTCACCCAAACGTTGTCTGTGCAGCAGATATTTTGAGTGGTATCGCTTGATATTGACTCTGTACTTCACTCAACATGTACTCCACATAATGTAGTCCATTAGTCCATTGTTTGAGAATAAAGTGCTATAGTGTGCACAAGGCTGTAGCAGGCTGTGAGATAGAGAGATACAGAGAGAGAGAGACTGTGTGTGGTTGAATAGGAGTGTTTTAGGCTTCAGCCGCAGCAGAGAAATGGTAACACAGCTCACAGCTGGGGGAGGGGGGGGCAGAAAGAAAGAAAGAATGAATGGGGGGGATATGGCTGCTCTACCACCTGAATACCCGCCCCCCCCAAAAAAAGGGAGCCAGAATCCTGCAAGGGAGGAAAACAAAACAAATGCCCCACAACCAAATTATACAAAGAGAGAGAAGTGATGAAGCGGCAGGAGTTCCGAGAGCAGGGACCTCATCACCACGCACACACACACACACACACAGACAGGCACACACGCATGCACAAACAGGAGCACACACATACACAGAATGCACAGGGTGATTCTGTCGCTCGGGCTGAGCTGGTTTGATGGAATGAAAAATGACCCGGTTTTGAAATGAGGATGGACCATAAGCAAACATTTCAGCTCCAGGGCTCGGCATATAAAGTGCAAATTCAGGAGAGACTGAAACAGGAATGAAAATGAACCACGGTTTCCTTGTGCTGAAATGATGGAGGAGGCTGAACAACAGAACAAGGCAGGGCTGAGAGGAATCGCTTTAAAACTCACTCGGGGAGTGGGATTCATGAGGCAAGCGGGAAGGAGACAGGAGCCATTATTGGTCAGCCAGTGATTAGCGCATGAGTGAATCAGTGCATCAATGCATCAATGAATCAGTGAATCAAAGAATCAGTACATCAGTCAATCTGTGAATCAGTGCATCAGTCAATCTGTGAATCAGTGCATCAGTAAATCTGCGAATCAGTGCATCAATGAATCAGTGCATCAAAGAATCTGTGAATCAGTGCATCAGTGAATCTGCGAATCAGTGCATCAATGAATCAGTGCATCAAAGAATCTGTGAATCAGTGCATCAGTGAATCTGTGCCTGAGCACATAAATGAATCAGTGCATCAGTGGATTAGTGAAGAGGGTGAGAGGACAGAGAGCGGTATTCGGTGGGTGGTCAGGGGGTTGCAGAGTTCTCCCAGCAGGCTGCAGGCTGTCAGAAAGGAACAGAGAGAAGGGAGGGAGGGAGGGAGGGAGGGAGAGGGGGTGGAAGGTTTGTCTGTACCCAGGGCTGGAAGCCGGGGGGGCAGGCCCCAGGAACGGCCTGCTGCTGCTGGACGGCCTGCTGCTGGACCAGGGGGCCCTCATCAGTGGCCTGGGGGAACAGTGCACGTTACTCTCATTTATTTATTCACTCTCTCTCACTCATTCATTCACTCTCACACTCATTCATCTGTTCACTTTTTCCGACTTGCTCATTCATTTGTTCACTCTTTCCCACATTATATCTTACTCATTCCCTGAGTTGCTCTCGTATTCACTCTTTCACCCTCTGCCTTCCTCTACTCCTGGTACTTTTTCCTCCCTTGCACGCTTAGTCTCTCATTCTTTTGCCTTCTCTTTCACATGTGAACGCATACACAGACACACAGACACACACAAACACACACCCAAACTACAATACAAAACAATCTGAGCAGCTTCTGGCCATGCAGGACAAGCCTGCTGTAGGAAACTTCAAAACAAAAACACTCGTGTGCAGTGCGTAATTCAACAACTACAATAAACACAGTTTAAAAAAAAAAATCTGTGATGTAGTAAATCTACTAGTGGAGAAGAAAGTCATCATGCGGTGATACCAACACAGGCATGCTCTTCATTCGACAAAATTTACAGTAACTTTTCATCCGTTTAAAGTTTTATCAGGATGTGTTTCTCACCATGACTTTGAAGGGGCTCTTCGGCACGTTTTCGCCACCGAAGCGCACGTAGACGATGTAGGTGCCGGGCTTGGGCGCCGTGTAGAAGATGTCGAAGGTGCCGTCCTCGTTCTCGATGACCTCGGCCTCCACCTCCTCTCCGTCCGGAGTGACCACCACGCAGCACACTTTGCCCTTGCCCGCACCCTGGGCGTTGACCACGAAGCCCACCTCCTCCCCGATGCTGATGGTGGGGCCGAGCCCTGGGCCTGTGGGGGGGGGGGGGGGCATTGTTATGACCGTTTAGGATGTCACACTGAGCTTTGGGGGGGTCCAGGGGTCAGGGAGATAGGGGAAGCAGGAGCAAAGAGATGGAACATAGGAATAGGAGGAAGGGAGAAGAGAGGGAAGGAAGTTATGAGGGAAACAGGCATGAGATGAAAGTAGACATGAAAGAGGGAGTGAAAAGGAATGGAGGGAAGGGGAGGATGAATGAAAGGAGTGAGGGAGGGAGAAAGACGGCTGGCAGGGAAGGAGAGATTAGAAGAAAATGGGGATGGAAGAAAGGAGGGAGTGGGGGATGTAGAGACGGGGGAAAGACAGGAATAAGGGGAGGGGGAGGGAAGGCAAAAGGAAAGAAAGAGGGATGACAGGAAGGAGGGAATAAAGAGGGAGGAGAGGAGAAAAGGAGGAGAAAGGGAGGGAAAGGGAATGAAAGGAGAGACATTAGTAATGAGTGAAAAGGGAGAGGAAGAAGGGAGTTGAAGAAAAGAAGGAAAGCAGAAGGGAGAGAAAGAGGGAGGGATAAGGGAGGATGGTCCCTGGGGTCTCACCTGCCACAGTGCATTTGCTGGCGTCTCCAGTGGTGGTGGCACGGACTCGGTAAGGGGAAGTAGGGATCTCGTCTCCGCCATACTTGATGACGATGGTGTAGCGGCCCACCTTGTCCGGCACATAGGACACGCGGTATGTCCCGTCCTTGTTGTCGTGGATACTAGCTTTCTTTGGTTTGCCTTCCTGGTCCTAGAAAAAGAAAGGGGGATGAAAAAAACGTGTTGAAAGACACACAGGTAGCTCTGAAACCATATCCATAACTTTTACCACACTCCTGACAGACGCCAAACACAGCAAGGTCTTCAGTGACAGTATGACAGAGAGACAGGGTTTTTAACTCTGCTGCACTGCTACCGCTACTACGAAGAAAAATGCAGCTCTGACCCGAGCCTGAGAAAGAGGGAGAAAGCAGATAAGAGTTGAATCGTTACATAACGCCTAATCACGGAATTAGAGCGGCATGAATTTCCCTAATGTGAAAAAAATTCCCCATTTTTCCAGGAGGAGGTAATCTCGATTTACAGTAGGGAGACATTAACGGAACAGGCCTGGGTCCAGTTAATCCCGCTGTTCTTCTCTCATATATATCAGCGGACGTATTCTTGGCTCCAATCTCCACAAACAGACCCATAACCACTGCCTGGAATCTGCCTGCCGTGAGAATTTAACGATATTGAGGCTGACAGCGCCAATCCCGGTTGCTGATTGGTCGACTAGCTGATATCCATAGCGCAGCACGGCCGTTCGGAGTGTTCGTATGCCTACAAGCAGCAATGTCCACTCGCTTTCAGATCAGACAGACAGCGATCGGTTTGGGTCAATTTAAATGAGACGTTTCAGACGTTGGGACGGCACAAAATCCAGCACCCACAAAATGGCCGCCCTTGTAGAAGACTGAGAGTGTCTTTCATTAATGAGTGCCCCCCTAAAAACAGAAGTTGCCATAAAATCCAGTGCCAGCACAGCCCTCTTTGCTGCAGGACGTGACATACAGCTGAAAAGCATCATGATGTATCAAGTGTGGTCTTCAAGGAGGAAACAAGAACCAGCAGACTCAAGGCCCCTCTAGGACCAGGGTTGAGGATCTCAGGTCTAAGGGTTGTGGCTAGGGTTGAAATGATGCTGCAACCAGGTACCCAAATTAGTTGGTGGGTGGACAGCCTTCCAACACCCCCAAAAAAAAAACCACCCCCCCAGAGTTCCCCTTGACTCACGGTGATCTGTACGGAGAGCTGTCCCTCTCCTGCGTCCTTGGCGTCGATGGTGAACTCGACCGGCAGGCTGGCAGGCAGTCCGGTGGTCAGGCCAGGGCCGCTGGCACGCACTTTACTGGCATCATGGGTGGGCAGCACCCTGAACTTGTACGGACTTTAATAAAACAAAGTTAAAATTGTATGAATTCTTCATTTTCACCCAAGGTAGTTAGAGGCCAACCAGGGCTTAAATGGAGCATTTTAAAAATGTAATATTCAAGGATATTAAACCTAGTCAGGGAGGGGTTGTTAAGTCTCCAGTATGCTTTCCCCCCCTCATTTGGCAGGCATTTTAGGCTATGGAATCAAGGTGTGTGATTCTACAGACAATCAATGACTTAATCAAGCACTTATTTTCTGAAGCACAGAAAATCTGCAGACAGTGCAACTGCAAAGACCAGAGTTTGAGCTTTACTGCTTTAGTTGCTGGCATCATTTTATCAAAAAGCACTCAAAGCAGATGCCTGAGAATTTGAAAAGCAGCAGGCTAGGATGTTTCCATTTAAAATTTTCAGCCATACAACAGTATTTCAGATAAGTATTTGATCCAATCTTTCCCAATGTGGGTGTTGAAGTGGGTAATTACAACCCCCTCCTCCCCCCCAAAGAAAATGGAACAAATCTGAAGCAATGGACAAATGTAGTTATGAAATAGGGAGCAAACAGTTTCATGTGAGACGTTCACGCTCTCCCTCTCACCTGCGAGGCACGTCCTGGTCGGCGTACTTGACCGTCACAGAGTAAGGCCCTTCCACGGACGGAGTGTAGGCCACGGTATGTGTGCCGTCACCGTTGTCAGTCACCTCCACTGGCTCGGCCACACCTGAGCGCACACAATGGGGGTGAGGGGGTCAAAGGTCACAGGTCAAGGAAAGAGAGCTTTCGCACAATGGCAAAAGGTTTACACAAAGTTTACACTGCTCCACCCCCTCCCAACGGTCTCAATCACAATCCAGCTGATTGCAGAAGCCCTGTAATGAACTGATCAGAAAAAATAAATTTTTGAAACATTATGGCTATGGTGGAAGTTTCTAGGTCCTGGAGGGCCACAGTGTCTGCCGGTATCTGGCTCGGTTTCAGTGTTTAAGCCAATTGATGACTTCAGTCAATGAAGTCATCAATCAATGACCTACTGATGAAAAACTAAGCCAATCAATGACCTACTGATGACAAATTAAGCCAATCAATTACCTACTGATGACAAATTAAGACAATGCCATGAACTTATGACAAATGAATCACTTTTGTACTCCACACACCTTGTGTCCAAAGGCCCAAATAGGCACTTGATCATTAGGGATCATCAACAACCTGCAGACACTGCAGTCCTCCACAATATGATTTCAAACCCCGGTACTAGATCATCTTACGTGTGGTTTTTTTGTTCCGTGTAATCAAGGTGAGTGGAACCTGGCTCGAAAGACACCAGGCTCACGTTGGGGGAAAAATACACTCAAATTTCATGGATAATTTCAAAACAGATCATCATTCACAATTTCATGGATCATTTCAGAGAAATGAATCAGAAGTCATCGAGGTGATTTAGCAAAAAAGCCGGTCAGAAGCAAAACTTGAAATTCAAATTAATTACAGATGTGCCTCATTTCAAAAACAAAACAAAAAAAAAGGATGGAGCAGAGGGCTGATGACTGTAAGATGACGTCACCTCATCTTTTTCTGTCACCGGTTCAACAAAAGGCCGTTAAACCGTATTATTTTCCGACTGAAGCGCACTTTATTTTGATTTTGAAGGCAGACGTCGAGGCGGTTACTCAGCTGAGCTCCATTTTAAATCCCCAATTAAATTCTTCATTAACAGCTCCTCAGGGAGATTTGGGGGTGTAGTGGTAGCAGTAATTGTCTCTACATTAAAAAAAATCACTCAATTGGAATGGAATTTATGAGTGTACGATTTTTTCCCCCATTTACAGCACGCTGCAATTTGATCGTTATTGCCACTTTACAATTGGAGCCATTAAACCGCCCCCACTTCCTCTATTTACATGGAGCTTTCGAGCACCAATTAGCCTCTATCCGCTTCTCTTTCGGCTGTTACTCAGGGTAAACCACCACTGGTCCCTGGCCATAAGCGAAACGTGTTGTCTGAAGATGACCATATTTTGTCTGGATCAGGGGCAGGCAACCTTGGACACTGAGTACCAGACCGGCTTCTTGTTTTTGTTCCATACGCAAACTCTTGATAATTGCTCAAATTATAACAAGTGCCTGAGACTGAGAATTCACAGTCGGAGTGGTGAAACATTTTCTGCTCCTCTGACTCTAGCTAAATGGTCACCTGGATCAGTTTTGCCAAATAATTACTATGATTATGTAGTTGAGGGTTCCAACAAGAGTAGGGATCCATAAATGTCTACAGGCACTCCAGGACTAGGGTTGCCTACCCCTGGTCTGTCCTGTTGACATTCTTTTGTCACTTTTCTGGTACTTAAACAATGGTACATTTGACTGGACACTTGGAGTTGGCCTTGTCATCAGGCCTCCGTGGTTACGGTTGCCAAGATGCCACAGAACAGAATTCCCCCCCTTTGCTTTTGGAAAAAAGGGGGGAAGGAAAAAAATCAATCTGTTTTAAATGAGGTGAGATGAGCCAGGGTTGACTTCATGCTTCTTGGGCCATTTCTCCACCCCACTCCATGGACTGCTGGGAGTTTTACGGCACATCTCTGCGAAACATCACGGCTCGGACCATGTGCCTGCGGAGGTCAGTCCACCGAGCATCGCTCACGTGGGATTCACGGGGGAGGAAGGGCCTGGCTAAGGTGTTTGATAACATGGAGGCTGGGCCAGCTAGAGGCCCACTCTTGGGAGAGATAGGCTGAAAGAGGAAAGAAGGAGGATGAAAAGCAGGAGAGACAGAACACAGAGGAAAAATGGGAAAGAGAGGACGAGCACGCTCACACACCCCCGCTGAAGCCTGCCATGGCCTTATGAAAATACGGCTACTGTCTGTTTGGGCAATGTTCAACTGACAGATCGTCAACAGATGCCTTGGCTTTCTCGCAAAGAATAACGTTAATTATCTTATTTGACTGGAAATTATGGGAGGAAAAGATAAAGAGCACACAGTAAGTCATGTGTGCTCAAGGATAGTAAAATAGGGATGGGACAGCTGTGTTGTCAACTTGCCTCACACTTGGAAAACAGAGAGGAGCTCAACCAATCACAGAGCATGTTGGTAACACTACAAAACAACAGCGATGTTGATTGGTGGATACTTTCTCGGTGCTTTGTGGGTATTACAAGGAAGCCAGAATTTGTCCACCAATCACTGTTCACAATTTTTTTTACTTGGCAGTTCAAACATACTCTGATTGGTGGAAATCCCATCTGATTTTTTTTTTACTATCCCCTAGCACACATAGCTGAAGTATTATGTGGTCTTTGTCTGCTCATCCCATCCCAGAGTTGCTTTCTTCTACCTTGTCTACACCAGAGATAACAAAACAGGGGTAAGACAGTCATGACGTCATCTTTCTGGTACCAAACACGGGAGCGGAGCCAATCACAGAATACGTTGTTCCTTTGGTCATTACTGATGTACTCTGTGATTGGTGCAGCACCTCTCTTGTTTCCTACTTGTACAGTAAAATGGCCCTTATCTCAGTTTCACTATCACTGGTCCCACACTGGCATACACACTGTTAAATGCCCAGCATTTGTGACATCATCAAATCTGACATCACCATATGTGCACTCGAGTTGCTAGATTTGTAACGCTAGCAGGGTGTATTTTCATAAGGAATCTTTGAGTAACTCAAAGTACAGTTTCATAACAGCAGCGACACTCGGTCTTGCCCTTGGGGAGACACAGAGTCTGCTGGTTTTGGTTTTTCCCCCAAAAAGTACAGCAGCCATTTCAGACCAGCACAGATAGGTCAACTTTGTAATCAACCATTCCAGCTGATTGACTGAACGCTCAGAGAATCAACAAAAACCTGCACGGTGTGTCTTTCCAGAGGACCAGAGCGAATAACACAGCTCTATGAAGACCCCCTCCACCACCTGCAGTGGCTTGCGCTATTTCTCTCCCATTTGCTTCTGATTTCCACCCCTTTCAGGGGGGGGCGGGAGCGGGATTCTCCGTGGGCTGCCGGCCCGTACCCGAGTCCTGGGTCTTGGGCTCGCTCTTAAAGAGATCGGTGAAGGCCTTCAGGTGACCGCGCCAGGGTTGTGCGTCGGCCTCTTCCGCTAGAACACAGAGGTCTGGCCATCACCACACTGAGGAGGACCGAGCACGGCTGAGGCCGACTGCCACTCATTCTCTCACGCTTTACACCAGCGGCGCGCGACTCAAGCTCTGCAGCGGCCGTGCTTTTCCTTTCTTTCCTGCTTCAGCAGTGAGTGACTGAAGAGACCACACACCTTGCTTCCAAGACCAAAACTGGCTGCCGATTGAAAACAAATAACAAGAAACCTGCAGGCGCGACAGCATACCATAGGGAGCGCTGTGCTTTAGACTGCTTTAGACTCTAGATAAGCTGTCGTCAACACTAAATCCTGAATCCCATCGGTTGAAGCAGAAACATTCCAGGTCAGTAAGCCTCATGAATAGTTGTGACAGAGCAAAAGGACTTTATAACTGCCATTCTGTGCACTCTACAAAGGGAGGAAACACGACAGCCAAAGATCTGGTGAGTCAAAAGAACCTCCAAATCAAACCGCACAGTTTAGTGAAGCCCTTTAGCCTCAAGACAGAGCTCCACCTTATTCTGATAAAAAGACAAAGTGTTAGTGTTTCAGTAAGCAATTAGAAGACACACATTTTATCAGCTATGTAATGTTTTGCACAAGGTTAGAGAACAAACAGACCAATAAGGGAAGTCAGACAATTACCAGGGAGGGATGAATTGAGGGGAGAGACCAGTTAAGAGGTCACGTTATGGGGTCAAAGGTGAAAGAGGGCATTCCCCTACCAGGATGGGCTTACCTTTTGGTGCCATGACAGCCACAGAGAGGGGTGCCACGCCCGCTTTGCTGCAGTCCACAGTGAAGGTCTGCGGGATTTTGGCTCTCACCCCTGAGCCCACCCCTGGCCCTACGATCTTAACCTTGCTGGGGTCCACAACGTCCGTCACCGGGACCTTGAAGGGGCTCCCTGCAGAGGCAAAACATAAGACGTACACGGTCAGACGCCTCTTCCAGGGTGAGCTAGCAATCAGGAGGACTGAGTCTTCATGAATCCCACGATGGGTGGAGTCTACAATAAGCTGTCAATCACTTACTTTTTCCTCTTTGAATTAAAAGCAATAGTGCTCTGCTGAGGAAAGCAAACCCAATCAACGAGTCAATGACTACATCTCCTAGCAGGTACGCTCTTTTTTAGTTTTGTTAAACCTCGCAGCCCCCCCCCTCGCTGTGCTAGCGTATAGGGTAATGCTCCAACTAGAGCGCGCACACACACATCCGTATGAAATATTGGCCTATTAAGCTCAATGCGTAGTCCTCAAGAAAGCAAAGCTGACGCACCACATTAATCTGCGTGGGGAAAGAGCAGTGTGTAATTTGTGGGTACGTAGAATGGAACCGAGACGACACAATGCCCCACTATGGAGAATTCATTAGTTACGAGACACTCCAGAAGAAGAGATTTACTCTTATCGCGCTACAATGGGCTGGGACAGCGCAGTGTGATGAACACAAGCAAAAGGGAATGATTTACAGAGCTGGAATGTTTTCACACAAATCATCCTGTGCAGCACATTGGGGGGAAGAGATGGAGATGAAATTCTTTTAAGGTCAAACTTAACAGGCAGATGCCTCATGAGGAAGTTCAGGTTGATGGAACGACTGAGTAAGGTTTGAGGAATCTCATAATGGGTGGAGCTACACCCAGCCGCCAATCAGTCACTTGTTTGTACCAATCAAAATATGATGTTTTAGACAGCAAAGCACACTGATTGGTGCAAATAAGTGTTTACCAATACCATATACTTGCTCCACCCATGTTCATGTTTTGAAACCTCAAAGCCCCTTCAATTGCTAAGTCTACTGGCAAATAACTAATTTTATTACTTACCAACTTAATGACAAAGACCTACAAGATATTTTACATATCACCCATTCTTAATGTAGTAAAATGGCAGCGATTCAAATTCTTTGTATTATGTCACTTACTAATATAAAAGCTGAAATATTTTTCTGTTCAGATCATATTGTTTGCCTTGTCTTCACTTATCAGGCATTTTTTGTTTTCTGACATTTGATTTTTCTGACGTAAGAACTCTCATAATAAAAAAACCACATTAGAGACCGCAACTAATAAATATCAGAAAAAATCCATTGAACTGGCATGCATCATCTTTGGAATGGCATTCCGATATGAAGGCAGTGGATTCTTCTGGTTTGATATTGAATCAACATGACAATGTAATGATAGCGAAAGCCACAGAGAATAGAAACCACACATATTCAAATTAAAAGGCTTTTCTTAGCGCACCCAGGGGACCAATGCAGAAAAATAACTCACCAGCTGAATTTGGTGACCTCTGACCTCATTCAGCTGAGTCTCGAAAGCTAAACCCAAGTCGGCAAAGCAGACTGAATGGATTAGTGGCAGATCAGACTGTTTTGTTGAGTTCCCCTTGGCTAATTTCTCATTCCAATGCGGTACAACTCTAGTCTGACTTTCAGGGCGAAATCCCTTCGTGAACAAACCAAAAGGACCATCACTACTTCAGCTGAATCCCACGACCAAGTGGGTAAAATGATTAAATTTGTAAGATAATCAAATTTGCCCTCAGAAATCTGTAGGCTCCAATCACATTGTGGGAAGCCCAAGCTGGAAAAGTTGAAAAAAGACTATCACAGATTGGGCATGAAGAGACGGGATGAATGGTTAGCTAACTAAACCTGCCCGGATCACAACGGACATACCACTTCCTGTATTGTTGTGCAACCTCACCCAACTTTGGGGATATTCTTTGCAAATAAAGAAATTCGTCACTACATCTGACTAATCATGATCTTGTGTAGGTGCTATTCTCAACTGACGACTATTTAGAGCCAAAACACCCTGGCATAGGCACACAGAAAAAAAAAAAAAAAAACAGTTGACATAGAGAAAGTTTTCTGGTCCAACAAAATCTACTCTGAGAAATTTGAAGGCACCAATAACCTCACAGGTAGCATATGCCAAAAACCTCAAAAAAAACAATGTTTTCCAGACACCCTGCCAGAGACTGGGCATCGCGAGTCAAGACTAGGGGGTACCTGGGATATGCTTCCCTCCGTAGGTGATGTTGACGTCGTACAGTCCTGGCACGTAGGGTGTGTACTCCACGTTGCAGCTGCCATCCTTGTTGTCTTTGCAGGACATCTTGGACTCAGACGGACCCTCCACGGTGATGCCTAGGCCACCAATACCAGCTCCTCTGTCAAAAAAAACCCCAAAAAAATCATCAGAAAAAAAAAAATGTATGGTACAGCAGGTCAAGCAAAACACTGAACAAATCCAAGGGGTTGCAGGTTCAAGTCCCAGGTGGCACCCTGCTTGTTTTACAACATATCGCCTCACTACATATCAAGCTCCACAGAATGGATAGTACCATCACAACTGCAGACCCAAAGTATCCCAGTGCACTGGCGTCTATACGTTTTCTGTATGCATATTCTTGGGGCTCTGTCCGCACTCACCTGGTGATGATGGAGAAGTTGTTGGACTGATCGGTCAGGGCCCCCTGGAGGCCTGGCCCCTTGGCCAGCACTCGGGTCGGGTCACAGCCCTCCGCCACGCCGACCTGGAAGGGGCTCTTTGGCACGGGGGCCTCGTCGTACAGCACCTCCACGCTGTGCGGCCCTGCAAACAAAACGCACAGCAAACGTCACATAACAACGCCTCCATTATTACGCACATAGGAGGATATACGAGGACAGTGGCAGGCAGTCCCCAGTAGGGTTTTTACTTCATCGGATCTATTGATTATTGCCCGAACCATTATCAAACACCTGACTCTGCATATTCACTCTGAGTCTAAGCGGTGAAACTATCATGCCATCTCCAGTATATGGTTACAGCAGAACCGCACCATTCTCGAAGGGCGTGTACTCCACGTTGTACGTTCCGTCGGCCTTGTCCGCGATCACGCAGTCCGTGGTGGCACCAGATGGGTTCTTGACCTGAGCTTTTAAATGGTTACCGCCCACTTTGGTCAGGGAGCGGGCGTCCACAGTGAAGTCTGTGGTAGCTTCCCGGAACACTGCTGCATGACAAATAAACAATAACAAATAAACAAAGTAAATAAATAAGAATGGAAGATGTCTGACACATTAAAAAAAAGGATGACTCAGACACTCAAAGTGCAAATTTGAAAAAGAAAACGTTTTCAGTTGTTATAAGTGGTCATCACTGTGTGAGCCAGCCATCCTTTGTTTAAAAATGTCATCGCTGCCTTCCTGCTCTGTGCAAAGTGGGGTCTCTTTCTGCCAAGCATGTCTGAAGTTATGGCACTTCTTTCAGCTGCTCCGGGGTCATTGCTTATGAATTCAAAGAGCAGAGGAACGAATGGAGGCGGAGGAGCTAAAACAGGCAGCTTTACAGTCGCCTCTGGTGTCCCAACGAGGAACACCCAACGAGGACTTTTGAAGTCATGGAAGCCAAGCAGACCAGAAAAGGGTTTTGACAGTAAAGAATCCGTTCTTTCATCTTCACTCCGCTTGAGAGCAGACACCAAGTTCCACTGCATTCACATTGTTTTTATATATATGTATGCTTTTTTTTTTTTTTTTTTACCTTTACTGAAAGGCTTAGCCACAGAACAACTCACAGCATTACAACATGGTGAAGAAAACACATCCCAACATCCAGACAAAGAATGATTGTCTAGTGTTATAAGCCTGATTCAACTTTTCATCATCAAGACGTGGGACCAAAAAAATCCCTACCAAACACAACAACAACAGTAATAAAAGTTGCAGTAGTAATAGCTGTTGTAGTAGTTTGTTGTTGTCGTATTGGTTAGTGTTAATGTTGCCACCATCATTATGTTATCATATTGTTATCATCATTAATGATTACACAGATAAATGCACACTAACCTGTTCCTTCCACTCCAGGCCCATACACTTTCACCTTGCTGGTGTCGACGGCCGGGTCCACAACCACACTGGCGGGGAAGTTGGGAACGCCCTTGCCCCCATATTTCAGCATGAGGGTGTACAGGCCGGCAGTGAGAGGCACGTAGGTGACCGAGTACGTGCCGTCCTTGTTGTCCAGCACCTCCGTCTTGGCCTTGGAGCCGGAGTCCGACACCGCCTCCATGGCCAGCTGTCCGGGGCCGGCCCGAGAGCAGTCCACGTTGACCAGGCCGGGCTCCCCGACCTTCCCCCGCTTCAGCCCGGGCCCCGACGCCACCACCTTGGAGGGGTCAAAGGGCATCTGGACCTGAGCGTGGAAGGGCGAGCCGGGGATGTGCGTGTCCTCGAACAGGATGTTGACCAGGTACTCGCCGGGCTCGGTGGCCAGGTAGGAGACGGAGCAGGTGCCGTCGCCGTTGTCAGAGCACTCGATCTTGGCCTCGGTAGGACCCTCCACGGTCAGGCCCAGCCCACCGGTTCCGGCGCCCTTGGTGTCGATGGTGAACTCCGCTGGGCTGCCAACCAGCCCGCCTTTCAGACCAGGACCAAAGGCCTTCACCTGGAGGAAGAATACACAAAGAAATGTCTCCCTGCTTCGCTCACACTACGCCCCCCCAACTCTAGCTCAAAGGCCTTATCTATGATCACAGGGCATAACTGAGCATGCTCAATAACAGAAAATACTCATTCAGTAAAAACATGCACTTCTACAGGGGTGTATGAAGTGGGGTGTTGCAGGTTTGATTCCCAGCTTCCGCTAGGTGCCTAAAAATGTGAATGTAATGGATGTGTGTATATTTCTGAGTGTAAAAATCATTCAACAGCAGGAGTAGCAAAACTCAAGGGTAGCAAAGTCAAGTCCTGGAGGGCTGCAGTGTTTGTAGGCTTTTGTGGTTTTCTTTTAAATCAGCAGCCAAAAAGTTCACTCAGAAAGCAGGTCCTCGATCCAAACGGGCCAGGTTTTGAAGCCAAGGGAATCATGGGTCGGATTTCTTCTTTTCAATCTTATTTCTGAGCGTTACTTATTACTTTTATGTTATGCACCTGAAGGGGAAAAATTACTTAGGGAGACTGAGGAGAGTCTGCAAATGGCCTAAACATGTAATTTGAGAGAGAGAGACTCTAAGTTTTTGGAAGTGCTGGAGGAGGTCGTTGCTGGGGTACCTTGCTGGGGTCAGGGGGCAGTGAGGCCTCCACTGGGAAGGGACTGCCAGGCACGGGACTGCCGTCGTAGGTGACGTCCACCGAGTAGAAGCCCTCCTCTTTGGGGACGTACTTCACCAGGCTGCTGTCCTTCTTGGGCACTGGCTCCACTGTGCAGGGCACAGCCTTCTGCGTTGGGCTGGTGATCCTAACCTCCAGTTTGCCTTGGCCTCCCGCCCCCTTCGTGTCAACTGCAAACTGCTGGTCCTGCCCCACCTCCACTCCTGCCAGAAAAGTACATCAGTGTCACTGCTCTAGATTTTCCCCCCCGATCTAAAAATCAGAACTATTTTAAAATTTCCTTAGTTTTATATGTCTACATGACAAGAAGGGTTCCAAGAAAATACAACCCACAGATAGAAGGAGAGACATCAGGCCTGTAAGGCCTATAGCTTCACCACCTTAAAAATAAACAGTATTTAACCTGCTTGCCTCAGACAATATCAGACATATATCCAACATATGAACAAATGGTGCAAGAAAAACATAAGCTGTCTAAATCACTCTGGATGAGAGCCTGGGTAGATGGCCAAATGTAAAACAAAAGAAATGTAGGGGAGGTCTTTTGCCTGGCACACACTTTCTTGTTTTCTTCAACCATTCTGTGGCTCCACTAATGAGCATAAACAGTGTAAAAACAAACTGACATAAAAAATGTGCCCATTTTTTTGTGTCATTTTCCCCCTCTTCCAACACCCCCCCACCCCCAAAAATCCAGGTCCTGTTTTTGTTCCATACACAGCAGGGAAGGATGGCTGGGGCCGGGGAGGTGAAGACTCTTTACTGCATCATCAGCTAAACATTTTGTCATGTAAATTTCCAAGAGAGAGCAAAAAAAAAAAAAAAAAAAAAAAAACGGACAGACCATTTACAATCCCAGCAGATTGTAATCAAAAAAATGCGACCCCACAGACAGTGTAATTTGAAAATTCCTAAACAGAAAATGGGACATTGGCAGGCACCAGCGGAACCAGAGGCTACTCACTGCTGTCCAAGCCATCAACTTGAATCTTGCTGAGGTCCAGAGGAGCAGCCACCCCCACGCTGAAGGGGCTTTTGGGAATTGGGTCACCCCCGAAGGTGACCGCGACGGCCATATCCCCCTGTGGAGCCCAGAGGAGAGCAAGCTGACTTACCGCACAATTTTCCCCCCTCTGACCACATTTTAGTGATGCTCACACATATGCACACGTTCAGAAACACACCAACACCCAAAAAAAACAAACACACGCATGCGCACCCCAACATGCCAACACACATATGCACACGTTCAGAAACACACCAACACCCAAAGAAACGCACACACACCCAAACATGCCAACACACATATGCATGTGTGCATGCAGACACACACACGGACGCACACACACGTGTGCACACACACACAGAAATGTGCACACACACGCACACAGGAATGCACACCATGCTAACTAACTCCAAATCCAATTCATCCAATGTTAAAAATTGTATGGTTTCTATTTTTTTAACACTTCTTTTTTTTTTTTTTTTTTGCATTCTACCAGCGCAATCAGTCATCTCAATTAAGGCTCCCATACAACAGAACTGAAGACAGAAGGCACTCCGGCCCAAGCACCGTAGGCCAGGCTCTGTGCCAAACCAGACACAGGACAAACCCCAGGCCCTGCACTGGGAATTACCTGCTGCACTGGCGTGTATTTGACCGTGTGGGAGTAGTCATAGTTGTCGATGATCTCAAAGTCTTGGACGGGCTCCCCCTTGCCAGATCCATTGAACTGTACATCCAGAGGAGCTTTTCCAGCACCTTTTGTGTATACCGTAAAATGTGTGGGCTTCCCGCTTTCCACTCCTGCACAGCGTAGGAAAATAAATAAAGAAATAAACACATGCTACACTTGTGCAACTTTCGCTGCAGGCAACCTCTACAGAGATTACCCTTTATAAATGAAGGGACTTTGAGGAAGAAGACAGATAATGTCAAATCGTCAGTCTTGCATTTCCTCATCAATGCAATCATCACCAAAATTGTGGGCTCCTCCATTCTTACAGCTTTGGCAAGCTGGAAGCCCCTACGTGCAAATACTGACCACCTCGCCCTCACGAGAACAAAGCAGAAACAGTCAAACAACGACCCAAAAATAAAATACTTATTAAAATAAAAATTTTCAACACTGCATCTATCAAAGCATTAAGCTCCGTTCAGATCAAAAAAACAAAAGCAAGAGCAGCATGTTTTACCAGTCTGTCGCTGAGTGAGGGCTGCACAGTCTACATCAAAGCATCTGCTGACAAATTAATTGATTGGTCCCATAACAGTGAGTTATTAGATGTTTGAGTGGATCGGTCTTGCCTTTAAACTTTGGGCTCAAGCTCAGACATGTGGAATCCCAAAGAACCACAGCAGCTATCGGCAGATGTTCTCACACTTTATAGTTCAATACACAAAGTCTCTTTTGTTAACGTTCTGAAGAAAAAAATTAATTAAAAAAATAATCTAGTCATGACTTTTTCCAGTGACCTGGATGATTTTGACAGAGCTGTGAATGAAAAAGAGCGGTCTTGAGGTCCTAAGCTTCCTCGCTGAATCCCTTTCAGGTAACAGGTGAGCACAGGTGAGGGCCTTACCGGCGCGGGCCAGTCCAGGGCCGTCAGCCTTCACCTTGGAGGCGTCGTGAGAGGGCTCTACCTTCACACGGAAAGGGCTGATGGGAATTTCCTGCAGGGGAAATGGACAATGAGTCTTCGGGCATGACAAGCTTTAGCCTGCCTTTTTTTTTTTTGACAATGACGTCAAGGTAACCAGGCAAATACTACAGAACGCAGGAAATGCCATTAACTACAATGGGAAAATGTCATGGCTGCTGCTTTAGGGGCTCCACAGCCTAGCTGCTTGGCGTAAGCTACAACGTAAAACACTGGTCTGTTTTTTTTGCCCCCGCTCCTGTTGTGACCTCCAGCCAAACAGGATGTGGGTGAGGCAGGAATGAGAACTCTAGTCTCTCGACACCATTTTTGGTGTGAACGTGATTTCATTTGGTAATTAGGCTGTAAAACAACCTTGCGATGCCGAAAAGCTACGGGAGGCAGGATGTAGATTTTTTTTTTGTCTTGCTTAGTTAAAGTGAGTGTCTTAAATGTGTGATTGCAGGCTAGTGTTGCTCTGCTGTGTGGATTTTTTACCACCAGGTTGAATTTGCGGTTTTCATATTCTCTCATGGCTGCGAATTTGGCCATTTTGAGAACGGAGAGGCCCCAAGGTACTCTGAGCAGTTTAAAAAAGCCTTAAGGTATACATGTTTAATCATAATGAGATACAGACAGCAATATTCAGGGACTGGACTGGCAGGAATACAGGGCTGTAGCCTTTTGACTTGAGGATCACCTGTCAATCTCACTCACCTGGACAGGCAAAGAGGAGAATGCCGGTGACTCACCTGTCCAGCAAACAGGACTTTGATGGTGAAGCGCCCCGCACCGGGAGGGGTGTACTTCACAGTGATGGTGTCGTTGGCGTTGGGAATGATGTCGAAGTCGATGTCCTCTTCTTTATCGCTGATGACATTGGCATCACATTTGATGCCCACACTGACATCCCCTGAAACAGACAAGGGAAAAAGACAGGGTTATACGTACTGAATATTCCTCATTTATCTTCATTGGTGCTTTATCTACCTGTTAATCACTCTTTCATAAAAATTCCTGACACAACATTTACAGTTATGGATCTGAAGTCATTTTGCACATATGCGATAAGTGTATTCTACTAACAACTGGATTAGACTACAAGGACAAGGGAATGCTGGGATTTGTAGTCACCTTCCCCTGCATCAGTGCAGTCCACAGTGAAGTGCGTGGGCTCATTGGCCTTGAGCCCTGATCTCTCAACTCCCGGGCCAAACACCTTCACCTTGTGGGGATGACTTCCCTTCCCGATGTTTACCTGAAACAAGAGCAGACCACTGAGAACAGGAAGTGGAGAACAATATGGAGAAGCCTTCCATCAAAGGCTTTTTTGGGCCTATGGACCATGATTCCCTAACCCTCTGTTCAAACAGCCTCTTTGACGACACCGATGTATGAGTCCAGAATAACGAATACCCTTTAAAAGTTATATTGACTGGAAAAGATATTATGCTTGTTTTAGTTTCGGATTCGAAAGAGAAGAATTCAAGGAGAGTGCTTAAATGTCTTTTTTTTTTTCCCCACACATTTGAGAAGCACCCACCCAAAAGATCATAAAAGTAGATACTCTGAGTAATGTCACAACTAATAGACATCTGGTCCCAAACAGTTAACAAAAACACAAATGCCAACAAGAACAGATCAAGCAGTAAAAAATTTTTTATTGAAGAACAGTTCGTTTTGCCGATTTTGATTTTGATCTTGAGCAATGGTGAAGCCTGTCTGAAAAGGCAGGCCCTGGTGATCAAAGGCTCAGGGGAAACGCATGGCTGGCAGGTTTCGCTGTTGTTCCGTCACCCCTGGAGGGCAGGGCTCATTCTTGCGTGCGCTGGGCCCCCGAATCGGAGATCCAGAAACCCACAGTCCCCTCCAGATGATGTCACTGTTGTGAAATGATGGCCCCTGTCTTGGGCGGCTCAGCTAGGCTCTCTGCAAGGTCCATTGCCGCTTTTTTTTTTCCCCCGGTCAGTTTCTCAATCGGAGGTCAGCAGTGATTCTGTCTCCCAACACCAGTTGCCCCGCCCCCCGCCTTCGCCTCCAACACCCCCAAAAAAATATCTATTAAAAAGACTCTTTTTCAATTCTTCAAGACGAAAGCATAGTCCTTCAGAATGAACTTCATTTCAGCCAAGAGGAACATAAAAAAAATTCTCTCTATGAAGTTTTTTTTCTCCTCGTTTCATTTATTGAAATGGATTTTTTTGGACCACACTTGACATGTCTGCTCCCTGACCAGCTCCAGCCAGCACATCTGCTCGACTACCTTTCCAAGTCATTGATTTTCATTGGAAATCAGCAAGAGTTTCATAATTGTTCATTGAAATGATTTTTCCAGTGCAGTTACATTTCTGAGAGTGTAGGCAGAATACACATTCAACTATAACAATCACCCTCCAATCAAAACTTGTATAAAAATGTGCAATAAAATGATGACTTAAAAAAAATCACATTTTTTGTACAGAAATATGTCAAAGTGAATAAATATCTTCTAAAAATCTGACAAATATTTTAGAGCTCGATCAGTGCAAAAATATAACATTTCCATTCAAATCCTGCAAAAGACATTCAATCTGTTCTTTACCCTTGAAGAGGAAAAAAAAACTGAGAACACTGCAGTATTACTGTCAGGGCAATAATTTTATACCTCCACCTTTCTGAATTACCATATACATAATCAGTCCTATTCTTCCTACAACTAATTTTATTTAAAAACCTGAAAAGCTTCCATACGTTTTTTGTACTGAAAGCAGCATTCAAACCACAGATGTAATATTCAGTAGATATAAACTCTCTGCCCAGTGCTGAGGTAGTGAAAGGGTTAATTACTGAGCATACACGATGCGGCGCTCCTCTGTAAAAGTCGTGATCACAACGAGAGGCCGTGCCCCTCGGCGGCTGCTGCTGCCGCCCCCCCTAGGGATGACCTCTGACCCCTGAGCCGGGCTTACCCTGAAGGGGCTGTTGGGGACGCTGACCCTTCCCCAGGCCACGGTCACCGTGTGTTTGGCCGGAGTGGTCGGGGTGTAGGAGCACGCGTAGGTGCCGTCTCCCTTATTCTTCACCTTCACGTCCACCCGGTCTCCTTCGGCGGCCTGCAGAACATAGGGGTTGGGGGGGAGAGATACTGCATGAGGACGGTGCTGCAACACACGACACAACTATAATGCCACGCTACACAACACTACACAACCACACTACTTAACATAACTCGTCTGTACTACACATCTACATGACTCAATACTACAACAGCTACAGTACACAACTGCAATACTCAACAGCAAGGCAGAAATGAAATTCAACACAAAAAAAAAAAAAAAAACACTTCTGTCTTTTAAAGTGCATGTTAGGCGTTTTCTGAAGACATTTCAATTGAATTGCATATGCCTTTCAAAAGACTTGAGTGCATTTTAAATAGTACTTAGTTTTATTTGAGGATTCCTTAAAGTCAAAAGGGTAAGGCCACAAGGTCTAGCATTGAGGCCTTACTCAGACATCAGTTGGGTTCCAGGCAATGCATAGGCCGTAAATTTTTTAATTTCTATTCCCATGGTGGATTTAAGGCTTTTTAATTTCACCTTTAATGGTGCCTTAAATTTTCCCCACATTTGCCATTTTACACATTCCTATACTTTTCACAGTAACCCATACTTGCCTTTGTGAAAACAATGGCAACATTCCGATCTGACGACCACAAGCAAAACATCACTGCCATTTTGTTTGCTCAAAATAAAGTAATTCTTCAAATTGCAAAAACTCGCCACCTTTACAACATCATTATGTAACCCGATGTTGGGTGTGTGTGTGGGAAGAACTACTCTTCAGTGGTATACGACATGAGGCGTGTTAATCCGAATGGAACACTCCTCTGAAATTCTAAAGGCTACTCTGTGACATAACACACTTTAGGGCTGTGTGGGGTTTTTTTTTCCTCCCGGTTGTTGCCATTTTTAGAGTTTTTTTACACCCTGTGATTAGATACAATTCTGCCCACACTGTCACTGTAGCCCACAGCTTTTCCACTCAGCATTTCCCCCTCGCCGTTGTTCTCCCACGCTCCACCGATATCTCTCCACCGGTCTTCTCCACCGATATCTGCTCCAGTTTTTTTTTTTTTTTTTACTGTCATTTTTTAAGTCGCATTTATCCAAAGCGACTTACAGTTGATTAGACTAACCAAGGGCCAATCTCCCCTGGGAGCAATGTGGGGTTAAGGGCCTTGCTCAGGGGCCCAACAGCAATGGTGTTCTTGGACTGTGGCTGGACTGGGACTTGAACCGCCAACCTCAGGGGTCCCAGTCCCAGCTATAGGCTGCCCCTACGTTTCTCTTCACCTCCAGGGAGGCTCCAGCTCAGAGGAGCCCCAGGGGTGGGTAACAGGGCTCTTCCCTCACCTGCGCACAGATTTTCAGGCCTGCTTTCCCCGCCTCCCTTGCGTCCACCGTGAATTCTGCAGGCTTGTTGACGATGCACCCGGTCTTCTCCAGGCCCGGACCGTAGGCCTTCACCTGAAACGCACGGAAACGGCGCGAATCAGTCACACTCCCCCCCCTACCGTCTAACGCAACGGATGACAGGGTTGCCAGAAGGCAGTTAACCACCAGCCCCAAATTCTTACTCATGCACGGTGCATCTCAATGCCAGTGTTGACAGGCTTTACAATAAAACCTCCTTAAATCATATCAAATATTGTCAATGGTTCCTTCGATGCATCATGATTTTGAGTCAGTCATATGATTAGAGTATTTTTCTTTATTCCACCTCTATTGACTCCATCCTTTTAAAATGTTGCATTAACTGTATTATTTATATATTAAATATAAATATCATATCTCATCTACATGAGAAGATGAGAAGAGCTGAAATACAATATGTACCTTTAAGTATTTTTGGAAGTACAAAGCATCGGAAGGGTCAGAACTGGATTAAATGGAGATATTAGGTCAATGAAACTAAGCTGTTTGCTAGGTGACACAGAAGTCAGTATGTGAGGGCCAGTAGTACGGGGTTGGGGGATGAGTGGGCGGGGGTCAGTACTGACCTTGCTGGGGCTGCAGGTGTTGTTGTCGGGGGTGATGTAGGCCATGAAGGGGCTGTCCTCGATGTCCTCGTCGTCGCACATGACGTGCACGGCATACTCGCCCGGCTCTGAGGGCCAGTATTTCACATCACACGAGCCGTCGTTCTGATCGTCACACTCTATCTTTGCCTGAGAGGGGCCCTCGATGGCGAACCCTGCGGCGGTACCAAAGCATGCAAATATGACTCAGACCACTGGAAAACATACAAACCATAACTCCCACCTCACAGAAATGTTACAATAAACACCACAATACAAATTAAACGAGAACCCTGACACTAAACTGTTCGGTCAACTTTGACAAAACTTTCAGTGTAACTAACTAGTATTTATGCATGTGCCCTTCCTGCTCTCACAAATGTAATGTACTGCATTGTACTGTAAATATATTGTACTAAATGTTTAGAGTATATTACAGTTCCATTAGGATTGTGTCAGGGACATAAGTCAGTAAAAGGCTCCCAGTGGCTTCCATTTCTCCACATACCACCTTCAGCTTTTAACCTTTTTCGTTGATGGTGCAACACAGAGAGACACCCCCTCCATACTCCAAACTCACCCAGCACCCCGACGTCTGTGCCCACAGATTCCACCACGAAATCGGCCGACTTCCCCACCATGCCCCCCTCCAGGCCGGGTCCAAAGGCCCGTATCTTCTGCGGACCAGCCTCTGGACCAACCTGGACTTCAAACGGACTGTGGAAGGGAAGAAAATCAAATGGAGGTGGTGAGGAGGTGGACACAGCGTAAAGCCTTCAACCACAGCACAGCTGCCAAACATGGCTACTGCACGCGGCGGAGATGGAGATCGACTTACACACAAAGCCACGCGTAAACAATGACATCACCGAACGGAACACGGAACACAGCACATCAGGGAATCGTCTGTGCGGCAAAGTGGACGTCAGCCCGTAACACCCTACACCAACCTAACTGCCCAAGCTTTTAGGGAGCCAGAAAACTAATGGACACAAAAATAAAACAAATGCGTAAATGGTTGATGGTAACCCACAGAGCAGAGAAAACACAAACACAGAAATATAGAATAAATAACAAATCTGTGAGAGGCTACCCACAGGGTAGAATAAACCAACACAGTGTCTGGCAGAAGTGGGGAGGCATCGCACAGTGGAACAGGTCGGGACTGCGCCAGTACAGCTTGCAGACTCTGTGGGGTATTTTAGGGGGTTCCTGTTAAGTTGGCAGTTAAATCCACAGACTTCGGGGCAGTCAGACCAGGGACGCATGAATTAGCACGGGAGCCGCCCAACCGCTGAGTTAAAACACTCGAGTCCAGCTACTGCTACAGTCCAGAGAGGGACCAGTAATCCTATCCTCACTGTTGTAAACTTTTAAAACTCCACTCGCGTCTCCTGATGAAGATGTGGAAAATACCTCCACGCCCGATAAATGTCCAGAAAGGTTAACTTCGCGGTCGTAAACTTACGATTTAAAATCTGTCCTCCACCAGGAGGAATAAAAACACAATATTGCAAAACTGTAAGCGGGTCTCCTCGCATGCCATAAAATGACTCAATTTCCTCAGGTTAGATCTAAGCTCCTTCCCCCACCCCTAAAAACAAAACACATCCACAAAATAAGGCCTGATCATTTCCAACCATGCGCTGCTTGTTAAATTAATCTGTCCGCGTTAAACGGTCGACATTCATCAGATGGAGCAGGCAGCGGTGGTCATAGGAAATATACGGGGGCATAAATGTTTCACGCAGGGCGAGCACACTTAAGGTCTGTCTGCTCAGTTCCCCAGCGGCAGAGCCATTTCGAGTCCCCCCGGTTAAAGAGCGATGAGGTAATTCCAAAATCCCTCCCCTGTTCCATACCACATCCACATGGATCACGCCTGACGCGCTTTCAAGAAAGCTAACGTTTAGCTTGCGTTTGCCAACACAATCAAACATCTCGCTGCTCACCACTTTCGCTACCGTTAGCCAACCGTCTGGAAAAGGTAGTGCAATAGGCACGGCTGAGGTGGAACGCTGTGAACAGGCAACGTAATTCGATAATCATCTGGCTGCTCTAACCAGGTAATTTAGATTTATGTACATCGATTGGATAATTAACTCATCCACAGTCGAAACCGCTCTTCTTGTCATCGCGTCCTCCTTGATTTAACTCAAAAACTGTTGGCTGCAAACATTAAAACACACACACACACACACACACACACACACACACACACACACACACACACACACACACACACACACACACACACACACACACACACACACCTGTCTTCATGCCCGCATTGTCAAAAACGTGTTTACACAGAGGTCTAAACGGGGATAAACTTTATTCAAGTATTGATACAGAAAAAAAAATACAATTGTATTTTATTGCTGCAGTGCACAAACACACAAGCGCGAAATAGTAAAAAAAAAAAAAAAAAAAAAGAAAGAAAGAAAGAAAGACAAAGAAATCGTTGTTTTTGACCTGCAAACCAAAAAGAAGCTATGATCTAACAGAGAAGCCCCAGAGCAGAAAGCAAACTTAATATAAAACGCCCAAACGTTTATAGTTGAAAACTGTTCCCTGTCAGAGATGACTCAGCTGGGCACATGTGATATTCATACTATGACAAAATTCCTCAAGGGAGGGTTAAGACAGAATAAAAAAAAAAAAACAGACATTTGGGTTTATGAAAATCAAACAGAGGCAAAGCATACACTCTCTGAGAGCTTTTACACTCTTGACAGCTGAGTGCAAGGGAGAATGTTGAGGAAAATCAAATCCGAGTGGCTCCAGAGACATCAAAATTTTAAGGGAAAAAAAAAATTTCCTCATTAATCGGGTGTAATAATGGCATCCCTGGGGAAGGACACTGGTCTGAGCTTTTTCCACTCACCTCTTGGGGATGTTTTGTCCGCCCCATGTTATGGTCACAATGTATTTGCCCGGTGCGTGGGGATAATACTCGTAGGCGTAAACGCCGTCCACACTCTCCTTCTGCTTCACAGGCTCCTCCAGGCCCTCTGTTGGACAGAGAAATTTTGTTTTTAACTTTCCGGTATTTCTCTGCATCGCAGACTAGACTTTTGAATCAAATCATTTAACTTTTACTCTTGCAATACCAAAAACACCAAACGCCAGTGGATTCTCGCCAGATTCTCTGGCTCCTACATTGTTTCTGACATCTGTTTCCTACCTAAAGGAAGTTCCAGTCGATTAAAAGGAGCTTCCGGGCTGTATTACTGTACTGAAAAGCCATTTTTGGAAAGATCAAACTGGAATGATTGTGCTTTTAACACCAGGGAGACAACTTTCTATGCTACAAAAATGGAGTGGAGTATCTGGTGAGTCTACAGAATCTCTGGTTTATGTTCTGAATGGGACAGGGGCAGAGGGCGCGCGCGCACACACCCACACAAACACACACTAACACACACTAACACCCACACTAACACACCCACACACACACACACAAAAGCACTGCCTACTCACTGGGTCCCTTGACGGTAACCTTCAGGTCTCCACTCCCAGCGTTGCGGGTGTCCACCTTGAAGTCCGCCACCTGCCGCACTCTCACCCCTCTGGGCTGCAGACCTCGGCCTGTGGCCCGACAGGCATTCGGGTTGGAGGCTTGAGAGACAGAAGAGACACACAGCAGCCGATAAGAGGTAGATAAGGTCCATAAACACTTTGGGAATACTCCAGGAGAAGAGCCAGGAAGACATAAGCGCTGGATCAATAGCATTTTTTGATGTTACAATTGTGACGTTTGGCTTTCATCTTGGTGGTTTTTGGCAATGAACTTTCTGCAGGAGTAGTGGGAGAAGGTTTTCCCTACCACTTAGCCTCTGAGGTGCTAGTTTGCTCTGAGCATGGGGGTCAAAACAAGTCTTGGAGGGCTGCCATGCATGCAGGTTGTTTTGGGTTCCTTTTACACAACAGCCAATCCAGGCCTTGGAAATAGCATTTGTGGTCCCTTTAACCAATTAGAGGCTTAAATTAATTACTTGAAAGCGGAGTCTCACCAAAAGCCTGCAGACACTTCGGGCCTCCAGGACCAGAGTCTGACACCAGTGGCTTGGACCACAGAGCTGGGTGGACACCGACTCAGAAAAAGTCTGACCGCCTTTGTCTAACAAGACTAACAAACTCTGAAAATAGATCTCAGCTCTCAGGGCCAAACCAAAAAAGTCGGCAATATGGGAATCGGGAAGGCGAGCCAACTGCAGTCGAGACAGTCCTAAACCGTGGAAGCGGGTTACATCAAACTTAAATATAGACGTTATGAAAGCAGAGAGAAAAAGAGACATCTACCGGATGATTAATATCTTTCCCTTCACTTCAAAAACACGTTACCGCCTTACAGAGCAGACGTGTTTTTGATAAATTGAAGAAATCCTATAGCGGTGCTCGGAGCCAATTCGGCTAGCTGTGGAGAGCTGGAGAAAATCTGTAGGCGTCTCTCTCGAGTTCGACGGCGCCACTTCAGAGAAATCATATCCAACATAGTGTCAGTCACCGTCACTGGGGCTTCTGTTCTCTTCGGCATTTAACAGAAACACGCTCAAAACGAATACATGAATTTAAGCTACTGTTCTTCTGCATAAATCTAGTAAAAAATACTAATACTGTGACAGAAACTTAGTCTTGTCTCCTTACTTTTCATTTTTATTGGAATTCAGAACTAAAGCTAACAGCCTCTTACATAAAGACATGGCAGAAAGATCAAGTATGCTGCCCTGGGGAGCGATGACCATTTTGGACCTGCAAGAAATATTGCAGAAGCTGCCATGAAATCCAAAGACAGAAGAAGCCAAACTAACTTAAATTTTTATGAAAAGAAAAATGATACATTATTTTTATTACTTGAAAATCCATGGTTTTGACTTTCAACCATGGCTTGAACACATTTTCACAGTCTTATTACCACAAAATGAAAGACACTTGCAATGTTAAAGTTGAAAAAGTGAACACAGCACAGTGGTTAAACATTTAACCCTAAAACATGGCCCTACAAGACCTCAAGTTTGAAACCACTTGCGACCGCACTGAGCATCACTGTTTGTAAACTGAAAGGCTTAAGAAACAGTATTTTGCTTTAAAAACATTGAAACCTGTGAAACTAGTTTGAAAGTCAATTGTTTCACATCTGCAAAGAGATCCCTGCTATCCACATTCAACTAAAGCAAAGGCAAGAAAAAAAAAAAAAAAACAAACAAAACAAAACCGGAGAAGTTTGAAGAAGTTGGGCAAGATTAAACAAGATTTTAGAACAAAAAAAAAAAAAAAAAAAAAAGGCTTCTACAATAGGTACTCTATTCGGCTTCGCCCATAAAAAGCAAACACATTAAACTAATAATCTATCACAACTGTGACAAAGCAGGTTTTTATACATCGAAATTGATTAGAGCCATATATAAAATACATACAAAAATAAAAGTGTTAACTGAGCTGGCCTGAAATGCCACCTGCAGTGGAAAGGTTGGAGAAGGGAGTTGGAATGTGCCCTTTTATGGTCTTTCGAGGCCAGTAATGTCAGAAGTCGGACACCGTGGTCCAGCGACTGCCGTCACGCGACGCTCGTGTCTCACAAACTTCAGCCCGTGACCACGTACCATGTGACTCGGGCATCAGGGGGCGGGCAGAGAGCCGCTAAACGCTCCGTGGAAACAGTGGGTACACTAAAGTACCATTCCAGCGGAGCTCAACTTCCTGATTTTACTAGGGGGGAAAAAAATTCTCATAAAAAGGAAGCGGAATGTGGTGATGGAAGAGTTCACATAGAGAATGATATATGGAAAAATGAGACTTCCTCTCATTGGCTCAGTGAGTCTGCAAAAAGGATGGCTGCGTCCCGTCTGTAATATATGCAAGAACATACTTCATGGTACCTAGGAAACCGTTTGAGGAGAAAGTCTACTGTCTACTGCTGTCAAATTACAGAACCAGTTGTGTAGCTGAAACTACATCAGGATGTGTCAACTGGCCCTTTAATGCCAGCTTGAAAACCCTAAAGCTTTCTGGGAAAAGTTCACTTCAGGGGAACCAAGGCTGTTTTGCATGACAGTCTACATACAACTCTCAATACTCAAAGAGACCATAGTATTAGCCTCTTGCGTAATCACATTTTTCCTTTCTTCTGTAAAACAAACAGAAGGCCTGTGCCTGAAGGTGTGTGAGCATATGCTGACTGTGTGTTCCTCTGACAGCACAGGTAATGTGGTGTCACATCTTCAGTGTGGAAAAAGCAGGTGGGAAAAGTAGGGGGAGAGAACAATAATTTTAAAAAATATTTTAGTCCGCTCTCCATGGTTTGCAGTTCTGCAGGGACAAATTCTGAATTCCGAGCCTGACCAGGCCTCACTGTGACAGAACAGTGATGTCAAGATGATGATGTCATAATGGGCTGAGAATAGGACATCACAACAGCTCAGAGGTGAGTGGGGGAGGTGGGGAGGGTAGCTGTATCTTTCCCTGGATATCATTCCAACCTCTGCTCTTGATTTTTAATAGCCCGAATCAATTCTGCCTCAGATTTCTGCCAAATTTAAAGATAAGCTTGTGAACGAGAGCCAAAAGACTGTTCTTGGGTTCTTGCGTGGAACATTTTACAGTGGACTAATCTCTGAGCGAAAACCGAGATCGGTTCGTACGTAACGCCGTATTAGCTCATCGAGTGAGGGTAATTGGCGGAAACACACCAGGTCTCTTGGAACAGAGTTGCCCAGTTCCATTGGCTGGCTCGGTCCCCTCTCAGCCATCCCGGCACCTCCACAGAGCCCCGTATGGCTCAGTAGCGTGCTGGCTAACTGCAGCTGCTTTTACAAGCAGTTTACAAGGCAGATATAAGGCCTTCTCCAGCTTGAGAGAGGCTCTGTCAGATTACCGACCTCCCTTACTTGGGTCTAAGGACCAGAGAAGCATGCTGAACAATTTGTCTTCATTAGAGCTTTCTTTACCCAGTTTATTTGGTAGTAAGAAAATCAAAAAAATAAATTAAAAACTCAGGGTAAAACCTGCAGGAAGGCTCCTTATAAAGAGGATAGTTGACTTCAGCCTTGTTCATGTCCACAAAGTGGCATGTATACACTCCACTCTTAACATGTGGAGTGTATACATGGATACGATTTTTTCACATTCTCCTCATCCAATTAAATCAGGGAATACTGAGTTTCAGACTCCTGTCTGTCTTGGCCAATAGTGTTGTCTCCTACTATCCTATCAGCTCACAGAGTGCACAGAGCTCTTGATGTTAGTGCTTATGACAAACCCAGGTCACTCCGGTGTGCCTCTGGCGCAGAAATGTAAGAGCATGAAAATTCAGTACCTATTAGTTCAGGAAAAGTTTAATTCAAGAAGAAAAACATGGGGTCCCTTCGAACATACCTGGGGCAATGCTGACAGTGTAGGGGCTTTTTGGGATGGCGATGCCCCCGAAGGTGATGGAGACGGTGTGGGGGCCAGCCTGCACGGGTTTGTAGGTGCAGCGGAACACGCTGTCCCCCTTGTCCTCCATCATGGCCTCCACAGTGTTCTTGTTACCCTGGGGGTCTTTGATGACCGGCTGTTACGTCCCCTACGCCGGCCCCTGTCAGAGAGAGCAGGGGTGTGTGTTTAAGTCTGGAGGAACTGACAGGAAGATCTCACGATGTCGAGATAGCAGTTTGGCCAAAGCTATTACTACCATTTCACTTCAATCAGACAGACAGTAGACTATAGTACTAGGACCCAAAAGGGCTAGATTTCCAGACACTGTGACACTCTTGCCTTACTGTCTTGGAACAGTGGTTACCATGACAGCAATCACCATTCCAGGGACATGGCAGCTTTGCCATTGGTCAAATTCTTAGTGATCACAGCACCATGGTTTTCGGGCACAAAATGCCCCCAAACTCTGCGGTCATTTTCCCTCTGTTTGTTTTTGTTTTTTCCCAGCACATGGTGAGTTTTGAACTTCATGTGAAATGTTCAGTTACACACCTGCCGTATAGATCTCGAAGTACGTTGGCTTGCCGGCGATGTTCCCCAGGGGTTCCAGGCCGGGACCCTTAGCAGTCACTTTTGTGGGGTCCCCCTGAGCCTTATCCACGCCCACCTCGAAAGGACTCTTAGGGATCTGCTGCCCTGCAAACAGCACTGTCACCTGCAAACAGGATGCAGCGCACTTAGTCACACCTAGAGTCTCACGATCATGACATCATAATCAATTCAGATAACCGGCCTTCAATTAGTCGATCAAAAGAAAATTAATTGCTGACTATTTTGAATTTGATGGTTCTATGTTCTCAAATGTGAGACTTTGCAGCTTTTCTTAGTCTTGCATTATAGAAAATTTAATAGTTTGGGGTTTTGGAATGTTTTGACAAAACAAGACATTTAATGATGTCACCTTGTGTTCTGTAACAGGCATTTTTCACTGTTTTCTGATGTTTTATACACCAAATTATTAATCTATTAATCAAGAAAATAATCATCTGATTAATCAATAATGAAAATCGCTGTTAGTGGCAGCCCTAATCACTATGCAACCCTAAATTCAGACGATAGGAAAAAAAAATGAGGTAGTTTGTAGGTCTTCAAGTGTTTAGCGAGAACCCACAGATGAGGGATAATTTGTAACTGATTATCCAGAAGCCGAGGTGGAGATGGGAACTGGGTTAACTATTATTGATCTTACCAAATGAGACTGGAAGTACAAAGATTCTACACATGACATCAGCAATGACATCAGCCTTTGCCCTTTAGACCATGAGGTAATGCCTGTGCTGAGGAGGTAAGAGAGGGACACTGTACCTTGTGAGGACCCATGACTTTGGGCACATACGTAACACTGTACGTCTTCTTGCCCTCATTAAGAACGGCTTTCACCTGTAAGACAGACAAGAGATGGAGAAAATAGCCGGAAACAAGTTCTTATGTTTAATTTAGTAAAGTACACTACAAAAACCCTTCAGGTGTTAAAATTAATTTGTTCTACTGTGCAATTCATGAGGATCCTCCTTCTACAAAAGGGTAACAATAGTGATCCAAGAGAATGACTGACGTGAAAAACACCATAAGCACACAAGGAGCTATTATATTACACTAATTTCAGTCACTGAAGTCAATGACACATTCACCCCTAAGGCATTAAAAAAAAAAAAATTAAAAAGTCAGAGGCAACCTTCTGTTCATTTTCCATTAGGTGTTTGTTGACACAAAAACGGCCACTGCAGAAACAGACACCAGGGGTTTGGAGTCTGTTCCATTTCACTTTTGTCAATTAAAGAAAACATTGAATTTCCGGTCATGAATTTGGAAAAGCCTGCAGAGTTCTATAATATATTCTGGATGAGAATTCCCCCACTCCACCCCAACAAAGAATTAATATTATATGCAGCTCCTTTCTCAAACTGGCAAGAAACAAAACACCAGGAATCAACCCCTCCCAACCCCACCCCCTCCTAACCGTGAGGAAACCGACAGTGACAGCCAGGCCATGCCTTCTTTTAACAGCAGTGGGAACTGCGTCTAGCAGACACGAGTGACGGTATACAAGGGCCGTTGGCGCGGCGACCGGTCAAACCCACCTCTTCTCGGGTGCCTTCTGGGTCCTCCACATAGACGGTCACCTGCCCCTGGCCAGCGCTGAAGGTGTCCACGGTGAAGACCGCTGGGCGCAGGACCCTGTTCCCCACAGGCTCGATCCCTGGGGGCCAAAACACATGGCGAAGGGGTGTGAGAAAAGGGGGGGGGGTGCATGGAGCAGGGCTAGTCTCAGAAACCAGACCGATATTGCTTTCAGCGCTGTGATGGTTAAATGAGGTGTACAAACACCATAAATGGGTGGGGTTACAGTTAGCTGCTACATCACTGACTTTGTTGTGAAGACACAAATCTTTTGATTGGTTCAACTAAGTGATGATTGGTTTAAATAAGCAAATTCCTGGCAGCACGTGGAAGCTCCACCCATTTTGGTGGCATTCCTCTGCTTGAGAGATACTCTCATCCTACTTTCCAGGAACACACTTACTGTGGCAGTGATTGTCACACCAGGTCACATGTTCTGTTAAAGACACTGGGCAGACCCCCAGATAGAAGGGTTTGTGGAAATTTGATTTTGCATGCCTCGTTTTGAGATTCAGCTTAACAGTAGTTATGTATCAGCATAAGTTGTTACTGACTGTTGGTTTATTAGAAAAGCACAACCCCGAAAGGACAGAGTTATACCATATTTTAGTGGGAAGTTGGTCAGGCTCATAGTGACAAGCCAGAGAAGTGAGGCAAAACCTTCATTATAACATGATGCCGAGTGCATTAGAGATAGGACACACCCCTGCCATTGTGGAAAGGGTTTGCAATGTATTATGGGGCAGCTGTTCATGACATTCTGCACCTTCTGCATGAGTGAAACATTGTTTCCTCTTCAGAAAAACGCAGCAAGAAAGCATCACAATCACACTCCACAACATGCAGACAGCTGGATGGAAAGAATACGGCGTTATTGTGCCACTTCCTCTTTCCGGGACTAAAGCAGGAAGCGCGAGCATCAGGAATCATTCTTGATAGCACGTGGAGGCGACGTGGAAAATTAATCAAACTAGCTTCTCTGAGGATGGAAAGAAATTCTTGCTCCACACTTCACTCTGGGAGTCCTGCTAATTAATTGATACAGATCAGATAGGGACTCCGTCTATTGTTATGCTGGTGAACAGGTATTTCCTCGAATTGTGTTTTAGGGTCCTACCGAGAGTTCCCATGGACGGTGAATGGAAGTATCCTTCATAAATGTTTGACCTAAAATTTAAGGAGGTAAGAAAAGTGCAAAGTTTTCTTTCGTATATAATCTTACACAGCTAAATGAGTATGTCAACTTCTTTTCACTTCAGGAAACATTTGAAAAAGGAGCAAATTTGTTCCCAGCAAGACAATTTTACTGTCAAGTTAAAATTTTCCAATTAAGAGCTTACATTAGTCAGTGAAATAATTTTGGGCTGTAAATCTTTCATTCAGTAATATTCGTTTCCTCTTTTCCAGTGGAGCATGGGAGAGAGGCTCTCCAGACTTTGTTTAGAGGAAAATTAGCATTAATCAGGCCTGAATCAGACGCCAGCGGGGCACAGTGCTTATCTTGGCAAGGCTCTGCAGGGGTTATGCTCGCCCCCCTTACTTTTAAATGTCAAAGAAGATCGATTCACTTATCAAAGTAACAAGCTCTTGCAGCAACCTGGACAACTGACAGGATTTCGGGGTGGCCAGTGAAGTCAGAACTCCATGTCAGCTATTCCCTACAATAACAAGAACCACACAGCGTCTGAGCGGCTCTAGGCTGTGTGAATGTCTCGACAGTGTGCCATAGCATTTACCGAGCCCGCTGTCCGGCATGCCAAAGTAGGCTAGACAACATATACATGCTAACACACAGACAGTCATGCACATAAATGCTAACTGTGAATGTGCAAATGGAAGCACGCACACATGCACATTTATGCACATAAACATACAATGACCATACATGCACACGCACAGGGACATATCAGACTGCGCATAAAAGCACACTGAGCAGACGCAGACGCAGACACAAACACAGACACCCAGGCAGACAGTGAATTCACACGACATGCATTCCAAATTTCCATTTCACTTCACGTCCCAGTAAAGCTATGCTAACGACTTAACACTCACGGAAACGATATGCCTCTTAAGGAGGCAAGTGAGAGTCACCCTTCTCATCTTTCAATGACCTTCCCATCTCACCGTCTCACCGCCTCAGCTGCTGTAAACGGACCTTGAGGATTAACCTCATTTTTACAAAAAAAAAAGAAGTATCAACACGGCAAGAGGTGAAGGGCCAATGGAGAAACAATAGCAGCACAGCTACTGAGGCACGTTCGCTACGCCGGATTACACTCATTAGCAGCTGAACTTGCTCATCGCTTGTTTGGAAACTATATACTCCACTGTTTAACGTCTGGAACACGGAGGAGAGGAAAGTGTTCAAAATGAGGTCATTTGAGGAGACACCGAGAACGGGTGTCTTCGTCGGTTCAAGTCTCATGCTTCAGTTGAATCGCTGCACAGCCACTGTGGATATTTTCATGTTTTCTGCTATTGGATAGTTAGACTTTACATTCTGTGGAAATGTACCAAGTATGCACGCATATATGTCAGAGATCTCAAAAATTCTGTTCTGGAGCTTTGGTTTCTGCTGGGTTTTTGGTGGGCATCAGCATTTATCATTACAGTTTAATTTACTGTTTGACTTAAATGGCTTTTGCTTAACAGACCACCACAAAAAGCCCTGTAGACACTTCAGCCCTCTAGAATAAGGGGTTTAAGATCCCTGCTTCAAATCTTGCAGGTTTCTGACATAGTTTACAGTGAAAGGATATGAAAAGTTTCGGACAGACTGAAACCGTGGCACAGATAGGGAGGTGCGTGCTGGGAAGGATGTTGTTCCGTACCTGGACCGTATGCCCTGGCTTTCTTGGGGTTGAGTTTGGGTTTGAGGGTGCCCCGGGTTTGAGTTTGGCCTTGGGGAACTGCGACAGGTATGTCATCACAGACTGCTCGTCCACGCTGGGGTCGATGATCTCCTCTGGGGCGATGACCTACACACAACATGGGGTGGACAGGTATGGGGTTAGGAGCAAAGCTCACCTGTGCCCCTCTGTGAAGACCTCACCTGTGTGGAAAGTTAACCTCTTTTCAAAACTAACCTGTGTGGAGAGCTCACCTGTGATGCCCAGCTGCAAGAGGCCTGCTTGTAGAGAGCTAGCTGTGAGGTTACCTGTGTGAAGCTCACCTGTATTGCAGCTCACTCGTGTAGTAATGACACTTGACATACACCTATTCTGCTAAGGATTCTCTCTTGGATTTGTGGGTGTCACATGACATGAGGCCCTGCGGTATGTGGGCAGCCAGCCTTGCATTAACTTCCCACTAATGTCACATCGGTCTCATTTCAACAGTGCAGCTAGGGCGGAGGCCCACGTTCCTGTTTGCACAAACAGATTTGGGCGTGTGCAGTGTGTTTAATCTGTGCTGTGAATTCACTTCCAAAAATGCAGTAACCTCCTGCAAGGCAAACACGGCTTCCGTTCATATTTCCATTCATTTTTTTTCCAGACCACCAGATATGCACAAGGCCAGGGACAAAAAAAAGCCTTCAGATACAGCTATCTCTCATGCTACCCACCTATGCAGCTGGGTGTTTCACTGGAGCAGTTCCAGGTGAGTTACCTGGCTCAAGGGTATACAACGGCAGTGCATGCTCAGGGTCATGAACAGAAACATAAGGGCAGGCTTGCTTTCCTGTAATTAAAGCAGTATATAAATAACCCACAATGCACTGGGGGAGAAGGGGCTTATCCTGCTCACCTGAGGGATTCCCAGCCAATCATCAGCGAGCTGCATGGCCTCGCTAGCATTGTCCACTGGCTTCACCGTATCCCAGGTTTCCCAGTCCGGACACAGGCCTACAGGAACGCACGTTTCAGGTTTATGTCTTCATTCAATACAATTTCCACATTCATGAAATACAAAAAGTACATAATTTTCTTATATGTAGATGGTAAGGAGATGTAAATAATATGGGTGCTACGTAACCTTTGCATATGCAAAACCAATGCATTAGATGACAATCTTTCCAATGGGTACAAAAACAGTGTCTGGTCATTAAATAACAGTGGAAACTGGAACCGATGTTTTGCAAGCTGACCTGCCTTCACTGACAGGCCTATAGTCTTAGGCCTATAGAAGCTCAGGCACAAAATGACTAAGTATATTACAGTGAATAACTGGTGCATCGGTTAATTGACAAACACCAGTTTGTATGATATCAGCGTTGGGACAAAAATCCTAACTGTGCTTTACCACATTGTGCAATGTAATCCACCATTAGCAACAACCCAAAAACCCCGACCTAACAAACGATATGCGTAAACTCGGAGTTAACAGTGCTTATTTACATTTACCGAGCAGACAAGTCAAAGAGGAAAACCCAGACACAAATATGTGTATGTCTATGAGAAGCACTTTAGCTGCCGTTTGACTATGGCGACCTGTCACGCAACGCAATGAATGGCTAGTCATTCGGAGGGGCAATGACCCGTCCATTAGCTGTTACACCATGTATTTGGACCATTAAATTTAATCCCTAAGAGACAAACAAAGTTGTTTCCCAATGTAATGACCCCCCTCCACAGTCTCTGTAACACCCCCTGTTGGGGGTGGGGGAGGGGGGGTGTAGGGGGCCTGGGGGGGGGCATACCTGGCGCACAGCTGTCCACGAGTGCCCCCAGGGCCTTGCCATCTCTCCAGTCCTGGCTGAAGTTGGTGATGGGCAGGTCAGGCACCTTGTTCTGTATCCATCCCAGAAGCCTCTGCTTGGGCGTCTGCTTCTTGGCCTCGTCGTCGTCCTCGTCCTCCCACACGGGCATGGAGATGGAGTAGTGGAGGATCAGTGTCCACACCATCCCCAGGATCAGCTTCAGGTTCCCATCCACTATGGCTTTGCTGTCTGCACAGGGGAGACACACGTTAAAGCTTACTTTACATTGCAGTCACTTGGCACATGCTTTCATGCACATCTAATTCCACTGTGGGGAAAACTAAAGCATATTCACCTGGTTTAAATTCATAAGCATGCAAGATCAGGCTAACAGCATACGTCATGTTTAATGCCAGCAGAAGTCCATAAGACATCGTGTCACTTTAAAACTCACTTGTTTTGGACAGTAGGCATGTTCCTGAGTATTCCCAATCCTACTGTCATTGAGACATACACTACATAGTTTTTTTTTTCCTGTACAGTCAAAAATAATACGTGCCATAAAGTCAGGTGCATGCACTTAACTGGCACCATATAAACAGAGTCACCTAGCAGATGCTCTTATACACAACAACTTCCTGCGTGGGAAAACAAAAGTGTATTCACCTGGTTAAAATGCATAGGCATGCAGAACAAGGCTAACAGCATTCCCCATCATAGAGTGCACGTAAAACCACTGAAACAATTATGCATGTTGAGGCTAATGCGAGCCAAAATAAAACTTAATTATGGATGTGTTGTGCAAACAAACGCATAAGCACAAGTGCTATAACCAAATCCAGTGATAAAACTATAAACAACGATTCTGCTGTGCTGACCTCTGTGGGAAGATTGTTTCAGCATCAAAGGGGTAGAAGATACAAGGGCATTTACAGGCAAAACAGACACGCATGCGTCATCTTGTAGTCTTACTGCTGACTGAAGATCCAAGCTGTGCAGTTAAGTGCAAGAGAATTGATGTCCAGCAGCACAGTCCAGCGCCAAACACTGGACTGCGCAGTCGCAGGCAGTACCAGTGAAAACCTATTGATGTGGTTATACCCATAACAGAAGCGTGGTTTCATAGTGGAAGGCAGCACTACGGACACCTGGCTGCACAGTCATGCGCATCAAGGACACTGATCTGCGCAGTCCTGCATCACGTGTTCTAAAAGACCATTGGTTTACCAGGCAAAGCGAATCCCAATGAAGATGGGTGGAGTTACACCAGGCTATGGGCCTGGCAAGTGAGGCAGGCCAGCAACCTTCATCTTTCACTGTCCTCAAAAGCCTTTAATATTAGAAAGCTTACACTGTTTTGAGTGCATACGGTTTTAACGGATTGCTCCACAGCGAGATGCCAGCAGCTCTGAGAGCGTGACCCTTTAATGTGTTTCTGTTGACTGTGCCGCGCTGGTTAGCGTGACCCCTCGCAGTGCCAGACTGTACCATGCACTTCAACTGCTCTGTGATGGCAAGCACAGCTTGTGCTATGCTATCAACAGCAAGCAGCCCACAACCCTGACCTTGACACGCTCAACTGAGTAGAGGCACAGGGGCAATCAGTGCTTACGACATCTACTGAGAAGACAAAACACAGTAATCCATCTTCTGACATGGATGTACATTTCATGCAGGGGTCAGAGAGAGAAACTCTGCGCAAATATGCGCATCTCTGCATGAAGCACTTTATCTGCTGTTTCGATATGTCACAAAGGAATGTCACGCAATGCGATGTCGGGCTAATTATTCGAGAGGGCAACGACCCACAATCTGGTAAGCATATCTACAAACAAATGGCTTACGAAACATCAAGACATTTCTCGGACATGCAACAAAAGAAATGGCACAAGGACAGAGTCCAGACAACAGCGATTCTTTACATTCCCTGAAGAGCAGTGGGAGTGTTCTAGAACGTGAGTCTCCCTCCCACTCCCAGTGTTCTAGAACAGTGCAGCACGTTCCATTCAGAACATTCCTCTGTTTGTCTGTTTATCTGTCCGTCTGTTTGCCCAGTGGTCCCACCCCGAGCAGGATACAGGGCAAGGCCCAAATTCAGCCCCACCCACGCCCAGTCCCACCCAATCCTGTTCAAGGCCTGGAGGGCCGGTGTGTGTGTGTGTGTGTGTGTGCGCGCTCCCCTCCCTCTTTGTGTGCCAGTATCAGCCATCTCCAGCAAACATCCTGAAACAGAGTGCAAAACAATGAGCTCCGCATAGCTGAACCTTGGCCCACAGAACGGACACATACACAGGGAGTCCTGCGGAGCTGAACCAGGAGCTGTACGGGCCGGAGCGGAAAAGGAAACGCAAAAGGTCAGAGCGTGGAACAAAACAAGGGCCCTGAAAGCCAGCCCGCTGGACCAGGCATTTGTGGCCTGCAGATGTCCTTTCTGATGGAGGACACCAGGGCTGGCCAGACTGAAGTCCCAGAGGGCCGCAGCGTCCGCTGGTTTCTGATGCTTTTCAGCACTTTATTGAATCATTCAAGTCAACGATTGGCTAAAGAGTCGCAACTGTCCCTACCGGAATGGAGCTACCCATCCCTGACAGGGACACAGTGAAACAAAATGTCTTCAGTCCACAACACCAATCTGTGTAAGGGAAGACTGAATGACTACAGAGAGAATACATACGGAGAATCTGTGCAACCCTTTAGTTTGTGTATGTGTTTGTTTGTGCCTGCGTGCTCTTGCGTATGACCACACGCACGCACATAAATACTTGTGACGGAGGTACAGCGTATTTACTTGCAAGCTGGACCAAATTTCGAAGTATTTTCAAACACACAATTCAGGGCAACTTAGAATTACACAGCCTGTACTCAAAAACATTACCGAAACCACACAAACACACACACACACACACACACACTCCTCCCACTTCAGCAGTTGGGTGCTGCCTTCATTATTTTTCCAACTCTGAAAAGCAAAAGGCAGGACAGATTCGGGAAATTTCCTTTTTTTTTTTTTTTTTTTTTTTAAAGGATTAGCGAGCGTTTGGTATACATCCTCTCACTGCAAAGCAGCAGTGAAATGCATATACCTTGTCAGGGGACCTTTCATTTGACGTTCATAAGCTGGATAACCATCCTTAAGTAATACATCTGACTCTGAACAAACCAATAGTTAAGACTTTTTCCCTTTCTTCTTCTCTTGGTAAAGAGAGTGGCGTGGCACGGTATGTTTTTGAGAGCGGTTGGGGAGGCAGTTTTTAGTTGAAGCTGTCTGGTGTGTGTGTGGCAGTGCCAGTCTGTCTACACGGGCATACTGCCCCCCTCCTTCCCCCTATTCCAAAGGTTCCAAGGACCCAGTAATCCAAATTCCGACCCCTCCAGAAACCTATGAAGGGGAGGGTAGGGGGAGGGGAAATGAGGTTATCACCATGGCAACCCCATTGTTCCACAAGGTCAGCTGAGGAAAGAGGGAGAGGGACAGAGAAACAGAGTGATAGAATGAGAAAGTGAGAGACAGGAGCAAGAGGGGAATGGAGAGCAGTGAGAGAGGAACAGAGCCAGATACAGTGAAAGAGAGAGAGAGAAACAGAGTGGAATAGAGAGAGAGAGAGAGACAGAGCGCACACACTCTGTAACACAGCTCCGCTAATCCCCTACACCTCTGACTCTGTGCCCGGCACACACCAGCCCCATTCACATGCCCCGCATTCCTGCAGTGAAAGACACCCAGTGACCCCGACGCAGGGAATATCAAATAAACAGAGCAACGGAAACCCATGTCATAAAACAGCTTAAGCTCAACCGTCCAAATTAAGGGCAATATGCTCTGACATCCTGACCACATGGTCCAACGCTCAAACAGCAGGGGCCAGTTTGATTCCACTGCCTGATCCAGAGCACGCCAGCCTCCGAGCTGCGAGCGACTTACTGCAGCCGTGATCCACATACAGCACAGTCTGAAGTCCATGGAAGTCTGACGCGCGCCTCCTTTCGACTGACCGAATGGATGCGGTTGTCACCGACATTAGTTATATACGTGACAAGGCAGGAAGGCCTTTGCAGTGCACTTCTGCACAGTGGCACTGGTGTGGTCTGTAGGTTTGCTGCTTTACAGCTGCAGAGGCGTTATTCACTTTCCCTTTGGTTTAAATACGATAATAACGGCAGCGGCGGAGTTTATGCTGATTCTCAGTGTGCGTTGGTATTGAAGACTCAATCACACACCTTGTTTCCATGGCTGCCCATAAGAGTGAAGACCTGCAGACCCTGCGGCCCTCTAGGGGTGGGGTTAACCTGGGCTACCCCCTGGACTGAACTGCGAAACTGTAATCCATGACGGCGACAGACAGGGGGAGACACGCCTCCCCTCCCACGTTTCCGACCAGACGCTCCACTCTGACAGCACTTCCTGTGAGCTGCCAGCACAACTGCGGCCATTCACATGCAGGAGGGGGGGGGGGGGTGCTGGCTTCCTCCAGACCCAGGGAGCAGAGCCAAGAGGGAATCCCACTTCCTGCCCCACCAGTACAGTGAAGCCACCACCCCCCCCCCCAACACCCCCACCCCATGCAGCCCTTCCTTGCCATGTCCACTACAGGCCCCTGCAGCCACCAATGAAGCAGCAGGTCAATTAGTAAATTCTGATTGGCTGAATCACTCATTCAGCCAATCAGGCAATCCGTCTCTTACAGTCAGTTTCTTGTCCTACAGTATGTCATAGACAGTCTGCATTTAGGCAATAGTTTATGTTTACAAAGAATCATGATGATCATAGATCTGGGCCACAGTAGACATGGGGTAGGGTACTAAAGCTATGTTTAAATGTTGATTTGTTTATTATTATTTGTGGTTCCCTTTCAACTAGAAGCCAATATAGGCCTTGCAACACAAGTTATGTGGACTTTTCAGCAAATCAGTGACTTAAGTGCTGAAATCTTTAACAGTGTACAAACCAATTCTGCAGGATGGGGCTGTTATTCATCGCCGCTTTTAAAGTAATGATGCGTACGCTAGCCACTCAAACGCAACATTATCACATCATCGACACTTCGTTATGCTACAGGCCTGGAAATTTCCGGCAAGTCTCAGATAACCCATTTTTCTCCTGCGAGTGAAATCTCGCTGAATGCAAAACATCAGGTTATCGCCCGGGATCCCGTTCATTCACTCGAGACCAGGCTTGTGACCAGCATTTAACATTGTTCGTTCTCTGCTCTGGCTGACAAGCGAGAAAACCCCATGAAACCGGGGTGAAACCACGGGGTCAGAAATGGGGAAATCCTTAAACGCTTCCCGTAGCAACCCCAATGAACAAACCAAGAAAAAAAAAAGACTTAAAAAGCAGGAGCAGATATTGCACACAGACAACGAGGTTGTAATATAGGATATAAATGATATCCTCTCCGTTTCGCTTCGTGGTCTGGTACGTTGCCAGCGCATTAAAGGATACTCACAATGGATCTGCATCAAAATGTGAATAAATCAACACATTCAAAGAGCCTTCATAGATTTCTCATTAGGAAATTCACATCTGAAGCTGCTCAATTCGCAAAGAATTAATAGCTCAACTGGGAATTCAGCATTTAGACGGTACCATGCCATGGCATCTCTGAAGTTAGGCAGCGCAAGGGGGCGAAAAAAAAGCATAAAAAGAAAGAAAAACTCGTTGTGTCAGCCTTCGAATTTTAGCATATTTTCCCCCACACCACTGTGCTTTTCATCCTTTTTTTGATTTTTCCCCCTTTGTTGAGTGTTTGTGCCCAAAGTTCATAAAACTGACAAAACAAAAAGAAAATGTCCCCCTCTGTTGAATGTTTGTGCCCAACTGACAACAAAACAAAAAAATAAATAAATAAATGAATAAAATCAAAGCTGTCTTTCTGGGTTACTGTCAGCACAACAGGAAATAAAGAGATGGAGGAAAAAAAGTCTGCAGCTGTCTGACAGACAGGAGGCCACTGCGGTAGGAACAAGGAACCGAAACGGGGGTTCTTGGCTGCCAGCACTGGGGAAGAAGAGGATGCCCCACCTGAAATATATCTGAGACACCCCCCCGCACCCCCATCCGATAACACCCCAGACGTAACCTAACCCTTTTAAGACAATGCCTCTCTGGGCAGGGAACAATGGCAACAATGAAATATAAACGGAAACAGAAGTGAGGAACTAGACACAGGGGGAATTTCACATTTAAAACCGACTCGTTTTGAGGGCCAGACGAGCCATTGGGCTCCACCGAGTGCGTAACCGCTCTGACGAATCACTGCCGTGCCGTTTCACTCTTCATCTCTTCGGCTCCTCACCATCCTCTCTCTCCCTGCAGATACTCTGCCTTGGCTTTCAGCCTGTGAGGGATAAAACCCTTTAACAGTCGGAGGTACTTTAACACTGCCGAGGGAGGAGCCGAAAGACGCAGGGGGGAGGATCATGCTTCCAGTGAAGTCCTAAACCAGGGCTAAGGTCCACAGACTCACTGACAGTAAACGTTTAACTTTCAGCAGCAACTTTTACTTTCGGTGACGGAGAGACGGAGAAAATGAGAGACACACAGAGAAATGGAAGGGATACTATAAAAGATGACAAGGTGAGGGGCGATTAACTTGAGGGTACACACCCCCCACCCCCACCCCCACCTACAAAAACATCCAAACCCCACCCACCCACTTAGCTCTGCTACCCTTTTGGGAAGAGTCCAGAAGTCCTGACACAAAGCAAGCAGTCATTGCAACCATGCCCACATCGGTGGTTACGATTTTTTTTTAGAATATATATATTAAAAAGCCAGAAATAAGTTGAGGTGAAGTTCCATTAAGGGCTTTGAAGAATGGCTCCCAATGGACTTCGGCCAAGTTTTAACCCCATCCTCCATGTGACACTGGGCCAAAGCCCAGAACATACATCTGGAAATACCTTACAGTAGGAGAATAATAAAGAATGGATGCTGAAACTGTTGGCCATGTTTTTTTGTTATTTTTCTTTTTTTTTTTTTTTTTACAACCACTTAGCTACCAGGGAAAGCAATGTGCAGAGGCTTTCAGAGGACGGCTGCCGTGTGAAGAGGTCAGGTCAGGTCGGGTCAAAGGGTCAACGAGATGACAAGATGGTTTTTCAAAATGCTTTTTTTCCAGAGGAGACTCTGCTTGGTGTGTGAGCTGCTGAGAGCTTGCACGTTTACCAATGACTGCTGAGGTCAACAGCGGCCAACATGTTAATGCGTCTGAGCCCTTAGACAAGAAGGATTCCTCCCCCCATGACTCCAAACTTGTTGTTTTGGACAAAACTTTTAATTAGTTAAGACGTCTTTTGGATTCACACAGTGCAGCAGAACGATCGGAGCACTGTGGACGGACCACGGTCACGCTATGGCTCTCGTGGTTCTGATGTCGACCGGCCTTTCGCAGAAAAAGCGCCGGAGCTGAAGGATTCGCAGCGTAAAGACATCGGGGTATGCCGGGCACGCGAGGTCATGTCCTCCCCAGCGTCAGAGGGCCCTGACAGAGACGGGACTCACTGTCCCGCCACCCAGACTTGTGGATGATGAAGTTCAGATGCGCACACGTACACAAGAACTCGGCCGTTTCTCGAGGTCTGAGCCAGAGAGACAGAGAGAGAAATTAGCCCTCTGTTTAATGCATCATGCGAAATGAAAAGCACGACCCACAGGCTCTCATCTCGATTCACAACCCATTCATTTAAAACAAAAAAAAAAAATACTAAGTAAGGAGGGCTGGAGGGTGGATAATGAGGGGGAATTCTGTACTCTTGGCTTGTTTATCTGTTTACGCGTTGCCGCGGAAACCAGGCGCAAACCAGATACCACAGCGATACTAGAAACCAGAAGGACAGCCGCCGTGGTTCCAAGACAATGATTCTCTTATCACCGAAAGCGCAAGCTTTGCTTACCAGATTCCTAGGAGCCTTCTCAATTCCAAGGCCAGCGGTGACCTTTCTCCGCTAAAGAGACAACATGGCTCTGTGTGAGAGATGACACACAGGGGAGAGAAGAAAGAAAAGAAAGCAAAACTGGATGCCTTTTGGAAGAGGGCCACTCATTCAATAGTTTCAGGCTGAGATAAAAAAAGACTCCATGGCTGAGTTATACTAAGGCATGTCAAATTACAGGAAAACGTAAAAAAAAAAAAAAAAAAATACTGCAGAATAAACATCTGACTGGCTACTGACAACAAATGGTCAAACAAATAGATTGCTTTTTTATGCGTTTGTTTACATACTCAAAGGTCCTGGGTCTTCCCCATTCATAAATAGGGAAAGACACCAGTGATGTAACCCCCAGACAGCAGCTGTGGGGGGGATGAGTATGGGCCTGTGACACTGTGCGTGTCTGTGTGCATGTGCGTGAGTAACACTAATAGGAGACAGGGCTTACCATGTTAAGAAGTGACAAATCTTTCTCTCTGACTTGAAGGCATATCCTCTGTCACATTCTTTCAGGCCAAAGCAAGCATAACTTAGACATACCTGAGGGAAGAGGAGACTCTTTTCCTTTTCATCTTTTTTTTTTTTTCTTTTTTGAAAAACACCTGTTTCTGTCCATGAGTCAAGCCCATTTACAGAAAGGTTTTAAGCTCCAGACAGTAGGTAATGTTCAGGCTGTGCTATGATGTCACTGAGGTCCATTAATGGTAGACAATGCTAACAGGAACAGTGGGCAGCTCCACCAGGGACAGAAACCGCTAATCAGGCGTGGGTTTCTGAAAGATTACAGCACAGTGAGAGAGCTAAGTTTAGGAGCCCGGCCTGTCAAAAGTTGACGCAGGTCCTCGATACCGGTTATGTCATCGAGTTGTCTCTCTTTGGAGGCATTCGCCAGCGTCTAATGTTAACCTCTGACCTCAAAGCTTGTTGCTAAGAAACAGGTCTTAAATAGAGGACTTTCAAAAAAAACTACTTGACAATGCTTAGGCCTACTGCTCCAGGACAAGTGGAACCCACACAAACAATACAAAACACATTCTCAACACTTTTAACAATTAATTTTTGTTTTCCCTAAATCGGTTGATAGGTGCATAACTGAATCTGTGTACTGCGTTGAGGTTTCAGAACAACACAGCGAGTTTAGAGTTCTCGCCTCACATGGAAATGAGAAACGTGACACTCACACACACACACACACACACACACACACACACACACACACACACACACACACACACACACACACACACACACACACACATAATATCATGCATAATACAGCAACGCAAGTAAATTGCAATGCTTAAGGACATAGCTGTAGCGCCCCACCTGATACTTTAACCTTTGACCTCTGGAGTTACAGGCCCAGCTCCCTAGCCATTACACATCACTCCAAACTTCCGCTGCTGTTACGTCACAGGGACCAGCAACCAAAAACTCCAGACCCGGCCACAGAGGAAGAGGAGGCAGTGCGGCTAACTGATAGCAGGCCTCCAACCGAGATAAGGCATGGAGTACAGGAATGCAACCCCGCTCACTCACGCACAGACATAGGAAATGGGATTTATGTGCAGTTCCCAGCCTTTCTGACAGCAAGACGTGGTCTTGGTTAGCGCAGCCCTTCAGGCAAGGCACCTGTACGTCTGGCGCAGTTTCAAAGGACTAAAAAGGTGGGGGGATATAGAGTATATAGAGTACATTCCCCCCCTCATGCATCAACCTCCCACCCACTTTTTTGATGTTTGTCAAAAAAAGAATGATAAAAAGGAAGATATTGTAAAAAAAAAAAAAAAAATGTATATGATTTACAGGCCTGGACTAGCCTTTAGGAAAAGTGCCATGACCATGCACAATGTGTTTTTTGTTTTCTCTCCCCAAGAGTGAAGGACTCTGCTTTCTACACTCTGGCAGATTCCAAGGTTTTTACGAGCGTGCGTGTGTGTGTGTGTGTCTTCGCGCACCATGCCGCGCAGGCAGGGGTGGGGGGGGGTGGATTATAAAATAATTTGCAGATACTCCCACGCTACCATTCCAGAAATCTTACTCCATCGCACTGACATGAAGTGTGAACTGAGGACAAGGGAGGTGAAGGAAACCAGTGAGGGCAAGAGGAGAAGGGGGGGAAAAAGGGTCCCAAACAACAACAAACAACAACAACAACAAAAATCCAACCAATCAAAGGTTACCTCTAGAGGACCAATCAAGGATCACTTCTTTGGGGGGTGAATGCAAATGAAGAGAGTCCGCAGCTGTTTTTGGTTATCCCGCTCAAACAGAGCCACTGGGGTCTGCAGCCGTAAATCATATCATAGTGGAAGTGCTGTCCTGGGATCAGTTGGGATCTGCTGTCTGTTAGATCGTAACGAATAACGCTGCGGAACTGGACGGGGAGGACTGATCCTGGATCAGAACTACATCCAACCTTTTGGGGCAGTGGCAAGAGGACAGGCAAGGAAATCGGGAGAGCCCACTTTCAGCGAGAGAACAGAACTATTTTCATATCTCTCACTCTCCAAGACAGGAGAACACAGAGCCACCAGGGCCCATGCATTTATAGAGAGGAGTACTGATCTAGGACCAGTGTTGCCCTTTGCCTTAAAATGAATGAGACTTGGATTTGGTTAGCTGAAAACCGATCCTAGATCAGTGCTCCAACTCACACTCCTCTGAGACATCTGAGGAGTATGTGCAAAGAATGCAAACATTGTGTGCGCCCAGGAAAGAATCTATTCAGAAGACATTTTGTGATTTTGCTTGTGCCAATCTCTCTCTCACACACACCTAAGCAGTAAAAAAAAAAAAAAAAAAAAAAAGGGGTCAAAGTAGAACATTTTGACAATGCTGGGATTAAGAGATGTACCTGGAAGATCTTATTCCCTTTCCCTCCCATCCAATGGAAAGCCATTTACTTTCCACATATAGACAAGTGTCAAATTCCCCTTGAAGGGGTCAGCAGAATTTGTCTTTGTCTACTGTATTTATGTGGAATGTGTCCAAAGACACTAAAGTCACCTTTGACATTGGTCATACAAGGTTTGACCAGGTTATCTTTGATACAAAGTCTTGCCAATTTTTTTTTTTTTTTTTTTTAAAAAGACCTCATTCAAACTACCAGCTTTTCATGTTGTAGATACAGCCCGGTGGGCTCTCTAACCTACACCCTCCTTGTGACAAACAATCACACACACAAAGTCACTTATCCAACTCATTGGTTGGTAATTCATGTAGAAAGACAAAGTGGTCTGTGCAGTGTTGTGGAAATCCTTTTGGATAGGATCCCCTTTGTTCTCCATGTCTGGATTGACTGTGGACCAATCAGGACCCTCCTGTCCTGGTGATGTCATAGTGAGTACAACTCTGGATACACCTGTGGCCTGTAAACAGGATGTGAATCAAGTTCTTTTTTCAACTTTGACAAACAGGAGAAAAATAGAACCACTGGGCCATTTAAGAGTTCACAGATTCTTTGTTGCTTTCCTCAGAACCAAACTATTATTAGTCTACAATAACATTCACCAACTGTAGCTTAGCCAATAGCAACTGCTGAAACTGCAAACTTTGAGGGAGTGAAAACAGTGATTCTTTTCTGTCTTCTAGAATTAACTTTGCATTGTGATTCACTGTATCTACTGTCATGGTGTTCAGGGAACATGACTGTTCACCAGTCACCAGGATGAATGGCCAAATAGCTACCGGATCAGAATATGAAACAGTTTAACATTTCGAAGGGCGTTTGAACGGATGAAACTGCAGCACAGCTAAAATGTTCCAAGGGGCTGAGACATGAATGGAGAGAAAACATGAATCCAGGCCTCCATAAATACAGGCAGTGAATGCAATTCTTGTGGTTACGTCACTAATTTTGAAGTCAGAATTTGGCAGGCCACCGACGCGCTCATTATCTGAGCCGAGGAGGTGAGCTCCCATTGTGACTAACAGAGACCACAATCGGTCTCCAAGCGACGGATCCACGTGGGAGAGCAGTCATTGCGCAGACAATTGCTAACGTTCGGACTTGAAACTGCTTTTTTTTTTTTTTTTCCCAACCCTCGAAGCCACGAGAAGTTCTCTCTTGACCAACGAAAACAACAACAACAACAACAACAACAACAAAAACATCACTGGACGGCACCCTCAGTTGTTGCCGAGTGACCTGAACCATGACGCCGCACTGTCCATCGCCTTGGCAACCCCTCGGAGAACAGAGGGGCATCTGTTTACGTAAACGCCTCGCGTACGACCATAAATTAGGTCAGAAATGTGGAAAGGATTGGAAGAAAGAATAAAATACAAAGCCCATTGTGCGAGGGGATGGGTGGGTTATTTCATTGTCCTCTGCTAGCCCCCACGCAGCCAGAAATCTAGCACAATCACCGAGGTTTACTTCATTTCCAACACCTGGGCGTTTCATACGGCGCTGGACGTTGTGCAACAGCGAGTTTCTCCGGTCCCAAATGTTAGCCTTTTCTCATTACCTCATGACTTGTGTCATAACACAACAGCTGGTGGAAATAATGGGCTAATTATGCTCTTTACTGAAAAAGCATTTTTCATCTTCACCAGACGTGTCGGTTCGCAAACCCAACGTGGAGACAACCACCACCGCTTGCGCAGCTGCTGATTAAGGTCTAAAGCTCATTTAAGGGAAATTACCCGAATTTGGGCCAATGACAGCATATGTTAAGGACTATAGCGAATGCAGAGCTCACTAGGATGTGACGCTACAGCCCGTTAACCTTGTCATTCACCGAGATTGGCATGGTTTTAGTTGTTTTAAGCTGCCACATTATTAGCCAGCTGGTTACTGCACCCTCCAAACCAACGAAGCAGAATCTAAGTGCCATTCAATGAAAACATGCGATAATGATTGCAGACTTATGTTTCACATATCCTCGGGGAGAGAAGGAAAAAAACCATTTCGCACAACGCATGCTTTTAATTTGCGGCGTTGACATGTGAAAGAAACAAGCATGAAAAAGGATATAATTGAGAAATTTTGTGCTCTACCTATACTGTTGTACAAATGCGCTCTCTTCCGACGAACGCCAATTTCGACCTCTCTCTTTACCATTCTTGATGCCATGCCAGCCAGCATTTTACACTCTACTATGGACGCCAGTTGTGGTCCCAACACCTTGCTTGATGACCTCTCCTCCACCCTATGCCAATTACAAGAAGATCGCCCCCTGGTGGGGCAGTGGAACCAAGCTTGTACACAGTTTCAAAAAGGAAAATGCAAATATCTCCACTGGATATTTTACATTTGACCCGGAAGTTAAAAGACAAAAAGGGATTTCACTTCTCTGACAAGCTACAGCTCAATGTCGTAAGTGCATACAGTGTCTGTACTTTGATGCATGTATCAAAGTGCGTGTTTCTGGGCTAGAGTGTGTATGTGTGTTAGAGATTGTGCAAGTGTGTGTTAATATGGGCAGCTGTTTAGTACAATGGTTAGGAATCTGGGCTTCCAACACAGAGGTGGTAGTAATCCAATGTAGTGCATGGATCTCTGTGAATGTATTCCTCTGACTGCATGTGTGTGTGTGTGTGTGTGTGTGTGTGTGTGTGTGTGTGTGTGTACATAAATGCATTCAAATGCACATGGTCATTACATCAGCACTGGGTGTCTGTCTAGAACATCCAGGCCCCGTACATAGCTGCATTCCACCTGTATGAGATCACCGTCTCCGCTCCTCAGGGGAGCCGATGAGGGGCATGGGGGGGGTCAAAGATACACACACACACACACACCCACCCACCCCACTTCCACCCCAAACCTCAATTAACAGTCCAGTCAGGTCACCTCATGCTGTCTCCGTAACTAAGGGACTACTCAGAAAGACTACCGTGCTCTGTGTCGCACCCCCCACCATCTTGCCCCCCCAGAGCCACCGCCAAAGTGCTCCCAGCTCCCACGACACAATCACTACCAGCCTGCCCGTTACCGCCGGTAACAAAACCGCCACAAAGCAGCGACCGCACTTTGGCCTTGAGTGCCTAATGAGGAGGCAACATCCCAGCAATGAAATGAAAAGTCAAGGAGCAACAAGAGCAACAATAACCAAAAAAAAAAAAAGCAATCCATAACAGGAAAGCAATAAAAGCCGATGGTCTCCACATGCATCCTATTAAAATGCAAGTTTAAATAAATAAGTATTCAAAAAAAATAAAAGACAAACACGAACAGCACTCTCCAGCACCCGTGACCTTCCGCCCTCGCTCTTGCTCTGTGATTTATCCGCTTTATGACCCAAAAAAAAAAAAAAAAAAAAGGTACTTAATGTAAGCGGCCTGTTTTAATAATAGAAAGGCAAACCAGAGGGAACAGAGAGAGTAGAAGAGGGGGACACCCTGGTCTGGATGCTGCAGGGAGAAATTCCTGCTGCCGCTCCGCCCCTCAGAGGGACCCTGCACTTTAGTTTAAAATCGGAAGGACAAGAAAACCCCCCCTCCAACGCACATATACGCTACACGCTATTTAACAGAAGAAGTTCTTATCAAGAAAGACCGACATCACAAAGGCGCACCCTTCTGCACAAAGACACACCCCCCCCACTCACACACGCATGCAGGTATGCGTTACACACCTGCACACCTACATTCCGCAGCCACAACCCTCAACACACAACTAGCGGACACAGGCACGCCCCCACGTATGTGCAAGTGCACACACACGCTTTTCCATACTGTGAATGCACATGCATGCATGCATGCATGCAGACACACACACACACACACACACTTCAAACCACAAATGCATATGCATGTGGACGTGCAGAGGCACACAGACGCTCACTACCCCCAGAGAGCTGAACCCCACTCTCTCCCAGAGGGTCCTAATGAAAGGGCCAAAGCAACAGGGCAGATTACAGGCCATTAGAGAGAGAAATAGAGAGAGAGAGAGAGACAGAGAGAGAGAGAAAGAGAGAGAGAGAGAATGGGGGGAGGATCAGCGCTTCAGCAAAGGGGCGACCAGCCTGATCTCACAATGACAATCTGTGTATGTGTGTGTGTGTGTGTGTGTGTGTGTGTATATGTGTGTGTCCAACACAGTAATTACCCCCAATTAAAAACAATTACCCTTATGCATTTCCCCTCTGACTGCAGCCTTGTTCAAATCATTGAAGGAAAAGAGAGAGGGGAGAGAAGGTAAAGAGAGAGAGAGAGAGAGAGAGAGGCACGGTGCTGGTAGGTGTGGTTGTTCTGTATGCTTACATACCTGCAAAGATCATTACTCTCTGTAAGAACATTACAGAGGACAATCTGAGAGTCTGACACTGTACTCACACCCTACGTTTAAGGAATAGGTTTCATTTAATTTCCCAAATACCATACTGTAGTGGACAGAAGCAGCCATAATCACAGTGACTTACACAGCTTAAGAGGGAATCAAACCTATAACCTTTGGATTACAAACCCAACTCCCCGACTCCTAAACTGTAAGAGGGTGTGGCTATTATGAGACTGGGTTTATGTAAGTCGAACCAAAGCACACGTGCGCGAACCATGCAGCATACATTTGGACAAGAATAAACAACTCCCGAAAGTTTCAATCCGCTTGCATCTTCAGTTCACATCGCTTGAAGTAGACGTGTTTTTCCTGACGCATCTATTTGAAATTTTTGATGAAAGTGAACAGCGAACTGAAGACGAGGGTATTGCTACAGCTGCATGCACTGAGGTATCACACAGTCCAATCAGACGTGACTGAAATTCTCCCCCCCGGACCAGGCCTTTGTGTAGCAGAACAGGAGTCCAAAGTCCAAAGCAGGCCTGGTCTCTGGCCCGATTGTCTGAAATACACGTGTGTACACACACACACACACACACACACACACACACACACACACACACACACACACACGTCACTGCTGCTCTCCCCTCTGTGCGTCATGCTTCTGCATACTAATGCAAACAACTCCTTTTCATCTCTGCTGGGGTGCACAGGACCTTCCCCACCCCCAAAAAAAAAAAAAAAAAAAAAAACACACACTCCCCCTCACCACCATCCACCAACCCTGACTTTGAGCTTGATCTCAATTCCTGTTTATTGTACCATCCAGTTATTCCAAGGCAATGACCTCATCCCTTAGGTTTCTGCACATAAAGATGTTCCCCATTTACCCTGCAGGAGACCAGAGTCAAGGTTTTGTTTTGTGGTTGTAAGAAGTAAATGTCAATTACAACCATTACAGAGAGAGACAGACAGACAGAAAGAGAGAGAGAGCAAAAGAGACAGACAGAGTGAGGGAGGAAGAGTTTAGAGAATAAGTGGAGAAATTGAACAAGGAGAATTAAAATGGATTGGGGGTGGAGACAAACTGCGGGATCCAGAGAACATTTAACATAACCCTTTGTAGTGGAGACGACGGGAGTCATTTGGAGGCCTACATAAGGAAATGACATGGAGAGAGGATCCCAAACTTAGCTCAAGGGGACACACCCTCTGCACTGTTTCCCAAAACCCTGCCTGTATCAGTGTGTGACAGAGTCTCAGGGCTGGGGGGGTGTGGGGGTGGGAGACACCAAAAGGGGCCCTGCTTTGGCTCCAGTGGCCACCACTGGAAATTATCCGCAGAGGTTTTTTTGGTTTTGGTGGAAACCCTTTCTTTTGGTTGTGGGGTTTGCTCCCCAACTGACTAACCTCCCCTCCTCCTCCTCTTTCCCTCTCTCTTCCTCTCTTTCTCTGCTCATGAGTCACGTTTTCCATGTACTTCATCATGCCAGTCAAGCTGTCCACACACACACACACACACACACACACAGTTCCAGGGGTAGGTTGCCAAACTTGTGTGAGGAGGTCCTCATACCTCATACTGTACAAAATATTTACACAATACTCAATACGTCGTCGTTTCGGTTTTCCTCACAGGAGAGCATTCAACAGATCCACATCCAAGTCCATTTAAAACTAAATATATGAAGAGAAAGAAGACTTGCACAAGACTTCCAAGTGTTTGAGTGTGTGACCGTACTCAGTGAATGGGCCGCCAAGCTGGCATTGAGCTGTATCCCTCACTCAGAATGTGCAGTTTGGGAGGACGGCATAAGCAGAGGAGGCACTGTTTTCCCAAGTAGGGGGTGTTTTGCAGGAAGGCTTACGCTCATGGCACCAGATCGGGAGGGGGGGCAGGGGGCGGCAGGCGAATGTCATTTTTTAATTGATGGTGACGTTATCAGGGGAGGTCACGAGGAATCGAAATCGCCTCTCTTTTACAGGGGCAGAAGCATCTGGAGAAACGTCCTAAAGAGCTTAACGGGCCTCGCTCAGTCTGTTTTAATCGAACGCCGCTGGTTGCCTAGCCGGGTTGACGCAGGACGGACCGTTTCGATTTTTTTTCTTTTTTTTAATGAGGAAGCTGTTGCGAGTCTCGCTCGGTTGCTCTCGATGCGGCACGATCTGGTTCCGCTTTTACGCGACCCGAGCTGCGAATGCAATTTGCCACCCTCCCTCAACCTCAGATGATCCCGCTACGCTAACCGCACCTCGGGGTGAAAAAAAGGAGCACGGGGAACAAAACAAACCCCCCCACACCCCCGCAAGATTTAGATAATAAAAAGAAATTGTTGCCTTGCTGTGCCGTGCCACGCCACGCTCTGCAAGAGGTAGCGGAATGAGGTAGTGCGTTAGTGGAGGTGAGAGCAGAGCCCGAGGTGAGCTCGTAATCAGGAACACAAGGAGTCCGAGGCAGACAGTAGGCCCTTTAATCTCTGCTGATGCGAGTTCCATATGGCCCCATCATTCCTCTTCCATTGCGTTATGCTACGTTAACTGCCGTCGTAAAAAAAGAAGGAAAAAAAAAAAATCGTCAGGGCTTGTTGTAGTCGTCGCCCTGTCCGGTCCTGCCAGAAGTACAAACAGAATGTTCTTTTGACGGAGGTGAGCAGGTACAGGAATGCTCTAAACACCGCTACGGGGTCGAGAAAAACAGCTCATTTGATAAGAGTACATCAGACAGGCTGTGCTTTACGACAACCGTTCGGCCTGCAATGGAAAATAACACATCGTAACTGTTTTTGGGCTAATAGCTGGACTTGCATGCGGAGCTTGTGTACAACCAGCTAGGGTCACACTCTGATCTTAACTGTACCAAGTGATGGGTACAATTACACTTTATTACATGACAGATGAGCTACTCTACAGCTACCCATATACACATACAAAGTGGTTATACAGACCATACAAAATTCTGAATTATTGCCTATAACCATGGAATATCCCAACTGACCTCATTTTAACTGCTTGGTTAGCCGATGTGTTTCTCAAGCTCAGGGCGAAGGCTCAGTCTCCTTGTTCCTTAGGCATATGGTGCAAACTGTGACTCAGGAGCTTGCAGGTTTGATTCCCAGGTGAGGCACTGCTGTTTTGCTCTTGAGCTAAGTGTTTACCCTGATTAGCTTTAGTAAGTCTCCATACGCTTGCACTAAATGTGTATTATGGCGCCCTTCTGGGTGTTTCTGAAGGCCAGGTATGCCGCGGCTCGGGGTGATGCCACAGGTAAGGTACAGGGGAGTCAGGTTACACACTGCTTTACACAGGGAATGCTGTGTGCCGACCACAGAGGGTAATCTCAGAACACAGAGAGAGCAGGAAAGAGAGAGGGAGAGAGAAAGGGAGAAGGAGAAATAAAGGTGGAGAGAGAATAAATAGAAAGAAAGAATGGGGGAAAGGGAGAGAGAGAGAAAGAGGGAGGACTGAAAGGGGGAGGGAGGAGTGAGAGGGAGAGAGAGAGAGACAGGGAGGAGTGAGAGAAAGGCAAGAGAGGGTGGGGGGGACAGGGAGCGAAAGACAGAAAAGAAGGGGAACTGAACAGAATTGACTTTGGAAGGGTGGAAGAACACAATGGACAGGTACAGCCAGAGAACAGAGCTCTCAGTGTCACAGGTGAAAGACACCTGTGATATGGGGGAAAGTCTTTGTGTGCAGGCAGCCGAACATCATTTCTCAACGCACTCGAGAGCAGCTCTTCCGCACTCTCTGTCCCAGTCAGGGCTTCATCACAAAGAAAGGGGAGGGTTTTCTCACTCGAGCAAACAAGCGAAAACCTTTTTTAAGCCAACAGAGCGCTGTTATGAAAGCAACAAGTCAATTTATCAGGGCGGCATTTCATAATGAGAAAGAAAGAGAATAATGACAAAGGGAAGCGGAGGATTTATGCTAACGATATTGCGCCACACGTACATGGAGGCACTTGCAGGCCCCTGGCCTGCAGAGTCGGGACTTGTTTGCGCACACGTGGGGCGTTTTGTGAAACGGTGACATAACCAACATCTGCCTCCAGCTCAGCGTGACTCACAACAAAGCAAAGAAATTCCTGTTTGGCTTAATTCAGTCTTCAGCCTATTGTGAAAGGTAAAATATCCATTTTGATGAGGCCGCGGGAAGAGACAGAGAGAGAGAGAGAGAAAGAGAAAGAGAAAAGAGAGAGAGAGACAACCCTTCCACTGACAAACGGGCACCTCAGGACAAACACTTACACCATGAGGAAAACCTGCTGCAAGAATGGTTGCCAGCTTCAGACAGTGTTTGAAAAAGACTTTGCCAGGCAAGTTTGCGAAACACTTTCAAGACCAGAACGGAAAATGTTGCCGATGTCATGCTCGACCCAATGCCTTAACTTGCCTTCCCATTATGATGACTGTCGAAGCTTTGAAGCCTTCTCTTTTTGAGGCTCTCAAACCTCTTAAGTCATAAAGGCGGACACAAGCCAAAACCAACAGCATGGGAGAAATCAACATGCACCCACTTTCGCATCTACGGACAAATTATAGCTCTGTGACGACCAGGGCCTAAATACATACACGCTGCAGGCAGGGAGGAGGCTACCCACTCGAGTTTACACGCCAAGCAGAGAGATTGCATTTCAGGGGTTTCTTTTACGCCCCCCTGTCTGTTTTCACTCTTCAGTAAAACTTCTCTCTGCTTCATGCTTCCTAACAGATGTGCTGAAACTGCTCGTCATCAATAGCGTCTGGATCAAAGATCACAAACGATTCCCGTTTAAACACAGCAACAACGATTTCAGCAACTCCCGATGCAGTGACCATCCTGTCGCTGAAATGTTGACATCCTCTTTTTTTTTTTTTTTTTTTTTTTTTTTTTTAAAAAGAAGTCTATGCTGACGGCTCCTTCCCTATATCCCTGTTTTTGTTTACCAGTCTAGTTGTTTGTACTCAAGTTGACTTGACCTTAGACCTCCTTTCCTTTCCAGTGGATAAAAAACTAGCCTCAATGGCAGGAACACACACACAGAGACACACTCTTGCAAACTCACTTTTACAGAGTGAGTAAAAACACCAGAGGAATATGATCCTGACTTGCAATCACTCAAGACAGCCATGTTCACAAACATCATTCAAGTAAGGTACTTTGCTCACGGGTACAGAGGTAACGACCTGTCTGGAGCCAGAACCTGCTACCTTTGGGACACACGTCCAGTTCCCCAGCAACCAAACTACAATGCTTGTGTCCACGGAAGCACTTCCTGCATTAACAGGCAGAGCAAGCAACCAGATTAACATCTCAGCTCTCTGATGGCCATACTGACATGGCACACCTATCACTTGAGGGTCGTGGAAAAAAAAAGCTTTTCTTGCTTTTTATATCATGAAATGGTTTAAAAACCGTATATACTGAAGGTTATGATCCCTCTTTGATGTGCCCAAGATGTCAATTAATCATAATAATCAGCATAATCACTGTAGTTAGAATGTTTGTCACAGTCATGCAGCGCTGAGTTATGTGTACCAGTAATGGCAATGTGAAGGCCCAATCACGAGGAGGCATGGAATAGGGACTGGGGGGGGGCGTAGCCAACATCCTGCAGGCTCGTTAGCGATGGCCCGCCACAGGAAGCTACGCGCAGGCTTCTCGGTGCAACAGGAAGCGTCCTCCTGGCCCGACGTCGCCGCCACTGCTGCCGCTGCTCGGGTTTTGGCCGCTGGCACCAGGCCAGGGTTTTGTCTTTTTTTTTTAAGGTCAACTCGGTACTCCAAAAGAAAGGGGGAGAAAAAAAATCCCACAGACTCTGTTTGCCTGCGTTGCCACGCCAACAGAGTGGATGTGTTTCCTGCACTGACCTTGAAACAGATTTAATACTTTACCCACGTTTTTTTTTTTTTCTTTTTGTAAACCACCCCCCCCCCCCTTCCCCACTCACAGGGGGAATTTGAGTATGCCCAAAAGGATGAAACCATTTATTCTCTCCCTTTCTTTCACACTTCTCTCATACTCACTGAGGTAATAATGAGCTTTTATTCACAGAGACTTCCTTCATACAGGCAGGAGAGCAGGCCAGAGAGAGCTCCGCAGGGGAATAAGACAAAAGATAAATTAAAAACAAGAACAAACTGATGCATACTAATCAGATGGATATTCATTACGTGGAAGAGGATAAAATAAACTTCACTTAATTATGAAATTACTTATTCCTGTATAGTTATAACCACACAGCTATTCTGATCCATGATGGCTAGATCATTCAAGAGCTCCTATTTTTCATCACTGGCACTGTAGCACCGATCGCCACACCATTGACATGGGAGCCTAGACATTGGTCAGATTTGACTGTCAGTCACCCAGTTCACCCATACAGCTCTAGCCTTCTCCTTAGACCCACCTCATCTGAACTAATGTGATTGGTTAAGCAAATACACCCAGTTACTTCCAGAAAAGTGGACTGGTTTAGCACTCTGAACTAAACAGGCTTATAGTGGGGTAAGTATAAGCCCAACGCTCAAGGCTAGGATATAGCTAATGACTCAGCTAGTTGGCACATACAGGAGGGCTGTGCTGCTCCAGTTGGCACGCACATTTGGCTGTTGATCTCATCCTCGTCACTCACACAACTTCCATGTTTTGGACATGCAATCCACTTCCGCAGCTGGATCATTTTCACTAGCACAATTCAAGTTGGGGGATCAATGGCAGTGCCCCAAAATGGGACTTGAGCCTGCAGCCCCCTAGATTACGAGCCCGGCTCCCTAATCATTATACTGAACTGCTGCCCTCCTGTACTGCATACAGAGGGTTGTGGCGGAACAGCAGGCCAGACAGATGGGCCTGTTTGAACAGGAGAAAGAGGAGACAGAGGGGGCAGAGTGGGGGGCGTTTGGTTTTCTTGGGCACACGTTCGCCTCCCCAGGCCTGAATTTCCAGCACCCTGCTCGCCTCAGCGTAGCGTGACCGCGAATATTATTCTTGAGGCAGCGCTATAGCAACCGTTAAATGTTTGGTCGGCCCGGAGGAGCTCCAGAAGGCTCTCCCTCCCGGTCGGCACGTCCCCCCCGCCCAGAGTGCAGCACAGAGCAGGTGTGAAAACAGGCAGGGACTGGGCCTACGCAACGCTAGGTACTTCAGGGCTTGTGTGGTGTGTGTGTGTGTGTGTGTGTGTGTGTGTGTGTGTGTGTGTGTGTGTGTGCACCCTCACACAAACATACATGTTTATGCATGATGCAAAGGTGTGTATTTCTGGGAGAGAGAGTGGTTAGGTGTGTTTTGTGGTGTGTATGCAGCTCAGATCACAAAGAGAAACATGCCTGGCACTCATAGTGACAGTAGCGCAGCACACAAACACTCACACACTCACACAGTGCAAGTGGCAAGCAGACCTTCCAGAACAGGTGACGCCTCTGAAAGGAGAAGCACATAGCAAACGCAGGCAGGTGAATCTGGGATTTAGCTCTCATTGCTGAAGCAGTTGCTATGCTCACAAATCGGGGTGATTTTCTACAACTTTGGGGGGGTCTCAAACAGCAGCTCATACCATTTCCAAATACAAGTTCATTTCTCTTCTAAATTTTTCCTTTCTAAAAAAAAAAAAAAAAAATGTAAGTTTGGAATATAAGGTTTGATCCCCCCCCAGCATGTCAGTAAAAAGGAGTACGGATCTCAGAATTGCTTCACCAAACACAATACTTTCACACCAAAAATTAATTTACTGCCTCAAGAGACATTAAATCGGTCAGGATGACTTCCTCTTCTAGTTCAAAGGCACTTTAAACTTTTATTTAATATGCCGTTTAATACTTCCTGGTGCATCGTTGAGGAATAGAATTAAATGTAGAAGTTATTTGAATCGCTCCCTGTAGCGTCAGATTTTCGGCTGTGCGGCACCCTCGTGGTGCAGCTCTGAAAGGCCTCGTTATTTGGGACCGGTGTACCATTCATTAGAAAAACCCAGATTTCAGCGATATCTGTGTCACAGGGCAAAGTTTCATTTCATTGCAGTTCAGACCATAACCGTCGCAGTCTACTTGTGAGAAACTGACGTCCTAGTACAGCAGTTTCCAAACAAACACAGAGCGCCAAACACTCAAGGTAACAGGCTTTGACAATTTGAAATATGGCCCTTTATGTGTTCATATATACCTGTGTTCAGAAAATCATGCTGAGTAAACCTGATCTAAATCCTACATGGCAGATGACCCAGAGACACATGGGGGGGGTTCAGGGGGTTCAGGGGGTGGTTCGTCTAGTTGGACGGCTTTTTGATGCAGCCCATTTGGGGCGTGGCGGAGCAGGCATTGGGGGGGTGGTTGTTCTCCCGTCTCCTAATGAGAACACCAGAGAGGATCCTGTGACAGATGAGGCCTCCCCCCCCCCCTCAGATCTGTGTCCCCCCCGCCGGGGGCCGGACAGAGAGAAAGAGAGGGCCAGGGAAGAGACATTTACCTGCTAACATGTTCACAACATTCCTAGAACGTTAGGGAAGTGAGTGGGAAATGTTTTCTGACAGAACTGGGAAGGAGGTGGGGGTCAGTCTGCAGGCCGTCCAGGCCTTTCACATGGGCTGGGGTTTTTTTTTTTTTTTTTTTTTTCTCTTACTGTGCATACATTTGTACACGATGACAAACAATGCTTTAAAAAAAAATGGTGAAAACAGTACAAAATGTACTTGCAGTATGCATTTTCAGATACTGTTACAGTCTTCCAGAAAGCAGAGCTCATTTCTGTGTACAGGAGGGATAGGGGATTTGGAGGGGTGGGGGTGGGGGGTGGCGGTCGGGTTCATTTTACTCCCCTTGTTTGTTCCAGGACTGTACGGTCACCCTATCCTCCGAACGGCCGCGCATCTCTGGGAGGAGTGAGATCCCAGACGGGCTCAGCGGGTAGATCCTGATGGGCCAGGACTGGTCTCTGTGCGGCGTGAAAATGCGCGGTGCCTTTTATACTATGAGTGACCTCTGAAACAAAATGGCGCTATCATAAGTTATCAATGCAGGGGGTGGGGGTGGAGTGGGCGGGGCTAGGCCTGTAACACGAGCCGGCCTCCAGAACAGATCATCCCTAAACAGACAGAGGGAGAGAAACACAAGGGTGAAAGCCAAAAAAAAAAAAAAAAAAAAAAACAGCAAGGTGGGGGGGAGGAGGAAGAGCAAGAGAAAGCGAGAAAGAGAAAGTGAATGAGACAGAGAAAGAAAGAGAGAGAGAGAGAGAGAGAGAGAGAGAATGTTTCACTGCATCGGGCGCTCCCTGACTACATTTCAGTCACAATAAACAGGTTCACACTGTAGCCCAAGGCTATAACCTTCAGCAAGAGGACTGATTAAAAATGTATCAGTCTAGTCACCAGTGCCCCCCCCCCCTTTTTTTCTTTAAATTCTTTGTGAATTTATGGCCTGTTTCGATAACCATCAATGCCTGGCAGAGCCCATCCGATAGGCTACTATACTACTGTAGTATTGCTACCGTGCAGACATTGGTTACAACAACATGCTAAATTAATCAGGGCAGCATTTGGGAAACCACCTGATATTTCACGGGAAGTGGCATCCGCATAAAAATGTTTTATATTTGAATATAATACCCCTATTCGATTCTAATTACACGCCTTAAAGAGGAAATTTCATCATGCTATACACCACCCTGCTCTATCTCTCTGTCTCTAAAAACACACTCATGGCTTACCCAACCTTTCCAGCTCACACCCACATTCTGCAATAGCAGTGATAAAAATCTCTTTCAGTTACAGGGAGAGAAAAAAAAAAAAAAAAACATTGCTTTTGAATTGTTAAGTAGTGGACAGGTCACAAATGTACACCCCGGTCTGGAAGAACATAGTGCTAACATTCATGACATTTGTCTTTTTTTTTTTTTTTGGGTGGTGGGGGGTCAGGGGTTGGGGGAGGGAGGGGCATGGGGAACCAAACCTCTTTGAGCAAAGGCAACTATACACCCTGTTCTCAAACTACACATTGAAACAGGCCCTGATAAGAAAATCCCAGGAGGCCAGGATTTCAGCCCCCATGTCAGGTTTGCACAATCGCTGTGTCAGAAAAAAAAAAAAAAAAAAAAAACATGATTCATTCTTCAACTGTTATATCATCATTTGACAATGTAGCGAAGGGGAGTGGCTAAGCCAACACCCACTTAGAACCGGTGGTAGTTAGTGACTCCGTTTTTGTAACGAGCACCAAAATCACAACATGCCGTTTCGAGATTCGACCGACTGAAGTGCAATTCCACGCAAACACGAAGATAGGGAATTTTCATGCGGTTATCTCTAAAGCGTTCACATATTTAGCTCAATCGTCCTGTCTTTTATCTCTTTTCTCCTGGCACTTAAGCACTAAAGTAATCTCAAACCTGCAGTTGTAAACTACAATCAATTTCAGTAAAACTGCTTGAACTACAATGTGGCAAGTTTGGAAAAAGAAAATAAGGAATTGCCTGACTCAGCAAAATGTGGTTAGATTCTCCTTCCAATTAAAAACAAACAGCACACTGCAGTAAAATTATATAGTGGGTACACACTTGAAAGCTCAGTATGTATGGCTTGAGGGTGGTTTTATTGGTCAGGCAGAGAGGAGGTGAAACGTATCATATGTCCTATTCGAGATTCTGAAGTGGAGCCATCGATCCAGGCGAAGAGGCGAAAGCCTTTGCATCACTTGCTCATAGAAATGAACCCCCATCTCCGATTCTTTCACGTAAACTTTGAGCAGTGACAGGGCAGACCGGGGAGGGGGTGGAGTGGGGTAGGGTGGGTTAATGATATATTTACTGAGCCAGGCCCGCAGGCAAGGGGGAGTGAAGAAGTTAAGTTAAATATTAATCCCGCCCCAGTCAACATCAGATAATGAGATGGCGAAAGAGCGAGCCTCCTAGTGTCGCTCTGAACAGTGCAGGGCAGGGGAAGGCCGTTGGGGCGTGGATGGACCGAAACTTGTCGAGATTTCAGACAGATGGAAAGGGAATAACACAGAGAGGAGAGGCTGCACTTGGGAACATCAGAGGTGAAAAAAAAAACATGTCTTGCCAAGTTATTTTTTGCTATGGTTCATCCTGAACACTGCTTTCACACAAAATGTTCAGCGCAGCCACTACATTTCAACAGACAGCCTCAGGCGTGCATACACACAGACTCTGGGATCAGTTTCTCACCCGGCCACAAACCCCATCCCTTAATGAGCGAAAGAGCTTGAACTGATCCTGGATCAGCCATGCCTCTGCGAGACGTTTTGCTAACATGGGCCGTGACATCACTGCGTGTGGAAATTCCAGACAGGCTAGGCGGTAGGTACAGCAGTGGCTACCCAGATTGACTGCCCCCTGCTCCCCCTCCCCCCGCCCTCCCGCCTGCCCCCCGGACCTTCAGTTTGTTTTGCACTCGGGTAAGGCATCTCATAGCTCCATGCTAACCAGGATGTCCCACAATCCCGCTCTGTTCCCCTGCCCGAGGGTGCCAAAAACGTACTCCCGGTGACGGGAAGGGGAGAGCCAAGACAGCAAAAGGTCAACAGGAGCACTTCATCAAATAGGGGTGGGTAACTCTTGCCTCACTGTCGGGGGAATTGCTCACTGAAGCAGGCAACAGTGCCGGTGAACCAGGGGCAGGATTCTAACCACACCATTCACCACCCTCTCCACAAAACAACAGATACATTTACCCCGCCGAGCTAAAGACCAAGGTCCCGAGCCAAGGAGTGTAAATCACAGGCACAATGCTTCCCAGGGTGTGAGATCAGAGACAGAGACAGTTCCAGCGCTAGGCTAGCATCTCTGAACTCCACCGCATCGGGAGAGCGGGGGGAGAGAATGAGTCTCCGTGGCGATCACGCGATGACACAAGTGAGAGGTTTGCACCGTTCCGACTCCCGACAGGCCCACCTGGACCGACGTGCGAGGTGTTCGGTAAGCAAAGCCACACCTGCGCCATGATAAATGAGGCGCGCCGGGCGCCCGAGCTCGGGGATCGGAGGCGATGACAGCTCCCTTCACCGAGGGCGGGATTTACCCACAGTCCCCGGCGGAGGGCAGGGCACTGGCGGCACGCTGGCTGAACCCGACTCTGAGCCGAACAGGAACTCCCGGAGACCGAGCCAAGCCCGGGCCGGGCTCCACCGCCGGGCGGCTGGAACCATTAGCGCTACGTTAACGAGCGGCGCTGCTGACAGGACAACGAGCAGCAACACTGCTGCTAGTTCCCACCCCTCCCTTTTGTTTTTCCCCTTTTTCTTTCTTTTGAACGCTATTGGATACAAGTGTCAGATTAGAAGAATTACGGGATTGGGTGCGACCCGTTTCCGTTCATTTCACGGGCTCATGGGTTGGATTCGGCGTTTCATAATGCTATAGTCTTCATCTTCATGGCCAGATGTGATGCCGCCATGCCAAAACGGATACAGAGGCAAAACGAAAGAAATACGAGAAGACCGCTGCTTTAAAACACGCAGGGCTTTTCTTGGCTTTAGCTCGAGACCCCATCAGCTAACTAGCAAACGAGAGCCGCCCCGTCAAACAAACTACTACGCTGCCTGCAGCCAAGACTGGGATTTATGACCAAGCTGCGAACATAATGCAAGACGTTCAGGCTCAATATGAAATAATGGCCTAACATTGACTGTTTGGGGAAGGGGCTTGGGGGGTGGGCATGAATACACTGGTTCTACAGTCTCGAAGTTCACAGTACAATCTGCCCTTTTATTTTCTCTCGGAGTAAATTAAAATAGTCCAGGTCCTTAAGCTTTCACTGATGTTGAGCTACTGTAGCTGATCTGAAGAGAGAAAGAAGGGAAAGAAAAAAAAAAAAAAAAAAAACACGGAAAACTCAAAACACGGTCTGCAGAATTTATTGATGGGAGCAATTTCATGACACACAAAGTGCCCATCGAGTTTATGGAGCAGTAAGCAGTTGATTTACAGATGCTTAGTATTGTAAGTCTAACTCTTTCATGACTCTATCACCAAACCGCCCCCAGACAGAAGCACAGACGCAGGTAATCGCTTACCGCATGACAGGCTTGGTAATCACCCACCCACCCCACCCCCGGCTTCAGCGACTTAAACTTGACAGCCCTCTCCAACCAAACTTACTTGCTGAGATTTAACTCACGAAACGCTCACTAATAAGGACCAGAGGCCGGTGATGCAGGAGGTAAAGGGTATAGTCGGCAAAGCGACGCCCCCTCACTGGCTCATTACCTTATGAACAGGACGGCTGCCTCATAACGGTGATGCACACACCCCACACGGAAAAAGTGAACTCATGTCAAAAATATCTACGCAGGCACGGACTCTGGTCATTGTGTGCATCCCCACCCCCACCCCCACCATCATCAAAAAACAGGATGCAATATACAGCTGAGAAACAGCAGGATGGCAGAAGAGGGGCCTTTTAAAGATTTCAGGAGATGACCACTATGGAACCTTGAGGGGGAAATGGGCGAGACACCACACGCTTCACCCTCTTTAATGGTCAGCCAGGTTACTATGCAGCTATACAAACTGCAATTTAGGTGCTGATAACAGGCAGCCCCCCCCCCCCCACCTCAAACTAATTCTCTTTAAAGCCCCAGTCCTGGGAACCTTCTCTGTTCCTGTCTTAATTGGTAATGAATTTCAGCCGGCTACGCTCCGAGATGGGAGACGCTGTGACCGAACCTTGGAGGGCTTTGGACAAGCCTTTGGACATCAGCTCATGCGTGACTAAGTTGTTCGCAAACAGACGCTGGAAATCTCGAGCTGATATTTACTGACTGGTGCGAATGTGCCACACGTCAGCGCCTCCCTGTTTTCCACTGAGCAAAATGGTGACCCAAATGTCAAAAAAAAAAAAAAAAATACAATACCAACATTTAATGAAGAGGAAAAACTGTAAAAACATACAGGTGATATGGAGCGGTTACGAACTTTAAATGGATTTCAAAAACAACTCACTGGGTTTTATTTTGTAAAAAGCTGTTGTTCCCTCCCCAGTTGAGTTTAACAATCCCTCTTTCTCGATTTCTTTCCTACCTCGACCCCGACAGAAAATCACAGGCAGCGTGTAAAGTGGTAGTCTTAATTCCCCCACCCCCCGCCTTATGGGGTAAGAGAATTACACTTGGCTCTCTCAAAGCCATCATTGGCAGTAAATCCAATGGGGGGTGAGTTTAGACAGAAGACAGGTCAAAAGGGAGGGAGGGGGGTGATGGGGGGTGTCTGTGTGCAACCCCCCCCCACCCCGCCTCCACAAGAAGCACTTACTTAGCCTCGCTCCCTGGAGGGTTCCAGAAGTTTCATGACCCCTTTTCCAGACTGCCAAATTACACAGAACATGCACACTGACTGAACAACCCCTGGGAGGCTCTCAGTGTTAAAATAAAATGTAAAAAAACAAAAACAAAAATGAAAAATCTGACTACTTCAAAATGAATAAGTCAGGGAATGGTATGCATGTCACTGGCTCTGGACACAGGTAACGGTGGACACGCGGTACATCTCCATGCTGGTGGATCCTCCCCCCCCCCACCCGTTCCGTTATACAGTAAAAAAAGCAGCCCCACAGCTCTCCCTCCCCAAAATGATTTATTTTTACTTATTTTTTTTTTTTAAAGATGGGGGTGCTAGTTTTTCAGGGGGACCAGGTCTGGCATGAGATTAAAGGCAGTAAAACAAGGGTGAATTCCATTGCAGTGACCGCTTTTCTACAAGCTTATATGTTCATCATGTCTGTTTTGTACAAGGATGAAAAAAAAGGCATGGGGTGGTGGCGGGGGGGTACCTTTCAACAGCATCCAAGGACAAGATTCTGACAAGCCAGAACCCTGCCTGGTGATGAGGGGGACAGGGGGAGTGGTCCCCGGTCCTTCCCAAAGTTCAGCCAAATTGCAGTGGGGGTTGGGGGGGCAGGAGCAGCACCCAACAGAGAACTCCAGTGAGACCCAGTCACCACACTGCTACTGTACAGGGCTGCCGGTCTTTAAACTTTGTGAACCACCATTGGACAGAATACATTTTTATTTTTCCTTTTTATATTTATTTTATTTATAATATCTACAAAAAAATATTCAAGTCCTACTCAGAATTTCTTTTACTTGACTTGGGCATAAGGAAGCTAAGACCTATAAAAAAAAAAATGCATGTCAATAGGAGCTACATCTCAGAGGGAGGATTTTTGGCTTGCAAACATTTATGTGACATGTGCTCGGTAAAACATATTATTATTGTACTAGAAAAGGTTCAGCAACAATTGATCCAGGAACGGCCCTCTACAAAACCAAAGGCACCATGGGAACCCAGTACCCTGCTGCTTCTCAACAAGCCCTGAAACAGAGAGCTGTTTAACCGCGACGTGCTACAGCACACAGGGCCGTGATTACAGGCAAACATTTACTGGAAGTCCAGCAACAAAAAAAAAAAAAGCTCTCAGCCAACAGTGCCATAGCTGTCTTCCAATGAGAAGCAGGTTGATGAAAAAGGAGACCGTGTTCACACAAGCAGGGACCACACAACAAGGGAAAATTAAAAAAAAAAAAAAAAAAAAAAGACAAAAAACTATGTGTCCAAGTCATATTACATCTCCGCTTACCTGTGCGGGCAACCAAATCTCTACTCTGTAGGCTAATAATAGAGGCTGCATGGATGCTGTGCTGTATGAGAGCCTGCTTGGCTGGATATGCCAAACAGGGCGCTTGTTCAACCCTTGAGCAGGAGCACTCAGCTCTCCCACAGCACATAATAAGCATAATTTCTGCCTGACTTTGGAAAATAAGAGCCTGCGACGTCCCGTCCCTCTCAGCTCATGGTTAGAGCCTGACTCAGCTGCTTCAGACAGGGGGGAGTGGGTGGGATCCAAAACTTCAGAGGACGCAAAGAAAACCACCGTGACTATTTAAAGACATCCACGGACCACACAATGATCAAACCCATGCCCGCCTTAACGAGATCGATATGCCGCGAGAGCAGCTGTGCCCATCGAGGACGAAACGCCTGGGTGAGCGAAGAGCCAAATTGACCAAGTTATTGAATTTATTTTCTCATGCCCCCTCCCCCCCCCATTTCTTTTTTTCCCTCTCCCAGTTTGGAAGGCCTTACTGTTGTTTCCAGGCTGGGTTCGCTGCCACAACACCCACTGCTTCTGAGGACCCCAGACACACACGTGCGGTCTTCTGAAACACAGGACATTGGTCCCCGCCTGTTTTCACACCACCAGTCTGTTTGCAGAAGCCTGACTGACCAGCAGGGGTCCCTACTGAGCAACAATCACGCTGATTGGGTCCCTCCCTCCCTGGGACAAACTATGGATGCGTCCCAATACTCTAAAAAAAAACGTATGTGCCCTCCTTTCCTCAACTACCACCTCATCTCCTCCCTCCCTACCCATAGATTGCTCTCCTTTTGCAGCCTTTGCAGAACATAAAGCAAGTTTCCCAGACGCTCTGTCAGAGATGGGGCGTCTGGAGTCGAGATGAGCAGCCGCTATCACTGCAATTTGACTGGCGATGAGCAAAACGGCCAAGCCCGGCTCATTAAATGAACAGCGACACACCGACCTCACCGGCGGTGAGGCAACAGGAAGCACTGACTGTTGCTGGTGTTTGAGAACCGCAATGACCCCTGTCCACCTCTGAAGTATCAGAGTCCCATCTTCGTCATTTACGACCCGTCATAAAAAAAAAAAAAAAAAAAAAAAACCCATTGTCTGGGTCTGGCCAGGAGGGCAATGGTGCTCAGTGGTGATGTCTACAGAGTACTGTCTCTGGAGATCGTCCATCGATCACTTCCTGTGTGCGCAAGACTTACAGGCCAAGTGTCATAAAAACCAGCATGGCACCGATACTACAGAGTGTGATTGTGAACAAATGCGCACGCACACGCACAAAAATTAAACCCTCAAAATCAGGCATTAAAAAAACCAAATCTCAACTTCAACTACGCAATTATGGAATGGAAAAAAAAAATTGCCGCCTGATGAATTTTCCATTACCCGATTTCCAAACCTAAAAACCACAGCCAAATGCAATGGGAATCCCCCTGGGCACGGCATGGCAAGGCAAACCGAGTGGAGACAGTGCACCATGAACAGGGTACCAGTTGTTCGTAATTTACTTCGAGGAGGACCAAAATGCACCACTCGCTCATACAAGAAGAAATACTAATATTAATTTTTTCAATCCCTCTGTTCTCACTCCTGCTCCTGGGGGCTGCAGTGTGTGGCTGGTTTTTGTTTTTCAGTTCAGGCCCAAGGCAACCAGATAAGGTCGAGTCGACTGTGAAACCAATAGGTCTATATCGGGTCATTCAGTGCCAAGTAACAAAAGACAGCAGATGCTGCTAAACTCCAGGTTCCGGATATAAAAATAGGGGTTCCATCCTTATTTAAAAACGTGTTCCCTTTCAGTTACTCGCAGTTTTGGAGCGGTGCCTCGGCTCGGGTCAGCTGGGCACTGTCCTCTCCTGCTTCCGCTGTAATTCCCCCCCAAATTCTGTAAACTCAAGCAGATTTAGCGCTCAGATTTACCTCCCAGCCCCAGGCTTATCCCAGTCACATGCGGCTCAGGTTGGGTTACCTCCACCTATTCAGCGTAGGAGGTGGGGACTGCACTCATATAGGGTGGAGGGGAATGCTTTTGAAGCACCTGCAGGGACATCTTTGTCACAGGTGTGGAGGAGGAACAAAAAAACACCTAAAATAGGACAAGCAAAGGGAGTCCCTCACACCTAGTGAACACTTGTGCACCAATAATTAAAAAAAAAAAAAAAAAAAAAAAAAACTCTGTTCGGCACGAAACATTTGGGTCACACAAACAGTCTCCAGCACTGTGACACTCCTTTTGCACTTCTGTTCTGGAGATCTTTGTCTGCGCTAACTACCATGAGATAAGCAGCTCCTACAGGGCATGCTCACACAGTAATAACATTGTTATTAAGGTGGTGACCCACCCTGAGTGCCCACTGTAATAACCTTGTTATTAAGGTGGTGACTCACCATGCATGCCCACAGTAATAACATTGTTATTAAGGCGTGACCCGCCCTGTGGCCTGTACCAGATCCACACTGCGCCACTGAGCACTGGGGCTCCTTCAGAAGGGTTGTCACATGTCCAGTTTTAATATTGCATTACATTCAGGCTTTTAGCAGACATTTTCCTCCACAATGACCAATGGCGTACACAGTTTAAATGTCCACAGACTAGCTGTTTATACAGCTGGATATTTTTACGAAATTACCTTGCTCAAGGGTACAGCAGCATTGCCCTACCTGGGAACCAAACCCACCTGCTCTGAGTTAGAGCACGAGTTCCTTAACCATTACACCGACACCACCCCCCACCCATATACTCGAACAAAACACTAAGAACAGCAGGTAAGGTACTGCAGAGCAGCACAGAGACAGAGTCAGCAAGACTGGGAAGGGAAATCAGTGCCGGCCAGACTCGCTCTCCAAACACTGAATACTCACTTATGTTATCAGGGCGCAGAGTGTGAACACGGCTCCACACCACAGCCAGGGGCTGGAAGATGCTTGTTCCCATGGAAACTGAGTACATCAACTAAACCTAACATCATGAGGACCGATGTGTACCCCCTAAACCTGTTTGCTGTTCGTCTGCACTGCTTTGTGATCCTGTGTCAAAGTAGTTGGACCGTCTTATCCACGGGTATATGGTTCCAGGGCCACCGCAGGTGTGCAAAAACCACGGCTGCTCAGGACAGTTACCTAAAATGACATACTGTCACTCTATACATGTTCATAATTTGAAATATGTACTACTAAGAATATGTACTACTAAATATGTACTGATAAAAAAATGTAAATCATACTGACGACAGTATTCTAGCCTGCATGCGGGAATTTCAAATGTTTTTTTTTTTTTTTTGACAAGCACACACCATGTCCCTACTGTATGACTGATGTCCACTTATTGTAATGTTTAACACCAGGGTGTGCCCCTCCACGTTGCTCAATAGCACCTCCTGTGGTTCATCGCATCATCTGCATCACCCCCTGAGTCATAGAACGCTGTTACTATGGTAACTCAGCTGGCTGGCTGGCTTTGTGATTGACTGGCTGGAGCGATTAAGATTTTCCCAAAGGGTTTTCCTTGACTTTTTTTTCCACAACCTGTTCCAAAAACTAGTCTGAGCCCCAATATCATCATACAAAATGTAAACAGTTAAATTCATCTGGAGGTAGATCTACAACAAGCAGCAAGGTTTCACTAGGGACTTAAAAGGGGGGGGGGGGCATTAAAAGAAAACCTACATAGCCAAAGAATGACATTTCACTGTGACACTGAAGCCTGCTTGACAGAGAAATTCGGCACTCAGACACTTTATTTGCTCAGTTTATCAGATGGTGAAATTCCCTAGCATCTGAACTGGATTATCATGTGCCTGGAATCTCTCGTTAAACTCGGATTCCAGAATCATTTCTGCCAATGTTTCAGCTGTAAGCAAATTATCTTTATAGGCACAGTCTTTTAGCACGTGTGACCACCCCTCCCCTGCTTTGATGTTTTCTTTTAACATGTTACTCATTTCAACCAACACATGGAGACAGTGAGGGACGGGCCTTCACACATTAGTGACTTCTGATCTCTCGCGCTGCAGCGTTTTCGTTTCCATGACAATGTTTGGCAGTGTTTTGACCTCCCTGTGTATGCAATTCTGCACTGAATGACTAATTTGGGACTATACTCGACACAGACAGCGCCCGATTCTCGTGAGATAACCACCTGGTTCATAAAATAGCAGTTTTCCTTTTCCCTAAGGTGCGTCATCACAGGTGAATTACACGCTACAGGCATCGTCCTGTTCGTGCATTACTTCGTTTCGGATTATAGCATGCAGCCTGAAGGATAGAAGGGAAATTATGAGCAATTTTATATGATAAAATACATGCATCACGCACACATTAGTGGCTGATCATACATTGCAGATATACAAAGTGCAAACCGGGGTTGAGTGACAAAGCACATGTCCGCGCCCTTCCCCTCTCTCTCAGAAAATACATTGCTTAAACCAAGTATATGGTTTCATCACTTGTGTGTTACCGCGCTGCTTCGGGCAGTTGCACAGAGCTGGCGCGGTCCAGTAACAATCCCTCTACCGCACTGTAATTCAGCTCAGGGTAATAACTACCATTGGAGTCTATTTTTAATCTTAACGGCACTCTGCAACATCTGCGGGCAAATCAATTTCCAACGCTGAAGTATCCGTAGCCAACTTGTACGAGAAGAAAGCGAGGAACTGACGATCCACGTTAAAGCAGAAACTACAGAGAGAGGGGACCTTCAACAGCACTTTCAGATCATAGTGGATAACGTATTTTTAGCTAATGCCAAAATGGTCATGAAACATGTACAACCGACCACACTTCATACATGATGATTGCACATCAAAAGTAGCGAAATAGCCGACTGTACACCGTAATGAAAAAAGCAGCACTGCCAATGAAGAAGATTTTAGGTTATTCATTGCGCAAAGACCATTGCTGCACTGCAATGTCCTAACCACTCTTACAGTTAAGTTCCTAACCAGTAATTACAGAAAGCCGTGGGTTTACTGCCCGTTTAAAACAAGCCTCCTCTGAAAAAAGTTGTCCCACCGACCGAGAGCAGTTGCGACTCAGTCAAAGTCGTTCACACAACACTCCAGTGTCAGGAACAGTTAACGTAGAAAAAAAACCTGCACAAAAATGTTGTAAGACCAGAATTCCAGAGCTTCGCTTAACCTTACAGTCTCCAGACAACATACAGCCTTAGCTCCACTCCATTAAAATAAACTTTCTCCATATAAATGTTGCCATTTAGCCACAGCGTTTTTGCAAGGACAGTATTTTCACTTAAAAATAATGTGGTCTTTGTCAATGAACTTTAACCAAGAGATGCATGAGTAGTTAACTTTTTAGACTTTTAGTTATTAACACTAGGAAGGTGACCGGAAGCTCAGGGACAAGGGTCGCTTTGAAATGGATGCTATCAAACACTTTGGCTCCTGTACCTTATAAATGCGCACATGAGCCTGACGTGTTAAAATGTGTAGAGATGTGTAGCGAGGGCATATCACCTGCCCAGTGGTGTGGCATTCCCTACTCCTACGCAGTAATGGCTGTCTGTGAGGGACAGGTGTTTTTCATTCAAACGGCTACACTCCGAAGGGTTCCTCGTACAACTGTAAGGACCGTGCACTTGACACGACTCCTTTAAAAGTGGTTACGTAGAGCCCATACAAAACAAAACAGAACACGGTGGGGAAAACACAAACTATTGCTTGCAACCAATTATGCTTTCGCTTGTAAAAGTTATGAGGTTGTTTGTTTATCAGGTGGAACGGATCGCATGACTTTTCCCCTTTCCTTTTTTTCCCCCACAAATGTCGGGAGGGACTTACCTATGGACACCAGGCGGATATTTTCTCGGTCCAAAAACTCGAGCGCCACCGACACGTTCTCCAGCTTCATCTGCCGAAAGGTGGGTCTCTGGTGATACTTTCTGTACATCTTCTTCTGGCTAAGGACCTCCAGCAAGGCGATAAGCCTTAAGCCGTCGCTCAGGTCACACTGCAAGTCAGCTATCCGCTTGTTCACACACTTCAGGTGCTCGTTGCACCAGCGCGTGAAGGTGTTCTGCTGGATTTTCTTCCATGGTGCGTCGTCTGCCAAATCTTTCTCTGTCACCGGCATCTTTCGTTACTCCAACTTGCTCTCTTCCCGTTGAGTCGTTCCGTTGGCTGTCTTCGCTGAGGAGCGTGTGGTTCAGTGCAGGTCCTGCAGTCTGGAGTCTTTCCTTGGTCAATGAAAAGCTGCGCTTGCGCGTTCGCTATAAAGGAAAGACTTGGATGACGCCACCCTTGCAGTGCCATGCTAATACAACTTGTCATGTTACGTTTCCCGTTTTCCATGTCTTGACTCAGTACACTCACACACACACACACAGAAGGCAATTATAATCCAGACGACATCCTTCGGGCAAAGGTTTTATGCATTTATACCTACATCGGACAATTTAACATAATTCAGCAACTTTCAGCAACAATATAAGTTTCAAAACAGCGTACACGCTTATAAGTTTTGTCATAGTAATCCTCGTTAAATATGGCTTCTTTTCTGTTTTCTGCTATCTCAAAATGTATTCCATTCTGACTGAATAAATTTCTATAATCGACTGTAATCATGATCAGAAAAAAAATCTTCTTAATTATGCATCTGCACCTGTGTGGGGGGTTGGTTGGTTGGCTGGGGCTGTGGTCAGCTGTGTAAAAATTTATTTATTTTTCACTATTTCAAAGCATTTCATTTGTTGGTAATGTTGTAGTTTTACCAGGGTTTGCTCTACAGTTGCTGTGTGTTTGCTGAGTAATGAAAAAACGAACAGCTTAAAAAAAAAACACATAGAATATCATAGTGTAAGCTGATAACGCCCTTGGAAAGGAGATGTCGGCAGAGAAGAATATCTGTACACGTTTGGGCGCAGTCTGAAGCCACACCTTTTGCACCATGATAGACTTCCGGCACTGACTTCATCTCTCAGCCCCCACCTCTGTTGACACAGATCTTTAGATACTCCTTCCAGAATAAACAGGTTCTATTATTACATATATGCCTGCCTTCAGGTTTCTCGCTGTCTTTCTTACTCACTGCTTGTTGTGTCCTGGTGTGTTTCCTCATAAATACTGCTTGTGGTCTAGCTTGTGCTTTTCGCTCAGAAGCTTTTGTGTATCGGTGTTGTACATTGGTTACTGTTTGTATTTGTGTCTATCAAGGATCACAGTGAAAACAGGTGTTTTAAGACTTCCCTGCAACATACTCCGGGGCTCAACTAAAATGTTTTTATCATTTATATATATTTTTTTTACCTGTCCCAAACCAAATCAATTCTGTTTAACTCTTTGCCTCCAGCTCTCTCTCTCGTTCACCCTCTCTCCTGCTCTTTTCTCTCTCTCCCTTTCGCCCGCTCTCATTTTCTCTGCAGTTCGTGTTGGGATCTGCATGATTCACTGGGGTGGAGTGGCATTGCATCACAACCGGGGGGGAGAGGGAGAGCGAGAGAGAAAGAGGAAGATGCCCGCCTGCCATCCCACGCCCATGGTGGAGATTGATGGCCGTCTGGCCTTGTCCTCTCTCTGGCCGCCATGTTGACATGCAGGCCCAGCCTCCGTAGTTAGGCATGTTTGCTTTGTGAGGACCGTTGAAGGACATCCACCCTTTTTTTTGTTCACAGTATACAGGTCTGAAGACAGGACAGCCACACTTCAGCTCTGGGGGGCTTCAAGTGTCCTCTGGCTTTTCTGTGTTTTACACAACTTAAGTAATGATTAATTTAAGTCACCCACCGGCAAAACAGTTTTGCGCACACTGTTTCCAAGCAGTGATGGCAGAATGTGTGTTGTCATGAGACAAAAAAAACAGAATTTCCATCCCATAATGAACGGCTAATTGTGGCTCCACCTATGTTTGGTGTCAGTCACAATACCTCATTCTACCCATAAATATTTCCAATGCCTAATTTGACCACTAATTGAAAGAGGAAACCACAAAAACCTGCAGACATATGGCCTTCCATGATGTGAGTTCTGACACCCGTTTTAACGTCCTAAAACCAAACGGACACTTTAAAATATTGCAGTTTTTGCTACAGACTCTGTAAATAAAAAAATTTAAGTTTTTAAAATATATACTTAGTTGTAATGTAGAGCGGTTTGGTGGCACTGTATAGATAATCCAGCCTTTTTAATGTTCTCAAATCCTTAACCCATCTCTTTATGATTAAGAAACATTTCTATTGTGTCATTGACACTTGAGGGATCAGTTAGCATTATGCTACCCCAGGCGTCTCTGTGACACAATCATTGGCACCCACAGCCTCTAAAGTCACTGGATTGGGTCATACAGACCCGCCTTTTTGTGTGTCAAGAATCTCACCCAAAGTATAGCTGTGTATTTCTCTTATGGCACAAACTTCTCCTTCTCCAGGACCAATGCAGTTAAGTATAAACTGCTCAATGTTGTATTTAGTATATAGATTTTTAGGTGAGTGTTGTCCTGAAAAAATAAGACCATTTTGTTACTGGTTTGCAGCGACACCTTGGCCACAGTCATACCTACATCATAACCATGTTCATGATTACGATGAGTTCTATGAGTTGGGGGTTTACCATGTGCAAATAAACATTTCATTTAGTAGAGCCAATTTGTATCTTTGGACTCCACTCTATCCACACAAATTTGAATTTTCAAAGGTTTTAAATACAACTTTGAATTGATTACATTGTCTGTGTGAAAATCTGGAAATTCCCACAGTAAAAGGAAATACTCTACATTTGATTCATGTTTTTTTTGTGATGAATAGCTGTCACAGTGTGAACCCAGGTAGGCTGGAACGCTGGTGGTAGGCCAGACAGGGCGATGATCTGTCTGTCGCACCTGGTCCCCCTCCGTCACAGGTGTCCCTGACTCAGTGTCTGCGGAGGTGTGCGCATGCCACAGGTGCCTCAGGGGCCGTGGCGCCTCGTCCGCCCCGCGGCACAAAGTCTTGGCGGAAAAGGGCGCCGTGCCCAACCTTGCCCCCAACTCTTCTCCTTTCCATCCCCTGGGGCTGTGGCACTCCCATGAGGGTGGGGCTGCGAGTTTGAGTCCGTATCAGACCCGGGTGAAATTCAGATTTGGAATTACTTTGAACTCCATGACTGATCAGCAGTCATACCTGATCAGGTCACACAGTCTGCACCTCTTATGGTCAGGGATCTTGGCTTGTAATTCAGAGGTTGCAGGTTCAATTCCCTGGTGAGACACTGCTGTTTTACCTTTGGGCGAGGTGAATCACTACCTGAATCACTGCCATAAATATCCAGCTGTTAATTAAAGGATAGTGAATAGTATATGGTGTAAATTACTCTGTGTAAAGGTGTCTAGTAGATGGCAGTGTTGATGATGATGTAATGGGGGAAATACCCATTTAAAATACTTTATCACAGTGTCATACAGGGACCAGGTATAGTGTATTTTATGTTGGTGGAAGTTCAAAATACACCTGAGTGTCTCTGACAAGCTTCAACAACCCCAGTTACTGACCAAAACAAGCAATCATTAAAGAGAATAATTTTGGTCTTGCCAGTGAAAGCTAAAGTGAAAAGTTCTGTTACAAAATTGTCAGTAAAAATCTGCAGGAATTTCACTAGCATCAAAGGAATTTACATTTTACACACGATTATTTGAAAACAAGAAATTATAAATAAATAATAAATATTTTGGCATAGTCTTCATTCTTTTTCCCAGAAAACAGTATCACACAATTTTCCTTTGCCACAAGTGACAAGTTTCCATGGTAAAGTTATCTGTAACCAACAGGGCTTCCTCAAAGATGAGCACGGGACCCTGCAGGAAGAGGTGCCCTCTCCAAAGGTCAAAGGTCATGGTAAGGAGAAGAAGCGGTTTTAAAAATAACAATGAAAACAATCTGAGGAGGAAGGTGTCAATAGTGCAGGTCAAGACAGTTGAAAACATAACAAAATCAAAGATTTAAAATAGGAGATAATGCCGCTTTGTGTGAGAAACAGAGCAGAAACCACTTTACATTTTGTTGAGTGCTGCCACCTAGAGCCTTGTGGTGAGAAAGACACTTCGTACTTTGCTTAGCACCAGCACTTCAGTGTCCTTGGAAAACTTACCATGTATCCAATGTCCTCTCTTTTTTTCCTGTTTTGGTTCACATATCCAATTTTTGTATTATATGATACATTATGAAACAATGATATGTGGAAAAATATAAATAAAAGTTGTTCCCTATATGATACCAACCAAAGTGTGCCATTTACAAAACATAATCCAACACAGAGGTGACCGTATTTAAGCCTTGTGCAAGCCAAGCTTACTGATTTTATTGGAAGAAAAACTAAAAGAAATAAATAAATAAAAAAGGAGAGTGGTGACAGAAAAGTTACGCCTCATTTTCTTGGGAAGAGCATGACTATATCAGGCCTGTAATGTATAGAGCATGTCATAGCGCAAGGGAAACAATTTTAGGTGGACACCAAAAAATGTACTTTTATGGGCAAAAAACTCATACTTACACTGACATATCACTTTTTGGGTTTGGGTCATTGCGCACCACCACTTTCAGACTCCAGGATGTGATTGTATGGCTGAAAAATGTGAGGATGAGTCAAGCGAGGCCTTTGACAAACTCGAGCAGCAGTGTGAGTCTAAAGGCACTCATGACGTTTGTTTGCTTCGTGTTCGTGAACGGGTGTTGCCTCATCCAGGGGTGGAGGAGGGTAACAGGTATTATGTAATTTCTGAAATGAGTAAAATTCATTATTCTCAGACGAAGCCACCCCCGCCCTATTAAAATTTCCTTTTCTCTGCTTGATTTAATTTGATTTTGAATGTGAGCGCCTCCCTCCCTCCTTTCTTATTTTTTCCATTGGTGTAAAAATGGATGGTGGAGGAGGGGTGGAACAATGCTCTGTGGCATACCATGAAATAGATTCACTGGTTACCCGGCTAAATTTGGTGGGTATTTTGAGAACACAGCTTTCCTGTTTATGAAATTGTCTCCAAATCAATTTTGCATGTTGATGCTACACAACAACGGTTAATGACCACAAACTGTGAACTAAAACAGCCTATTAAAAATTTTAGCTTTCACATGTTTTATCAAAGTTGGGCGGCTGACTTGGTATGCCACCTGATGAAACAGGCTCATTGTCCCATACCTTACCCCTCACCCCCACCCCCCACCCCCACCCGAAAATGCAGTTTGTGTGGAGGGAACGGTTTGGCTGGAAGGATATGACATGCCAGGGTTGTGTTCCTCTGGCCTTGACCCTGGCCAGACTGACTCATTTTACAGCATGGCGTCACAGTCTTTGCACAGTCCTGATTACACGCACTGCAGATGTCAATGTTAAGAGACAAGCAGCCCTTACATAGACCAGCATTCACACGTTCATTCACAAAGTGTCCCAGAGGAGGAGGAGTACTGATCCAGGATCAGTTTAATCTTTTAATCAATAATGAGGGAATCAATTGTCTTTACGTTATCTTACACCTTCATTATATTGTCTATCACATAATTTTATTTTTCCAGTTATATTCAGTTCAGTTTCCTTGGTTATGATAGCATGAAGTTTGGAGGATTAAGGCAGGTTTTTGCAGCTCTTCTGCAGATGTAATTTTGACATGGCTACACATCTGTTGGCACACTTGCCTTTTGCAAATCCATGTTATAACTGACCGATCAGAATTTGATGTGGTGTGCATGGGTTGGCGCTTCATACTTATGTTAATGTAACAAAGCATCTGAGATGTTAACCAATTTTTGGGGTGACTGACCAAAAATAAAACAAAATAAAAATGAAATCAAAATACAGATTAGACCCCCAAACCCTGATTGTCACTGTCATCATAACGTTACGTGGTGGTGAAACAAGGTGTCCAAGAACATGGACAATGAAGACCCAATGTACCAGAGTTAGTTTGTGGGTGGGGGAAACATGACTGAATCACTGAGAATGAAGAGAACCCAACAGAAAGGCCTCATAATGAAGAGCTACTGGACCGAAATCCCCCGGGGGGCGGTTGGGTTCAACACGGCCGCCTGATCGGCACAAAAACCGTACCCACCAGTTGAAACCCTCATTACATGCACAATGAACTCGGGACGCTTGCAGGAGAGTAAAGTTGTTTTATTAAAATCATGCACATCACATGTGTTAGTGCAAATACTTTAAATCTGTACTCCAGAAACTATTGTAACTTTCCATCTTTACAAAATATATTTTAAACAATTATTTACTTAAAAAAGTGTCCTTCTGAAGTTTTAAGCATCTCAGAACAATATTTGCAAACAAAACTATGTACAAATGATACTTCTCCACCAATGCTTGTGTTTGACTAGAACGGGCCACGTGGACTAACTTTGCCAAAGCAAACTGAAATTCATGGAATAAGAAAAATCAAGTCTCTTTTTTTTCCCCGTTAACAGTTTGTGTGCTGAGACATTCTTCCACAAAATTAATGATTTTTATTTCATCAACAAACACCGGACAATTCTTATAGTTGCACAGATACGATGACGCTCCAATAACTTTAATTTGCACTTTCAACTACGGTACTATTTAATAACTTTTTTTTTTGTTTTTTTAAAAAAGTGTTTTCTACTCCTAGTTCCCATTTAAAGGACATTTACCTTATTTGTAATGTTATGGAATATTTTTTTTTTTTTTTAAAGATACAAGAATCACTTTCTTAATGTCTGCATCAGTTTCACTGTGAATGTAGCATACATGCATTTTCATTTGGGCTTTAAAGACCTTTTCATTGAGCTTGCTCCTCCAAAAGTGCTGTTTTCACTCATGTATGGGTGTGATGCTTAGAGTCTTAAACAGTGACACACTGACAGAAAAAACAGGATAATCCAATACAATTCAGAAAATCTGTAAAGATTATAAATTCGTAACTGCTCATGCACCAGTAAGAGCCTCTCCAGTCACAGCCATGTGACCCCTTCCCCCTCAAAAAAAAAAAAAAAAAAAAAAAACAAAAAACACCCCTACACAGGATATTAAAAGTTATGGAGGGGGGTAATAATAATAATAATTAAAAAAAAAAAAAAAAAAACTTAACTGAGATGGTCAAAAAAAAAAAGTAAAAACCCTTTCCATCACTGGATCAGACAAAACTGTAAAGGAGGATATTCTTTCGATGAGGCAGAAGGGGGCGGGGCTAAGAGGAGGTTGGTGGTTGTTAGGTTCTGGAACTCCATTCAGCAGAGAATTCCATGGAATTCACCATCAAACACACACAGGAATGTGTGATCGGTTCCATGTTTGACCATTTCTCTTTTATTTAAAATGTGTCTATAATGTGTACATAATGTGGATATTTACACACACACATACATATATATATACACACACACACACACGCGCGCACACACACAAAAAGCCTAACCGGCTTCTCTGTGATCCATGAATGCATGTCTGACAGATTTCCAAGCGTTAGGAGAGGGTGGGGGGGATGGGGGGGAACCTACATTCCCATCGTGTCATGGCTGCTTTGAAAGCACTATTGGGGGAGGGGAATGAAATGAAAGAGCATTAATTGAATCTCAACAGCATCACAGTCTCAATCTTTTTTCTTTTTTGGTGTGGGGCATGTCCTTTTTGCTGTAATGTTTGTAGAGAGATAAAAAATGCTGTGGTTTGCCAGAGCTGAGAACAAGGTGCCTTAAATCAAAGATAATGAGACGCTTCAATGACACTGTGGTTGCACAGATTGTTGGTTTTTTCGGTTTTGTTTTCTTTCCCCCCCACTCACAGGAGTGTTTATTTACAGTGCCTTCACAGACAAAGAAGGTAAACTCATGACACCAAAGTTTATTTGTCTCCAAATGCCACACCCTCTGGCGTATTCCAGTCTCGTCTATGTGTTCCTCGCCAAACACTTTCTGGCTACACCCCGAACTTGGGATATTGTCCCTTTACCCATTCCCACCAACGGGCAACAAACTCTGTATACTCCAGTGGGGTGACTCCTTAAAAAAAAAAAAAAAAAAAAAAAAAAAAAAAAAAAAAAAAAAGCTTTTAAAGCAACCAACCCCAAAACTTAATTTATGTTTTGATAGAGAAAAAATGAAATGTACCTATGATTATACACGTAAGGCGACTGACTGGTAACGAATGAGAAGCCCTAGTACAGCAAAAGGAGCAAGTCCAAATGGCAAATGCATGGAGGGGTTTGGCTTAAGTGGCCTAAAGGCTGCGTCTTTGAATTGAGTGGAATTTAAGAGACTAAGAGAAAAAGCATGGTTACTCTGGGGAATCTATTTCTATTTGAGAAAGGGTGGGGGAACATTACCAAAAAAAAAAAAACACTCAGAATACACTCTTCATACTCCTACAACGATTAGCTTAACTCAGTTACAACCACATATTGAGGAAGTTCAATGTTCAATGAAAAAAAAAAACTGTAGTGTTTTTACGCTTTAGATAACTTACAATAGTACAATACCCATTATATACTGTAGTTTCTGATCAACTGTTCACAGACGTTTTGGGGTCAAGTGCACTATCACCCCAAAGGAAGAAAAAAAAAATAGAACTACTCGTTTTTTGTGTGTAGTTTGATTGCACTGCGTTGCGTAGCTGGTTCCCTAATGTGCGTTCCATGACTTCATGCATTCTAAAATACCACGCAGTTTTGTCGTCAGTCCATTTGCATTTTTTTTTTTTTTAAATCTCAGCAACGGTACAGCCAGTACCCAAGACCGCATTTCAATAAATCGTTGATTTGGCGACCTCAATTTTAATTCACGAGGTACCACTGGTTTACGTGACAAACTGCCCCTAAAATTACCCCGAACAATTTTCCTACGTAAACTTGACGGATCTACTGGATGGATGGATGGATGGATGAAGTTCCATGCGAATGGACCTTACTACAGGACAGGGCGAGGTTTTTATTTTAATGTTTATGGACCAGAATCATGACAACGACCCTTGCTGAACAGTAACCACAACACAAGTTTAATAGACTTTATAAGGACGCTCTTAACGGTTTCCCTCGAATTGTAATTATGTATCGTCCTCTGTGACGTTGCAATCACACCACTGTTACAATTGTTGCTGACTCCGGCCATCCAGTTAGTGTTAACCAACTACACAATGAGACGCACATGCCGCTTCAAGGCCGCTGAAATTGGACAAGAAGGTCACGAAACCAGGGTAATTAATTCGAAAAACCGCCATTAATAATTTTGAAACCCGTCGAGGTCGCACATAATTCTGAGGAATTTGGGATGTTAAAAAGGACATTATCGTGTCAAACCGGAGGACGTAAGCCAACATACAAGAGTAAATTTAACCAAGACTTTTCAGAAAGCTAAAAACAAAACCTATTCTCCGTTAAATCTTTCAAAAACCGTAAAAGAAAGATTACACTACATCACCTGCGTAGGGGAGAGAGAGAGAAAGACAGACAGACAGAAACATCTCATGGAGACCAAATCGGAGGGGAAGCGCGAGGCCCGAGAGGGCGAGGATGAGAAGCTCGCGCAGTCGCGATGGCGTCACAGCGACTGGTGCCTCGAGCGCATGAGGATGAGCATGGTGCTGCAGGACTGTGCGGACAAGCTGGCGGTGCTGGGCCACATCGCCTCCAGCCATATGACAGCGGGCTCGGAGATAGCAGCCGAGGACGAGGACTGGGAGATGCCGTGCACGGAGGGGATGGAGTGGACGGAGGAGGACGAGAAGGCGGAGAACGAGAGGGAGTGGCGCAGGATGCTCAAGGAGCTGCGCCACCAGCTGGACAGCAAGCCCCTGTCGCCGGACATTCTGGAGAAGGTGGAGCATGACCGGCAATTCCTGGCACAGGTAAACAGAGCGGGACTTGCCGTTGTGTAAAGAAAATATTAGGCAAATATTATGCGTGTTATGATGCAAATCATTTCACCACATGACAATATAAGAGGACTATGCAAAAAAATAAGGGGGGATTTTTGTGGAGGTGATGTAGGGTGGGTTGGGATTTTTGTGGTTACACAAAAATAAAAAATAAAATTTGTGAAAAAAAAAAAAAAAAAAAAATCAAAAAGGTGATAAAGGAAATGCTAGACGAGCTCCAGGAGGCGGGAACGATCAGCAGCCTGCTGGCGGCGGTGGCCGAGGAGAAGCACAAGAAGGCGCACCACCTGGACGTGATCCAGCAGGAGGAGGAGGGGCGGCGGCGCACCCAGGCGCTGCAGAGGCAGCTGCGGGACATCGCCAAGGAGCGCGCCCTGGAGGTGCACCGGCGCGAGGAGATCACGGCGCACCTCCGCGCCCAGCTGCAGGAGATGAAGGCCAAGGCCACCATGGAGAGGGACTACATGAGGGGCATCTCACACCTCCAGGTGCGGCTTTCGACCCCCAAGCACTGTAAACAGACGTCCCGATGGACCTGCCTTGGTGGTGTTGAGGGTGGGGGTAGGTTAAGCCCATAAAACTTGCCCAAAAACATTTTTTAAAAAGTGTTTTTAGTTTAAAAAAAAATAAAATAATGACAGCATGTTATTTTTTTAAAGCTTAATGAATAATTAGTCAGCGAGTGTTTGTGTTGTGCCTCCTTGTATTATGTGAATGTTTTGTTGGTTGTTTTTGAGGCTGCACCCCCCCTCCCCCTCATGCCCCCGCCCACTTACTGGGAAGGTGGTGTGAATAATATAATAAAATAAAGTAAAATGAAATATTTGGATTTGGTTGGATCTACAGATTCAGCAGGGGCAGGAGCATAATGAGCACAGGGAGCAGCAGCTGGAGGCGGAGGTGGAGCGACTGCGTGAGCGGATCGCGAGGAGCTCTTCATCCACGAGGAGGTGGTGGGCTTCCTGCAGGAGCTCCAGAAGGACCTGGAGGAGAAGCTGGAGCGTTGGATGGAGTCGTACGAAACGGAGGTGGAGGGGAAGCAGAAGGAGATCGACGCGCTGAAGAACGCCAGGGCCAAGAACGCGGAGTACCTGGTGGAGCTGAGGGAGGAGGTGGAGCAGGTCGGCAGGGGGAGGCTCTCCGAGGAGGAAGAGGAAGAGGAGGAGGAGGAGGTGGACACTGAGCAAGAACAGGACGAGGGGGAGGAAGGGGACAATGAGGAGACGATGTACGAATCCGAACAAGAGCCCCAAGAATCCCAAGATGAATGACCGACCTTATGAAGACACTACAGGGCTGAGCAGAACCGTTTTTTTTTTTTTTTTTTTTTTTTTTTTTTGGAAAGCGGAGTTGGATTTCTAATTGCAGAATGAGGTCATCATCACGTCAGAAATAGGCAGAGATACAACGATAGCTTGCCCGATTTCAACCAGACTTGGATCGCTCTGTTGTAAAGAGCAAAAACCTTGGAATCCGAGTCAGTTGAGTCAGTGACAGACAAGCTAACTGTAGCTCCACCCATTTTTGTGATGTCACACAACTGTCCGACTGCCCCATTCGTCCATTACTAAGGGTTCCTAAAGCTAAATAAAATTCAGCTCCATTGCTTCCACTGAAAAACTGTTGTGCAAATGTTTGTCAGCCACACCACAGTACCATTTAAATGTGCTTTGGGTTGAAAGCTGCTTCTCTAAAAGCTCCCAACCTCCTTTTGGGTATCGCAAATTAATGAGGACTGCTTCATTAGTTGCCGGAGACTGAATTTGAGAGGGGTGATTGCATAAAATCAAGCAGGGGGCACACGTGTTTACATTGAAATACGGTCTTAATGGAGTCGGCAGTTATACCGTAGTGCAGAGCACTTGCTGAGGACTGAGATGCTTCCTTAACGTACAACTACTGCTCTAAGCCCTTGGGTTTTGCTGTCGGCCAGGCAGTGGTAAGTAGAGATGATGGCTGAAATCAGGTTTCATGAATCCCGATAGGTTGGAGCTAATCGCAGCTGACTTGTTTGAACCAATCAAAAATGTTTTCCTGTCCATACCAAATACAGTCATTGGTCCACTTCATTTGAGGTACTGATAATGAGGTAGCTCCTCCCAGTTTTGGTTCACAAAAACCTCACTCCACCATCACTTGTGTTATGGTTGTGTTTTGTTACCCAGGCAACAAGAGGGGCAGATGGAGAGGCTCGTCTAATGGAAGCTGAATTGAATATGCATTTTGTTTTTGGACTGGTGGCAACATGCGAAAGAGGGAAAACACAATTCCATGTGTCTCAGGAGAAGAGAGAATCCGTTTGCATCACAAACTGGTGTAGTACCACAGATAGAACAGGCGAAAAACGTTCGCCTATAAACAACGGAGTCAAACTGAGGAGCGTGTTGAACGTGCACACAAAAAAAAAAAAAAAAAGATGAGTCAGCTGATTCAGACAAATAGTGGCGAACAAAAAAAAAAAAAAAATATGACTGGAAGGGTACAAAGCCACCACAGAGACTATTTTTGATCTTTTTTTTTTTTTTTTTAAACTTTACTGGTTTTTTTCATTTGATACCTCAGATTAGTTCCTTTTTAAACACCTATGTAGGAGTATGAGTGGCACTTTAAACAAAGACTGGATCACACGATTACACACATCTAGAAGCTATGGTAGGCACTTAAACCCCATGTGCCCAGTATATTAATTAAACATTTGGCTTTGAAAACCCCATATCCGGAATACCACATTAATGGCAAACCATATAAGACAATTTTCTTCTTCTTTTTTAAAACCTTAAACTTTACCAAAAGAAACAAGTTTGGTACCCATCGGAAAGAAAAAAAAAAGAGCCTAGAGCTTAGGCCACTTTTTAATTGTAAGATTCCCAACAAACTGATTAAGAAAAAAAAAAATAAAATAAAGAACAAAAAGAAATAAACCGCAGATAAAGTATTTCATCTATAGTAGAAGTTACAATTTTTATTCCCTCTCTAAATATGTACAGTTACATTTTATACAGTTAAAGCAGGGGCCCTACTGTGCTGTGTTTTTGCAGACAGCTGTGGTTTGGGAACTGGAGGTAATGAAAGAGGTAGGGGGAAGGGGGGAAAGGGGTAATGGGACCCTGGATTCAGTGAAGTGGGGGGGTAAGGGGGGTGTGGTGGTGGTGCAGATTTTTGGGTGTGATTTGTGAGGGGGAGGGGGGGCTTGCTCAGGCGCTGCTCTTGGATAGGCCCGGGTAAAGCACAACCGCAGTCACGGCAACCACCACGGCAACAACGGGCATCCAGGGCAACCAGCCACTCTGAAAGAGAGACAGTGACAGAGAGACGGAGAGGTGGAGAGAGGGATGAAGAGCGAGGTATAGAAAGAGATAGTGGAGAAAGGATGTGATGAAAGCAACAGGGGGAGACGTGCAGAGAGAAAGAAGAGGAGGAGAGGAAGAGAGAGAAAGAGATGCAATAGTGAAGGTAGTGAAAAAAGCAAGAGGGAGAGATGGAGAGGAAGAGGAAGTAGAGAGAGAGAGAGAAAGCAGTATAGGATAAATTGAAAGGAAAAGGGCAGGAAGAGAGAAGACAACAGGAAGGGGAGAAATGATGGAGGGAGACAAAGAGAGAGAGAGAGAGAGGTGTTAGAACGGGCTTGTCCCAGGAGGTCCACCTTCAGCTTCCTCTCCACCTGGGCTGAGAGCAGCGGTGGGGCGAAGCAATGGCACAGTTACACTTCACACTGCGAGAGCCAGTAACCTCTCAGGAGTGACACAAGGATTCCCAAAAAGAGAAACCAAACAAGACTTTCCTTCTTCCAGTGAGGAGGAAAAATAAAAAGCCATGTTTATTTCCAGTCGAAAATGGGGGCCGGGGGGAGGGAGAGAAAGCAAAAACAGCAACAAAAAAAAAGGAGCTGAATATAAAATGTAATTCAAAAAATAAAGTTCTTCAAAAGGATAACACAAAAACCAAAATCCCCCCAAAAACAGCAGAACAGGAATATTCACATATTAGTGATTCCAAGCAAGACAGACGAATGTTAGATGATTAGAGGGACATTAGGTGATAGGAAATATTAGTTTCCCGCAGTGTTGCTTTGCTCCAAAATAAAACAAAACAAAAAAAGAAATAAATAAATTAAAAAAAAAAAAACACAGGAATTTTGGGCAAAGCAGATGCGAAAGAGAGAAGCAACATTTTTTTTTGCCATGCACTATTTGTATAAAGTGTTGTTTTATTATTATTCTTTTTTTTTTTTTTTTTTTTTTTTTAAAGTCAGAAGACGATGATAACAGAAGTGACAAGACACACAGACAGGGGGACTCGACAGAAGCGCTGTGTACCTTTCTACCACAACTGGCCGAAGCACCAGTACAGCAAAGCCAGGATAAGGCCGATGAAAATGGCTTGGACAGGCTGCAATATGGATGGCTAAAGGAGGGAAGGGACATTACAGTCATCAATACTGGAGGCTAGTCAACGAAAACTGGATCTGAGAGGGAGGGGAGGGGGAGGGGAAGAGGGGACTGACAAACAAACAAAAAAGGGCCTTTTTTTAGGGTGGGTGGGGGGACAAAGGCTATCAGATATACACAACACATATACAGAAACACTGTTGGATGTCTAAGCAACAAACATTTTAACATCTAGAAGCTTTGGGGGTGGGGGCATAAAGGAACAACACAACATTACGGGTAAAGGCGGGGAAATTAAGACTCATTATTCAAAATTAAGATTTGTTATTTTTATTATTATTATTATTAATATGAGACTGGTCAAGCCTAACCGCAGCTCTGATTTTAACATCCTCCGGAAGGTGGGGGGGGATCAGGTTCAGGAAATTAAAACCTGAAATGTTCTCGGTTTCTGATCCTGCTCTCTGGGATTGGACACTATTCCCAGGGAGAAGGACACAGAAGTGTGTGTGTGTGTTTCTGTGGGCAGGGGGGTGGGCGCTGTGACAGCCAGAGGAGGCAGAGCTGGTGCTCAGTTCAGCAGCACATTGTGACCTGTGACAGCCTTGTAGAGGTGACCCAGTTATAACACACACACACACACACACACACACACACACACACACACACACACACACACACACACACACACACACACACACACACACACACACACACACACACACTCAGAGACACACAGACACACATACATACACACTCAGAGACATACAGACACAAACACACACATACAGACACATACACAGACACACACACCCCCAGACACACACACAGAGACACACACACACACACACACACACACATACAGATGCACTCAGAGACACACAGACACACATACATACATACACACTTACACACACAAACGCTCAGAGACACAGACACACACACCCCCAGACACATAGACACACACACCTCCAGACACATACAGACACACTCAGAGACACACACATGCACACACACACACACACCCCAGACAAATACAGACAGACAGACAGACAGACACACACACACACACACACACGGTTAGCAGGTGTGTCACACAGAGAAGCTGCTGTACAGTGAAAACGCTGTCCGCAGGGTGTGACCCTCAACATCTGTGGTGCCAAACTCTCTCTGACACCAGCGTTAAAACCAGCGGACTGTGACACGGACATCTGAAAAACCAAACAAAGCGAGACGCCGCCACGCCACGGGAGGGACGCAGCTTCCTCAGGCATGGCGACACACTGACAACAACCAGAGCAGAATCTCCATCAGACAACCCCATGGACCATAAAAAAATTAAAAGGGGGCAGAAAAAACCAATTAAAAAAAAAACTGCATTAATATTATAATAATATTATAACAGATATACCTTCATAACACTAGGGTGTCACTCAGGAGTGAATTATATTGGGAACAGTGGACTGGAGGTCCCAGGTTACTACCCAGGCCTGTCTCGTGTGTCTAAATGAGTTCTGATCATGGCAGCAGCCATCGATCTTTCCTCTCTGCCTACTGCGTCTTTTTTGCATGTTTTTTTTTTTTTTTTTTTAAACGCAGAAGCAAAGAGAAAACAGAAAGCAGAACTGCAATTTCAGGACCCATTTCCTCACACGCTGCAAACCGAGAGGTGCTGATTGCAGTCATCGTGCTGATGGAGGTGAGGTGGGGAAAAATAAATAAATAAATAGAAACGAAACCATGAAAAAAAAATTGTAATTAAAAAAAAAGAGCAAACCCACAGCAGGTTAACTGCCCCGCTGTGCAATTTGAGAAGATCTGAGGCCTTCAGGCTGGACGTCAGGGCGAAACTGCACTAAGGGCCAAGCTACAGGCTCTCAAAGCCAGCACAGATTGCAGGGGCTGCGCACTGTGAATCAATCATACCCATTAAACCAGGAAAAGCAGGTTAACTGCATAACCAGTTGTGCTGAATGATCAATGAAATGCTGAGAAATCAGCACAAACCGTAGCTCTGTGGGACCAGCGATGGCCACCTCTGCTTTGGAGACACCAGTAACTCCACTCCATATTCTTACAACCACACTGGTGGTTATAAAAAAAAAAAAAAAAAAAAAACAGTACGCAAGCAGATCCTATAGAAGCAGCAGATGCTTAGATCCGTAATCCTCGCATTAAGAGTTCTGACTGCCTGCTGTTCGAGCAGAAACATTAACAATTTAATACGCGTTATGAAAAGTGTTTTAAGAGCCACGATGACTAAGGAGAAAAAAAAAAAAAAACTGTGACAACAGTCATTCGGGTATAAAACATGGCACCGGAAACCCCCTGTTAGCAACCAGCGCTTCCTCTAGTTAAGTGACAGAGAGGATGGAGGGAGGGAGGAGCAGAGTATCTGGTGCGTCTAAAGAATCTGTGGCAAAGCTCATATTCACTCCTGCCCTCAAACTGAACAGCTGGTATCTAGGCTGAACACATGAAGGTCTGGAACAGTGACGTAAGCAGATTCGGAAGCATCTCTCTCTGGGATTTAATTCAGGTCTAGCTGCAGGTCAAGCTCCAGCCTACAGCGGTCTTCATTCAAGGTTTTTACAGGCCAGAGAACAAAAAAAAAAAAAAAAAAAAAAAAAATCACACAGATTGGTTATGTCATCGCCCAACCGTTCACATATTGAAGCCATACTGATCTCCTTCAGCATGACCTAGCGCACGAGCCCCACTGAAACTAACTCCCTGGGGTTTCGGCGACCGCTGCAGAACTGCTGGGTAAGTGGTTTCCCCTTGCTGTCCTACACGAGGGGTCCCCAAAACGTCTCTGAGAGGGGCCAATGAGAGCGCAGGTTTTTGTTCTTGTCCATCACTGAAACACCTCACTCTCCTCATCAAGGCCTTGATGGAAGCCTGTGGTTAATTTGTGTGTTGAATCAGGTGTTTCGTTGCTCAAACGGAACAAAAGGTTGAACCAACGCTGACCTTTCTCAGCTGAGATTGGACTATCCTTAAACACAGGGTATATTCTGAGAGGGCCAGTCTCTTCAGCAGAGCTGCTGAAAGTGGAACTGGGTTAAACTAAATCAACTGTTACACATTTTTCTCTGCTTCAGTTTTTTTTTTTTTAAACCACAAGCTGGTTCTGCCAGTGATATAACCTCTGCTGTGGATGAGAAGTCAATCCCTTCTCTTCTCACTCATTCTCTTTTAAAGAGTTTTCTGACATTTCTGGGACACATGACAACCCAGAGAAAGATTTTTCACCAACTTCTTACTCACGGTTCAACTACCCTTTTAAACACATGCCACTATATAAAATGATGAAGACTTAAGGCTCCCATGGTTTTTCCTGGACACCAATGACCACCTGTTTCAGAGCGTGTTCTCAACTGTACCTGTGTTCAAACACATACAGGTGCATGAAGATTTGCATTTCTGTACCTGTGCTCAATTAAACACAAGTACTTTTACACCCATCTCTCTGTACCTGCATGCAAACAGAAGACAATTTTCTACCTTCGCCCAAAATAAGCAGGCATATCTACAACTGCCCATTTGTACCTGTGACCAAAAAGACAGGTGTTATTTCACCCCCTTCTCTGCACCTGTGCCTAGACAGATAAAGGTGGGCTGGCACGCTGAGATACCTACATTGCTTCCCTTCTCCTGCAGCAGCTTGAGGTTGACCTTGCACTGCTCCAGCTCGTCGTTTATGGAGCGTTTCTCCTGCTCGGTGCGTTCGTATCGCTCCCTCAGGTCCGAGAGCTGGCTCTGTGTTTCCTCATACTGGTGGCGTGGGGAGGGAGACGTAGGAGAGCCATGAGGTAATGCATAGGCACAAACAGGCACACATGCTCATACACAGACTGAAACAGGTGCAGTCACACAAGCACACACAAATTTACAGACAACACATGCATAAACACATATGCACATATACACATTTGTTATATGTACATGTGTCCACCAGTGGTATCAATCTCCACTGGGAGGACCAAAGTGTCTGCAGGTTTTTTTTCTTTCAACTGCTAATCACTGGAAACCAAGTGCATGGACTGTTTAGCCAACTTAGTGAGACGAATCCCACCAAAAAAAAAAAAAAAAAAAAAACCAGTAGATACTGCAAGTGATGCTTCCTCAATCTGGCTGAGGGACTGTCACCTGGGGTAGAGAACATCCAGGTGATGACTACAGTGGAGACCATTCAAGGATGAGTTCCACAGTGTAGGTGTGTGTTCAACCATGCAGGTGTGCAGGTGTGAACTGTTTCATGCAGGTGTGTGCCCAACCGCTGTATCTGCCATGCAGGTGTACAGGTGTGAACTTGACATGCAGGTGATCAGGTGTGCGCTCTACCATGCAGGTGCAAGCTCTCCTGTAGAGGTGTGCAGGTTGGCATGGCAGACTGACCTCTTTCTGCAGGTTCTTTGTGCGGCTGTCGGCCTGGGCCAGCTGGGTTTTGAGCTTGCTGGCGTCCTGCAAGTGCTGGTCCTTCATGCTGCCCAGCTTGGTCTCCAGGTCACCCTGAGACCTCTCCAGAGCATCCAGGCTGTGGCTGAGGGAGGCGCTCTGCTGTCGAGAGCTGCGGAGGAGAGAGAGAGTGTCAGCCACATCCAGCTCACACTCCCAAAAACAAAACAAAACAAAAAAAAAAAAAAAGTCATACATTTCCTACCACAGATGCTGTCACAATTAATGTCTTTGGGCTGCCCAATTAATCAGTGGCAACACTTTGATGAAAAAGACATTTTGTGTAAAATACATGTTAAATTCATCGTAACTTGAAATGATTCATCAATGAAAACGCCCAAGATGGTGTTACTGATAGAATGTTCTCTACATGCTCTTATTTGGAACGGTATTTTGGGAGGTTTTAACAAACAATAAATTCATAAAACAAATCCAAGACCAAAGGTACTTTATTGGATCATTGTTGCCTTTGATTAATTACCCGGTTATCTCAACTAATGGGGACGAAAAGCAACTAATTTTCACACAGGCCAACAGCTAATTTCCACCCACTTAAAGCGAATGAACATTTTGGGAGTTGGTGTCAAAGGACTGCAGTTTTACAGTCTGAAACCACAAAACTGTGATACATCTCTCTTTGCTGCACCTCGATGAGAGTTTCAGAAGGGAAAGGGTGGGACAAAGAGGAGGGGGGAGGGAGAGGGGGGGTCCAAAGACAGCAGGTTCAGTGGCAACCGAAAAATGTGATAGGTTTCTACTTGTTACACCTCAGTGGAACGGTAACCGGGGAAACGGTAATCGTGTGCGGGCTGGGCAAACAAGAGCATCACTGAGCAGGACTGGAACACCATTGTGCCTCCCAGGGGCAAGACGCGACACCGATCCGCCCTGAGTGCCCAGCAGCGGGGGAGTGCTGAGGTGGTTGGTTTCCCCTAGAACGGGGAACAATGGGGGCAATGTCAGGTGCTGTGGAGGGGACATCTGATCAAACAGCGGCCACTACCATGGAAAAACTTTATCCCCCAAGGCAAGGACTTTACAAGGTCATCAAATAACAAGACCCCTTTATTTTAGGTCCCTGCTTTTTATGGTCTCCACTTTAAGGTCATTCAATTTTTTTTTTTTTTTTTTACACCAAGGGTGGAGGGGGGGGGTTTCCACTTGATCCGGGGATTGTCGACAAAACCTTGGGGTAAAAAGCAGCCAACAGCAAGCTCCTGTACTCGCCGGCAAGGTTGCAGGTTTTCTCCAAAAGACGCAGGAGAGGAATATAGAATTACAAATAAAGGTCATTCGGCCTCTCTAGGCTTACTGATTGCCGTCAGTCTAGAGAACTAACATTTTTCACTCGGGTTCCCCTTTAAATGAAGGTGCTGAAACTTTGATGGCTCATTGGTCAGATAAATGCGGTCAGATAATCTGAGAAGCGTGGGCCGTGGCAGCGCGTAGTATGAAGAATGCATGCCTTCTCGCTGAGGGCGTCAAAAACACACCAGACAGTGACGAAGGGCGGGGGAGGCAGACCTGTCAGCGAGGTGTCCGTGCGAGAGCACAGCAAGCAGAATCGTTACTGGGATCATTTCTTTAAAGTAGTAGACAAAAAAAAAAAAAAAAAAAAAAGGCCAAGGGTGGGCACAAAGGAGAGAACCCCCGCCCCCCCCAGCTGGTTGAAAAGGTACAGCAGATAAATCACTCTGGACACGTTCAGCCCGATGGGAAAGACGGGGGTGTGTAGCAGCCAAGGAACAGATTGTAATGGGCTCTCGATTCTGGACAGGGAAAACTGCTGGATTTACAAAAAAAAAAAAAAAAAAGGAGATTTTAAAACGTCCCAGGGCTGCAGCACGATTAATTACCCCTCTGGCTGATGAAAAGGGGCGCGTGACACGTTCAACTGAAAAGGGGGCCAAGACCCAAAGGGCCAAAGTTATTTATTGTCAGATTGTAAAAGGGGTGGAATTTTTTTTTTTTTCCAACAAGAGCTGGAAAGAAGAGAGACGCATGTACATAAATATGCAAATAAAAGTGTCTCGCGGCTCGTAATTAACGCGGGTCCCCGCTGGCTCCGGGTTCCTCGCCTGGCGAGATTTCATGGCTTTGTGAAGCCGCCCCTGAACGACACTCCTCCTCCTCCTCCTCTGGAGATTTGAACCCAGTATTCCGCTGGAGCTCATCACCGGACTGGGCCAGTGTTCATAAGGAGAGCTGATCCAGGATCAGGTTCCCCTATGCATACCCCAACCCTGTCCATTATCAGCTGAACAGCCAAAACTGATCTTAGATCAGCACAACAACAACAAGGTTTCTGTTGTGTTTTCACTGACAAGGTATACAATTTGAAAGCATAGCAGAGTAGCAGAAATGCTACTACATAGTGAAATTTATCACACCGTACATAATACTATGTTGAGGCTCTGTTGTACTGACCTGTCCAGCTCAACCTCCAGCTTGTGCAGCTTCTCCAGCAGAACCTCCTTCTCCGAGCGCAGAGCTGCGCATTCCCTCTGCAGGCCGGAGCACTCCTTCTGCAGCCTCTCCAGCTCGTCTGCGCAGACGCACGCGCAGGGACACGCAGGCAAACGCACACAAAGACAGACAAGCGGACAGACACACGAGAGAGAGACACAACCACAGACAGACACACAGACAAAGTTAGATCCAGGGAGTTTCAGCAGGGAAACTGCTGGAAACCTTCAGCATACCTCAACTGCTTTAATAAGAACGACCTAGGCTTCAACCTGCAGAATTATTTTATAATTAATAGGCTACGTCGCTACAGTTATTTTAAATTATACAGTGAGTGTGATAGTGTTGTTCCATAGTTAGGGAGATGTGCCCTCGGGTTGAGGTATGAATCACACTGGTCTTCACGATTACAGAAAAACCCATTTGCACTGGTATTCAGATAGCATTCCATGGCTTAAGATGAAACAGGCATGATTGCACTGCTCACGGCAGACAGGATTCAGAAGCTCAAAGAAGTGCAAAGTCAGGCTATCCTTCGGCACTGTAATCAAGCCATGAAAGGCCATGGGGTCATGAATTTCAAGTTCCTCTACAATGTTTCAGTCACAAGCCGTGGCACACGTGAAGTAAAAAATCAATGACGTTCAGCGTTCTTCGGGATAAATAATTGATTTGCTTTAGGGTTTGTGCAGAAGAACAATGCACCGCTAGTTCGTATTTCCATATGATGAACAGGAGCAAAAGAATGAGCACAGTAATAGGACTACCGGCACACCATTACTCTCCTCTAAGCACCAGAGAGACTACGATGATCTCTTTACACTGTCCTGAACTCTCGAGACTACAAAGCCATTTTCATTTAACCTTTGATTAACCCAGAAAGTACCACTGAGAGAGAGTCTCTTTAACAAGGGAGCATTGGCCAAGAGAACCTCAGCAGACATTTACATCATTAAAATATACAGCGACGTCATCCTGAGCTCATACAGCCTACAGGAGACATTTATATGCTTGTTCAGGTCGTGTTTAAAACACAGAGGGGCCCTAACACATCACGAGAGGCATATTTTGCATAGAATCTCGACTGAACTCACAGAGACTACCACACTGTTTGCTCTTCCCGAAACCAGAAGTCTCCTTGCCCCACCACACACCTGCATTCTCCATTCCAAAATTCCGTTCATTCCACAGAGAAGCGACACCACCGACGTGATCAAAACAGATACCACTGGCATGAGGGGCCAGGCCTCCATCTGAGGTGACTTCAACCCAAAAATATGTCAGAAGAAACTAACAAGAGGAGGGGAGGAGAAAAAAACTCTTGCCACGACACAACTTAAAAATCAAATACCAGCAGACCCGAGCGAAGACACAATTGATACCATGTGTCCTCGCTGTTGTCAGTTTGCAAATAAATCAAGGCCCGGATAATGAAACAAAGGACTTCGAGAAGCAGAGTCTGGATCTTCTGCCTCCGACGGAAATTTATGCATCCTCTGCGCACTGCAGTCTAACACGAGGCGTCTTAATTCCTGACAAGCGTGGCCTGCGTTCTGTAAGGCCCCTGAACCACATTGCGGGACAGCAGCGATTTCCTGCTGACAGCGTGAATTAACGGTCCGGCACGGTGATCAAAACCCTTCCCTCTGCCTTCCGCTGGCTGGACCCGGTTTCAGACGGAATCAGACTAAACACCGCACGGCACCGCTTTGAACCCCAGCTCCGCTCCCAAAACCTCAGCGCGGTACACGGCAAAGCGTGAAATTCACCCTCCAACCGCTCAAGACTGTTCTACACCAAGACAAAAAAGAAAAAACAAAAAAGAAAAAAGTCTCAAAACAACCCAAAGCTGGGTAAATTATCGGTCACAGTCTCACTGCTCATTTAGAACGTTTTTATTTAATTAAATTAGTCCAAATTTTATTTTGCTGGGTATTTACATTAGTCCGTAGAATAGTGCATTCGGTTTTACGCGAAGATGTGGTCCTCTACGAAAAGCTGTAAAGCTAAATCACGTTCAGGCCCCCGTTTAAACGAATGGAAATGCCACCCTCATTTTGAGTGCTACGGAAGGGAATCTTCCCCATGAACCTCACACCTTTGTCAATTGAAATATTATTAAATGAATCCAGGCCCAAAAAATGAGGCCCAGAATCAAAGTCCAACTCCTACTCTGAGATTCCACCCAATCAGTGAGTAGTTCGAGCAAATCAGGGGAATACTGGACCAGCAGGCGGAAAGTCTAAAGCTACAGGACAGCGTGGTTGGGAGCTCGACAGAATGACTTCGGAGGGCAGCGTGTTTGTAAGTTTGTTTTATATATCGCACATTGTCGTACAAGGGTTTTGGTTTTCCTGTCGGGGTGAAGCCATACCTATGAGCTCACCTGGGCTACAGAACTCACTTGCACAATTCCTTGTTTACCTGGTTTGTCCCCTTCTGTCCTTTTTTTTTTTTTTTTTTACTCTTCAGTGTAAGTACTTCAACTTTTTAAAAACAACCTGAGGTTGTAGTGCGCAGAGTGTATTTAAGTGCGTTCTACACAAGTAATATTCCAGTTACAATGTACAGAATGGATATTCATGTTGGAATGGGCGGTAGCTATATGATGTTCAGTTCAGTAAATGAGTGTTCTACAGTGCAGCAGAGTGCATTCGAATCACAGTGAGCAGGGTGAGTCTGAGTCACAGTGTGCATAAAGCAGCGCTGTAGTTTCAATGAACAGAGTAACTCAGTTAGCGTGGGTAGTTAGTGCTGCACAGCAGCGGGTCAGCGGTTCCCTCCCCAGGCCCGGTACCTTGCAGCTGGGTGGCTTTCTCCCTCTGCTGGCTCTGCAGCTGGAAGCTGGCCTGCAGGGTGCCGATCTCCTGCTCATACTTGGCAGCGGCCTGGCGCCACTTCTCCAGCTGGGCGGTGACGGAGCCCAGGTCGCCCTGCAGGGCGGCGATCTCGCGCTCGCGCTCGGCGGTGGCGGTCTCCATGGCGTGGCGGAGCATCAGCACCTCCTCCTGGGCGCTGTACAGCTCGTCGCGCGTGCTGGAGATGGCGCTCTCCCTCTGCTCCCGCAGCACCTCCATGTCCGCCTGCAGCTTCTGCAGCTGGGCTGCGCACAGGAGGAAGAGGAGTGTGTTATACACACAATCACCGCTATTAACATCCACAGGCAACACACACACAAACACAAACACAAACACAGCAGCCCACCCATACTGCCCCATTATCCAGTATGACAGTAAAACAGGGAAGGGGAGAAAGGAAGGAGAGATGAGGGCGAGGAATGGAGAAAGGATGAAGGAGGGGTAAAGAGGAAAGGGGGAGAAAGGACAAGCGCGAGAGGGAATATTGGAAGAGGGAAAGAGAGGAATAGAGGGGAATGGGGAGAGATTCAGAGAGAGGGAAAGGTTAAGAGTGTTTCTGATCACAGCAAAGGCAACGCTGCTACCAATCAAACATTGCTTTGTTCAAACTCCAATGCCCAAAGAGAGGGGTGTGACAGAGAGACAGAGAAGCAGCGATGGATGGAGAAGGAAAGATGACATCTCCACACTCACCCTGTAGAAACTGGATCTGCTTGGCAGAGTCCTCAGTCTGCTGCTTATTATTCCTCCTCTCCTCCTCCAGTAGAGCTGCCAGGGAAACAGACATGCATCAAATGCCAACTCACCCTAACCATACACCAGCTCATACCCTACATATACCTACTCATCCTGTACATATACCAACCCAACCCACACTCATCCCCTAAATATACTGTACATACTCAACCCATGCTCACCCCCTATATATACATACTCAACCCCACAACCCACACTCATCCCCTATATGTACATACTCAACCCCAGCTCAGCCCCTACATACACCTACTCAACCCACACTCATCCCCAACATACACCTACTCAACTACTTACAACTACCTACTTTGTTCTTGAGTTTTTTTCCTGCCCATCACATGTCAAAATCATTTGGTAAAATAGCATCTGCTTTGCTTGAATTGTCCTGCAGACTCCCACTACACTGTGAAGCTCGGCAGGTAAACGGGGGCAGGTACCTTGCAGCTCCAGACATTTCTGCTTGCCGGTATTGGCGAGCTCCTGGGCCTCCAGCAGCTCTTTGTGCAGGTGCTGGATCACCTGCTCCGTGTCGCCGGGCTCCAGGTTGGCCCGCCGCAGCTCGTCTGCGGAGACAGGACCGAGAGAGTGTCACTGGGGTCAGTGCGCAGCCAACCAGAACACAGCACAGCACCACCCACCAGTGGAATAGGGACTGTATTTGTGGTGTTACTCTAGCACTGTGCATGGAAGGAGAGAAGGCCAAAGGACCTTTTGGTATTAAGAACAAAAGTTTTTAATGTTGTGACTGTACTGTGTTTCATGTTAAAATGACGCATCTGTGCCAGTTTTTCTGAGAACCCAGAATGTATTAGCGTAACAAATACACTTCAGGTGTGTATGTGTTTACCGAAACGCACTGTATGAAGGATGTGTGAAGACCAGGACTGCCAGATTTTGGACTTTTCAGACAAACAAATGACCACAAGCATTCTTTCACTACTGTAAAGTCAGAGATGCACTTTCAAACACCAACAGTCTTTACAGAAAGTCATTTCCCTTCACACGTCACACACACGTCACACACACGACACACACATGACACACACATGACACACACATGACACACACACACACACGGACAATTAGGAGCACACTTAATTCACATGTGGCTGCTTTCACACACAAGAAAATACAAACACAAGTCACATACACAGTCACACACATGCGTGCGCACACACACACACACCCACGCCTGAATAAGTGCAGCACATAAACAGGTGTCAGAGGAGCAGTAACCCACTGGTTTTTTAACTTCCCCTTGGGTGGGCAGAAGGCAGACGGCCATGCCTGGGCCAAACCGAACAGAGCTGGGCCCAAACAGAGCAGAGCCCCTGGCTAAAGGGAAGCCCTTTACTCCAGCACCCCATGCCCCCCCCACCCCATCTCCACAAAGCACAGTGTACAAGACCTGAGCTCCTGTTAACACCACCTGCCATAAAGTCACTCAGCACCAATCAGGTAAGGTGCCCAGGTGGGTGCTAGGTGTGTGTGTGTGTGTGTGTGCACGTCCGCGTCCACACTTCCTGCTTGTGTGGCCATGTTGGGAGAATCCCAACGTTTTGGCAGTAAATAAATAAAAAAAAAAGACAAAAAATGTATCGACAAATAAACCTCTCCTCTTCTGCTCCATCTGTGACCTTCTTGCAGGACAAATATAGCTGAAAGGGAAACGCTATCACACCCAGGATACGCACAGGGCGGTGACTGACCGTGACACAACCTGCAAAAACCCCACAGATAAACAGGAAATGAAACCGATGCAACATCTTCCCTGCACCACACTGACTCATGAAGGCGCTAACTTCAACACGCGCAACAGGCGCGGTTTTATACAAGGATTTCTGCTCAGGAAGCCCAAACAGGGATAACACAGGACAGCCAGATGGCCAACTCATGGGGGAAGGCTTCCATAATTTTAAAATCGCCTGCGATATAAAATGACAAAGAACCAAAAAAAAAGAGAAACCACTGAAGGGCTTTCATTTGTTGAAACCAAAACTATTCCTGTAGGATGGCGGCTTCGAGAAAATGGCCTGAAAATTACTGCCCCCCAGGCCGAGGCCTGGGGTTTCAAAAAAAACAAGTACTAATATGCTGCTACTGACAACATGATTATGAAGGCCCGCTAACAGTGGGACTAGCACTGGATAACAGTTCAAACTCTCCTTGTGCCAGGCTCATAACTCCCCGCCAAAAGCCTAAAGAAAAGCTACAATTACAGATGAGCGGGAATTGTGCCACCATTCGAGACCAAGAGAACTCACCCTTTTTTTTAGCCAATCGCATGATCGCTCTGACACAGACCCCACACTTATTAGCCAATTGCATGATCCTTTCAAGACCCTACACTTATTAGCCAATTGCATGATCCTTTCAAGGCAGGCCCTACATTTATTAGCCAATCATATACCATCATACAGCCGTGTGTTCCTGGGGTTATGACGGCTGCCACAGGAATCGCAGGTCCAATACGGGGAGGCAAGTGGGTCTGGAGAATGCAAGACTCAAACTCTCTCTGTCTGACACGATCCCCCCTCTCTTTCTCTCTCTCATACTCCTCCTCTGTATGTCTACCTCTCTGTGTCTATATTTCTATCTCTCCATGTCCACCCCGTTCTCTCCCTCTGTCCTGCTGTGTCCATCCCTCTTTCTGTCTATCTCTGTATTCTCCATTCTCTCTCTGATTTCATCCTCCACCCCCCCTGGGTCTCTCTCTCTCTGTCCATCTCTCTCCCTCAGTCCATCTGTGTCCATCTTTCTGTCTATGTCCCCCTCTCCAGCACCCGACTGCTCCCCCGACCCATGCATCCACTCCCTTCTCTCTGCCCCTGTGGTAGGCACTGTGCATGCCTCGCTCACCCCAGCCAGGCAGAGGGCCAGTGCCGCACATTCATGTGGTTTGGACTCGCTGGGCCGTCAGAGATCATCCCCCTCTCATAAAAGCCAGAAACTGTCACTTCCCTGTTTTAGGGCGCAGATGTTGGTGCTGATGTCATGCACCGCTTTTAGGCCCCGCTCCGCCACTCGCTCCCTGCTTGCTGTCAGACGCCGTCTGTGTGTTTGGGGGGGGGGGTAGGTTACCAGGGGTGTTTACAGTAAGTAATGGATCGCAATGGCTCAAGTGATGAAATATACCCCCTCCACCACGGCCCCCAAAACCAGGATGTGTGATGTTCTGCCATCAGTGGGATGAAAGGAGCAGATGAGTACATGCATTGAGTACATCCAGCTCTCAAACACTCTGGGTAAATCTTAATTATCACTGCTTTGGAGATGTGGGGGAAGGATAGGTTCCAGGGGTTCCAGAGAATAAAAAAAGGGGGGGGGGGAGTACTCCCCCACACCACTACTCCCCCAATGCGCTGAGATTCACACATGGCTGAAAGCTAAATGTGTGTGCTCCCACGCTTGCTCCATTAAAAAAAAAAATAAATAAAAAAATAAAAACTTTTCCTGAAGGACACAGTTCTTGGAAATACAGCCTGGTGGTCTCTCAGTACAGTCTTCTGGTCTCGCTGTGCAGTATGCTGGTTTCTGATCTGCTGTTTAAACCCCCAAGAAATACTTGAGATAAAAAATGCAAATGGGGGTTAATGGCCTATGTTAAACGTTTGCTCAGAAAACAACAGCACTGACCTAAACTCGCAGCTCATGTGACCAGCTAGATTTGTTGTCGGGGTAACTCAGGTTAAACACGTTGTCCACATCACTCCGGTTGATCTAGTTAAATAGCTCCATCAAAAATCTATAAAGCTGTTGACCCTCATTTCACTTCAATGATATAAGAAACACTGGATAATGCTTCTTCAAATTCTACCATTTGAAGACATAAAATGCAGTAACCTTACACAGCAATAACACATTCTTAAACTCTTAGTCATTTCACCTCTCACTTAATTTGTAACCAGAAATATTTTTTTCCAGATTTAACATTGAATTAATGTGCTATCAATACCCTTCAAAAAAAGATTAAGAAAAATTCCTCAAGCATACTTTCTAACGTCTTCTGTTACTTTAAAAGCACTCCCAAGTTCAATGAAAAATTTCCAAACACATGTGGTTCTAACAGTAAGCCATATCATAAATATGACTCTGGAATCAGCTTCAATAAATAAACAGAAAAATGACAGTTATATTTATAAGATTGAGATTTCATGTCAAGCCTTACACTGAAGCAAGCAGAACCAAAAGGGGGTGGGGTGATGGAAGTAACAGTTCAGCAGCGCCCTCTAGTGGCAGATTTCAGCACTGCGCAGTACACTGAAACAACTGCTACATGAGATCATAGAAGGCCAAGTCAGACATAATTTGAAAAGCATTTCAAACTTGAAAGATGGCCATAAACAATGAACAGAGCGAGTGGTGGTGTACACAGAGAACCAGCCAAACAAAACGGCCAAAAACAAGACGCTTCGCACCTGCCTGGGCTTTCAAAAACCGGGCTTTCATGTAGGTCATGTGGGTAAGGTTCTGCAAAGGGGCAGCCGCCTGGATGGGGTGGCTTGGCCGGCGTGGAGCTGGAGCTGTGGCAGTATAGACAGGGGCCACAATCTCCAGTCTGCCTGCTTTTCCGGGCACAGTAAGGGTGGGCATGTCAGCTAACACTGGCAAGGGGGTGGCACGTAGCTTCCACAGACCCACCGACCCCCTGCTTGCTCACCTTGGCAGCGAAAATAGGGCAGCGAGAGCGTTACCTCATGCTAAATCTCCGTGCGCTCATTCTATCCCGCCCACAGAACCTCCACGCCATGTCAACAGAGACAAAAACACCGGGAACCTGGGGGGGCGGGTCATTTAGCCTGCCAGGACTGGCTCTCTCTAGCAGTGTGTGACTAAGCCATCTATTCCAGAAACAAAATGGGTCCTTCTCTTTACAATTGATACGGCCTGCATGTTGTTCAGCTATGGCTGCAGAGCTATTGTGCGTCTGGGAAATCGTGCAGTGGGAGTGACTGACACGCCGGCGAATATACTGGAGGTTGTTCGAAGCATTCATTCTGTGTGTGGGTGTGTGGGAGAGACATTGAGTGTAAGTGTGTGTGTGACACAGGCTTGTGTGTGTGAGGATGGGGAGCGTGTGCATGTGTGTGTGTGTGTGTGAGTGAGAGAGGTGTGTGTGTGAGAGAGAATGAGACGTGCATGTGTGTGTGTGTGTGAGTGAGAATGAAAGACACGTGTGAGAGGCTGGTGTGTGTGTGTCTGTGTGTGGGCGCACATGTATGCGCAAGACAGGAAGTGAAAAGTGTGTGTGAATGAGAGGCTAGTGGGGTGTGTGTGTGTGTGTGAGAGAGAGTAAGAATAAAAGACACTTGTGTGTGAGAGGCTGGTGTGTTTGTGTGCATGTGTGTGAGAGAGAGGCTGGTGTGCTTGTGTGCATGTGTGTGAGAGAGAGGCTGGTGTGCTTGTGTGCATGTGTGTGAGAGAGAGGCTGGTGTGCTTGTGTGTGTGTGAGAGAGAGGCTGGTGTGCTTGTGTGTGTGTGTGAGAGGCTGGTGTGTTTGTGTGCATGTGTGAGAGAGAGAGGCTGGTGTGCTTGTGTGCATGTGTGTGAGAGAGAGAGGCTGGTGTGTGTTGTGTGTGTGTGCATGGTTGAGAGAAGGGGGGGGGGACGCGGAATGCGACACAAATGTGTTTGTGTAGAGTGCCTCACTGCTGAAGCCTAGTCTCTCAGTCCAACAGGGCCCCCCTGGGTTCGGGGGGTTCGGAACAGACAATGGGCTGTGCTGGGTGCCACTTCCTGCCCCCTCTTCCGCCCCGCCAGATTAGGCAGGCCCCCGGAAAAGACATGACCTCAGCGGGGTGGCCGGGTCCCTGGCTGGGGCTCTGGCCAGCACTGGAATCACTCAAGACCGTTCTCCACGCTCACCGATAACACGCTGCCGCGACGTCATCGCCTCACCAAACAAAGCACTCTTTAACAGCCATGAATCTGATAAACTCTTACATACTGAAACGGAACACACTTCAGCGCAACGCAAGCACACATAAAATATATTATTGCGAGTATTTTTATATATAGAAATGCACCTCCATTTACTCACACACACTGAAGAATGTTCCATTCAGTTAGCTTATATAAGCCATTTCCTGAGCTGGTAGCTGATTTTAGGATGGAAACAAGAACCAGTAGGATACTGCAGGCTCCCAGGATCAGGGCAAGCCACCCCTGAGCTGGGGCTATTATAACCTGGCTCCACCCAGGGGTGGACAGACACCAGTGTTCACTCCCTCTAGGGCTGGTTGATTCGAACAAAATCTCTCCCATGATAAACATCTGGGGTTCTCTCTGTGTAAATATCACAACATCGATGTACACATGATTAAAGATGTTTATCATTTTGCATAATGGTGGCAAGTGTTCAATAAGCTCCTTCCGCATGTTAAGCTCTCAGATTTTTCATAACTGATGAGAGGACATTTTACTCATTTGGCTAACTTTGGTGAGCATAATGTATATCACAATATCACAAATGTGAAAATGAAATTCAGGAAAATTAAATAAAATCCAATAAATGATAATACTCTCTACAGCCCAGCCCTCGGTCCTCTCTCCGATCACAAACTAGCTTCTTGATGAGCTCATGTCTCAAAGCAAACCGCAAGCCAGACTTGCAACCTGCAATGGGGTTTCAGAGTAGCATTAGCTTTTCTGACATCAGCTTGGGCTCCCTGCGATCTGATTGGGCGCTGCCAAAAACTACAAAAGCTGATTTAATTGGCCGGCCTGATGTATCAATGTCACACACACCGAACTCTACTGTAAGCTTTGTCAGAAGCAATGACCGTCCATTGGTACATTAAGAGGGCGGACACTCTAGAGTCTAGACTCTGGGCACATTAATGTAAATTTTACACTGCTTTGGAGGGGGAGATTAGCAAGCCTACAGGCCGACGCAGCTGACAAGTGAGGCTATTTAGGATGTGGCTGACAGCTGTGACTGAGCAGAGCCTGGGGCACCAGCTCACCCCAGGGGCCTGGAACACTATCTGTGCATTGGGGGGAAACAGGTGTGGCTTTTTTTTTTTGGGGGCAGGACCCCAGTGTCCTGTGACAACACCCTGTTGAGTCAGGTCGACATCAGCAAGTCCCAGCGCTGCACCCCGTGCCCCCCTGTAGACCCACAATTTACCACCGCACAGCAACACACACACACACACACACACACACACACACACACACACACACACACACACACACACATATATATACACACACACACACACATTAACACACACCGACACAGATCCATGACACTAAAACCCAATCCAGCTAAGATTTGAAACTGACACAATGGCTATTTTTAAAAATAGAACTGATTGATAACACCCAGCGGGTGGGGGGGGAGGTGTGGGGCTGGGTGCGAAGAAAAACCCCAAGAAAGTTCCAAAAAAATATGGATCAACCGAAGTAGGCCACGAACTCTCACTTTCGGCAGAAAAGACTCAATCAGACTCAGGATTTCCATCCCTCTCAGAGGAAGAGATGATGAGGCTGAAATGGAGGGGCCCCAGTTCTGTCCTTATTCAGACATGTGAGGGGGTGAGGGGTACAGCCATAAATGAGCTTCCCGTGACAGTGCCAGTGCTGATCCGGGATCGGTCTTGCCTCGCTCATAAATGACTATGGTTAGCATTGACAGCAACGCGGAAACTGATCCTACATCAGCACACCCATACTCTGACACACTTCACGAATGCAGGCCCTGATCTAGGACGAGCCTCGCCCTTCAGCTCATAAAAGCGATCACTCAACGCAACGATATCCAGCGCCCAATTTTCCTAAAATGTTGACTCAGAAACACAGGCCCAGATGATTCACCTTACAGGCAGCTAACCACCTGTCCCTGAAAGCGAGGATGAACGGCGGGGGTTTGGGGGGGCAGGTTAATCCTGCTTCACTGAGCACATTCACATCTCTCAGTTCCATCCAGGTCCGGGGCACAAGCCCAAACCCGATTATGTTGTGACTTGCAGTTAAGCACCGAGAAGCGTTTCGGGAGATAAAAAAACCAGAGGGTATTATTTTGTAATTTCGTTATCCTTCCCTCCCCCTTTCCCCCCCCCCCCATCCTTGCTGCTAAGGATTGCCCTCCTCTATCTGCCAATGACAGGCCACCACTTTATCTCACCACCAGCTGTTTTCTTGGCTCTTTCAGTGCAGAGAGATGTGACGATGCATTCCACTGTGTGTGTGTGTGTGTGTGTATGTGTGTGCGTGCATGCGCGTTTTCTTTTTTACATTTTAAAGAGAGAGGCTGTCATTCAAAGGTTTAAACAGTGGCCTTCTTCCACAACAAAAAAGACAGCACAGCTCTTAAACCGACACCATAAGGGCAAGAGGCTGTCAAAGTTAACAGCCACAGGTTCCTCCACCGTCATTCAGACCTTAAAAAAGGCAGTTCAACAAAAGACAGAAAAGTGTAAATTTAAAAATGAGTCCATTCTCGCCATTAATCCAGAGACGTTCCTGTTGGGCAACGCTCCTCTGATATGGCAGGCAGGGCTGTAGAATAATTGCTCCTTAATTGGTTCAAATACCAGGGGCCAGCATGTAGCGCTGGCCCATTTTCTGCCCAAGGGGAGACGGGAGAGGGGAGGGGCAGAACAGCAAGTAATGAAGGGGGAGACACGCTCAGCTGTGTGTGTGTGTGTGTGCTTGCACGCTAGCTGTGAGGGCACGTGTGGGTGTGCATTGTGTGCGTGTGTGCGTGTGTAAGTACTGCATGTGCGTGACCGTAAGGGCGCCACGCAGGCTGCCTCCAGAGTGGCACAGAAATCTCTGGATTCCCCTTTAATTCCAGCACATTGCAGAAGTGCGCCTGAGCACAATGCCTTATATAGTCAGGACAGAACTCCGACAGAGAGAGCTGCCCCATGCACACACCCACCTCACCTTCACAATGCTCACTGCAAACGCGACACTGCCTCACTCACACACACGCACACCCTGCTCGCCATAAAATGTTACACTGTTCCAATCCTGCGCACACACACACACACACCCCTTCACACACAACCTTCACAATGCTCAAATGATCCAGTTACATGCACTCACGCCCTTCACATTTTCCCAGCAAAAGTTAAAACAACTTTAAACACATGCACACATGTGCGCACACATACACACAACTTTCATATCTATTTCTGCAAAAGTTACACTGTTGTATGGGAGCACGCAAAGCTAAAAAAAATTGATAGAGGAAAACCTCCAGGGCACATTATCACCACGGTTTAGCCAGCTTTTGCCGCAACTCCATTCTCTCATTCACAGGGCTAGAACTCGGGGCTCAAAGCAAAGTGCGACAATCGATGAAGTCACAGACGTGACCGAGAAACAGAGCAGGCAGGCAGGCAGGCTGGCAGGCTGACATCTGCATTACCTTTCAGAGGAGCAACCTTGTTCAGAGGCTCGTGTATCTCCTGCTCGTCCATTTGCCCGTCTGTGAACATAAGGGGGTGGGGGTTAACAGAACACATGCTGAAACAGGAGTACTGTACAAGATCAATGTGAATCCATTATACTTAATAACTAGTTCCCACTAGTTCCCCTCCCAGGGGAAAGTAACAGTCAATCACCACATATGTGAGCACTTTTTACATTGTCATTCTGTAAACTTACTTCACAGACAGAAAACTGATGATACAATGACTTTATTTAAAAATCACCTGTCATACAATGAACAAAGCTCAAACTGTTGGGGGAAAAAACACTAAAAAGGCAGTGGAATTACACTTATTACAAAAACACAGCAAAGCTGAGAATAAACAAATCCAACAATGCTTAAGATTGACCACGACAAGCCCATTCATTAAGTAAATTTACCACGGAACGGAGAGCTGTGGAAATGAATCTGGGTGGACGAACGGATAACGGAGAAGGGGGAGAAAGTGCAAAGCACTTTGCCCGGGTGCGTACAAACAGCAGAGAGAGAGGGGGGGAAAAAGGCTCTTACCTGAAGTGTCGTCACTGCTTTTGTCCTTGCTGGGACTCAGGGTGTCTGACATATCCGACTCTTTAGCATCTATTTGATTTTCTGAGGGGAGACAGGAGATACCACTTTCAATAAGGGAGGGGGGTGCCGAGTGTGCCAAGAGCAACAACAGCTAACATGATCATAAAGTCTAGCCTTCTGTTCAGTTTTAACTAAAGTAGTTATGGGCATTTTCTTAAACCAAGAAAATATGTTTTTAATAAAGCTTGTCATTTCATGTCTTTAGTTGATAGCTTTCTTTTTTTAAACTTTTTTTTTTTTTTTTTTTTTCAGAGAGGGAGCCGTGGTGAGTGGTCTCTCCCTACTTGTTACAGGTTCCTATTCACCACACATGGTCATGTATCCGACCGGGCCTTGCAGAGGGGGATACGGTTGCATGCTAAAATAGTTGGGCTTTTGTTCGTTCAGTGATCTCGGCTGTCCCATGGCCAGTTGGACGCCAGTTTAAAAAAACGAGCAGATTATAAATGGAACAATAGTGCGTGTTGGGGGTGGGGGTGGGGGGAGAGAGATGGTAGCAGTTGGGGAGGGTGTGAGTGTGTGTTGGAGGAAGGGGGGAAAAGCTAACAGGCATTGTTTTAAGTTTTTAACCCCACTAGAGAGGGGTTTGTCTGTCCACTCCCACTGGCTTGCTTGGGTGGCTCAGCCGCACTGACGGCCATTTTAAAGCCGAACTGCTCATTTGTACTCCAACAGATCTGTAACCAAAGGGGAGGGGCTGAGGGCTTGCCTCTCTAAGTCTCACACACACACACACACACACACACCACAAACAGATGAATGAACAAACAGTCACACTCGCACATACCCATATACACACAAACGTATGTACCAACACAGACACAGAGAAATGTGTTCATGTGTGCACCCATAGACCGAAACGTGGACGGACAGACAGACGCACAACAGAGACCTGGCATAACAGTCTCAAAACGTAAGCCATTAAAAATGCAGCAAGACTGTCAGTTATATTTGCCCAGCCTCATCGGGACAAGGCTCACATGAATATCTCGCGTAACAGCAGTCGCAGAACAGACCCGGAAATAGCTCATATCGATAAATGCGGCTAAAACAGGACCTGAGGCGACACACACACTCTGATGTCCCGGGTGAACCAGAGACAGGAGCGCGGTCCTGAACAGGGAGGCCCGTCCCACCCTCCCCCTGCATGACGGCGCGAGATAAAGATTCAGGGGTTTCAGAGCGAGGGGTGGGGCCGCCGGAGCGCCCTGCCGCGCGGTTTAGCTAATCTCAGCTCCGTAATCTGTTTTTTCATCCCCCACAGGGTGAAGAGGGAGAGGGGAGATGCCACCCCTGTGCCAGGGCCTGCAATGGGCACAACCCAGAGAACCAGCGGGTCATTGAGAGGGTGGGGGGGAGGAGCGGAAAGAACCCGAGAGAGACAGACAAAGAGGCATGGAGAGTGACAACGAGGAGGAAAGACAGAAAAGGCTCAAATAGACTGTCAGACAGGTAGAAGGAGAAAAGGAGGGATAGAATACTCTCACCAACTGTGCCAAAGAGAGGGAGGAGTGAGACGAAGAGAGGAAAAGGGGAGAATAAACAAGTGCCAGCTAACACAAAAAAGTTGAATATATTATACAAGTTTACTACGTCTGCAATGACTACAAATAATAACATTACTCATCTTTATATTATTCATTCTTATAATACCACACAGGGGCTGCTATTAATTTCAATGCTGTTATTGTGATTTAATATAAACTACTTGATAATGGTACCATTTTGTTTTGTCATTTCTCGTTACTGTATTTATGTTCAAGATGACGTTTATGACTACGCAAACTCTGGCAATATGCAGTGGAAAACACATCAAGATAATTGAGGATTGAGACTGAAGGTCAAAGAGTGGGACAGAGACACAGCCTGATACATAAACCTCCTTCAGACTGAAACTGGAACAGGCCATGTTAGCTCTGCTCACTGCCTGAATGGTGATTTGAAGGTGATCATATGACTTTGTATTCGCTTTCTATTTCCTGCCATGTAACCCACCTGCATTCCAACTGACCTGAGCTAAAGAGACAGCGGCGGCCATTGTGGCTCAAAGCACAGGCTATGTTGCAGTCTGCAATAACGAATGAACCATCCAATAAGAAATGGTTGTTCAGGAACCAGGAAGAGCCAGTTACAGTAACAGGTGCAATAGTTGTAATAATAATAATGGCTTACATGTGCATGGTGGCCTTTTTCATGTAATTACGACAAAATCACAGCACACAAAACGGCGAGCATTCTCAATTGCCCACACACACACACACACAAACACACACAAACACACACAAACACACACACACACACTTTTAAGCAGGATCATTTCCAATGCTCATGAAATGGGTGTAATTCAGTGATTAAGAGATTCCATTTTGGGTTGTGTTTGTCTTTGTTTCAGTTACATTTTCTCTCAGAATTAAACCGAGGACATCGGGTACCAACACCTTGTGCACAACCCATGACGACGTCCAAATCTAAAATTAAAATCTAAATCTAAAATTTAAATCCGAGCAGAGCAAATAGGTTGCACTCTTTATTTGTTGTAATCTCTGGCCTTAATTTAAAAAAAAAAAAAAAAAAAATTTTAGCCTGTTTTTTTAAAGACAGATTCATTACCAGTTTTACATTATGCCATGCCCTGACCCAAACAAGCTAGGATGGCAACCAGACTTTTTATTGTACTTAGAGAAGGGGGAAAAACAAAAACAGATCACTTCATCTCATCTGTCACGATGTCAGAGGCATGCTCAGAAGGGCAAACATGCAAAAGCAAACCTTTTACAAGCTTATTCTCATCCATGACACCCTGGTGATGCACATCATCAATAAGTTTGGCTGTTGAAAAGAAACTGCAATTACAAAGGGTGGCACACGCCAATCAAGACCAGCATGCAGACTTCATGCAGACCTACAGAGGGGTTCTGTTTCTCAATGCGTTTCTTTTTTTTTTTTTTTTGGCCTTTCACCCCAGTCATGCTGATTTTGAAAACCTATTTCAACGCACCATTCATGCCAATGCTTCTGTGGATTGAAACATTTCATTTCACACATGACGACAAGGCCTAGCTCTCCCCCCATCCCACTGCAAATGCTACACCGGTCACATACAGCCAATGCATTTGGAGGAAAACAAACCCCGAATATAACCTCACATCAGTTCTTGCAGTTGCCCGCCTGGCCAGGAGAGGTCGCTACAGTGCGCGGCTGTGCAAATGTCCCTCGCCAATGTGGAACTCAGGACGGGACTAGAACCCACAGGTGGTCTAGAAATAAGCGCTTTTACTCCTGATATACCCCTGATACACCAGAAGGCCCAGATTAAAACATTTTTCAAGAATTAAAAAGACAAATGAGTGGAATCAGCTTTATAAATATGTATCGTGCCTCAAAGGCTTGAGCAAGGTCAATGTAATTAACTAATTTCCGGCTGACCCAACGGGATATAATACGTTTTTGTAGAGCATTTATATAAAGATTTGATCTGATCCAAACGACAGAACCATTATGGCGAACACTAATTTTAGAAGAAACACGTCTTTTGTGACGTCTCGGAAAAACGGATGAATGATTTGCGTTTAGGGCCGCTGTACGGACGTGAGCATTCACGGTCAGGCCTTTTAAACTGACGGTAAGAGTTCACGTTAAGAAGCTTACCTTTGATCCTTTCAGGACTATCCAAGCTGTTCTCTTCAGACATCTGGTTGTTTTGGAGATGAGCGTCAATAACTTCTTCAAAGCAGAAAGACAAATAACGTGTGAGTTGGCTCAAAACAATGGAATGATAACTTGTGACTGCTAGTGATATAATTAGCTCCACGTTAGCCCTGTTTAAGCGTTTCATTTAGATAGACAAGTGTTGCTTTTTGGAGTCTACATATCTTATCTGTGGATGTGTCCATGGAATAAAAGTGATATGCAACACGAATCAGTTTATTTCACGGATATCAGGACTGTTCGGACTGGGAAAACCTTGATGTTCAGATATTACATAACAAGAATTCTATTTCTATATCAATTTTGCAACATTGACACATCTAGAGATACCCCTATTCATGGACTTCGAGAAGTGAAAAGATCCTTCAAACAACACTTAACCGGACCATAGTGTACCATTATGCTAGCTAAATTTAGTTGCTGACTAAGCAACGACAATTTATAATTTAATAAGAATGACGGATGGTGAAATAAGATTTTGTATGCAAGCTGAGCGCCGGGGGGTGAGAAATTGAACAGTGAGACTCTTTGAACTGGAACTTGAACGGAGGAGGCTTAATAACATATTAAGGCTTTTTACTACTGTTCAGTCAATACCGACAGTATTTTCATATGTAGTACTTTTATTTTTCAGAAGCAACGACATTGCAATGTAACGTTTCACGTTTGCGAGGGGCATTCTTCAATTCCAAACAGCGTTCCTCTCTAGCTCCCAAACGTAAAAGCTGTCGAATTCAAACTTAGCAAGGGCTGGAAAACGGGCAGTGAAACAGAACCCCGTAGTTTTAACATCACACTTTTATTCATATTTATAGTAGTATCTGGCAAAAACCTGCAAGTCATCCAGCACGGAGCCGTCTGCCAAGTAAGCAAACAGCAACCGGTCATTCTGTTTCTATGGACATTTGTGTACACTCCCAACGGTGGCTAAAATCCTGGAACACGTCACATGACGGGGCAAACAACTGCTCTGTCACGTCGCTAGGCAACGCAAACAGCAGCTGTTTAGGCTTGATTGATAGACCTGGGCACTGCTGACTAACTTAGCCTGCATTCACATATTAAGGACAGAGCAGCTTCTGTCAGGTGCTGACAAAAGAGACACGGTCCTGCCACCCATAAAATTGCCTGTCATTACAGCGTGCAGTAGTACTTTTAACAGCCAACGGCTAAAAGAACAAGCCTATCATGCCTAACCTACCCCTCCCACGTGATTATTCTGTACTGCCCATAACACCTCATAATAAACAAGTCGAAGGTACAAGCACGGGAAATCAATGGTTCATAATTTTCTTTGTACCATGTCTTTTCTCCAGTCACTCAATATTTGATAGATAATATAAGAAAAAAAAGACATTGTTTGTTTAGCATAGGCTACCTGCAACTTTATTTGTTCCCCTTCATGTTTCTGATTGTGGATTTTGTTGGCCCAGATAGGTTTGTGTTTGGAGGACGCATCTGTGTGCTCTTACATGAGTCTACCTCCACTTACAAGCACATGTGTGCTTGTGTGTGAAAGAGAAGCTGATCCAGGCTGCCAATATTTAAGTGATTGACTGTCACAAGGACCCCACGGTCAACAGGGGTAAATGGTAATAGCCAAAGGGACGCAGGCCAATTTTAGAAAAAGACAACCCCCCCCTCCTGGGTACCCTGTAACTTTCACTGGGCTCTAAAGTGCTGCATTGGCAGACACCCTGAGAACGCATGCTCATCTTACCGTCGAAGTTGGAGATCTTGGTCAGCGAGGAATCCACAGCCTCTTTCAATTGCTTCACAGCTGTTTAGAGGGGGCAACAAAAAAAAAAGTTTCTCTTTAAATATGAAGCCCAAGATTCACCCTGGGATTTGCCCTGGATTTCTTACTCCATCCAACCCTCCCTCCACCCGCACCCCCCCACCCCAACATAAAATCCCGAAATTTCCTTTCTGTTTCTGGCTCCCAGTCTGCTCAGAAATTACATTAACATGCTTCCAGAACCCTCCCCCAGTCCCTGTTACCACTGCAAATAGTGCAATTTCTGTGGGTGTCACGCTACATATGAATATAGAAGTTATGATATGTCCATGTAATTTCAGAACATGCTGCACGTCATTCATATCTATTTTCATAACATGACACGTGTAATGTTCAGAAGGAAACATATGGTAGACATCAACAGAGCCTTTCAAAACAAACTGACATTATAATATAAAATAAAGCAACCCAAACCAAGAGGAACCCAATCCCCTCCTTTACCCTCTCCCTCAACCCAAAATAAAAACAAAAACAAAATAAATTGAGCAAGACAGGTGAAACGACTGAAGAGTGGCATGCAGGAAACCAGGCACGTCCCATATTTGGACCATGAATTAGGAAGACACAGATTTGGAAAAGCGTATTCACAGAGGAGCCATTACACTCATTAAGTAGTGGCAAGGTCCTGACATGGCTTTGTGTTGAGTAAACCACAGCAACTGTGTTTAAAATTAAAAAAAAAAAAAACATTACTGCAGGCAGCTTGCTGGGGTCTCTTCCAGAGGGGGCAGTGTCACAAGGGTCAGCAGCCGACATACCAGGAAGCTAACCCCATAAATGTCCACTACGAAAACCCTTCTAATTTCATTACAGCTCTGACCGACCTCTACGAGTCTGTAAAGCTAACTGACTATGGTAATGAAGATATGACCAACGTGTTATGTGGTAACTGTGAGTCTGACTGGCTTCACACTGATGTGGTATAAACTACGACCAGAGGGGCTGAGCTAATAAACTCAATGTTGAACAACCACCACGAGAGCAGGTGAATAAAGTGATAAACCGCCTGACAAACTAACAAACTAAACCCATCACCAGAAATCTGCTGGCACCAATCAGATACGAGGAAAGCATTGGCCAAAATAGTTCAGATGCCTGAGGCTCTATCACAGAACGGGCATCTGGAGTCCAGACTGAAGCGTCGCCATGCCAACCAGATAAAGATCATTACACATGCAGTCTTTTTATCTCTCTTTAACTCTCGCATCAGAGTGGGCCCCTTGGAGCTCAGACCCCATTGAACACATACAGCCCTTAAGGCGACTGAAATCTCAGGGATTTGAGGGAGAAAAGTACATTTGAGGGTTGCAGAAATCCAAGCCAGTCAGAGTGGAGCTAGTCAAAGATCAACGCTAATTCAGACTGTATTAGGAAGTATAAGAGAATGAGTCAGTGATAAGCCAAGTGTACCATATAGGTAGGGCTACCAACCACTCCTTAGGACAATGTCTTCACCAACCTCAAACAATTAAAAACCATTTGTGCTGTTGTGTCCCAATGGCTTAAGTCTACTTTGAAGGAGGGTTATGAAGTGTGACTTCCCTTCCTCCACACCCAACATCAAATCATGTGCTTCATTTTAGCTCATTGAAAAGAGCCCTAAAGACGCTTCTTTGTGTGGGCAAGTGCCATTTTTAATGTGGAATGGAGGAGCATTTCCCTGTGGGTCTGGATAGCACAAACTGGGTCTGGAACTGGGTCCGGGTTAAAAGCACAGAGAATCTAGGGCACTCAAATTGAATTCTGACACAGAATCAGCCCTCACTCTTTCCCACTTTGTATCTCTAAGAATCCAGTGCAAAGCAGAACATTCATTCGGTGCCACAGTCCCATCATGCACTGCTGTGGTACCCTTCAGAATGACCCCAATGACTTCATTTACTACTTTTTTCTGATTCCACAAAAGCTCAATTCTCAATATGCCTGAAGTCCATGATGATGAAAATAATGGATATATTATCTTAAGTTTGCAGTTGTTTGGTGCAAGAGATGTTCAGTGTATTTTTGGTTAAACTTGTCTGCCATCTATGTGTTTGCATACATATGAATCCCTTGCAAAAGAAGTCTTTCAACCTCAGTAGGACCTTCAGGTTATACAACAGTCAAATAGAAAAACTACAGAAAGCCAATTGAATCTGTTAAACCAGTAAGTCAGTCATTATTTTATTCACTGATCTGCACAGGCCAGCTGTTCTCAAGATTAACCAATCTTCCTGAACACAAAACCTTCGCTTACTCACAGTGCCTGTTTCTGGCTGATTTCACCGCAAAACACCCTAAATCTCAAAGACCTCATTCAGACAGGGAGTTCCGACCACAACTGAACTCCAAGACATAAAAACAAGAGTTAAAGCAGAGCGAATAAGAAATAAATAACCCAGCCCTACTTTAGCTTTGTGTGCCAGGGTGATGCGGCACTGCTTAAAGTGGTAAGTGGTGCAACTCGTAGCGGTGCACATGCCACCTGCGACTTGGATATTTTCTTCATTTTCCCAACCGATCACGCATCTCACACATCACACCAACTTAGTGAAGGCAGGTCCTGAGAGAGTAATCACTAAAACTGATGACTGAGACAAACTAAACTGATAGAAAGCGCAATACATTACATACCATTAAAGTAATTTAGCTGATGCTTTTTATCAAAAGTGATTTAGTTGATTAGGCTAACAAAGGGCAAGAGCAATGAGGGGCTTGGGCCACCAGCCTCAGGGAGCTCAGTCATGTACCTTAGCCACGAGACGACAGGATACGCCCACAATGTTGCCTTTTCTGAAACCCAATAATGACCAAGCTGCCAAATCCCCAGGTGTAAGCAGGCAACAGTGACCACTGCTCCCAGACAGTAAGTGGTATTGTCTTGCGAGATCTGACTGTGCAGTCACCAGAACAACGGCCTGCTTATCAGGTGCACAGAGAACATCCTCCATATTGATTCCCCTTCCTGTTCCATTCCATTGTCTGACATCACAATGTGCATCACGATCGTGTGACACAGTACTAATCGCATTACTTCCTGCCTCAGTCGATATCGGACAGTAAAGTGATCCGTTCACCATTATGGTTAAATAAAGTAGTGTGTGTCCAGTACAGTTTACTGGTGCACAGATATCACTCTCCCGTTCTATTAAAATCCACAGCAACTCCCAACTCTCGAGCCAGTACTTCCTTAAGTATTTCCAAAAGTATTTACAATTCCATTCATTTAGGCATAGAGCAGATACACTGCTCCAGAGAAACTAAGTGTATAAAATGGGATGGGTTATGTTAAATACAATAACATTTTTACAACATACATTGTGTTCCTTATTTCTTATGTCTTTGATAGGTATTTCGCGCCATTCTAAATACGAATCATTCACCTACAGCTGATGTTCAGAGAAAATTCGACGCTGATAAAACTATTTGCTGTGGGACACTGTCTATCTCACCTTCCAACAGTAAAAAGAGTACGCAATCAAAATTTCACTTCTGGCAACAGCCTTGAGTTTTATATACCCACAACTCTGCACGAGACTCAAAATCCTCCAATTAAATAATTCAGTTACCTGGAATTGTTTCACATTCTCAGTGCCAAGACTATTCTACAAGTCTGTACGGTAAAAGCCTTCTACCCTTGAACTGGGAGGACAAACCGATGCCTGTGTGACGCACATACCCCCCCATTCCCCTTCCCCTCAATTCAAACCCAATTAATGCTGAATTAGAAACGACCAGAGAAGGCAGTGGAAAGAATTCTGGGTACTCACGCTGGCACTCAATGAACTGTTGGATATAAGTGCGGTCCCCGCCACTCTTTAAAAGAAAGTGTTCTACCAAAGAAAGAAAAAAAAAAAAGCCTTCTATTAAATGTTAGCACTAGCATTAGCATATGGAATGTCCCCCCCCCCCACCCCACCCCACCCCAAAATCCTGTTTACAAAAGAGAGGGACAAATCTTACAGTATAAAAGAATACCGTGACGTGTAAAAGCCAGACGACCTACAGGATACGACATTAAACGGCACCAGACAGAGATGCAGAGGCCAGACAAGGACACATAGATGACACCTGACTACCTGCTCCGCATTTACGCCAACTGAGAGACTCACCTCGCCTACGGTGCTGCCATTATGACCGCAACTAACTGGACAACACCTGGAGAGGTGTTATCTATCCTTCTGGCTGGTCAGGCATCAACCAAAATGTCCTTTTAGCTATAAACCCCCCCCACCACACTGACATACTGAGCTCTGTCGGACAGTGATCTCTTCTCATCAGGGATTATGTGCCCCCAGGGCTACAGACAGGCCTGTCAAAACCGCTGGAGAGAAAACGATCTGCCAGAAAATGACAGCCTACCTTACAATGTGCGCCGCGAGCAACTACCGCTGCTGACAGGTTCCCTCCCCTCCAGCTGAGCGACTGCACTTGGAGCAAGCCCAGCTCTAACTGCAAGCTGCTCCCTGCTAACCTGAAAAGAAACCAACTCCTGCACCACACCCCCCCCCTCCCCATCTTCCCTACTTTCTTTCTCAGCTATTGTACTGTGCATGTGTGTGTGTGCGCACACACGCGCACGCATATGAGGACGTCTTGCACACTGTAGCATCCCTCTGACAGGATCTATATATAGGCCACCACTATCAGTTACAGTGGTCGCCCAACTATAAGGGCCACAGTCTGTTTCCTTGAGATGATGTTGTGCAGCTCTGTATCCCAGCTGACTCTCACAGCTGCTCACTGGTGCCCCCGGTGGCCAGCCGCTGCCTCGATTGGGAAAGCTTCCCAGGGCTGGTTGGCAAGGGGCAGGGTGTTCTTAGTAAGGAAGTAAGGAAATGTAATGTCAGATGAAGTGCAAAGACCAGACAACTATGGCATGCAGGCAGGTGTACGTGGCTGTCAATCAAAACCCTGCTGGGACTTGAAGGACAAAATCAGGGGCATCATATTCAAATCCTGAGGCAGCAAAGTTTTTGTGGTTTTTAGGTGATTTCCTTTCCAATCTGCCCATTTAAAGCCCAACAAACAGGGTGCAAGGACTTTTCAACCAATCAGTGAACTCCATATGTGGTCAGAGTTCAGGGAAATTGATCGCAAGAAGGTCCTTTTTTTTTTTTTTTTTGGCTACAGGCTGCAACTCAGGGTTGACCACCACATTCACACACATACTTCCGCCAACCAAACAACACACTTGACAATGTATCACACTGCTCACTGTCACCGACAATTTCTGTTATTTTGACGAGCCACAAGCCTTTATAATCTGCCTTTATGGTCATGTCGGTGGACAGTATGTGGACTTCCCAGTTCTTTACAAGGAACCCAAAATTTCTTCAGCCTAGTCTGAAAGGACCTGAGGCCAGGAAGGGTGGGGGGACTGCTACCAAGTCAGCTCTCATGACATGTATTTTGAAAATATGACTTAGATCCATAATCAGGTCAGACGTCATTGGCAAACTCAATCTCTTTACAGGTTCATTTTATGCAGTGCTTGCTGCCATTTGAATGATGCATACACTTCCCACAGCACTCTCTCTTTTTTGCACACACCTGTGAACATCACAAAGCATCCTAAAATCATAACTCCTCAACCCTGATCCTCGAAATCAAAATCCAGTGGATTGCTGTGGCTCTCCAGAACCATGGATCTACTGCTCTTGGGTCAGACTGAGCCCCAAAATGACATTCACCCACAGAATCTCTGGCTATGTGAGTGACCTCATTTTACTGATGTCATAATGGACAGAGGCACTCAGGAAATATGAGGGAGGAGCTTTGCTGGCATGGTAACAAGAGGGTCTGTTCTGTCCCCAGTCAGGTCACAAAAAGGACATGGTGTCGTCCACTTTAATCAGTGCCAGCTTCTGTCTGAACATCCCACTGAAACACATATTAGCCTTCAGCTATTTTCCAAGGTTTATCAGAAGGAGGGGGGAAAAAAAAAAAAAAAAAACACGTTTCGAGAGACACCTAAACAAATCTGCAGATAAACGACCCTAGCTTGCCAAAAGATCTGAGCGATGATACACAAAACTTGCCTCACCTGAGCGGAAAAAAAAGACTACAAATATGGTCGACAGAAAATAGCTCAGTGAGGCCTCCCCACCTCTACAGCTCCAGCGAGATGCCAAACAGCGCCACCTTTCTGACAGAACAGAGCAGTGCAGCAGCAAGACTCAGTCAGACACACAGTACAGAGAAGGACACGCAACACAAAAAGAGCGCTCATGCCGAATTAGTGAAGGAAGAGCAGCAGATGTGAAGTTAGCAGAGACACGGAACGGGCGCCGGCAGACCCCCAAAAACGGACTCACCTAAACTGTTGTTTTCCTTTATGTTTTTCTCCTGAAGTTGCTCTAAACGGACTGTAAACGACAACGAGAACATTCGGGGGGTGACTTGGGTGAGAAGCCGCGGTCAGACTCTTGACTGCCATGCAATTCAAGCCAGATAATCAGCATGAACATGTCAAAAACGGTGTCTGTGTTCCCAGATTTTTGTGCAGCAGTTAGTGAGCTCTGTAACTATTTGTGGTTTGATGTGCAGTGCTGGTATCTCTGAGGCTCATGGGAAATGAAGTGAAAGGGGGGGCATTGAGCCCTTACCCAATGGATTATTATTATTATTATTAAGGACATTTGTTAGACGCTCTTATCCAGAGCAGCTGAAAGGGCAAATGGATATGTTGGACTGGCTGCAGTGCCCATGCACGTTCGCAACACGTGTCTGCACATATGCTGTGTATGTATACATGCATGCGTGTGTGCGTGCGTGCATGTTCTGTCCCAAGGCAGTTTTGATGTGCAAGTGTGTGCATGTGTGCTTTGTGCTGAGGTCTGTGCATGTGTCTACCACAGATCCTGAGGGACAGAATGTGTGTTCTTGTGTATTTGTGCCATGGCTGTGAATGTGTGTGCGCATGTGTGTGTGTGTGCATGTTTGTATGTAAAGGAACATTCATGTACAAAGACCCCTGTAAGAATGTGTGCACGTGGATGAGTGTATGGGGTGGGGGCGTGCACGTGTGCGTCCGTGCACGCACACGCCCGAACCGTACCTTGCAGAGCGGTGAGGCGCTCGTTAGTGAAGTCGTTGTCGGCCTGCAGGGCCTCGATCCGGGCCTGCAGCGCCTGCTCCTTCTCCTCCATCTCATCTATACGCATCTGCAGCTCCTTCTTCTCACTCAGCCCCTTCTGAGAAAGCTCCTCTTGCCGCCCCTCTGCCAGCTGCACACACACACACGATCAGGACACAAATAAATATATATATGTATACGGTCAACACACACACACACACACACACAGTCAATACACAAATATATATAGTCAGTACACACACACACACACACACACGCACACACACACAGTCAGTTCAGAGTCAACAAAAACACAGAAACCCCAACACACAATCAGTACATATCAACACATATGCAAAAAAAAAAAAAAAAAAAAGAGTAAACACAGACTATCAAAACCACACAAAAATGCATTACAGAGAGACACAAAACACACACAAAAACACAAACATGGGATTCATGCAGAGATAGACGCACCTTGATCTTGTCTGTCAGGTCTTTGATCTCGTTCACAGCGCCGTTGTACTTGTTTGCCAGCTCCTTCAGCTCTTCCCGTGTGCGTTCGTTCATCTCTTTCAGGTGAGTGCATTCATCCTCCGTGTTACTCAGGCTCCTCTGAAACGCACAAACGCACGCGCCACCGCGCGGCCAACATCAGCAACTGTACTGCCACCACACGGCCAACGTCAGCGCCCGTACCGCCACAGCAGGAGAGCAGCGGTAGGCGCTAAACCGACTGGGCTCCACCTACAGCAGCGTCATCTCCGAGAGGACTCCTCGTCAACAATCCCTGAGTTTCTCTGGCGTGGGCTGCCTACTAATTCATTCGTGCCCTCACGTTTCTGAGGGCGGATTTGTACAAGCTTGCCTGAGTTTGCATCGAGTACACAAGAACCAGGAGACTGTTTCCCAGCACAGGCTTCAAAAGCAATTTAAGACAAATGGATACAAGAGCAAGTCAAGCTGCTAATTATTCCCAAAACATTTTAACGAGCTTTTAAATGCAGAGCATAAGATTGTTTCCAGCTTGACTATAATTATTTATATGTGCAGTAGCTTCTACTACTACAACTGCAATCGTTTGTCAGTGCAGTAGCAGTGTAACATTAACGGCAAAGTAGCAGCTACAAACTAGCTAATCAGCAGTGCCTGACTTGACGCAGCGGATAGGCTAACCAGAGGGCATTCATCATAATAAAATTACAGCCTCTCGTGACTAATTTCTGCACCAGACATAACTGAGATTGCGATCCCCATTCACATTTCGCCATGCAGCCACGATGAGCGACAGCAGCCACAGTTCACGTGCTCACCTCCACTTCCGACAGCTTCCTGACCACCTCAATTTTCTCCTGAAGGACCCGCCTCAGGGACTCTTTGGCTGTAGTCTCGTAGTTGTGTTTGTCCTCCTGTAAGGCTACCAGCTCCTTTCGGATGCCATCTTCTGTTTGGTTCTGTTTGGGGAAACATCTCTATAAATGTGAGACACTTTAAACGTACCAAACACCCGCTTACACAAACACTGCGTTTTACATTTAGATACTCACCTGTCTGCATGTACATACACATTATTCTCAAAGCACAAAGAGAATACTGTTAAGAATTTTAAACAGAAATCTGCTGCTTTATTTTCACCAAATCTGAATGTTTGCCACAATGTGCACCTGTGTGTGTCCTCCAAAAAACACACGCTTGAAAAATTTTTACTAAAAATATTATTTATATTCTCCAAATTTCTGAACATATAAAGTATGTTAATTGTCTGTGTGTTTGTGTGCAAGCTCAATTCTTATGACAAAAGCATCTCCCTGTAAAAGAATGCAGCCATGATGCTGCTTGTTTTTCCCTTCACAGTCACACATTTACAGACAGGTTGCACATGCCTAAACTGGCCAGGAGGGGGCGATAGTGGGTGGTGAAACAATGCTCTTCGCCAGAGGAAACTGCTGAAAGACAAAACTTACTTTTGAGTAAGCTTGCAACTGGTTCCCCATCACTTCCAACCTGGAGAGTAGCCGGTCTTCATCTATTAAAGCCTGGAGGAGATAGAACAGGATGAAAGGCCGTGGGGATAGCAGGGGTTAACGCTCTGGGGAAGGGAGGGAGGGCACAATGTCAGCCCAGTGACTGCGCATCGGAAACTGCACAGGCCCACAGGATGCAAAGCTTTACCTGAGACAGGTGGTGGAAGGAGTGGAGAGAGTGTAAGAGATAGAGTGAGTGAGGGAGAGGGCATGTGTGTGTGTGTGTGTGTGTGTATGAGACTGTGCTAAAGAGAATTTGAGTGAGTGTGTGAGAGAGACTATGTTCAAGAGAATGTGTGTGACAGTGTGAGTGACAGAGTGTGTGTGTGTGTGTAAGACAGTGTGTGTTAGCGACAGAGAGAGAGTGTGTGAGTGTGTGTATGTGTGAGAGAGACATTGTGTTCAAGAGAAAGTGTGTGACAGTGTGAGAGGGAGAGTTTGTGTGTACATGGGTGAGAGACTGTATGTGATAAGACCATGTATATTTTCTCAGTGTGAGTATATGGACAGGGCTCCCAGGTACCTGCCAGCTGCTCTCAGAGGCCTCCTGTGTGCTGGCCAGCAGCCGCTGCAGAGTGGCCAACTTCTGCTCCAGCATCTGCTCCCGATGTAAGGCTTCCTGAGGGGACAGAGCCACGACAGGGTCAGCCCGGAGGGGCAAACACACACACATATACACACACACACGGTCAGCACGGAGGAGCACACACACACACACACACACACACACACACACACACACACACACAGGGCCAGCACGGAGGAGCACACACACACAGACACACATATACACACACAGGGCCAGCACGGAGGAGCACACACGCACGCACGCAGGCAGGCATCAAACACACAACACACACACTAAAACAATTTTACATCCCTTTCTGTTTTTAAGCCCATTTTATGATTGCAGTCATTTAAAAATTGTTGTTCATTCTCATAAAGCAGGCAGCAATGAAATCACACACATTTAGCATCCAAGTGCATCAACAACATATTTGTTGTTTGAAATTTTAATTCACTTTTGAGAGGACATCAAGGGTTATATTTGGCCATGTCAAAACTTGTTTTCTTCAACCCTGTTAAGAATCCTCTGTTCAGCGCTAAGACTGTACTTCATTTTCAGCTCATGACTGCCTGCAGACCCTAGAGCAGCACTTTCTGTAGCCTCTTATGGAGCACTGGGCATTCCAATGTCCCCTTATAACAGAGAGCAGCAAAGCTAGCGAGAGAGACGATGATGTCATTGGAAAACATGACCATGAAAAAAGGAGCAATACTACTAACAGCCAGTAGAAGGCAGCGTCGCGCCATACCTGTAGATACTGTGAAAGCTGAAACAGTTCCTGAGAATACATACTGGGCGTATTAGCGGCGACCTGCAGGGAGAAAGGAAACTGACGTCAAACAGGGTTACTTCAAAACATTCCTAACGCAACACAAACCCAGACAGTAAGCTGGAGAGGAATGTGCAGCAGGATTTACTGACCCCCTGGACCAAACCTGATTTATCTACTGGAGATAACAGCACAGACCACTGCAAACAGACTGCATTCACACAAACAACCCCAGAGGTAAAGACCAAAGCATGTATGTCATGTAGACATTCAAGCACTGAGTGTGAGTCTGTGTGTGGGTGTGTGGACATATGTTACAGATACAGATAAACAAAAACAAAAAAATGTACTTGAATACTCAACAAAAACCTCTCGGTTGGAAAGACCAAAACATATGTCATGTATACATTCAAGCACTGTGTGTGTACGTGTGTCTGTGCATACAATTGACACAGACATAAACACAGATACACACACACACACACACACACACACACACACACACACACACACACACACACACACACACACACACACACACACACACACACACACACACACACACACAGTGCCAACAACCTATCACAGGTAAAGATGCAAATTCCAGTGCAGTATATGCATCACACGAGACACAACAATATTGTAAAAACCGGCTGAACATGACTGTCGCATTTCCCTACTGCCAGATGACAAAGTGTGCAAGAACCCAGAAGACGGAAACAATTTCCTTTTCTGCAACGTTTAATTTCCTAATTAAACTTGCAGTAATCCAGGACCATAAAGGCCGGTCTTCCTAAACCACGAGAGGCCATAAACAGTGTGTCAGGTGGTGTGATGAGCTCGATGAAGAGAGGAAAAACCTGGGCGTAAACTGCACAGCTTCACACTGAAAACACACACACACACACACACACACACACACACACACACACACACACGAGGGGATGTCACGTCTTGTGGCGGTGCAGCACAAACAGAGATAAACTCAGAGCGCACAATGAGCTGAATCAATGTGCAAATTCATGGGGGTTGAGCACGATCTTGCCATCAGATATAGCTTTATCATGATCGGCTCGTGCACAGCATGGGTTTATGGCCTACAAACAGGCAACATGGCCACCTCCCTTCCCCTGAGACAGACAACTCTTACCATAATTTAAATGTACTGCAAATGCAGACATGACTGGGAAATACCACAAACATTCGTATTTCATAGGATAGTTTTTTTTTTTTTTTTTTTTTTAAAATACATGCAATATCTGGAAACGACAGTTATTTACCCATGCATCATCAAGTGTTGGAATGATTACTGCTGATCTGGCAGAAATCTTAGTCTATAAGCATAGACTTAAACCCTTAATTCAGTTCCAGAAGGAACACTACACACAGAGTGGAGGTGTGCACCATTTTCCCAGTGCAGAGTTAAAACGCGTTTCCCTGCGGTGCATGTATTGTCGGTGCTACCCCAGAAGGACTGCATGGGAGCTCTCTTTATTAGAGGGTGTTATCTCACTGGCCTGTAATGAAACAGAAAACACCAGCACACCGTGTTAACTTGTAAAAAGTGTCACATTTATGAGACCGCGCTCTGAAGTCCCTCCAACCTTCGTCAGAGCTTAAGGCCGGCCTAGCACCTTCACTTTTAGAACACAGGAACGTAAGAATACATAAATAAGTGCAAAGGCTATTTTGCCCATGCAGACTCGTCATTTAAACTCGACTCATGAAACTCATTTAAGTCTAGAGAAGCACTACACCACTCCAGGTGCTGAAGGTCACAGTGTACGCTGTAACACTCGATTTTGTACCTCCATGGTCTATAAGGTGAGCGAATTAGTGAAACCAGGTGGCGTAGTACCTGGCTGAAGTAAATACCTGCAAAAGCCTAACTCGCTGGACCTGGAGCTCAACAGATCCGGACAAGAGACTATCCGGCACTGCAGTAATCCTAGGCAGGAGCAGGAAGAGGCTCTGCAAATACTACATAACCTGGCAACCTGTTCCACATCAACAGCTTTCATATCTGTATATACAAAAAGACCTCCCTGATAAGAGTTTGAAATTCACCCTTTATACCCTTCATCACCTTACCCTCTAGTAATATGAACTACATACATGAACAATATTTACACTTCTGGACTACAGTGTATTAGATATAACAGAGCGAGTATTCAACACCACAATCCACCAGGCTCCATTAAAATCCCTATAGATCTCTGCAAATTTGAAAACAAAACCATCCAGTTTAACCAGACATTCAGAATGAAATTCCAAATTTGTAAGAGTTGTTCAGCTGCCCATTTTCATTCAAAAAAAAAAAAAAAAAAAAACTTTTGAGGGATCTGCAAGTGTTTCCACAAATTTCAATCCACACCTGAGAAAGTGAGAGTGTTTTTAAATAAGCCTTTGACCCCAGGTATGGGTACCTGTGCATGATTAAGGACCTGTTAATGAGCAGTGGTGTGAAGGCTGTGTGCACCAGACTGGGTGAAGGGGAGCAGATCAGGGCAGGAGGACTGCAGGGCCTCCAAGGGCCTCACTCTCAGTACCAACCAAAACACCCAGCAATAAAAACTCTGAGATCAACGAAACTCCAGTCAGAGACACAATCAACATCTGTCCTTGACTTTTTAGTTTTTACAATTGAACGACAGCTTTTCATGCTTTTTCTCCACAAGAACAGTTTAGGCGAGTTCATTTTCATGATTGCTGCGCTGGCAAAACTGTGTTAGAGAACATAAAAACCAAACAAAAGCACACATGTTGACTAAATCCCCAGCCCTGGCCTTTTTCAGCAGCCAAATAAATTTCCTTGGATCATATTCTGGATTGTATTGAAATACATGCTGAAAATCTCATATTGTGACTTGTGTGTTATTGCAATTTGGAGATGCAAGAGAAAAATGACAACCACACATTTAGGCTCCATATGCTGACTGTTTTAATCGCTACTGTTCGACCCCATGTGCCTTTTTGTTTTTTCTTGCACCGCTAGCACAAAGACTGGTGGTGAGTTCATTTTTAACGGAAGCAATACTGGAAAACGCATCATATTATGACCTGCGTTGCAAGGTAGACGCCGGTACCTGGCGCCGTAGGTAAAACCAGGCCAAGGGCTGTGCATTTTTTGGGCCCATCGTTCAGTGTCGACCAACAAAAACCACAAAAAATCCCCAGCCCCAACATCGGAATGTGAATTCCGGGCAGGGAGCAAAATGCGTAATTAGATTTCACTTTGCTCTCTAATGTGATTATCTGTTCTGCCGAGGCGCCTGGGATGCCTCGTCTTCAAAGAAAGACGCCTCTGTGCGCTTCCCGCGGGCCAGGCTCCTCTCCGCCGCGGCCCCTACGATCCAGGTGCCATGGGGATGGCGGGCACCCGCGGGCGGGGCAGGAAGGGGAGGTGGCACAGGATGGAGTTGAACAACATGCCAAAGATAGCCTGGTTATCCAACCACTCCGGAGTTCCCATCACCTCCCCATCCCGCCAGGACAGCGGTCAACTGTAAACATTACGCCTTCCATTAAGCGGTAACGGACTGAAGGGATTGGCTGCATACTCAGAGCTCAGTGATGTAACGGTGCCCGTTGCCAGGTAACACAGGAGGGAGGAGCAAATACATGAAGGTAGAGGGGAGAAACTCATCCACCACAACACAAAAATAAAAAAAAAAAGTTTTAAAAAAGTCAATCAAATTATGTACGAGATCAAAAGGGTAGGAAGCATAGTGAGTTTTCTCGTCACGTTTTCGTCCCACAAAAAGTTTATTTCCATCGCGAACCTCCAGTCGTACAGGAAGAGAATCACACAGTTACACAAAGTCAAAGACAGAAGGGAAGGTTTTTGAGTGACCTCATGTTAGAAGGAGAAAATTTGCAACAAGCACACATTTAAGCCAGGGAGTGTTCCCTTATTGAAGAAATACAGATGTTGGAAGGCAAAAAAATTAGATGAAGACCGACATCACTGTAATTGTCTGCTGAACTCCTGCCACCGCGCAAATCATTCAGATGTGAGCTCACTCGACCCTGCCTTGCATCCCTCCCACCAACCCCCACCCACCCACACAGACACACACATACACGCAGAAAATCCAGCAAATCACTTACCTTATCAACAGGAAGTGGTAATGGAGCTTGAATGACACTGCAAGAGAAAACAAAAAAAAAAAAATCAATTATCAAACAACTACAAAAATAATAAAAAAAAAAAAAACCCCAGATACCTCTCTATCGTTCAGAGGTTGCCGTTGGTCTAAAAGGACGACAAAGGAGAAGATTAACTCAAGAAGTTCCTCAAATTTGATCGTGCAACTTTGTACCCTGAGCGCGGGCAGGGTTAAACATTGACAGAGCTGGACTTGAGGCCATTTGTTTGGAGTAGGTGTGGTGACAGCTGAAACTAAACTCGCTCTTCGACCTTAGTTTAACAAACCCATTTCCAAACCTGAGGCAAAAGGGCATGAAAACAGGCTTTCCCTTTCAGCGGCAACTGCTTTCTTCCCCGGGGGGCTTGGAGGTCAAGCTGAGCTCCAGTTCTAAACTGAATGGGGGTCCATAGCAAGCTACACTGTGCCACAGTGTCAATGGAAAGAATAAGCGCTCCTACAGTTCATTTCAACTCAATGTTCAACCATTCCTGGGCATCTATAACATGAATGTGTGAGGTTAATTGTATAAAATTTTCAACACTTTTTTTTTTTTTAGATCATGTTTTCTCCACGCCTCTTCCCCCTAAATGAAATGCACATGCTTTTCGAGTGAGTGTAACACCTTTTAGCCATCCATGTAAACCCCAGTTTAATGAGCCACTACCACTCATTGGCAGTGACAGCCCAAACCCCTCGGACCCAGTGACAAGGCAGATACATGACATCACAGTTAGACCTGTAACAATTAGAACAGGCAATTCTAGAATGGTGGTCATCTCAGTTCCTTTCCCCAACACAGTACACAGGAACAGGTGGGAGGACAATTTAGAACAGAGCTGCAGCCAAAATGATTGGAGATCCCCTGCACATCAACAACTTATTTACCCAGGAAAGTGACACAGCAGTGCGCTTGTCATGAATACAGTCCACCTGATACCAATGACATTAACACTAGATGCATAGGAATGCAGAGCACAGATGAGTGAATGGGGTATTGTGACACAAAAAATGGGTGGAGCTACAAGTAGCTGTCAGTCATGGAATTGTTGGAAAGAGCACAGGTTTGATTGGGTGAGACAACCCAACAATGACTCGTTCACTGCAGTCAGTTACTGGTAACACATGATAACCCATTTCTGCGTAGTGATTTCTCCATTCTTCGATAACCAAGGAATGCCTTTGGAATCCTTCGCTTCCACCCCCCCCCTCCATCCCCGTCCCCTCTTTTCAGTGCAGTCATTCTGCGAGGAAAACGAGACGCCAAACTCGTCCCAAAGACAATGACAGATGGGGCGTTCTATTCCTGTGCTCAGACGCCGGCCGAGGAGAAATGGGTTGACAGAGTGAGAATGTTGAGCTGTCAGGCCTCGAGTCGTCTCTGGCTCCACAGACATGCCTTCCGTTCTGCACCCTCCTGACCTCGCCAAAACACTCTCACAGCCAAAGAATTTATGTATTTCACACCCGGTCGGCCATGGTGCAGGTTAAACCCATATGCCTGGTGCAGCCAGGATCGCCAACCACATCATCTTCACATATGCACCAAAATTATATATTTTATGAGATATTATACTCATGTGGTTTAACATGCATTATTTACAAGAAACATTACATGACATTTCAAGCAGCCAACCATGACAGGTCACAAGTGATACACATTCTAAAGTTCTTGTTTAACATCGAATAATTCACATTTATTTGATGTACTGCAAAAGCGTGACCGCTGTAAAGGAAAGGGGTGCATTGGACTTGCAACAAAAGACAAAACGAGAGCATTGTTGTGAAATGGAGTACGGCACAATAATTGTTTTTAATCTCGATTATCTAGTTTTCATTATTGCTGGAAGCCAAAATCATAATTGAAAATAAAATTTGATTAATTGAACAGCCCGAGTGACACCATGCCAGGGGCTCCGACACACAGTCACAGGGCTCACGCCAACTTCCCTCCCAAGCGGACATCTTACTGCACGACAACCCCAGAAACCCTGTGTCATGCATCATGTCGGGATACAAACCAAATTGTGGCTATAGTATTCTATATCTTCTATATCATGACATTCTTTGTGTCATGAGGCCAGCAAGCCAATTCCATCCGTAAGGTTACACAAGGTGAGTCAAACTCCAGTTAGAGGGTCACCGCTTTTTTTTGTGTTTTTCTTTTACCTCAGCAGTCGATTTAGGGTTCTGCAAACAAGTTGTGTGTGTCTGTGGATCCAAGGACTTCAATTAATCACTTCACAGTGCTGAAACACACTAAACAACCCAGCAGATACAGCAGCCCCACAGGGAACTTAATGACTTATGCACGTGAATCTCTGGCTTATTGCAGTTTTAAAAAGCAGCTGCATAATATCTCACAGCTCTCTGACGCCCAGCCTTTCCACAGTGATAAACATGAGGCCACCTGCAGCTGGCTGCTGTCAGCAACCAATCAGATAAGTGGAGAGGGGGAGGAGCTTCCTCTTCAGAAATAAGGCACTGTCTCTAGAGTGAGTCTTAATCACACTTCAGCACTCTGAGCTCTCAGTCACAAGTTCTGCGGGGTGTCCAAGGATAAAAGAAAAATGGTGGTGTTTGAGGACACACGCTGCACCACTCACGATTATTTCAACGGGTCATCAACTGTGAGCTACCACTGTGTAGCCATCCAAGAAGCATCTCTATGTCGATCCCAGCTAGTTAGCTGCTCGCTCGTCTATAGCTCTGATACAGTCCTAAGATCCAATCCGGAGTGAAGCTGGTTATTGTCCATGTTTCGGTTTCTGAAATCGGTTTTATGTTTTTTTTTTTTTTTTTAAACATTTACAAAAACTGACAACTGACTCCAGCCAAGGGCAAATCTTAAAATCGTGTGCATCAATCTGTGAGCAAAACGGGTAAAGTAATACTGTGTTTACATAGATAGCCAGAAGGGTGAGGACACCCCTTCACAGGAAAAGCAGCTGGTCCTCCACCCACAGGGGGCGCCAGAGTGGACAGGACAGGACTGCCAGTGGTCACAACAGCACCAAATCAAGTCCTCAGAAAGGACAACTCCTTTTTGCAATGCTTTTCCTTTTTCATACAAAATATATATATATATATATATTTTTTTTTTTTTTACATATGATTTGTGCCAAGTCATTTTTATGCAATTACAAATCAAATATCAAAAACAATTACATCCTTAAACACTGCACAAAATAAAACACTTAGATTTAACCTGCAGTGAGCTTCATAAAATATTCTCCACAGGTTCTGATGTATGAAACTTATGTAAATTAATGGAGAAAAGAATTCCCCTGGGATCCCGATGAAAGGCTTAACCTGTCGGTTTCTGACAGCAACATAGACTTTGTAATCTAACATAAAAGCGATAAACTCACAATGAAAGAGGTTTACATGCCCGCACAAAAGAGCATTTTTGGCACGAGGCAGCTTCTCACGCCCTCAGCGCTACCTCTTTATGTCCACAAACCCTGCTGAACGCCATGGCAGGTCTCACCTGTCTTACCTGTGCTCCCCCAACGCTCCGCCGCTTCAGGTAAACTTCCTGCTCTCGCCAGAGATCCATACAAAAAGCCGCCTCGCGCTCATGAGCGAATGCATTTTGTGAAGGTCTACTAGCTAGCACTTCCTGTCACCCACGTCAGGTTTTATGAAGTCAAAAAGCAGAATCTGCCTCCTGATAGGCTAATAATCCCTGCAGAGACCCACAGCCATTTGTCGCAACTGTGCAGACCACGCCTCTCGGCAGCATCACTTCCTTGTGAGCAGGTTTCGTAACCCTAGCAACCTACACAGATCCCAGGTGCGCTGAGGGACGGAGCGACAGGACGTTTCCGCGCCTTTCTGTTTGCCCCTCTCTCTCTTACTGAACGTCTAGCAGAGAGGAGAGAGAGCCCCGGCAGCTGGTTTCTCTCTCTCTCTCGCACTACTTCTCTCTCTGGCGCGGTTTGGGGAAGTGCCGTCTCACGGCTGCGTTTCCATGGCGGGGGTCATCGGCGCACAGTGACGTCTGACTGCGTGTGGTCTGGCTGCAGAGGGCAGGCTCCCCGCTACAGCTCTGAGATCAGAGCGCGCGCAAACAAACGCCGCAATCACAGAAACACGTGACTTTCAGAGACAAACAGGCGCGTGCACACACACACACACACACACACACACACACACACACATACACACATACACACACACACAGACAGACACAGGCATCAAACACACAACACACAGACACAGACACACAGACACACACACAGACACAGACACACACACACAGACACACACACACAGACACACACACACAAGGTCACTGAGGCCGCTTGCATGCAGATAAGGATAACATTGTTGTCAGGCACAAGATGAAACTCAGGGAGGCCGGCCGACCCGCAGAGAAAGGGAAAACACGATCCTCCACATTCGCCCCATTGTTCAGATTCTCCCTCAGAGTCCCCCGCGTCATCCTGCCTGACTGGTCCAGTGGCATTCCAGGAATCTGGCGGCAGCAGGATGCGAGGGTACACCTGAGGTCTGGTGCAGCGCCACCACTTCCTGTCAGCCAGGGACACCACTTCCTGTTGGGCCCTGTGAACCACGCTACCCACCACGGTCAGCTGGCTCGGGGTAAGGGATGCGATTTTTTTTTTATCCTGATAGGACTGTGATTTCCAGGCCTCAGGAATGTCACGCCTTAGACTTGAGAACGTTATATGCTTTAGACTTGGATATTTTACACGCCCATGCAAGAGCCTTTTCACTATTTGACAACTTGGCAGCAAGATTTCCAAGCAATAAATCCAAATACTTAAGGCCCCATATGATATTACGTGTTGGAAAACCTCTTGCTTGGTTAACCAGTACAGATATTTCACCTTCAGCAGGTGGCCTTCTGGCCGTGACACACCCATTCATGTCTGCTGAGCGAGAATACCCAGGGCTGCCTCGCGTCTCTGTGCCACATAGCAGACGAGCAGAGGGCAGCCGCGTACCAGCAACTGCAACGACAAAGCCTCAAAAAGCAAGCGGCGCCATGAAATCAAGGACACGGTAAACTGATCTGTTCAAGCAGAAGAGCTGCCCCCTCTGAGCCGAGTTCTGCTCTGGGTTTCTCTCTTTTTGCCAGCGAGTTTCTCCTTACCACTACTGCTCTAGTTCAGCAGTGTCACACTCCAGTCCTGGAGGGCTACAGCGCTTACGGGTTTCCATGGTTTCCTTTTAAATCGGCAGCCATTTTAAGCCATGGAAACTAGGTGCGTTGCCTCCATCCCCAATAAGTGATTTAAGTGAATCAATTAGGTACTGAAACACAAAAAAAAAAAAAAAAAAAAAAAAAAAAAAAAAAAAAAACAGAAGACACTGCTGCCCCACCTGGACCGGAGTTTGACACCACTGCCCGACACTCACTCTGAGGTAGGGGGGGAAAGGGGATTTCTCAAGCCTGTTGCCTGTGTTAAGTTGCATAGTAACAATGGTATTATAGGATGTCCTACACAAACACAAATACATGAGCGGACAGGCTAATTTATTAATAAATGCGTATTTTAGGGTGACGCTCCCCTTTACGTTGAACGCTTTTCTGCAAGGTTTTCATCCTCAGCACCACCTGGTCTCTCCCCCGTCCCCCGTCCCCGTCCCCCCAGGCCCAGCATCAGCGATGCAGCCGCCCTCTCCTCTCCACGCAAGCCCCCGTCCCACTGAGTCATTCCAGGGGAACGTTTCCGCCGGCTGTTTTCAGCGGGCCTTCAGTTACACCACCCACACCCACCCCCACCCCCCAAAATCCCCACCCCCTTTCCTTATTTTTAAACCCGCCTGCCATGGAAATGAAAGGTTTTCAAGCCCTGTTTGGACTCGCAGTGCCTTTGGACTGGAGACACGGCTTCACAACAAAGTTTACATAAGCCTCCCTCTCTCTCTCTGCCCCCCCCCCCCTCTCTGAAGATGACTCATTTTATTTGTCCTGTAACTGGGATAGGGAGAACCAAGAGCTGGAGAAACCGGAGGAAGAGCGGATCAAACTGCCGTTTTGAAAAAAAAAAAAAAAAAAAAAAAACCCAGATATCTGTCCATGCTGCACCAGGAACCTGCACTGCTTCACGCCCCGCTAGCCAGACTCACCCGTTCGGACCATCTGCCAACTGGCAGATATCAGCACTGTGAAACAGAACACCAAAACTTACAAGTAAGAAAAAAAATGTTTTTTTTCCCCTCCTGATTAAATCAGAAAAAGTGATTCTGACACCCTGAAAGTCCCCAGAGACTGAGAGCAAGGGTGTGCCGTAAGAACACGTCATCAAGAGCTAGAAAATGCACTCTCAGACAGCGGGTCGCAGATGAGGACGTTCAACATGAAAGCCAAATTTTAGCTTTCCCTAAAGACATTCGAGATTTGAATTAAAAAAAAAAAAAAAAAAAAAAAAAAAGTCAGCATTTCCTGATTAATCAGAAAAATATCTCGGAGGGAATCAAAGCCCTAAGAAATGTCCAAATGATAAAATTCTCCATCACTCTTGTCAGGCTCACGCAAGGCCAGAATATATATTTGCAGTTACAGTTTTCAGGTTCAAACTATGGGATGACTTTTGTTTTTTTTTGTCCTTTGTTCTGTGGTTTTTCTGTGGTTCTGACAGGTTCTTTCTTCACACTTCCAGAATCTGCACATAATTATGGCGCAGAGCGAAGAGGAGAGGAGCGCGCTTGAGGGGGGAAGAGTTCAGGCCAGGGATGATGTGGGGAAACGGCTGGGCCCAGAGGAAGTGGCTCTCCCCCTCCGGCTCTCCAGAGCACAAAAACAAGGCCTGGCCCGGCCCGGCCCTCTGTCCAGAGACCACCGCGCTCCAGCCCGCAACGCCTCAGCATCCACCCTGGCCTACACCTCAAACCGTCACTTCACAACCAGCGGCCTTTTCCTCCTTTAACATGGAAAAAAAAAACTGAATGGTGTCTGAAGAACTCTTTTGTATTATAAACCTTTTTGGAAAGCAAATGTCTTTCACAGATGTGTTTTTTTTTTTTTCCCCTACCCTGGAAAAGTTTTCAGCAGCTTGTCTGTAAAAGCCAACGTCGCCACCTCCAGCATCTTCAGAAGAGAAGGGGTCAGACACTACCCGAGACCGCGGTAACGCCATACGATCCTGGCCACACAACAGTCATAGTGTTTAAGATATGTAGGCCTATAATGACTGTTGAAACAGCCCACTATGGGTTTAATCTCATAAGGCTACATACATGGCATGCAGTACAGTCGGCAATACAGTATAACTATTTACATGGCATTTACATTGTATTAGGTATTATAAGTAATGTAGAGATGATTTAAAGTATACTTGAGGATGTGCATAGGTTACATGCAAATACTACACTCTTATATAAGGGACTTGAGTATCCACAGATTTGGGTGTCCACGGGGTCCACCCCCCCCTCCCCAAAGGACAACTGCACTTGCAAAGGCAATGTACACGTCAAGAAAACTGGAATTTTGCACGTCTGCATCCAAAAGACTGAACTCTTTCATTTCAGATTTTGTAATTAAAGATTAATCAAATATGAATGCTAATACTTAATGGATCAGTCAAGTATGAGTTATGTGGTTTACAGAACTTGCAAACCCAAATGTTACGCAAAATTTGAATTTTCGCATTTTTATTCACATCTTTTTTTTTTTTTTTTTTTTTGGAGACTGGAATCCTTCATTTATATTTCTTGTAATTTGCTCAATCAAATAATTCCTGTGAAGATTTGATGGAAATGACATTTAAATACATCTGAGTTATTAGGAAAACATAAGTTAGTTGCAGCTGTACAGACACGCATCAGTTAAATCTCCTCATGAAACTCAGCAAGGTCCCCATCCTTCTGGCCAGCTTCCAGAGTCGGGTAGGCCTGACAACAAGCAATGCATAGAGTCCAAAAATACCTCTGTGGCAAGCTGAGGCCTTAGGCTCCGGCCCCGTGCACCACAACAAGGACTCAGCGACTCGCGTGTCACGCCCCTGCCAGCCACTCAGGCCAGGCTTTTTCCATCGCTCTGCGGTCATGGCGTGCCTCGCCTCAAAAAAGGAACCACGTTTATTTATTTACCCATTTTATCCACATTTATTTATCTTTGCATTGTTGGTATGCTGTGGATAATGTGCTCTGCACCTCCCATCTGTTGTACTGTTCATGTGTACTTTTCTTTTTTTTTTTTGTGGTATTTTCTAAATGCAAGCAATAACAAAACAAACTGTCCTCCGGGGACAATACAGACGCATACCGACTGGAGGTGAGGATGCCAGTATCGCAAGGAGGTGCCAGTCTGTAGATGGTTTCAGTATGACAAACAGTATTCTCTAAGAAGTGGGACCTCTAAGAGCTAGCCAATGAAAAGCACTTCAGGAACCCTGAAGCTAAAACTATAGGCTATCGCACTTCTCTCTCTCCCTCGGCCAACAAATTCCGATCTCAGGGATCGAGCACTGGGCCCTACAGTTCGGTGAGCCTGGGCCCCTTGGTCATGTGACTACATCCATCAGCGCTCACTTTAAAAATGGCAACAGCACTTAAGAGAAGTGGGACTGAGGAACTGAGGTATGGGCATTCCAGAATAGCACAGCGGTGGGGCGCTGCATTTCCAGACAGGCCGACAGAAGTCAGAGTGTGGGCATTTTAAAGAGCCACTCCAGTCTAAAAGAGACTTCCCCTCTATATGAGGGTGGGGACATATTGGGGGGTACTGCCTCAAAACAAGGTCTCGCAGAGCGGGATATTCACAAAGGTGTCCTCCTCTCTCGTTCGCTACCATCCCCTCTCTGTCATGCAACATAATAAAGGAAGGGATGGACAACTCAAAACAACTCACATCCTTCCCTGTTCTTTTAAATTGCTTTCAGGGTCACATACACCATGATACTTTATTCTTTCACATATATTTCTTTTACTTTCATTTTGGGAATACAACTACGACATGTCAAATTCAACTGACATGTTTTTAATGAAATTTTATCAAGGTTGACCCACAAGACTCACAGAACCACAATACTATCATCTTGTGGCTTAATGATCAAGACGATATGAAATCTTGAGGTCCCTGGCAAATTTACACCCCAGATTTATGGAAGGCTCACACAAAAGCTGTTACTGACCGAACCAAGGATTTCAAATCACAACAGTATTTTTGCTCTGCAGCAGAACAAAAGAAAGGAAAAAAAAAAAAACAAACACAGGAAAGAGTGTCACTGAAGTCACTCTTTAATGTCTGTTGTGTGACATTTACACAGCAGAAAATGGCACTGGGGAGGACGAGAGAGGATGCTATCCCAGCAGCGTCTTTCCAACACTGTGGTCTCCTCTCTGATGTGCTCGTCCACACTGAGCACGCTCCAAACAATCAACAGTTCTCTCTCTGATCGCACTCGCCTTTGCTGGAGATGAATGTGACAAATGAACACAGATCTCCGACTAAATTATGATATATGTTGGGGACTAGAAAGAGCACGGATGTCAACATATGCACACCGAGTTTCCATGCAGTTACGTCTGGCAGATTTATACCACATTAGAGGCCAGGAGAAGAATCCTGCGGGAAAACCCATGTTTGGGGAAGACTGATCCACAACAAGCCCTCTCCACTCACATACATATACACACAAGCACAGTGCCAGAAGACACTGACTGACGTCCCCATATAAACATCTCCCACGAGATATGAAAGCATAGTAAACATGGCTCATACACACAATAATGGTAGGTGTACCAGTGTAGGGCCTCAGGTACAGGTAAATCTACGGGTATGACCTGAGTCCTGACACAGACAATGTACAAACATGATGCCTGGCAGCTGAGCCTTGAGATCTGAGATCTCAGCATCTGAGATCACGACGCTGCATCACTCAAAATCAGTTTCACCCAAATCCATTTCTGCTTATTGTTCAATCTGAAAACCTGACCTGTGGGGGAGGGGAGGGGGCGGGGCTGAAGAAAAGCACATACCATTGTCCAGTGAGCTGTAAACAACCACAGGTATATGAACAAATCTGTAACATCACAGAGCACTTAGACCGATTGGACATTTTATTTTGGTAACGCCATGAGGTGACAAAATATTACAAGTCAGTCGTAGTAGTCACTTTTCACTACAGAAGCGAAAGAGGACACAGAAGTACATTAGCAAGTGGTGTCACATTCCAGGCATGGAATTCACATGGTGATATGAAGAAATATGAGCAGTCTCATGACAACATAAAAAAAGATTTATGGAGGGAACCAATTTATTTTACATCTACAGGCCACCTGACATTGGGGGAAATTTGGATAACAAGCTATCGATAGTGTCCAATTGTACGAATTAGCTCAATGTAACTTAGTCATGTTTTCGCTAGTTAAGATGGTAAATTGCAATGTAAATTGCATTACAAACTGTACTCAACCTTCCCTTCTGTGCTTGGCTCACAAGCTGACTGGGCAATCCACATGCCTCACAGTTTGTTCAGTTTGCCGGAAGTCATCGACAGCCATTAGTCACTGTTAGAGTGCGCTTGCAAGCAGCTGACACACACAAGAAAAACACCACCCAAGCCCAGAGTCTACTCTATGCTGCACTCCTAGGACTTCACAACAGAGACAGAGCCTCGGATGCATTGTGAAAAACCAAGCTAAAAATAACCATCCAGGTTAAAGTCACAAACACTGCAGGTGCCAGAAAGCCTGCCCTGCTGATGCTGTTCATCACTATAGTCAGGCAGCTGAGAGCTCTGAGAGTCTCCAGACATGAAGAAGATCTGGCCGCACCATTTCTCTTTAAACGGAACTTACTGCAACCTGAATCACCACATCGGGCACCTGGAAGCTCAGACACTGGTCAGACTGGCAGAGGATTGGTTCAGAGAAGTGTGATTCATTCAACCCAACTGAATACTGCCAATCACAGCTTGAATACTCTCTTCTTTATCCTTGTATTAGGGATACAGAAGTCAGCTCCTACAGAGCAACAAGGAGCGCTGTCTCTTGTTCAAAACCAGCATTGCTGCGCCTGAAACTTTAACTAATCGACAGCTCTGCAATGCAATGAATCGATGTTCATGCTGGGTTGGAACTTAAATCCTACACAACCCTATGGCGCTCCAGGAGCTCCCTAGCCCTGCTTTAGTCCCGTTGAGTTCATGCAATGGGTTTTAAAGAATCACTTCTGAAGTGCCTTGCTGACAGGTAAAACAGCATTGCCCTCCCAGGAAGAGTATGAGTGGAAAGCCCAGCTCACTGACCACTATGTTATACATGGCCCTCAGCTTCATTATACAAGTATTATACAAGTATTACACAACTATAGACCAACTCTGAGTTGATGTGATTGGTTAGAAGAGACCACATCAAAACTGAGCAACTATCGCTTTGAGCTGCACTGCCTCCGCTAGGCAGGCTCAGAGCAGGGAGAGGCAGAAGGCTGGCAGATGAAGCAGGCGTTGGTCAGCCTCCAAGCAGGGCCAACGACTGCAGGGTGAGTTCAGCACAAGTCAAGCCTCTGATTTTATTACATTCCTGGCGCACCACAGAGGAGAGCCGCCCGCCCCATCGACGGCCCCCACCCCCAAAAAAACAAAAACCCAGCAACACCGTTTCTGTAGCAGTGTTTATGCCTTCCCCGCACCCCTCCCAACTCCACCCCCATCCCCAAATTAACATCTTGGAGCAGGGAGAAAAACTTGTGAAGCCACTTACTTCTAATTCCTTTAAATGACCACCCACCCCCTCAACCCGCTTCCCCACCAGGAAGTCTTTTAAATTAAACTCTACTCACTCCGAGCGTCTTCGAGCCTCCATGCCGTCCGGTAGAAAGAGCTTGATTGTAGATACTATGCACCCATGGGTCACTGAAAATAAAGAGGGGAATCAGTCACACAGAAACCAGCACAACTTCCTCAGCTACGGCTATGGATGTCTGCCTAATTCCCCCTCTGCTAGATACGGGTAACAACACAAAAGTGAAGCAGACACAAAAACAAACTGGCTTATGAAGAAGAAGAAAAAAAAAAAGGAAAAAACTACCACAGGATTGACATTTACCTGTGCTACCAAAACCTGACAATTTCATTCTGTCTGAAAGACCCACACACACAGTTGTTTCTCCACCTCGGACTTATCTATGTCCCAACAAGCAACTTCCTCATGAGCGGTTTGATACGTCACAAAAGGATTGAGCAAATTTGTGTGTGTGTTTTTTTTTTTTTTTTTTTTAACCAAATTTTTTTTAATAAGACAAAAGGTATACAACAGGCTTGCAGACATTAAAACGCCCGAATAAACAACTAACCACGACCCACAAACGTGATCCTCATCAATTCTGGCATTTCTAAGAAGGTACAGTCCCACATTTCGCAAGATTTCTTTGAACACAAGGTAAAACATTGCTTGAGATTTCTTTGAACGAGCAGCCCTTCCCTACTCCACAATTCTCTGAACTAAGTCCTATCTTACCTCAGTTTTCTTTGAATATACAATCCTGTCTTACTCTAGATTTCTTTTGACCATAGTTGCATCTTACTGTAATTCTCTTTGCCCACATGGTCCTATCTTACGCCAGTATTCTCTGAACGCATGGTCCCACGGTTCTGTATCTTTTCTTGAACACATGGTTGCATCTTAAATCAGCTTTCTTTGAACATATGGCCGTCTTACTCAGATGTCCTTCGAAAACATAATCACGTGGTCTTGCCGTCGCTTACTCTGAACAAGCAGTTGTGTCGTACAGGAGCCACAGTTCTTCTGCGACCACATGGTCCCGTCTTAATGTGGCGCTCTCTGAGCGCGCTCAGCTCCAGTTCCCATGATGCCCTGCATGCTGAACCTGCACTGTGCAGGCCCTCACTCCGCCCGTGTGAACAGCCATTTGGTATTGCGCTTATTGCAACACCTCCCAGCCTGCAATCGAGCTCCGCCTCTGGCTGGGCCGCTTTCAGAACCTTGAGCCAAGGAATCTTACATCACAGACCGTCACATGACCAGTCTGCCATTTCAAACAGCTCATGACATAGCAAACCGCACTTCTCAGCGCACTCCTACGTCACTGGTATTAAAAGCCGCCGTCAGGCTATCATTAGTATCAAGTTCTACAGCATCAGTGGTGCCATCAGAAGCATAGCAACAGCAACAACAACAATAATTCAGGCCAGATTTCTGCAGTCTTTTTTTCCCTTGAGTAATTTTTGCAGGCACTTTGCTGTTTTTGGAAAGTCAGATTGTGTGTGTCGAGCCAGTCCTTCAATTGTCACCCATTTTTGGAAATTTTTGGAGAGTGCAGCGTGATGTGCGTGCTTCCACTCATGTGAATAAACTGCGAAAGGGTTACAATTCACATGCAGTCAGCACAGGCAGACCGGCACGCATCCACCCTGACCAGAGACACTGTCAAGGTGGGGACATCCTGGAGACTGTGACCACTCCCTCCTGGCCTAATTTTTAGCCAATCACAAGTCTGCAAGGAATTGCTGGCCAATCAGCATTGGCGCTGCTTGGGTTCACTGCTGCCTGCAAGGCCTGTCATTGCACCAGTGGCTGGATGAGTCAAACCCATCCCTCTCCTGCAGAACCTGCAGATTTCCAGGACCAGGGGTCATTACTACTGAACTATCCTCTGACACAATCGTGTCTTTGCCGTGACATTATCTCCCTGAAACATTCTTTTGAACTTAAATTACTTTTAGTGAGGTGTTTGTGGTAGGGTTTCCCATATGTACACAAACTGTATTTTATTTCAGTACTAAAATCTGATATTTTTGACATTTGCCACATTTCTAAACACTTCTGAAATAGGAACATTTCCAATAAACTGTTTACATAGGAATATATAATCATGGTCATACCTGCTGGCATTCCATGCAAACGGAATCAGTGGAATCAGATTCCAAAATTTTCAGGCAAAATTCCCCTCAGTTCTCTGTTAACCAGGGAACTAGTTGTTTCCAGTTTCATTTGCTCAATTACTACTCATCTTGCTACCTCAGCCAATGTTTTCCCCAAGACAAAATGGCTGACAGATGGTTGCTACACATTGGAGGTAACTGATAGGAATTTCCTCCACAATTTCGTGGTAAAGTGCTGAGTTCTTTCAATGGGTGCCCATTGGGAAGCCTGCGTTCCGTGCTCTGTACCTTTGCGGGTGTTCTCGGTCACATCCACCCCGAACTGGATGATGTCGCCAGAAAGCACCTCGCAGGGGGGACTCTCCTCAGAGCCCCTGCTCAGTCGCTGGCTGTTGATGAAGGTGCCATTGCTGCTCTTCGTGTCCTGGAGATAGAACTGCAAAACAGCAGCACACACAGTGCGGTTACGATACAGACAAAGCACTGCTAGAATACAGACAGATTACAGATCACTTAAGAATGTGGGTCACATGGTTACGATGCAGGCAGAAGGCAGTTACAATGCTGGTAGATCACAGTTAGAACACAGGCAGAAGACAGTTACAATGCTGGTAGATCACAGTTAGAACACAGGCAGAAGGCAGTTACAATGCTGGTAGATCACAGTTAGAACACAGGCAGAAGACAATCATGATGCTGGCAGATAATGTTTAGAATTCTGAGAATAGTTACAATGTCTGATGAATATGGTTAGAATGAAGGCAAAAGGCAGTCAAAATGCTGCTGACAATGGTTAGAATTCAGGCAAAAAATAGTTACAATGTTTGCTGAATATGGTTAGAATGCTGGCTGCTGGTAAGAGAATGCAAATCAATTGCATAGCTATGATACACACAGCTGAACAGAGAACAGCGGGAGCAGGTGAACTCTGTTCCTGGAGGACCTGGGTGGATGCAGGTTCTTGTTTCTACCAGTTACTCTGGCTAAATCAGCTAATTAGACAGACACATCAATGCCGGAGGGGTGACTGGACTGGTTCGCAGTAAAACTTTGCATAGGCAGGCAAAGGGACAGTCTACAGCTGTCATTCATGGTCTTATCACAAAATTTAGCCAAATGTTAGATTACACAAATGACTGGACAAGAAAGAGAATTAACATTCTCAGACTTCAGGGGGGGAAAAAAAAAAAAAAAAAAACGTCACAGAAATAATACCAGCTCAATGTGTAAAAATGTGGACTTACACAGGACTCTAACATGTTCCTTGGCTAACTATTTGATTTTAAATACTCATGCTGCAGTTGACCATGGATATATTTTATGTACACACCCAACACCTAACAACAACAACAGAAAGTTCACTGTGAATTTTTGATGTAGCTCACAGGAGCTGAAGGAAATTCAAGACTTGTGACATGACCTTTAGACAAGAAGTAGCCCATCCATTTGCAATCCGCAGGTTCCAAAACTGCCATTTGGAAGATCAACGACCAGTTTCTCAAACAAAAAGCATAATCCTGGAACAAAGTCCAGACTTGCGCAACCTTTAGACACACGGCATACCCTCACTGACCCCCCCCCGAACACACAGTGTAGTTGTTCTTATTATGCTACTTTCTAGTCCACTTGGAGGATGCTTTCCATTGGTTCCCTCTCTTTGTTTTCCAGTGCATGCACTGCTGGTGCCCTGTGCGTAGTCATGGCCGCGCAGTCACAAAAAATTGGAGGTCTGCAGGTGTCCGCACACAGCCTCGTGCACACCCTCTGATGTCATAGTGGAACGTCACGTACTCACAGGTGCACAAAGTATAATAATATTATATAACAATATAAATATATAATAATATATAACACCGGCCTTACAGGTCCACTCCAGTCAAAACTGCTTCCGGACTCATTCCCAAAGAAATACTGAAACATGCCTGGAGCGTAGTGATGAATGTCTTTGGAATAAGCTGAATAAATAACGACCCTAACTTTGTTCACTAACTTTACGATTAGGACAGCTTTGTCACATCTGTGATTATGCAAGAAAAAAAAAAAAATACACTGCAGCACATGGGAAATCGTTTCAAAACACAGTCAGAGAACTGACTTCTGTTATCCATTCACTTTCGCTGGCATGTCAATTTTTAGACATGAAACATTGTGCAGCACCATTTACAAACTACAGCACATGAAACACATCTACAACAACACCTGGATGAGTCAAGCAGCCCTTAGAGTGTTCCAGCATCCATCACACTCTCCTTTACGGGCCACCATTGCTAGAATGCTCTGCTGCAAACTCTTGAAGCAATACACCTTTATTTGAGTTTGTAAAACAGTCTGTCACGTGCATGAGCCCTACCTCTGACACAATGGCCATGCCCCCCTCAGACGCCCAACCCCATTGGTCCAATCACTGCAGAGCCCGGGTACAGCATTCTATTCAGGAGCTCCACATATCGCCGGAGTGTAAATCACTCCCCACTTGCTGGTACGGAGCGCTTTGCTTCCTGATCAGATAGCCTGTCCAACACGCAAGTTAAGAGCCTTGAGAAAATGACCTGTTTTTTTTTTTTTTTTTTTCTATCCCTGTCCCCCCTGCATATTCTCCAGTCTCCATGGTTACCAAGGAAACCACTCCAGCAGCGCAGGCATCCATGTCCTGAGAGCGCTGCGACATGCAAGGCCAGGAGGCCGCAGCTTAACTGCAGGACACATGCGTTAATGCGCTTGTGAACATGTGAGCGCACGATTGTGCACGCTAACGCACATACTGACATGCCTGCTTGCACAGGCGCAAAACAGATCGCTGTGCCCTGCAGACCGGTTTTCTGTGACGCATCTTTTCTTTGTGATGTCTTTGTTTTTAAAACACTATTTTAATGCAACTCATCTACAGTTTTGACCCATCTGAATGATCAAGTTAAAAGGAGGGGAAAATTAAACCTTTCTGATACCTTTGGCACAATTCTTCAGATTTCAAAGACTGAAATGTATGCCCTAAATTCACAATGTCTCTGACGAATTCAAATACAGTAAATATACTGTACGCAATAGTCTTATTTATGAAATACAGAAAGTAACACATTTGAGGTTTTTTCATCAATTTACAAGGATGTGGTGAGTAACATGAAATATAATAGCATCTTATATGAGACATTTGAAGGGATGGAAAGGCACAGTTAAGATACAGCTGTGATACAGGTTCTTTCAGTCAGGTTAACTGAAGCAAATCTTCTCATCCACCCATTTAACCTCATTGGAAACCGAAGTAAGGCCGCTGCAGGCCTGCTAATCTTAGAATTACCGGAGAGGGACTTCCCATGAGCCTTTGAGAATCGGCGGGCCAAAGCCGTGGGCATGCGGCTGGCTCAGCGGTGAGCGCATCTATTAGCCAATCAAGAACGGGCATGTCAGGAGAGCAGTACCTGCAGATCATTGAGCAGGCGATGGCGGCGGCATCCGGGTCGCGCAAGTGCTGCGCATCAAACCGCACTTCACCCACGCCTCATCATTACCATTCCAAAGCAAACATGAGCGAGAGGACAACTCCCTCAGACCGACACATCAGCCTTCTGACAAATCACACACAGACACAGACAGACACACGACACACACACACACACACACACACACACACACACACACACAGACACACACAACAGAGACACACACACACACACAGACACACACACACAACAGACACACACACACACACACACACACGAACAGAGACACACACACGGACACACACACACACGACAGACACACACAGACAGGACACACACACAGACACACACACAACAGAGACACACACAGACACACACACGAACAGAGACACACACAGACACACACACAGAGACACACACACAGACACACACACAGACACACACACACACCTAAATCTGACTCTTCAGAAGTACACAGACTTTGGCTACAGCTCCAGATATGTGACTTCTCTCATGGTGTGAGGAAAACTCATTACCTCCCAGCACATTTTTTTCCTTTCTTCTCTCCTTTTACTTCGCACACCAAAGCTTCCGAAATCTGTTGACGGAAGGACGGCAGGCAACAGATCCCATGGTACAAACTGACAAGCCGAGGCCCAAAAAAAAATATATATTTATATTGTGGGTTTGCATGAGCAGATACGCCCTCTGCAGAATAACTTTATGTCAGTACTCTCAAACACTATCACGGTTGTAAGAGGGAAAAGTGTAAAACTAACAGGCTGTTAACACTTCCCAATGTGATAATTAAAGAAAAGAAATCACTGGATAAAATTAGATTTTTCTGGTCCCCCCCCTCAGAAGAGAAATAAACTGAGAATCAGTGAGCATTCTTCAGTTTTAAACTCAGCACCATATAGTACAATAACCTGACCAACTCCGCTCAAAATACAAAAGGTCACACAAAAAAAAGTGGAAGTCTTTGCAACTTCTCTAACAAAAAAAAGCTTTCACACACACAGCCAATTTTATACTTCAAATCCCAATTCATGGCTGGCTACAGGACTGCATTAATTCTTCCACTTACAGAAGTTAAAGCTACTAGATAACTTTGCTCTCAAAATCAGCAGAAACATCCAACTGACAATTAAATGGTGCTTGGAGTGCGATGGTTTTTCCATACAGGCAGGTTTTTCCCCTTTCTCATTACAACATGCTACACAGCCAAAGACAACGGGTAAAGATGTATTCTCCAGCTCTCACTCACTCAGTTCCCTGTCACTTTCAATGAAGTCGCTCAGCCACATGTTTTACATTGGAAGCTGAACATGTTGTTCTGCCATCCAATTTCAGTGTTTATCTGGATTCACCTTAAAGCTGCTCTGTTAACTCATTACCCAGCACAGCTTTAAATATATCTCTCCCATAAAAAAAAAAAAAAAAAAAATTGTGCAGCCTACAACTTATCCAAATGAGGGTTTCATTTTATTGAGTTCATAATCAACAGAACACCAACCGACAGGTAATGTTATTAGCATTTACGGCTAAAACGATGGTAGTCAATGTCAACTCGGGTGGCATGCATGACATGCTACCGACCATGGTGCTCTCACCAACATCAGCATAACCTGCACGTAATCTTGCTGTACATTAAAAAAAATACGTACACAGGAGAAATGTATTTACCATTCAAACAGCTAAGACATGAAAACCCTGTTACTTTACATGAATTCAAAGATCGGATTCAAAACTCTAACTGATGCATGCACATATTTCTAACAATCATATGCCAAACTCTGTACTTTTTATGATCACAATTATTTCTATTTCTTTCTTTCCTTCTTTGAGTATGGATTTTTAATAACGTTGTCTTTGTTAATGTGGATGTACTGTCCATTGCAAAAAAAGATACTTGTCTCAATTGGACTTTGTTGGTGAATTAAAAAACAGTTAAAAATCATATTCAGAACCTTGAACCATTAAAAGATGGAGCTGAGACTCCTTTAATCACACTTCACAGCCATGCTGCATGTGTGAAAATGGCAGTTAATACTGCAAAATCATAACTGCGTGATACTGATAAACACAGCGCGGCAGGCTCACTGGCACACTGAAAACAATGGAGGGAAGAAAGCACTTCAGCCTCTCAGAGGACCTTTCTTTCTTTATTTCCCCTCTCAACAGTCAACAGATTTCTGTCCACATGGGCCACACCGTAACCCATTGCAATAACAGCAATGGCAGGACAGGGTTATTTGCTTTGAGGGTTTGCGTTCTTCAATGAAGTGAATCTGAAGTCAAGCTTCACTCAGCCTGATAAGGAGGCCGTGCCATCTCCACATAAGATACATGATCAGCGGCTCCGTCAAAAAGACAAGCTCAGATTGGGCAGAACTGTAGTATAAAAGTAAGGGTGCAATGGATCACAGAACTCATGGTTCAGATCGTATTGCAGTTTCAGTCCCGGATCATTTATCAGATCAATAAAAAAAAAAATTTTTAAAAAAGGGAGACAAATATAAGTTTTAGTGACTGGCACTATTATGGTCAAACTTTGCAATTAATCCGTGGTTCGCATGTGTGCCAAACCGTGAGGGGAGATCCGTACGGATCACAGATCAACTACAGACTGTTACACTACTAGTGTAACGGTTATGAAAACGTGCTTACGACTCTGCCGGAGTCTGCTGGTTCAGTTCCTGGATAAAGGTAACTGCTGCTGTAACCCTTGACCAATATCCATGAAATTGCTTTGGGTAATATACAGCAGTATAACAACGGGTGGCGTGTAAGAACGTGAGCTGCCAAAGTCGCTCAGAATGAAGATGTCTACCAAATTCATTAATGTAATGCAATTCAGATAACCAAGTCACAGCCTCCGGCCTCACAACACAGATGCAGAACGGTAATCTGATCGAAGATGAACTAAATATAGGTCCGCTTTCCGACTCTGATGGGTCAGACCCACTGCCTGCAACAACTGCACGACTCCACACAGTCTCGCTTCATTTCATTTTTATTAACACATTGGTAAAAGGCGTTTGAAAAACACATGGTTGCGCCCCACTTGGGACAGCGTGTTCATTCAGTACGTGTCCTGCACAGTGAAGGGACGGAACAATTAAGTGGGCTGAATGGATGCTTAGGAAATCCAATGACGAGAGAAGTGGCTAAGTAAGAAGCTAAAAAACGATTACACGATTATCAATGGGATATTTCATGACTTAATTAGTTCGGAATACTGTTGGGAATTAGTTGGGAATAGCATTTAGACAGGCGTTTTAGAGGTAGCAACAGAATATATGTTTCTCAGGGATATTGGGATGGAATTTCAGAAAGGAGCAAACCCGATACAGATTTTAAAAAAAGTATTTCTACTGGTTGTAAAGACAATTCTGTTGGCCTTAAGAGTTCCAGAAATACTTTTTGAAAATCTTCCTTTGCTCAGTCTATTTTTGACTGAAATGAAAAACACTGACCAAAACACTGACAGGGATAACCTGAGTCACTAACTCCCAGGGATTAATCTGCTCTGTCAGCTTGCGAAACCTGGAAGGAAATAGCCTTGTTGCGTTTCCTAAATCTTTATGACGACCCATTCACCGTGTTGCCAGTTTAAGGGCCATTAACCAGAAACCCAATACCCAGATACTCGTTTTCATCCTCAAGTCAAACTCAAGTCCCAAGCACTTAAAACACTGAAATATAAATCATTTCCAGCGTCAACATTTCATCAAGAAAAACCCTTGTTTAAAAAAAAAAAAAAAAATCTGATTAACAGAAAATTAAACCTGAGAGCATTTCTGGTGGCTTGGTGAGCAGTGATATTCATTTAAATATGCAACCATGGAGGTAAAAATATTTAAGGACGTAGAAGTTAAACTGGTTTAGGGGTCAGTCACCCTTGAGCACTGCCTGACCCAAAAAAACAATGCACAATGCATCCAAGTCATATACAGCATATATGCAGCCAATGTGGGTCAGAGGAACCTTTATTTATGCAGTTAGCCCATTAGCCACATTATATTATCAACTGGCTAACGTGCTACCTGTATAAGGAAGTCTATGGAAGAGCTGCTCTATGACCATACAACTACAACACGCAAAGCTCATTTACAACGAGCAAAATTATCCTCTGGTAGAAGCTACATGATCCAAGATCCAAGGATAGATGCTACCATTTCTGCAACAATCTTACTGAAGTAATTTATCATTTTATGCAGGCATGCATATATACCACTATAATTTGAACTCTGAGAAACTGCAAAAAATAAATAATAATAAAAAAATAGAACATCAGCAGTATGAGAGGAACACGTTTCCAAGGTGAACGTGCTTGCCAGTACGAGTGTCTGCAGAACACGGGAGAACACGATGCTCAGACACAGAGCTATGAATCACTCTCGCCTGTCAGGGCAGCCTCCAGGGCTATATGGCAACACACCTTACATACCGAAAAACCCTCTCTGCGCTCCTCTCCAACGGTTTGGGTAGATCTGCAAACCATCACAAACCTCCCCCACACAGACAGAAAATCCTACATCTTCAAAACCACCAAACCCTTTAATCTTAAAACCCTGGTCTGGCCACGCCAACTGCCAAAATAATGGAACTGGAATGTCGGTCGTTACTTTGCACCATGACATCATAGGCTCAAGATCTTGTGAGACTGTAAAGTTGCCCTATTGAAGAACGCAGAGCTCACTTAAGCCATCGCGTTCATTGTTCGTTCAGATATGCACGCTGCACCTTCTAAGAAGCACACAAAAGACCAGCAGCTGGTTACCAACCTGAAAAACTACTTGACATTGAGAAGGTTCGAGATTCTGAAAAGTGCACAAGGTGGAGAGTTCATTATTACATTCTACAGTTCAGAACCTTCAGAATTCCGCTTCTATATTCTGCACATCCGGCAAACCACATGAGCATCCTTTTCGAAAATCCCTTTTTTGAAGAAGCGCTACTTTGAAACCGTTTGCAATTCAAAATCCCCCCCAAAAAAAAAAAAAAAAAAAATCCAATCAAAGGCAGCACCTTAACACGTGCATTTTTAATCACGTCCACAAATATCTGTACTTTTCCCAATGTGCTCCAACAAATGTGCAAACCTCAGCATTTTTCCAGCGAACGGCTTGAACCCTGCTGTAATGCAGGACAGTGTGTGTGTGTGTGTGTGTGTGTGTGCGCGCACGTGTATAGGAGGGGAGTAACTAACAAGTCTGGCCACATTTAGAATATCTGTGCAGCACCTGCCTGCCTTTGGAATGCATGAGGGAGGGAAAAGTGGTGCCTGCAAGCACAGAGCAGGAGACCCGCTCTCTCTCTCTCTCGGGCTGTAATAAACAGAACAGACAGCCTCGGCGGTGGAGAATTCATGGTTCAGAGTGGTACATGATCACGCGCCACACAATGTCAAACATCCCAGGAATCCACCCATTTCTCACCACCCACTGGATGCTGCTTGTGGCCTGGTCTCTTCTTGTGCTCTGGGCCTGGAGCTGTATAACTCTCTGTTGGCTGGCCTCATTGCCAGCCCCTGTCCGTGCTCTCTACCCGATGCAAAACCCTTCTGCTTAGCTGGCCAGCCTTCTTTGTTTCTACCACCTTCTGCTTCACGGCAAAGATTCTCCTCAGCGCTTTTTCTCATGAACTTCCACAGGCTGAGGAACGACAGTGACCCCCCCCCCCACCTCACTCTGAACTGGCTCATTCCCGCACAGCTTGCAGGGATGCATAACATAGACAATGACATTCATCAATTTAAAGTACAGGCAATTATAGTTATATAGATTTGTCATATTCCTCACCCCTGATTCCAGGTGCTCAGCTTTTCTCGTGAGGAGCAGGCACTGCTAGCCTACTGCCATTCTCACTGGCTAATGAAGACGACAAAAAAAAAAAAAAAAAAAAAAAAACCTTCAGGCAAAATTGGTTAACTCAGCACGGTACATTCCAGAGGTCGAAAAGTAACATAACCTCATTTCCGCAGTAACTACACAAAACGGAGAGCCAACATATGTAAAATATGAAAAAACATACATAACGGCACATGGGAAATTCAAGGAAGTCAGTCAATGATATTTGTACTACACCATTTTTAAAACCACAGGATATTCTACTTCTGTTACTCATAAAACATCAGGGTTTTTTCAAAACCTTCAGCCTATACTGGCACTAAGGCAGGTTGGAGACACACTGGTGCTCTGCTCGACAAAGGCAACACATAGTGGAGACACACAACTCGTTAATGAAATTAATGAGGCTGCATATTCTGAAATCCAGTGGTGTGAAAACAGGAGCATCATTGTGCGTGCTGTGTGTACTACCCAGCAGACCAGCATTACTGTTAAACGAAACACAGCGGGCTGATGGGAAACCTTGAGCCCAAGAATCGTCTCTTGCAGGACATTTCCGATACAATTAATACATCTGAACAAAAGGATTGTATGTTGGGCGACTCTGACATACATCCAAAATGTTCATACAATTTAGTTTATATGCAAAACAACATACTCTCATTTATATGTCCATGTTTTCAATAATGTTAAATTCTGCCAAGACAGACTCCCAAAAGTAGCTCCCCTTTCTGTTTTTCCAGCACAGAGACACTGGTGAAAGGGTAAAAGGGTTAGCTCCTCTACAGCTAAACCAACACCAGATGCATTATTTTCCAGGCAAAACACCCTGCTGCATAAAGAATACACTTCAACGGTTATCATTCAAGGCTAACAGCCTGTCACAGGGTGATAAATTTGTGGAGGTACTTTCCATTTCTGCTTCCATGCCCAGCTCTCCCACTGCGAATCACAGGCCATTTGAGGCCCATTCCAGATACCAGCTTCCTCCTCTCCCCTGTGATGTCATAGTCAACGACCTTCCACCGTTGCTATGGTCCCCTCCGGCGCCACTGATCGATTAATTATTAATCTTAATGAAAACCATAAAATCTTCATATTGGGAGCATAATAAGGCTCCCACAAACCATATTACCAAGTACATGCTTCAGACTCCTCTCGAAATAACCCTGTGGAACAATCTTTTTTTTTTTTTTTTCCCTAAATAAGAGAATCACTGACATTTACACTCACGAGTTTCAATTTTCATGCTTTAGCGTTTAAAATAAACTAAACCAGAGCACTTTTCAGACACAAAAGCAAGGCCCAAATATTACAAAGAAATGTCAACCGAGTTCGTAGAACAATTCAGCTGTAATCAGTGATGGCAGTTACACAGTCGTACAAGTTCAAAACACTGTTTATAAAAGGGGCTTAAGGGTAGATACTGGATGACTGACATTTGCTCATGAGCAGGAAGTCAGGTGATCACACCTGCACCACTATCTCACAGGTAAATATCACACCTACACCACTTTAAGCTTCGGTGAAAACCACAGCTGAATTCCTCCCCCATACTGTATCAACTTGAAGGCCATTATACACTGCAAATATAGCAGCAACATTCTTGTTATTGTCTGGAGGAAGCAAGAGTTTCCTCAGTCAGTTGTATTAGAGATGTTCTGATACTGAGGTGGAAGAGAGATGCTTTGCAGGAATCCACAGTTCATGAATAAACAACCAGGGATGAATACAAATTAATATGAAGGTTAAAGACGTTTCAACACCAAGGGGGATTCGCTGTCCATTAACTACAACACTGAGGCTGAGAGAGGCCTCGATATAATACGATGTTCTGATAAGCTCATCCCCAAACACCAGACCAGAGGCACTTCCACGTTCCATTTCAACGTTTGCTCGCTGTCCCTCCGTTCCTCCCTCCTTCACCCTCACAGAGAGTCATGCGCCATGCACCAACCAACAAATTCCAAACACGCATGAGAGAACGAATAAGGAGTAATTACCATCGGAATGCAAGACGAGAGAAAATGTTGTTTACAGTTTTTCCTACATCTGATTTCCCCCACCCCCCCAAATAAAGAGGCAGATCTAAACCGAGCAAACTGCCCTCCAGGAAACTCAAATTGAGGATAGGCGTTTATTATCGATGGGAAGGGCGTTTGCGTATTGCCTGGAGAGGCTTCTCTTCAACTGTTTATTGCTGAGAGCCGCAGTGCAGAGAGGGGCTGGCCTGTAAACAAACATGCGACAGTGCCGAATACCTGCGTCGCCACCCCAATAAAGCGGGTTCCCACGTACACAGCCACCCCAGGGCCGAAGAAGCCAAGCTAAAGACAGCTAAAGCAACAGAACCTTTTGATCATTATGGACTGTCATTTACTGCTACTTACACTTTTTCATTTTCACTTGTCGTCGTCAATTAATGTCTTCACTCTGTTCTTCATTTTTATCACCGTTTTATCACAAAAACCAATCGGTCTCACTTCAGTTTGCAATGTCTGTAAAGTGATACGTACACCGACAAGCCGCTAGAAAAGCAGAAGGTTTTGTTATCATTAATATGAGTAGCAGTAATTCTTAACATGATATTTTCTGTTACCATTATTAATGTTAACAATAATAATAATAATGTTATTGCTATCATTATTTACTTCTGAATCACTATCAGACACAAGTTCGTTCATACAATCTGTACGGGGAAAGGCACAAACAGTTTCCTCTATCAGAACCCTGGCTGGGTTGAGCGACTGCAACTGCAACCATTTCTGAGATTTAAAGTCTGATTCGACCTTATTCTGTGCAGGTGTAAGCAGAGCTATCATACTCCATGTTCGCTTTGATTTTTGAGCACCGTTTTGTGTACTTTCAAGTGTTTCTTTTGTGCCTTCAATAAAGACGAGTAAACCATTTTGCATGACAAAAATTGTTCCATGCTTTTTTTTTTTTTTTTTTTTTTTTTATTCTTTTGACAATGGCAGATAAACACAATATCAAGCTGTGAATCTTTTTGGCTTGTCAGCCAGCATTCTTTAAAGCTCCCTGTTAAAAAAAAAAAAAAACAAGTAATTTGCTCCGCTTCTTCTATAATTACCCGTCTGTCTGTATTACCAGTCTCTCTGCTGCCTGTTAATCGATTTCACAAATAACAACGTCCGAGTGTGACTCACGTCCAGCCTGCATGCAAGCTTTTTAATGACGGCACCCCGCAACGAAGCAGCGGTATTAGTATACAAGCAACGGATATGCTCACAGGTTACTTGCGTTTGCGATTTATTCATGACCATCCCTGATGAGCTATAGCAATTTTTTCCCCTTCCATCTGAATATAAACAGCCTTGTTTTGGCATCACTGTTTTACTGCACATGCTCTGCTTGCTCTGAATTAGTCATTTTTGGGGGTGGACAGCCTATTGCATATGGCAAAGGTGGTTGACTGGGACCCAGAAGGTTGTTGGTTCAAGCCCAAAGTGTAGCCACAATAAGACCAGCGGAGCTGTTAGGCCTTAGGCCAAGGTCCTCAACCCCATATCGCTCCTGGGGATGACTGGCCCTAGACCGATTTGGATTTAAGTGTCAGCTAAAATAACTGCAATGCAAAATTGGTAAAAGTCAACATACAGACAGAGAAATCAGGGGGACAAACCTTTACGAGCTCAAGAATGTCTTACATACGCTTTTGTATCAAGTGCTGCTTTCTTTTCCTTGATAAAGACTTGACAATCTCAGTTTGTCTTCCTCTTGGATAAATTGGTCAAATAATATAACTGAAAAGCAAAAATCTTGGAAAAACACCAATATAGCCAAATCTTTTCAAGAACAGGTGCTTACAAATGCGCACACACACACACACACACACACACACACACACACACACACACACACACACACACACACACACACACACACACACACACACACACCGTGCTCTGTTCCAAACCCAGCCTGACGTGTCACGGCTCTGACTGCAGAGTGAGGTACCAGTCGGGGTCAGAGTGCGTTTCCAGCAGCAGTAAAAGGATCAGGTCATTTCCGCTCTTCCCTTTCCTCAGTCCGTGAGGAGGCAGGAAAACGTGCTGTTCAGCTCTACGGCCAATCCCCCCCAAAGCTCAGCCCGGGCTCTTCATTCACAAGCAACTGTGCTTCACAGGGAGCGGACAGGCGTGCCAAGTCTGGTTTCCAGGACTTTTCTTTTGTTTTGGTCTTTTAATGGAAACGCAGACTCTATCTCCGCTGGGTGTGGGGAGACATAGATCACGCTCCCCTCCGTCAAAGACGTGCGGATTAAAAACGAGCCAGACTTTCCAGTTGCCTTAACTTTTCCTTCCCCCCTTCCCCCTCGCTCAATGCAGGCCCTAACCTGACTCTTCAGCTCTTCTTTATCCTCCGCTGTATGGAAATATTCCTTAACGCGATCCCCCGGTAATCTTTTTTTAAAAGTGGGTTAAACCTCAGTACACAATCAAATAACGAAGGGGGAATTTCAAGGAAGGTAGAAACCCTTTGATACATGCACAACACGGTAATAGGAACCGGGCAAAGTTTGTCTCCCTTTCTCTCTCTCAAAAGGGAGAAGAAGCCACCTTTTTGGTATCTCCATAAGTTCTAATCGAAGCCCTCCGATAGCCCCCATACCTGTGATTTCATGTCCTTGACGACCAACCTGAGAGCCAAGAGCAAAGAGCCAGGGTTCTTCCCCACCCCCCCAACAGTTCCTGGGGCAGCGGCGAGCTCAGCACTGGATACCATCAGATCTCCGTGACACGAAACAGAGCCGTAACTCAAACACTTCAAACGGAGAGAACCCCTCCGTCATGGCCAGACGGGCAGATGTGTTCCACACAGCTACTGCTGCCGTGTTAAAACGGGGGAAAAAAAATAAAACTTGGATCCTGATCCTGAAGGGAAAAATCACTCCTCCAGCAACGATTTTCAAGTCACGATACGAGTAGTGCCATGACAACAAACTTGTGTTTACCTGCACGAGGCCTGTTCTACCCAGGTATGCCAAGAGTGAAAGCCCAGGCGGCTCATTTTGATTTCTTTCAGCTAATATACCACATCCTGTCATTTAATAAGAGTTTCCCCAAGAACAGTTACTCCAAGAATGAAAATTAAGGGAAAAGTGCCAGTATTTTTTGACCAGCAAATCTTTCATCAAATTTCTCATTTCCTCCTAAAAGAGCTTTGCACGTGCTACTTACTCTGTACACTCTCACATATTTTAGACGCAAATTAACTATGCTGTCTGTAAAGTTACTCAGCAAAAAAGAGGAAGGGTGTTACTTTTCCCAACTAGCTCCATGAGATCCTATGTCACCACTGTCTGCTCGGGTTCTTGGGGAGCATTTTGCTCCAAGAAAACCAGTAAGTATAATTAGGTGGAGAAGGCCCTTAACTAGAACGGCTCTCTTGTGGGACTATTCACGCAACGTCAATCTGATCGGAGCCCAACAGGGATGTGACCGTTCCTGACTTAATCCTCCAGTTTTTTTATAAATTTTTCCAGACAGAAAACTGTGAAGTGTGACAGGAAACTGAGGAGAGACAGGTATGACAGCGCAGCATAAGCCGGAGATCAAACCCACACAGTTTTGGTTTGTTTCCCAGGCAAACTCAGCCTCCATGTTCAAGACTTTTAGGGAGATCTTTAAAACCTGAACGCACCACAACTTGCACCATGAGTATTTATTGGGAGCCTCTTCCGCCGAGTGCTTCCTTTCTCCACAACCTGTCAAGGCAATGTTACTGTCAAATGCAAAAGCTTTTGACACGTGCCTGCAGTGCATACCCAAGTCCTCTATCTAAAGGTTGAGAAATTTAGGGTCTAACATATCAGTTATTTGTTATGAATTAAACATATACAAAGAAAAATAGAACAAAAATATGGAAAGAAAAAAAAAAAATCACCTTCCTCAAAGACACTCACCAACCAGACCAGAAAGGCCACATTAAAAAGGGTATGACTAAAAATATTTGGATACTTTAATAGAAAAAATTATGAAGGGGTAATATTTCCCCAGTGGAGGCCACAGGGCAATGATAAAAGCAGCAGTGCTTGTCAGGGATATGCCAACCCACATTACCTCCCCCTCTCTGATTGACACGTTCTTCCTGCAGGACTCCACAGGTGTGGACAGGTACGCTCCACAGGTGGGGAACGGGGATGGGAGTTTGTGCTCAATCACCACAGTCACTTGGGCAAGAATGAGTCAGACCAGAGACACGTTATGCAACTATAACAGAGGCAAGCCAGCCCATAAATCAAAGGCTTTTTTATGGCGGTCAGAAAGGCCATTAAAAATATAACAACAACTACAACAACAATGTATGGCTGGGAGTCTTAGACTGTTCCGTGCATTCTTAGACAAGAGGCCGTTTAAGACAAGCTTTGTGACATCACAGTCAGAGATCTGACAGCGCCACCGAGATCAGATTAAAAGAAGCGTGAAAAAGCTACGACCGACTGCCACATCAGAGACCAGAGGGAAGAGGGAATTGAGACCGACTGTGAAAGATATGGTTACACACTCATCCGCGTTAGGGCGAGCGGAATACAAGGCCCTTTGTTTGGGGGGTGGGGAGAGAGGGAAAGGCGAGTACAGACCATGCATGCAGGCCTCTCTCTCTCTCTCGCTCTCTCTGTCTCCTTCACTTTCGTGTTTTTTTGGGGTGGGGTGGAGTGGGGAGTTTGTGGAGGGGGATCCTCGTCCTCTTCGCGGGAGATCAGAGGAGCTCGGCACGCTAACACCAAGGCTCTGACTCAGACCCTGGAGACAATCCAAGGAGTTCGGGGAGGGTTCTGCGTGGGCGGATCCGTCGGAAAACTCCCTCCCAAATGCCTTTCGCATCTGAAGGGGGCCCCCTTCCCCCTCCCCCACCCCTACCATACTACCCCCCAACCCCCCTTTTCCTGTTCTCAATGTCCAGATGCACATTCACTTTCACTTACTTTTCTCCGCTGGATCCAAAGTGTTAAAGCATTGGAGATTGAGGGTGGTGGGGGGGGGGTCCACTCTGTGACAATTCAGGTAATACATCAAAATTCAGCTCATTAACTTGAGACATCATCATAACCGTATGGGTGTTTAATGAACATGGATTAATTTGCTGAAATGAAAATGGATCCAACCGCCAACACTGATGCTAATGTGCCATGGGAAAGGCATGCTAAACCGTCCATGAGAAAGACGGCTTAGCCAAGCGCTCCAGCACAGAGCACATCTGCAAGTTTAAATTCCAGCCCCACTGGGTGGCTCATCATGTTAAGGCACTGTTCCAGTGTGTGGATGGGCCCCACAGTCTGCATCCTGTTAAGGCACTGTTCCAGTGTGTGGATGGGCCCCACAGCCTGCATCCTGCTAAGGCACTGTTCCAGTGTGTGGATGGGCCCCACAGTCTGCATCCTGTTAAGGCACTGTTCCAGTGTGTGGATGGGCCCCACAGTCTGCATCCTGTTAAGGCACTGTTCCAGTGTGTGGATGGGCCCCACAGTCTGCATCCTGTTAAGGCACTGCTCCAGTGTGTGGATGGGCCTCACAGCCTGCATCCTGTTAAGGCACTGTTCCAGTGTGTGGATGGGCCCCACAGTGTGCATCCTGTTAAGGCACTGTTCCAGTGTGTGGATGGGCCCCACAGTGTGCATCCTGTTAAGGCACTGTTCCAGTGTGTGGATGGGCCCCACATCCCCATCAGAGTAGCCACTTTCCAAACCAATTAGAACACTGGGCATCCAGATAACACTTTAATAAACTTTTTCGTTTTTTGCATTCTGATAAGCAATGCAAATTACGCACGTCTGTATTTCTGCAAAGAGCAGAACTACAGAGGCACTACAGCAGTCGTGTTACAGCAGGTGGATTTATAGTCCTCAACACACATGGGGATGATTTTTCAATCCAGCGGCTCGCAGGGCCACTGCGCTTTACGCCATCAGTTGAAATTAGTCACATTTTTGGCGCCATTTCATGGTTCTCCTCAAAGAATGCTCCCCTTTTCATGCCACTGTATGAAATGACCCATGTCCATCGATTATGCCTGCATAAAACATTTGTATTGGTTGGTGGTTTTAAGGTCCACCACTGCAGCAGACTGCAGACACAGGCACTGTTATTCACTGTAATTTCACTTCCAGGCTTTCAGTGTTAATACAGCTCAGGGCAGGCGAATGGCATGCTGAATGAATTCCATAGTGTTACTTCCTGCTCCGAGCTACTCCAGAGACTGCTGGGATGCAAACTCTGCTCTTCTGCTTTAATGACAGGGAGTTACACTATAACGGCAAATTCATCTGTGCCACCATGACAAGTGAAGAGGGGCTGTTGCTCAACATTATTTCTTCTTGCAGTTTCCTGCCATGACAAAACCATGAACCTCAACCCGACTACATGTTGTTGACCAACAGAGGCTGCGAGACGATATTTATAGCAGAAACATAACTTTGAAAAGGCCAGCTTTTTATGAAAGAGAGACACATTCCTTGCTATAACTCATTTTCTCAAAACTTAAGTTATGAAGCTATTTCCAAGATGTTTTTTTTTTTTTTTTTCCTGGAAATGGGCATCTAGTCCCTGTGCAAAAGTCCTGCAAATGATGGAATTTTTCTGCATGAGTGTGTGTCATGCACAGATTCAAACCCTCCTGCATTTTCAAGTTCAAATTCTTAGGGGTAATTAACTTGCCAGGCTACTGTTCAGTGCACACAGAACACACGTGAAGCACTGATATCTGTCACCACAAGGCTCAAGGGGAAGAATAACATTGCACAGCACGTCTGCAATAGCGTTGAGCGGAGTCTTTATTTCTGTATGCACGCGGCCTTTTCCTGTGAAAAAGCTGCTGAAACTCTAAATTCTCTTCCTACGCCTCAGACGGCCGGGCTGTTACGGGAGCCCACAATTAGAGCTCCCATTCTGAAAGAGAAAATGATTAGAAATTAGTCTGCCATTCATGATGCCTGACCCTCGCGAGTGAGTCAGAGGGAAGTGACGGTTTGTTTTTAAAAACGGAGGGGGGGGAGGGGAGCCAGGCTCAATGCTTTGCGGGTGTGCGTGACTGCTTGAGTGTGTATACACGTTTCACATGCTAAATGTTTACCCTGCGTTAGTCTCACACACACACTCACACACACACACACACACACACACACACACACACACACACACACACACACACACACACACACACACACACACACACACACACACACACACAGTCCCTCCTGCACCTCGTTCCAGCCCAAGCCACTTTACTCAGCATGCCATTCTGACACTGCATTTTCATCACGGCTCATTTCATTTAAAACATTCAGCGCCTGCCACATTAAAGAGATGCAGGGGGCATAAATTATAAACACAACCTCAGAGGGCTGAGAAAAACACAGGGCAGGACACCTGCCTGCTACCCACCAATGGGGGTGGGGGGGGAGAGGACATGCACCTTTTCTAAACTGAACCTCAGCATACCAGTGCGTAAAATGACCTCAGCCTGACGGTCTCCAAACGCTCAACCTCGTACAGAGCGTCTTGATCTCTTTTGTTAGATTTCAGGGTGGATATGACTGGCAGTTTATCGTTTCACCCGACCCACTGCATTGTGGGATTGTTCAGAGCTGCTAATTTGAGCGTTGGCTTACCAGCAAACCTTGACCCTGGAAGCAAGGCGGTTACATCACAGAATAACAGCCAGACTCACAGTGAGGCTAACTGACATAACACAACAAATTCCCCCTGCAGTTTCTGAACTGAGCACCAACCAGCAGCCAAACTGACAAATTAGTGACCAACCAGAGGCAGAGCTGATGAGCCGATTACCAACCAGTATTGGTGTCGATGAATTAAGCACCAATCTGCAGCTGAACTGTCAAGGATTTCCAGCACTTCTATGCAGGCTGAATAAGGCAGGGATCGTGCCTCACCTCTCAGACACTGTGGCATAAACCAAGAAAGCCACCGAGACCAGACCTGACTCCCCCACAACATTATTCACACAGCAACGAGGCCCTTATTATCCTGATAGAATATCAATCAATAATCCCAATGTTGTGGGAGGAACACACATTAAATACAGGTTCGGTTCACTGACCTGCAGGTGCTTGGACAGCCAGGGAAGACAGTTCAGCCTCCACAAAACCTATTTTTTCCCCCAGTGAGTTTGAGCCAGTTGTGACCTCATCCAGCCATAGTACACTGAGTTGCGCCACCAACATGTGGCTTTATTCTCTGCACCACCTGTAGGCACTGGGTTAGCCTTTTCTCTTAACACGACCACAGTTAATCACAAATGGATAGGTTTGTGCACAGGCGTACACAAGTCTTGTGCATTTTTTTTTTTCCAAAGCATTTTTTAGAAACTAAGTGGAAAGATGAGGAAGGAATATGATTCAAAAGCCTGTACCTACAAAGGGCAGAGTGTAAACACAAGCTCAAACAAACCAGGTGGTGAAATGTCGGTGGAGAGGCTGGGCACTGGCCACAGAACTGCAGTGTTTGTCTGAGATAAAGGCAAAGTGCTGGCCTTGCAAAACGCATGGCAATACTCTTTTTTCAGGTCTTTCAGAGGGCACACACATTAACATGACCCAGATAACCAATATTCACGAAACACTCAAGTCTCACATGCACGTATCTGTGTCCATGGGAAAAGATATCAGGCTTAACTGATATCAAGTGTAAAATTATGTTACACAATTCCACACGAAAGGATATCAAGCCATAAAACCTTAATGTACATATTTAAGGAACACAGCACTCTTATCCAGAGAGATTTCATTTACTCTTTGTTTTTCTGGTTAATGTACAAACCATTTACATGACTGAGTATTTATCATAACTTTTCAAGTACTTTACTACCATGCCCCAAATTAGGAATCAAACTTGCAACTTCCTGAGTTAAAAGCCCAGGGCCCTATCCATTATAATAGACTGACAGTTTGTGCTCTGGCTGCACTGACGGGGTTCAGCAGAACCATCTCCCGTTCTCTCCATCTACATCAATCATGTCTGATAAACCTGTTCATCACTCTAACACAGTTACGGGAATCCTCCAGATCCACCCGCTTGTTCCATTTTGGTCCATTCCTACAACACAAGTGGAGGGTTCAGTTCCGGAACCACTACACCACAGAGCAGAGCTGTATAGAAAAAAAAATACTGTTTATGAAATATCATTTTGATCAAATCTTGATATTTTGATATTGGCCTGCTGCAGAGCTCACCACAGTTTCAGTGAGGAGGCGGGGCTCTTCTACCAGCAGTCAGATTCCTTAAAGGGACAGTTCACTCAAATAAACCACATTTCCGTAATGTACCTCATACCTTGCAACTAAACTATAGCCTTGGCCAGTTATGGGAGTGTGCACGATGAGCTTGGTTCTTGCATGCTGTACCCTTCACATGCTAACAATGCTAACAATGCAATGGCTAGCAATGCCCACCCTAGTAAGACCTTGCTAAAAATAATATATAAATAAATAATATAGACTGACTCTTTATTTTCTATTTTAAACAAAAATTAAGATTTTGAGACATACAGTTAACCTACTATCAAAATGGAACTCATTTAAGTGGATGAGCGGGAATTTTTCCATTTCATTTACCGCAAGCCATGTTTTTTTTTTTTTTTTGTTTCTTTTTTACACAGACCACAACCTCATTGTTAGCACTGTTGGCATATGATAGGTGATGTGTATGAAATCCAGATTAACCATCAATATTCCCATGACTGCTCGATGGATTAGCGTATGGAAAGCCATTTGATTCCAAGCAGGTGTGGAGAAGGGGCAGGCCCACTGCAGCCCTCCCCAGAACGCGAGACCCCATCCCCAGAACCGAGCAGAGAACAGCCAGCTCCTCCAGCTCGCACTGCCACATCACACTGTCTCTGATTTACAAAAAGACAGTGTGACAGACAGAGAAATTACCTAAAAGGAGAAATTTAATCTGAAACGCAAGGCCCATCGCCCCCCCCCCCTCCAACTTTATTGTTTGTTTTTGTATGGTGTAAATGTCAAGAGGAAGCAGAGAGAGCTCTTATTTTACTGCCTTTGCTCCATGGTTGCTCTGACATGCCTCACACTGCAGAGTACCAGAGGGAGGGAATGCGCATGGGTGTTACGTGCATGCACTGCATGTATTTTAACTGCATTAACGCACTGCACTGCATTAAGCTTGTGTGTGTGTTCATAGACAAGTTATATATGCCTGTGTGCTACATGTGTGATCTATGCATTGTGTGCATGCTTGTGCTTGTTTATGTACACAATGTACATCTCGCATGTGTGAATTGTGTGTGTGTGAGTGTGTTTGCTGTGTGTCGACAAAAAGGAAAGAATGTGTCCATGAGTGCATGTGTATGTATGTATGTAACATGTGCTTGTCTGTGTGTGCATCTACACAGGGGAGAGATTGTGTGTGTGCATGAGTGCACATGTATGTACCCTACATGTGTTTGTGGGGCATCTTCACAGGGGAGAGATTGTGTGTGTCCATGAGTGCATATGTATGTACCCTACATGTGTCTGTGGGGCATCTTCACAGGGGAGAGATTGTGTGTGTCCATGAGTGCACATGTATGTACCCTACATGTGTTTGTGGGGCATCTTCACAGGGGAGAGATTGCATGCCCATTAGTGCATTTATGTTACATGTGTTTTTGTATTTGTGTTGTGTCTACACGGGGGAGAGACTGTGTGTCCATTAGTGCGTGTGTATGCATGTAACATGAGTTTGAGTGTGTGTGTGTGTTGTGCGTTGATACAGGGAGAGAACAGGTTTCCCTGCAAGAACTGTCCCCAGTCAGAGCTGTTCATATGGGTTGTCAATGTGGAGAGGGGCGCAAATTCCAGCGCACTATTTTCAGGGCTGACATCACAGTTCCCACTCTGCTGGGAAATGCATAGCGGTCAAGGGCAGTGGCTATGGGAGGGGGCTCCTGGTCCATCGTTCCCCTAAAACAGGGGGGGGGGGATGGGGGGTGAGAGGAGGTGCGGCATCAAAGGCTGTACTCCTGCCGAACCACCGCCCACGCCTCCACCTGTCCACCTCTATCCGTCTGCTGTCTGAGGGCGACTGCCCTCTGCAGAGATGGCTGATCACACCCCTGAAAAATTTCAACAGCTGACTTTGGTCACAAAAAAAAAAAAAATAAAAAAGTAACCTTAGATGGCCACTCCAACCGAATTAGAATTTCATGGAACTCCTAAAAGTAACACCGTATCACAAACATATACAAACAAAAACGTATCACAGCATGTGGGAAATAGGAAGGAAACTGTCTCTCACAACCACTTAAATATTAAGTTTGGGCTTGGTGTTCAAAAGATGATCCAGCCCAAAGAAGGGGATAAATAGCTGGAAAACATTAGGATGAGGCAAAGCCCCAGAGCCCAATTTCAAGCTGTATGTCTGACTGAATATCTCCATAACTTCTACAATCTTCTGAGGAATCCAGTTTAGCCAGATGTTCAATTAGCATAGGCCTTGACTGGACCTCTGGACAGGTTGAGATTAATACACATTAGAAAACTACAAAAGAAATTAAACGGGCAAAAGCAAATCATTTGCCACAATCACCGTCATCGCTGGCCCTGTTTGGTGCCATATCGTCTAACTGCTAACACGCTAATGACCCTGCTTAAATACACCACGAGCCCAAGAAACCAGCAGGAACACTTTTGAAGCACGTTAGTAATTAAAATAGAACAGCTTTAGGGACTAAGCCTAAATATAGTTTCCATGAGAGCCGATTCCCCTTCGTGTTCATGTGCAGCCATTGTAAGAACAGTTACCAAGAAAATGTGCAAAATGTCAAACAACTGTCAACATTGCTCAACAGGTCAAACCTGCCCTGCATAAATTGGTATGTTGGTCAGCGTGAAGGAGGACAATGAATGAACAGCCATGTATAAATGAACATTCTAGCACATTCTTATACAGGGGGAAACCAGAACAACAGACTCTGTTTTCGCTTCTCCCATGGGATGGGTTTTAAAGAGTAACGCTGCGGAAAAATTAAAATTTCATAGCATAATCCTTACAGACCAAATGTTTACTGGACAGTTTGTCACTGCAACTCAGCACTTCAGTTCATAATTCTGACTGCCAGAAATCCCTTTGCATCACCAGGCTTATAATTCCTGCAATTGATTATTTTTAAATTTACAAAATTAACAAAATAAAGCCATTTAAGAAAGCAGGACACAATGGCCTACAGGTTCTTGGAATTCCTGTAAATTTACCGCAACACTGATCAGCGAATGTTTCATGTTCCCAAACGTTAAATTAAAAGCTGGACACTCAAACAGAAGAGGGTGAGGCAGGCAGAGGGAGAGGTCATAATGACATCTCAACCACAGACAAAAAGACAGTGCAGCGTTTCTATTGTTTGTTTTCATTGTGTGTAATTTGGATCAGGCACAGGGAACAAGAGTCTATTTACTGCATTAAACATGGATATCCAGAGCACACTTCAGACTGCATAGGGCAGAGTCAGGCCGACAGAGGGGCAGTAATTAATGATTCACTCCTATGCGTTAGCATGTTGCGCGGCTATCCTGTCTGGTCAATTGGATTTACAAGTCCATTAGCCCACTACAGTAGTAGGCAGAGATCCAGGGAGGATATAGTGACCTCCTGTACATACACACAGTCCATCTGCTTGATTGTATGGATGGGGGGGGGGGCATTTTACACTACAGATAAACTTCACTGAGCTCCACACAGAGCAGATATCTAGATATCTGCACAGCTGGTCAGTTTCATGTATCGTTTTATTTCCCTTGTTTTATATTAAAACTTCATGCTTCTTTTGTTTCGCAGCCATGGAACCGAAGAACCGCTTTCCATGCTCAAAAGAGCTTCCCTGGAACTGAAATTCTAGGTCAGAGCAGAACTTAAACACTCCTCTGCGCTCACTTGGGATGGGCGTGCTGCCTTCGGAAGCCTCCGTTACAGAACGCGAGTAAGATGAATTATGGATACAGTCGCAGAGAGAGAGGCATCTAACCTCCCCAACCCCAACCCCCACCCCAGACACTGTACCGATTCCTGCCGGATCGTTTCAGAGGCATGGCTAGCATGTTTCAGCTCCTCCACTCCCTGCCACCCCAACCCCCATCTCCATCTCCCTGTCTCCAAACATGACGTCATCCCTGCTTCAACTGGAGCAGCAGATGCTGATCTCATATGGTCGCCTGGGTCGATTCCGTGTCTGCTCTGCGAGAGTATTCCAGTATTCCAGGGACCCGAATTCAAGGAACGTGTGAAAAGCTGGGGGGGCGGGGGTGGCGCGCGGGGGCTTAAACCAACTCTCCAGCACGGCAAACTGCAGGGCTCTCAAGTGTCTTGAAAAGGGTCCGATCTCTGACAGCGGACAGAGGAGAGAAAACACCTGAAACGTCCTGGGCTTCACACGGTCCTGCCTGCGATATGATCGCCGGGAAAGCCTGGCGATCTGCGCTGTGCTGGGATCACGGTCACGGGCGGGTGGAGCCGCGGTGGTCCAACGAGCCTTGGCCGGCCTGGTTGGTGTGACTCAGCCCTGGCAGCTTGGGCCAAGTCTTCCCTTTTTGAGGTCACAACTGAACACAGAGTTCTCACAGATCCACAACAGAACAGAAGAGAGGCTGGTCTGTTTGTTTGCAAGCTCCGGTGTTTCATCAAAAAGTATCTCATGAGTAGGTGGGCTGATACCGGATCAGGTTCCCTTGCCCATATACTAAACTTAACCCCTTCAGAACTAAGAGGCAAAACTGATCCCAGTTCAGTGCTTCTACACCTATAGTGTGTCGGTTACACCTATCAAGACGCTGTAATTTCCAGGCCTGGTCTGTTATACTGTGGACATGATGCAAGCTACCTGAGTCACATACAGATAAGCCATGCAAGAAGGGGATAGACACACACCTAACCAGGGATGCAACCATTCCTTTTTTTCCTTCATTAAAACAGGAAACACTGAAATGTCTCAGCCAGAACCACAGGACAATGATGAGTCTCTCACACGCACGCACACACGCACGCACGCAGTAATACAGCAAAATGTTTGGGCTTCCAGAGAAAAAAAGAAAAAAAAACCTGTAAAAATCTGAAAAATCTGTTCCATGATTTAACAGGAAAAATCAGGATCGTGCATATCTGTACATAACATGGCGACAACCACACAAAATTTCCAACAACAAAAAAAAAGGAAAAAAAATTCATGCACAAAAATCAGATCTTCACTCTTTGTTGATTTTGTGACACTCAGCTCCTGTTTAAAGTGTTGGCTTACACAGACTGTCGTTTACTGGAAATCAGAGCAACTGCACATAAACTGGTTTTCGAGCGATAAATACAAGGGCTCCAACGGGACAGAATCAGATTGAACACAAAACAACTGAACGTGCCAATGCTATGCTAATCTGTGTCTCGGTCACTTGAGACCACCTGAACAAATGCTAACATGAAACATCAGCAGTGTGAGCTGCGTCATTTCCGCTACACGTTTCTGGAAAAAAAAAAAAAATAGCAACTGAGACACCAAAACAGCGGTTGTTACAGTACATCAAACACCAGCTTCAAGAAATACCTCCACGGATTACACCGGTCTGTTCTTTACTTCTGGCCTAACAAAAAGGCACTACCTGCAATGGGAAAACAAAGCAAGGGCATTTAAAATGCCAGCACGTCACAACCTATAATTCCAGCTACAGCTTACCGAAGAGCAACAGAAGCCAAACCAATCAGCATTTTGTGACTGGATTAGGAGTGAGGTAGCGTCTGTTTAAGGTGGCCATTTGAGCAAAGCTTGAATAAATGATGGAGTCAGTTTTCACCTCATAATGTATAAAGCTACCAACCACCAGCCATTTTGCCATCTAACCTTAACATCAAGTGAGAACAACATGTATAATTGGACTGGTAATCATGTGTACGCCACCTGAAAATGGAGGAAAAAAAAAAAAACCAAACCCAACACAAGCAATCCCAGTCACAGGCCAAACTCATCAGGATGAAAAATATCTTGAGTTCTGAAAACACATCACAATTTAAAAAAAAAAGGATGGGAAAACCGACTAACGCCTTTTTCTGAATCGCAAGAGCTGTGTTAGAGTGCACATAGGATTGACTGCGTGGGGCCTCACCTCTTACCTTCTTTTCCCAGCCCTGAAGTCAGGAATGCCCAGCAGTTGCCAAAGACACACCTGAGTTTTTTTTTTTTTTTTTATAATGCAAACCAACTTGACGAAATATCAAATATTACACAACTCGTCAGAGGAAGTTCAAGCACAAAGTAAGCCCTCCCAGTGTGCTTCTAGTATCAGCTGCATTTTCAAGTACAAGTTTTTTTTTATATATATCATTGACTAGCGGGTGTTAATGAATATCTTGGCACTCGGTTAAGCATTAATTAGTTGCCTAAATTGGTAACATTTGACAGTTTAACAAATAATATATATTAACAAGTTTCAAAAGCGGGAACAAAAAAAAAAAAAAAAAAAAACCAACACCCACACATAGCTCCCCAAGGTTTCCCAACAGGCTCCACTGTTTTCTCATGAGATGACCTGGGTGGGGGTGGCATGTTGACAGATTGTCAGACTCTGTAACCAAATCATTCATTACCACCAACAGAGGTGCCCCACCATGAACTTGCACACGGTATTGTTGGGGGAGGGAAAAAAAAAAAAAAAAAAAAAAGAATTCTGTCAAAGTGTAGCAGTGAATGGAACAATGCACGCCGTCTCAATATGCAGGATTCCGCCATTCACACAGAAGCCCAGCCCCTTCATACAAGAGACCATATTAAATTTGCATCAAATGACCTTTGCAGTGCAACGAGTCTCATCATGATGGGGTGGGGGGGGGGGGGGCGGTTGTACCCAAGCAAGACTCTGCCACAGGGATGCACAACCGCAGTGCTGGAGGGTCCAGTGTTAATGACGCCAGGTTTTTGGCAGTTTTCTGTGCTGATCACTGCACAGAATCCAAACGCCTTTCCTTCCATGGCCTACGCTGACTGCTGATTGAAAGACAATCTGCAGCCCTCCAGGCCTGGACTTGCACACAAACCAGTCTACGCATTCAATGTAGAGGTGCCCTATGTGCTAATAATACTTCAACACTGAGTCACAACATGATCCACTACTGACAAAAAAAAAACTCAGCTTTCACCCTTACTTACACTATCCTAGTCAACCGCGCTCCTGATGCTCAGATACACTATCACAATTACATTGCCAGCACTGAGCAACTGAGTTGTAACAGTGCATTGAGAGTTATGTTCATATTTTAAAGACAGACTGGTCAATCCATAATTCTGAAAACAGAAGAGCCGAATACTTTTCTGGACAAGGGTATCTGAGGCCCTGCAGTTCAACCACAGTGCTAACCAACACCTGCACTATCATTAGACATAAGGGTTAACAAGCATATATGATCATACTAATGTAGCATAGCAAGGTGGTTTTCAGTGATACAGTGTCACATCCAGTTACCACCAGTGACTTCTAGGACAGTTGCCAGTCTGGTTGCCAGGTGCTAAACAAACTTGTTTGGTTGCTGCCCAGAGCTCTGTACAAAAAAAAAAAAGTGCAAATAAAAACATAAACACATTTTTCACAAAAAAACTGAAGTGTGGAGAGCCCAGCTCTGAGAAATAATGAGATCATATCACCCTGAACATGATGAAGATTTTGTTAATATTACAAAATAACCTCTTGACTCAAAAAAAAAAAAAAAAAAGTCATGCACTGTATCAGGTTATAAATGACCTTACTGACAACATAAAAGTTTCCCTCATTGCGAAACTGGACTACATAAGAGCCTGAAAAGAGCCTGCTTATCAGTGACTCGGGAATAGCTCTTAATGAAGAGTGAAAGACTGTACATTCCAACTAAGGACATCCTAATTTATCTTTTCATTTACAATGCTGGACTGCTGCCACCATATGCATCATTTCAAGCACTTCAGAGATGCATTTAGATTCAAAAAGCATCTCTTATCAAACTAAAAAAAACAAAACAGGCAGAAAATAAGATTGAGTCAGAGGGAGAGAAACCCCATAAATGTATCATTTAAAATGCACAACACAATTAAAAGCCCTACTCGAGAATCACCTGAAGGTCATCCTGGGCTAGGCCAGGTCTGCCTGGGTGTGCTATTCGCACCAGAAACACCTGTCTTTCAAACTCTCAGCTCAATGCGGTGGGGGGAAAAAAATGGAGGCCAAATAAGTGCCTCACAAGTGACAGGTTGAGACCTAAGTGACAACTTAAAGCACTCAATCAGGGACAAATAAGTCAGTTTTGCCTTGTAAATAGAGGAAGACAAAAAGGTTTTTTGTCCTAAATATCATTTAAAATGCAAGAAATAAAACTCAAAAAAAAATGGAGGCCAAATAAGTGCCTCACAAGTGAAAAGACAAAAAAAGGTTAAAGTTCTGCCACAGGACTCTACTCAGGTCCTAAATACACAAGAAATAAAACAAAAAAAAAAAAAAAAAAAAAAAAACATAAGCCTGCATTAAAATGGAGGGCTGCTATGAAACATATAGCTACCACAACACACAGCAAAAGTGGGCATAATTTTCAATTTGTCAAAGTGGATACCAACAGAGAGGAAAACTGCTTGTTGCATGCATGGAGAGGACTGTGTGCAGAACAAACAAACCCATCTTTCTAGATTATACCATGAATTACAACCAGCTCCCCGGTGTCATGCAGCCTGGATTTTAAATGATTTGGGAACCAAAGCTTGTGCCCGAACCACACAAGAATATTAAACAAGATCACATGGGACAATTTCACTCTCCATGACACACTGAATATGAAAATATATCCAAACTAAGGCTTTAAGGGACAAAAAAATAAACATTCTGCAATACAACATTTATCAATGAAGATTTCAAAATTGATAAAAGCACTTAACTCATACCACGAATTGATCAAATCCATGCGACACTCCGACTTCTCAATTTAAGATACAATGCTGACATCGCCTTGCCTAGTCAGTCACGTCATTATTTTGAGAAGAGAAAAAAAACAAGCATATGCCTGAAGTAAAGGACCGACAAACACACACAAATGACGTGGATAGCGGAGCCACTGCAGGGTGGTACAGTTAAACATTAGTCTGCATTTTCCAAGCACACGCGCACACTGCATGACAAAATCATTACTGAATAAATATAACAGGCTCCAAGCGCCAAGACATTCCACCCACTGGATTCGTTTACAATAAATTTTGTCGAGAAACCTCCGCCGCGCAAAAACCCAGGATGCTAGTCTTTGAGGTTGTGCGCGCGCGTCAGGAGCATGTATGTTAAGTGCAAGGTGGCTATAAATAATTTACGTGTGTGCATAGGACTGTCGTATGGGAACTATGTGATGTGCGTGGTGATCGACAGACAGCTGGCCTCTTGTTTAAAAAAAGACAAGGGGTGCAGCTTATTATTTTACTAGGCCTGTAAAAAGATCATCATATGCCAGCTGCTCCTTAGAAACCAGGAGCCCATAACAAAGATTTCCCGGTCTTTCCTAGTGACCCTCGGGTCATTCCCGATTCAATCAATAGGGTCGGGTCGGAGTGACGCGACTGCCGCGAGCGTCAGATGTACTTTCATAACACGAAAATTATGCAAAGCGAGAAGGTGGAGCACGAGGACCACCCCCAGCTCGAGGGTTTAATACCACGCAGCACGAATGCGGTTCCCTGCACAAGCTACTTCCACGGCTGTGTCATGTTCCCATTTAAAGAGAATGTGTAATACACATGCAGTTTTCTGCAAATATGCAGATATTGGTGATGTTTGTTCCCTAGTTATCTAGCAAGCTGCTGACATTCACGGAAAACCTTGCCAGAACCATCTTTACTGAATTCTAGTCATTTAGACACCGGTCTTCGCTCTCCTGCCGCCTGATGTATGAAGTCCTACACTGAATGACTTAATTATCAGATGTCTAACTGGCTTCATTCCTAAATTAGGAGAGGTTTGAAGAGAGAAATCGAAAGCTGAAGAGGTAGCAAGACAGCAAGCCAATGTCATTAAGCATGCAGTGAGCTGGTTTTTTTCCTTGCCCCAAAACGCAATGACGCTCCACATTCTCCTTCCTAGTAGCTACAGAAAATATCTCATGGTAAGATTCGTGATTTGCAAACATGCAATAACACATTTCGCATACGGGGCGACAGCCCGTTCGACCTGTTCTACATGCCTGTCAGGTCGAGATTTAGCAAACAGACCTACCTTGCCCGTCTTGTGATCGAACCAGACGAGAGCATGGTTCCTTGACAACACCTTGCAGTCGAACGTTGCGTTGTTCTGGGCTGGGCGGCAGCGAGCCACAGAACGCCCGATCTTGACTGGCTCGTCCAGGTAGACATGGCGTTCCTGAAAGGGGTGTGAATTCGGGCGGCAGGTAAAAACGGCCAGCGCTGAAGGCATTGATGAAGGCTTGGGAGTGTTACTCCAACCAGAGACGAAAGACAAGGTTTCCTGATCCAGACTGGCAAACTTTCCACTTTCTTTATTAGCTAATTAGATGTGGCGGCTAGCAAGTTAGTATCTAACTATGCCTTTTGTGAATTATATATCCCACCCCCTTCGAAAAATTCAGACTACAAAAAACAAACATTGACACAAACAATTTCTTTACTAGCTAGCTACATAACGTCCAACAAACGTCAAATCCTCCATGTGCAGGCCATTAATCCGTCCGGGAAGGTCTCCATGTTGTCATGCAAAAAGCAGCGGTGGTCAAGAGGAAACACAATTCCATAAAAAAGTGGCTTTGCTCGCTTGTCACTGTTTACCTCACAGGTTGAACACTAAAAAGCTACCGTTACTAGCTAACCACAAGTGACTTACTCAACTGTCGGATAGGTGACGTTAGGCGACTCCAACAGAAAATATTTACGTAGTGCGAGTTAGAAAGCTCATCAACTCAATACACTAATTTACGGAATGAGCCAATATTCCGTAAACGAGAACTACTTTAGTAAACTAGCTAGCTATAGCTACCTGTGTTGGCTTGATGACCGCATCCCCCCACTGAGCTAGCTCGGGCTAGCTCCTCACTTGGCCGAGCTCACCCTGCTGTAGTTGAAGCTAGCAAGCTAGCCAGCTACTACCTTGCTAAGACATCCGCCACCAATAAACGCTACACACATTCAGCTAGCCATATATTGTTTGAGAATCAATTTAAACAAACCAACCTGATACCGAAACGGCTCAGCGACTAGCTAACTGGTTGGCTTATGAATCTTTATTAACGCCTGCTAAAACCCGCAAGAGCAAAACCGCAAAGCTTGCTACCACTCCCCACACTGAAGCTAGAGTGTTAGCTAGCTAAGTAGCTAGTTGATTTCAGCACATTCGCCCTTTGCCAGAAATGATCATTTTCCTTTATGGGCGCAATTATTCTCACGAACACTGATAAGTTTTTGCCAACGCGTAGTGCATGTTTCAGAGTAAATCCCACAAGTAACGTAAGGAGGAACGCAATGCCAGCCCCGTTGGGCCTATTCACAAGTTCAGTTTAAAATCCTTCCCTCTCTCGCTCGTTCACGGAGGCAGTGAATGTAGTTGCAGTCTGGCAGTTCTGCCGTGAACTTTCTGACCTGAAAATCAAAACAAATCCCCTCCTTTTTTAGCAAGTCGACACGGAAAACCAAGACGCTCTTGCTTGTAGTCACACGCAACGTCTATTCCGAATAACCTGCAACCGACTCTGCCTTAAGCCATGGGCTGTCTTGACGTTAAAAGACACTGACGATTCACAAATCTAGACGACCGGCGATGCACTACTGCCCACCCCGGTAAGACTGAGGACAAATTCGAACAACTTGTCCTCCTCCGCAAGTAACGGCCGCCATACTGGAAATGAAATGCACTAAAACCGGGCTACGCCGCCACGCTCGCGCACGAGTCATGTCCAAATCGTATTGGAGGGGTGGGACCTAAATTAGACATTGACAGATATTTGACCAATCAAAGGGCACACTGGTTTGTCGTTAAGCCAATGCCTGCCGAGAAGGCTCAGTTGCTCGTCTGGCTGGAACGAAGGAGTTGGTGCTAGATCAGAGATGCTATTTTTTTGCGGCTTGACCATTGAAAACCGCGGCCTTTGCTGCTCAACTTAGTAAAGTGATGTGAAAGTGATAGTAGCGCCACTTTCCACGCTTCGTAGTGGTTTACCACCTCAAGACCAGCCGGAAGTGATGCACAAATCCCATAACGGATTTTGTGATGCTGGTGTTCAGGATAGAGTAGGGGATTTAAATTATATTTTGACGCCTGCCGTATACTCAATGTGAACCACTTTTTCTCTGCCATTACAACTTTCTAATTACCAGATACTTACAACTAAACTTGCTTATTTCTGAACTTGCTTATTTCCTGGGATTACAAACTGGAACGAACGACAGAACTTTCCAATAAAGCTCCAGCGACTAAGACAGTATATTGCGCTCTGTTGAAAAAAAAAAAAAAAAAACAGTCCGCATAAGAAGATTGACGCTGTTATCCTGTTGGCTAAGCCCTGGTCATTCAGAATTAAGAATTTACGTGTTCGTGTGTAAAAATGATTACCAGTGCTATTTTAAGATTTGCTACATACATAAAATATATTTTGGTATTGGAAATGTGCTCCATTTGCTTTATGAATTATGAGCTATTACCCGGCTGATCAATGGTGTCACTCTTCAAAATTAAACCTGGTCTAGGTTGAACTGCACTCCATGTTGGGCAATAGAAGAGGCCTAATGTTGGCCTAAATTCTTGTCAGGAACAGAGAAATATCACCAAAACATAGAATACATTCTTTATCATGTTGCATCTGTTATGCATAAATAAGGTATTTTTAGAGAGACAAAAACACACACACACACAGAGTAAGATGCCTTGTAGCCTGTGACATGCTCATTCAGATAATTAAATTTGTAGTATACATGTCATTGAAATATTGGTTGAAATATCACAGGATCATGGAAAAGAATCCAGGGCAAAATAAATATGTCATATTATTGGTTGATTTCTATGTCACTCTTGTCACTTGTACAGCATTGTTGGTTTCAGGCATTCAGGTGTTAGTCTGAAAAAAAAAATGCAGTACACAATGTGCCTCAGCATTTGCACCACAAGAACACTGAACTGAGGTTGTTCTAATCAATCAAGCCATGTAAAAATGGTTTGGACGGTCAATCCAAAGGCAAACAGTCTTTTTTTGCCCGCAGTTCACCATAATACTTCCAGGAAATGGCAGAGGGGAAATCTATAATGAGAAACTCCGCATCATGGCTGTGGCAACCTGAATCTCCAAAGGCATCTGTATTTGTAGTGCACAGATGAATTCATATGAAAGAAAAGCTGGTGTTGATGTTTTAGCTGATTGATTGGCAAACTTGTGCTCTGTACCTGATAAAGCCACTGAAATAATATTTGACAAAATTGTCATTAGTTTTTATTGAATTCAATAAACAATCTGATGAGTGCATGAATAAGGACAGTTCTAATGCAGTCGCTGTTGTTGGTCCAATATCTTGTATTTTGAGGAAGTATAAAATCTTAAGGCACCCTGAAATATCATTGGTAAAATTGTATCTTCATTAATATACACACTGTTCCTGAACTTATCTTATATTGCAGCTCACATTCCTTGTTCTTGCACTTCATGTTCGCAGTAAACAATCAAAATTGTTTATTCAGTGACATTGAACTTGGATCAGCCTACCAAGTGGCAATGTGTTTTCAAACATCTGGCGAATGGACCAGAGGAACAATGTTCTCAAAATATTACAGTTCAATGTTGAGGATGTGTACAGTTTGGGATGGAAATGCTATCTTCATCAGCAATGGAGATTTTTTAAAATGAATTTAATCACATTTATTCCAAGTTAGTTGGCTCTGGTATCTGCTTAGTCACTGCTGGGCCATGTCTTTGAAGTTTGGTGTTTTTGAGTTTTTCAGTTACCAGATTTTAGGAGGAAAAAGGTTCTAATTATTTACAGTATTTGTGTCTGCATAACTTCCAATCTGTCGGCAGTGATGCAATGGCCAACTCAGCTAAAATCCACTTTATTTAGACCTTGTGACTGCCCTGGTACATACAAATACAGTTACGTCATGCTGATTTCTTTCCTGGACTGTCTGCTCTGGTTGCTGGCACACATGTTGAGTTGCAGAGAAATATTAGCCCTGGGCCTCCTCATCAAAGTTGTGGGTAAAAAAAAACTTTGGTGTGCTTCTTTTGAAGAGTTTAGTACAGTGTATGTTTACAGCATACTTCATACCCAAAATCAATAAAACGAAAGCATTTATGTGATATGTGATCTGTCATAATTTAACCCAATTTACATTGAACAGTTTCTTTGGCAAAACAATTATGTTTCTGGAGGGAGGAAAAATGCCTTGAAATGTCGAGTTAAGGTAAATATGTGGAAAATTGATAGTATAAACCAAATTTAATGCACATTTCACATCAATCTGTGCTTACCACAATCCAGCAGCCAAGGTAAAAAAAAAAAAATACTTCAGAAGAGTTAAGATAAGGGTGATGACTTCAAAGGGCCAAGGGTGGACAGGTGAAACCAGGAAATGTTGAAGAGGAAATGGCAGAGAGGGAACAAGTCATTCAAAAGGGGGAACATTGGTTACCAGGGTGGTAACCAGAAATTTCAACACCCCCTCCTCCCAAACGCTACCCACCCCCCACCCTCTAGCCTGTCTGCTGAGAGGGGAGCTATAGGGAGCATGTTAGAGGCTAACAGCTGTCATACCAAATGGGGCTGGCTGGTGAGGGTCTAATAATGTCTTGGACAGACTAATCTCTTTGCTTTGTGTTGTGGCTCTAATGAGACTTAAGGGATTTTGCACCCTTTTCATCGTAATCACACCACAAATGCACAAATAAGTCGGCGACACTTATGCAGTCAAATGTATTATTAAGACCATATCAGGACCCATTTTCACAAACAATGAAACCAGGACAGAGGAATGATTTCTTCCCTTATTTAGTTTTACCTGCTCAAAGCAGTTACAGTATATTTTTGAAATAAAGCTAATTTATCAGACAGTAACTTTTTTGCCATGGGTTATTTACAGTCAGGAGTCTGCATAATCCAATCCAGTCCAACAATGGAACATAACAGTTCAAACGTTTTCCATAATGTTTTCCTAAGTATAAAACACCTTACGTTTAAAATACTTTAATTTCTTTATTTCTGGAATCATAAAAGGAAAGAATTAGACAAACAGAATAAAAGTGTTGAGAAAAGCACATAATGGACAACAGAACACATGGCTTTGGTTCAGTTATCTTTGATATGTGATAAAGCATGACAGCCAAATGTAGGTTAAGCTTACCCATTTTGCTAATGAATACAAATGTTTGTTAGCTTGGAGCTCAAAAACAGAATATAAGATGAAGGCCAATGTTGAGCTGTTGGGTCAGATTACTTGAAGCTTGTTCAAATGGTTTTAGCTTGGAGCTAAACATTGGTTCAGTGGATACAAACAAAATGCAACACAACACTCAAACAAATATGAAGTCCCTTCAAGTAATTCTACAATGGTGTTACAGACTATTTAAATCAGGGTATATTTTGGATTTTTGAAATGAACTAGTTTGGTTTTTGTGTGCACCATCTTTCGCTTATCTTAATAGATCTGGAAACATAATTATTATTATATATTGTATATATAGTATCTTTTTCATTTTATGGACAGAATGCTGGATAATGATAATAGATCTCATTTAATTCCTCATTTAACATGAAATTTCTTAACTCATTAAGATGAGTTTCTTAAGACATTAATTCTCCCCCTGAGCCATGTTGTCATTTGCCCACTTTGCCTCATGCAATCAAACGGCTGCTCTTTTCATATTTCATTCATGATCCGTGTAAAACTCCCAGGACATCAATAAAGTTAACAGGGAAAAACACTTCTGTTGTTGCGTAGAGTAGCATGCTACTAAATGAGATAAATCACTTACTCAGAAATGCTTTGGAAATAGCATTATGTGGACAACTTGTCACATGTCCATGCCAAAACTGTTGTGGGACGACTCTCCAAAGCCAAAATAAATTGCCTGTTTTTCTTTTATTCCTTTCTCAGGGAATCTTTTCTAATGTTTCATTATCTTCCTCAGCTGAGCTGAGTTGCAAAGGCATCTTACTCATAGGTTTTCGGTGCATGAGCCAGTCCCCACTCCAACATGTCTGTCACCCCACTTAACCCCAGTCTCCAGGGCATTTGGGCACAAGTGTGGGGGGCACATTTGCATCCTCTGGCTGAGACCTCAAGTCCCAGTCACACCATTACTGGCTCTGCATGGCCAGAGGTCCACATTAACAAGGCAATGACAGACTCAGCCTTGCCAGCCGGTTAAAAAACAGGTGATAAGCCATTTGAACGTCGTCAGTCTCGCTGTTCTCCAGTGCCCTCTTCTGGCCTGAAGGTGCGTGTGCAGAGCACATGTTGACTTTGTGTCCTTCTGAGAGCATGTGATTCATAGATGCAGAAACTGTAATGCTTTCTTGCAACAGGAATCAGACAGGTCATATGAACAGCTGCCTCCTCCTGGCAGGAGGAAGCAGCTCCAATCTATCTACTCTTTTCTCACCACAGACATATTTGGATGTCTACAACGACTACTCACTATTCTCTCGTTAATTTTTATCTCTGCTTTGTTCAGGCTTTCTTGTCCCTTGCTCTATGCTTATTTAGCAGTCACCTGGGGAACCCTGACTTGAGCCGACACTACCCCTGGGAGCAGGCCAGCCAGCCGTCCCTGGTAAAAGACAGCTAGTGACAGGGACCAGATGTTTAGCAATAATTCCTATGTACTTGAAATGATAAACATTGAATTGTTTTCACAACTCTCTGAAATAAAGGGAAAGAGTGAGCCACCCCCACTCCCTCACCACAACACACACACACACACACACACACACACACACACACACACACACACACACACACACACACACACACACACACACACACACACACACACACAAACATCCTGGTTAGTGCTTCCTGTCCAAAATGCAGAAGATCTGCACGTTTCACACCATCTGGTCCTCTCAGATACTCTCCCCAACCCCCAAACCACCACCAGCCAAACACAGGCAGCCACAAATCCCTCCTGGAAGTCCTACCTGCTGAGACTCCCTTACCCCTCCAAAACCATCCAGAGCAATGCTGTCCAGCAGGTTTCCTCCATCCTTAGCTGCTCCCATGCCTAATCTCACATACCGCTCCACAGGGTACTGTTTAAGGGCTTGAGTTAGTACACCATCCCTGCCAGGCCTGTCCACTCCTCTGCTAACAGCCATCTGTCTCAGTCCTCCATTCCAATGTTAGATACCACAGGCCTGTTCACTATTCTGTCCTCTACCTTCAGTGGTGGCATACCAGTGACCTTGACTACTTCCTGTTTAATTCAAAATGGAGAAGCATTAACATTTAAATTGAGGTATTTGGCTGATGCAATCATCTTATACATTTTTTTCAAATTTTTTTTTTCAAAATTTCCAGTCATATTCATAAGATGTGCTCATTGCAACAAACTGCACTGTCAGTGCTGGGGGTTGGGGGGGACACAGACAGACACCTGCTCTCCTCTGAATCATGTGACGGCATCTGGAGCTTCTTTTCACACCACAGTTCACAAATTTAGCTTAAACAAACTGTGAGTCGGAGGAAGAACTTGTGGTTGCACCACTGACCAGTAGAGATCAATAGAGAGCAATGAGGTGTGGACATCACTGCCGACTGAATTTCTCCCTCCCTAAGTGATGCCAAAGCTAATTATCCATGGCTCTCTGTGCAGCTGGCTGCAGTCAACACTGTAAAGCTAACCTTTATTTTCAAACAGTTTGTTAATAAAGTTGGATCTTTTTTTAAACAATTCAGGTTAAGGACCTTACACAAAGGCAAGATGACAGTGCCCATCCTGGGAACTGGAATCTTAAAACTCACCGAACCTGTAACGTCTGAGTTTTAGTGTGGTTCCAATCTACCTCATTAGGAACTCAAACCAGGCATGGTAACATAGAATGACAGAGAAACGAAAAACAATCACTTGCCCAGTGTTAGTGTTTGTCTAAATGTTATGGTAACCTTGGCACAACTAAAATCAATACTTAAATGTTAAACTGTGCTAGAAATAGTTTTCTTGACAGGCAACATGAAGTCATAAGTTTTCTTCCTGGTTCACTTGATATAATAGTTTTACAAGTACATTATTGATGGAAAAACAGGGCAAGAATGTTGGATTTCAACTGGGTCAATATCCCAACTGTGCTCAGTCAAATATTAATTACTGATCAGCTTAAATATCCAGTAATCCTCCATGTGACTTATGGAAGTGATTACAACAATTATTTTGAATACTTAACCAGATAAACCATGAATTGCCTCTTGTGAATTGTATAGTTTTATGTCCTGTTTTTTGTTTTTTTGTTCTCCACAGTTGTTTTATGTTTACCTGCCCAGTGACAACAGATGCAAATTAGCTGATAGCTAACTCTAGTGGAATTACTTTTAGTTTTGCACTGGCCCTGTAAAAAAACAAACAACAAAACAAATAAAACAAAATAAAAAATTCTTGATTCAATTGTACTCTCATGATTGAAAAAAAAACATGTACCAACAGGTGTTTTGTACTTTTCACGGGTGTTTTCTGCAGTTCAGTGTTTAGTTTTTTTTTTTTTCAGTTGCAGCTCTCCGGAGCAGAACCACTGTGTTCTAAGAATCTTACTATCAGCTGGAATCTGGCACAAAGAACACATAATGACTACAGCTTCACATTGAGATATTCATCCGTCCAATCTCCATTGAAGAGCACGTAAATGCATGTATTCATGCTTGGTACAATTGCTCCACAGTCTGATTAACTCTGTATTATGTTTAAGCTCTTGCTTAATGTGAGATAGGGAGCGACTGCTCATTTTCCAATTTAGTGTAGTGGCACAATGTATATCTATGTTGCGGGATCCACACTACGTTCATTCAGGAAACAAACCTCAGTGCTGTTCTGGTGTTGCTCTGACTTACCCTTCACCAACTTTATTTGTTCTGCTCCAGACTACATTTAAGTTCTTAAGTTGTTCTGAAGATGCTACACATTGCAGATTTTCATTGTTATAGTCCTGACCAACCTTAATGTATTTCAAATCTCTTTTACATCTCGAAACAGAATTGTTGTCTCATTTCTCTCTAAAGGTAAACATTCAAACAAAAAAAGCACATTCTGACAAGAGACACAGGGAATATATTTGGGAATCACTGCATGCAGTGACTACAATGACTTTGACATGCCTTACTGCAAAGATGCACCAAATGAGCTCGTGAAGAGTCTCTGTCACTTTTGGCCATGTGTCTCTTTAAGGGGAGGGATTCACTTGTCGGCTACGAAACCGCGTTACGCACCAGGATATGCTGATGCTGCGTATTCTGCGTCAGATCCTCGACGTTGCACCGCTGCATTCGCTTTACGCATCTTGAATTACTGTCTGCCTGTTAGTGTTTGTGTTTTAGCTTGGAAGTTGGCGAAACCGCGACCGGCTGATAGTCAGAAAAAAACAAAGTGCATCAGTGGCCAAATATTGCAATGGCCTTCCAGGCTCAGGAGGAAATAGGGGAGCAGATTGAGGAGGGTGAAGACATTCAGGAGCAAGATGTCAGCATCTCACCGGCCGAGGAACTGCCCAACGGGCCCGTAGAAGAGGATTCTGACCCGGTACTCTTGCCGTGGGATCGATTCTCAGCTTGGCTGCACTGCATCTGTGTCGTTGGTTTTGACCTAGAACTTGGACAAGCAGTAGAGGTAAGAGAGATTGCGTTGTCATGAAATACGACAGTGTGTGTAGTTTTCTAGTCAGAGCTAGCCTTCGATAGCAGTTTCCCAGACAAGTTAGCTTGTAAGCTAACGGTTAGTTGCACACACTTTTTCATGAGTTTGGTGATATGATTAAACGTTAGCTGTCATATAGCATAGCTAACTTGAAATTAGATCACTAACCGAGTCTTGGCTTGCTCGCATGCTTCGTTTGGTCGCTTAATTCGACAATGAGGTGAGCTCGGCTTCTAAGCTAATGATAACGCTAGCTCATAATAAACAACGCTAACGGGCTATCAGGTGTCCCCCAAGCCTGACTTCTGACTTCTGAAGACCAAGCTAACGTGACTTCATGGACTAAATGTAAAGTTTGCAGAAGCCTTATGTAACCAGTGAACACTTTCTTGATAAATTAGCCAACTAGACGTTAAGTCATTTGCATGCTATCTGCTGTGGCCAGTGCTATGTCCAGGAGTTTCAGCTGTGATCGAACTACCTAAATTGAGTGAATTTTATTGGTGCTATCCTTCAGATTATTGCCTTGTCCTTTCCTTTCTCGACATGTTTGCATGAAGTCTTGTTGGCGTTTTGAAGAAGACATCAAATCTCCAAGGCCTGCTGAAGATGTCACATGTGTTACCGTTATTTTTGCCTGAAAGGAACAATAAAGATGCATATCGATAGAGATTCCAGCCACATGTTTGTAGTTAAAAACTCGAGTGCATGTGACTGTCTGTGAAATGTACCAAGAAATTGCTTGCAATGCTGCAGTCGTTAAGTTGCAACTTATACTTCATCTCTTTGTGGCCCGAAAGCGTTTTAGCAGTTCGGAAAAGTACACTTTAAGTATAATACAATCCGGCTTCAACGCTTAATCGTGTTTTCCTTCCCCACCTTTGCACACGTACTGTAAGGATGTCTTGTTGACTAAAGCAGACTGGTCGCTTAATCTTGTTTTGTCAACTCATGTCATGTACTGGATATAACAAAATCCAGTGTTCTAAAGAGAAGTGACTTTTTCCTCTCTTTCAGGTAATTTACCCTCATCATTCGAAGCTGACCGAGAAAGAGGTGAGCATTGAAGGTTTAATACGATTCCATTGGTTTATTCAAATGAGTCACCTTAACTTTGCTTTCACGTGCTATCCTGTGGACTCAAATGTACAGTATACAGGCCTGTGTCATGTTGCAAGCATGTTTTTAATCAGTCGTATTATGAATTAATCAGTCGGTGTAGGATGCAGTTAATTGGTGAAAACGTATTTTCTCCTCTTGTTTTTGCAGAAAACAAGTATTTGCTACCTGTCCTTCCCTGACTCCAATTCAGGTAAATCCCATTTCTCGCCACCAATCCTCTTACCTGAGTCACGTTTTCTAACCTACTCTCTGATTCTCTTATCAGTGTAGGTAAGGTGGAGTCTGACTTGCAGGTTGATTGGCCCTCTGTGTTTTTGTCCTCCTGGCTGCATGTGTCTTTGGGTCAGAATTCCCCTTGCATAACATTGTGTCAGTCTCTCTCCAAACCATGGCTACCAAACTGAAGTCCTGAAGGGTTGCTCTGTCTGTGGGTTTTTTCATGTTTTATTTTAGTCACTGGCTAGTCTTAGGCCTTGGAAACATGGTGTTTGGACTCTTTAGGAATTATCGAAAAGAATTCTTCAAGTGCCTTAATGCACCCAAAAAAAAAAACTCCATGCAGACGCTAAGGCTCTCAAGGACTGTCTGACACTGCCGCTCTGAACAGCTGCTGTCTGCTACATGCTTAAATGTAAATATCAATGTAAAGCATGCTAAATCTGTCAAGGGTAGAGCACACTTCCAGGGCACTCAGAGGGATTCCAAAGTGAAGTATCAGGAGCATGTTGCTCACATAAGGCAGCAGGTAACCTTCTTACGATAGGTGGGTATTAACAATCCTTTATGAAAATGGGAAGATCCATTCTGGAATATGGAATTAAAAACATGGAAGCCCCTTGTATTGAAGTACCATCAGAAGATGAGCCACTTGCTGACCTGTCCTGTCAGAACGAGCCGCATTCTCCTTGTGCTGGGTCAGTCTGCCCCTGTTGGTGACCTGGCACGCAGGCGGGCACCTGGCGCCGCAGAACAGCGGGTGCTGACAGACACAAGCGCTCAATGCCCGCAATGACAGACCCAGCATTGTTGGTGTGGTGCGACACAAGAGGGGGCCTGGCAAACGGGGACTTCCCTTTGACCATTCAGCGGCTCCCCTCCTTTTTGTTATTCGGCAGGGCAGTCCTGGTTTGTTGTTTTAGGCTGGGGGTGTACCATAATGGTTAGACTGCAGAGCTTGAAACTCAGAGGTGGCAGGATTGAGTTGCCAGGCACAATGCAGGGTAAGGCACTGCTGTTGCAACCTTAAGCCAGGTACCTCACCTGGAATAGCGTACCACATCAGTAAATGGGATGCTAAAATGTGAACTATGTAAGTTGCTCTGTATAAATGTCATGTCATGTAAATGTCTGGCGTCAGTCTTTCCTATTCTTTGTTATAAATATTTGACTCCAGGGTGAGGTCCTGTAGCAGGGCCTCTGGCTTTCATGTACACAGCTGTTTTTGTGTTTCTTTGTGCTTGCACGTTGAAGGGTAATTGGGGTTCATGTTTACCCCCCCTCTCAGAGCCCAAGCAACCAGATGCTGAGGGAGGTAAAGGCACTGTTGCCCCGCCATCTATGAACAGCACTTTCGCTTCAGGGTTGTGCCAGTTCAGGCAAGACTCAGTCTGTGTAAATTTGATGTGTTTGATGTGTGCCTCCTCTCACTATTACACCCATCATAAGTGCACTTGGTCTGTTAGTTTATATTTTAATGACTTCCACCTCACTGACATGGTGTGTAGCTGGTCTGAAAACACTTCTTAAATTTCCACAAGCGAGTAGGTTTGTTGCACTGAACTACACTTTTTTTGCCAGGCTTACAGCAGAGATGTGTATTAGGCCAGGAATGCAAGGCTACATTCCCCTTTCAGAGACAAAGCTGTCCAGTTTATCAGTGAGTGATGTTTTTATGCAACAAAACAACATGAGTGGAATTGCTCAACTGGTCAGTGTTTTTCGTTGGAAACGTACGTTGAGGTCTTCTAGTGGCTTTGCCGGAATACATCTGGCAGCAGTGAATGCGTGTGTGAAATTGTAACGCAGTGAGTGACATTCAGGCTTGTCATCGTGATGTTTGCCTGCTGGATTGACTGTCTGACTGTGATGTCTGTTGCCAGAGATACCAACAGCGTTTCCAAGGTTTCTCATTTGTTGAGTTCCGATCCCACAACTACACTCTTACCCAAGACCCCTTCTGTTTTGTTTTGCTCTTGTATGCACAATGCCGTGAAAATCGAGAATGTCCCAAACCTAACTGATCGAATATCAGCAAGGGGGTTTGTGGCAGGCTGCAGCCAGGAAGACTCTGGACCTTGCGGCCAGGAGGTGGATGATACCCCCAGATCCTTTTCCTCATGTAAGGCACCTGTGGATTGGCTGCAGCAGACATGTGGGCGTGGTCTTAAGGATGCTGAGATGGCATTGGCTCTGTGTCTCTATAGTGACATGATGCAATAGAAGGAATTGTTGCAATGACAGGCTAAAATTCCATACGAGTGGACACACCATTCTAAGCTTTTATGTGCTACTGACATGGCCAGGACTTCACCATGTTGAGATCCGCTAGTCAACCTGTCCTGTCTCAGTAGCCAGTCGACTCGTGTGTAAGTTGATTATCTTGTTTATTACGCTGGGGCGGGCGAGGGGACACTGCTGTGCTTGTTGTGATGGCATTTGTGTGAATTCAAGCTTTGTTTGCTGTGGGATTCCTGGGAGTTCTGAGCCCAGGGGGAACAGCACCTTAAGCGAAATAAAACAAAGCCAACATTCACGGCAGAACTTTCACCACCTGCACTGCCTCTCCAGCGCCAGGCTTTGACTGTCAGCGAAATGCTTTCTGGCTTGTCCGCACAGCTTGGGACAGTCGCAGTTGTCTTGGCTCAGACTTTCCATTTATATTTAATTTCCTGGAAACCTGGTAAATAACTCTCGGTTGACCCCAAGAGAAAAGGTCAAGATTAATCTGAGTGGTCATCCTTGGGTGTTTTTTGGAGAGAGCACTTTATTTATTGATTTGTATTTGGACAGAAGCTGCGAAAGGCTGAATTACGTCTGTTAGGGTAGCAAGTAATACGAAAGCAGGTAATATGAACTTGTTAGGGATAGACTTTTCTTTGTCAGTTCGTGTTTTAGTCTGGATATATATGGTGAGGTAGAAGTAGCAATATAATACAGTGCAGTGTTCTGTTGGTTTATCCCTCTTTTGGTCGATTGTCTCTGTTCTTATATCTCCTCATCACATGTTGATTGCCAGTACTCGTTCTAGAACAATGCTTCTGATGCACAGCTGTCCTTAAATTTAAACTGAACAAGGTAGCGGGTTTCCCCACTGTAACTAAATAGACTCTTGTGGGGTTGTGTCACATGGCGGGGATGTCTGTGTCTCTTTGCTCTCCAGTGACCCCCACAGGTCAGTCAGGTCCCTGCAGCCTGCTTGCAAAAAGCTGTATGTGGGGGGCCTGTTCCCTTCACTGTGTGGTTCAGTTTGTGGACTGCAGTGCGAGGGGAAACGTAACAATGCATGCCTGAACTTTCAGGGAACTGAGCGCATAGTTTTTGTGTGTAGTCAAGCGTTCCAAATTTGGAGGGAAAAAAAAAACATTTAAAGAAAAAGGGAGAAAGGGAGCACCCGGATGTCCGTGGCACAGCGCGGCGGAGTGAGAGTGAGAGCAAGCCGCAGCGTGACTGACGATCGCTGTCTCCGCCTCAAGAGGAGCGCTCCTCATTCACTCTGTGATCCTGCATCTCACGCACAGCTGTTTAAAAATTAAAGGCGGTTTCCTCAGCGGGTGAGATCTCAGAATTTGCCATGCAGGGTTTTTTGTTTTTTTGGGGTTGGGGATGGGATTACGAGGAAGACACACTGGCCTATTTCTTCTTCTTTTACAAGAATGCCTTTAATTGGTCCATTGGGATGGAAGCTCTGGGGGTGGGGGGGGGGGGTTTGGTCTTTATTTTGGGTGCTTGTATGAACAGTTGTTCCCTGTTATTGATCTCTCTGTGTTGCCGGTGGCCAAAACAAAGGAAACTGTGTTTGAGCGTGTCTGTACCTGTGTGCGTGCGTGTGTGTGTGTGTGTGTGTGTGTGTGTGTGTGTGTGTGTGTGTGTGTGTGTGTCTGTGTGTCTGTGTGTGTGTGTGTGTGTGTGTGTGTGCGTGTGTGTGTGTGTGTGTGTATGTGCTTGTTTTCCTGCCTGACTGTGGTTATTGGAAAGAGGAAGAAGGAGTATCACTCCAATGTCAGCTCATTGAGGCCTGCTCTGAACACAAGTTGCTTCAGAGCTTGAGTTAGCATCTCTCTAACACTGAGCTACTCAGTGTGGTTCTGTGGTAAGGGAACTGAAAACTGTAAGCTATGTAGCACCTGCTCTTAACATACTGTATCCTGAGCTTGTGCAATGGGAAAGAGGGATAATGGGTATTATTTTCAGTGAGGTTATCCTGTCCTTTTGCATCTTTCAAGCACCCGAATGGGTGTTTTCCCCCAGAAAAGTGATTTTGGATGACTTGTTTCTGCATCATGGCAATGAATACTATCAGGATCTATAGAGCTGGTTTTGTATGTGATGCAGATTTGGAAAGGGACAAGTTACTCTTCTCTCCAGATGGTGGATAGTAGGATGGAGGGATATACGACAGATGATGGAGTGATAGACTGTTTTGTGGGTGGGTGAATGGATAGATAGAAAGAAGAGGTCATGGAACCGATGAGGGTCTCGTAAAAAGAGGGGCACTGTAGCGTACACCCTGATGGTAGACACTGAGAGGTTGACACTGATACAGAACCAGGGCAGTACCAAGCCTACCTCTGGGCTCTGTGTCAAGCCTACCTCTGGGCTCTGTGTCAAGTGTGTGTGCGCATGTGTGTGTCTGATGTGTGTGTGTCGTGCGTGCGTGCGTGTGTGTGTGCGTGCATGTGTGTGTGTTATCACAGGGTGGTTAATAATGTGAGAAGTGGAAAGGGCTGGGGTCAGCATGCTCTTGTCTGGTGGATAACAGCAGCTGTGAGCAGGGCTAACACCCTATGAGCGAAGCACTGACTCAGGGAGCCCATATCTGCACTTAGAGCAGTGACACATCGCAGCACTTTCACTTGCAGTTTCCTCACGTACGGACTTTGTTCCTAAGTTCATGTTCATGAAGACAAAGACATGTGCACAAACGGGTGATTGCATGTGGTCAACAAGCACGCAAATGTGCACATGCAGGCACGCTTGTGCACATGCACGTTCGTTCATTCACTCGTTCATTCATTCTTTCATTCGCTTGCTCACACACTCCCTCTCTCACCAGCTGGTTTGAGGAGCTCTGTTGTTCCTCCAGATTGTTGTCTGCAGGGCTGTATAAACTAGCACATGTTACCCTCTGAGAGCATTACCGTGGTTTATGAGCACAGTAGATGATGTTTCTGTCGCTGCTTTGTTGCACTGATCCCTGGTTTTGCTCACAGAAAAGGGAAGCCTTATAGGGGAATTCCAGGGAAAAAAATTAACAACAGGCTGTTTACCAAACAAACGTTTGTTGGACAGCTTCAAGCTGCAGTTTTTTAAGCGGCTGGATGTTTCCTCCTGAAGTCAGCTGGTGACACCACATTCACTAAATTTCCAGCACTGGGTTACATTGTTCTCTGCCACTCACTCTGTGTCAGGAAATGTAAAATAAATATAAAATATAAATTAAAATTGAGCATCAGTGGATGTGTTGATGCATTTTCTTAAACGTCCACCTGGAGCAGATATTGCTTCTAATAGGTGTGGCTACACCCCTGGGACAGGAAACGCATCACAGGCAGATCTCCTTGTTATTGGTGGACTTACCAATTTGCTATCAACATTAGTTTTTTGCTGTCTAATATTATATTGACTGGAGATTCAGTGCTGAGGCTGCACAGTGATTTGCTCGATGGTTGTATTTTGCTGCTTTGGGATCTGAAGCCGGTTAAGCAGCTATTTTAATCGGATTAGTAGCATTTAATGGAAGAAAACACTTCACCTCAGTCACAAAATGTTAGGATCCCTGCTAAGTTGAATGGGCCTTTATTCAGACATACTTTTGAATGCTTTTCCCCTCTTCTCTCCTAAATTTGGAAAGGCCACTTTTTTTGAACCTTGTGTACAAGTTTCCCATGAATTTCCCATTTCATCTCTGTGCCGAGCTGGCTGCATGGAGCCTATAGTTGAACATAAGAAAAGAAAGAGAGGCAGCAGAAGTCACAAACAGCAGGGAGCACTTTGACCTCTGACCCTGCAAGCTGTTTCTCAGAAAGATGGACTGAAGCATGAATTTTCATCTTTGTTGAACCGTCTCATCACTCTCCCTGTAAAGATACGCACCCCTTCATGTGGAAAACATTGCACCAGGTTTCCATAAATCTCATCTCTTGTCTAGATGTGTCTTTATTCTGGTCTATGATATTTATTTTGGAAACGTCCTTGGTTACAGGCGTCTTTTGTAAATTGCTTAAGTGAGAGTTGAAAGGACTTCATTTGGATGATCGAGTGTGAATGTAACTGGGATAACATGTAACTCTATCTGCTTCTTAAATTTAGGCTGGTAGGGTACAGCGTGAAGTGAATAGGCAATAGGGACAGCCAGGAAGAGCGGCCTCTTTACATTGTGAATGGTGGCAGCGGACCTTTTTTTTTTTTTTTTTTTTGCCAGGATTTAAAATAAAAATAAATGCATTATTTATACTCCCACTCACATTACTCGGAGCTGTGAGAAGGGCTACGGCCTGTTTTTTCACACCTTCCCGTATTAGCCTCAAAGCATTTCCGCGTGGGAACAAACCCGCATTGTCTCAGGAACTGTGAGTTCTGAGCCCACTTTATTTAATTTTTTTTTTTTTTTTTTTTACATTGACACAATGCATTGTTGTGCGACAGCATGTGTGCAAATGATAACAGGACAGTTTGAACAGCTGCTGCCATCGACAAAATATGGAGGACTGGGGGAAAAATACCTGGAGGGTGGCAGTTGATTTTTAAATCTAGAGTGTTTGGCCTGATTGAAGTAACTGAATTTTGCCTCATGAGCTGCATAATGACGTACAGTGACCTGAAATCAAAAACTCTTTTTTCCTCATGCAACCAATAGAAAATGCAGATGAGAAAGCAATATGTTAGTCACCTTAACTGGCCAATCAGTCACCTGGGATATGAGAGGAAGAAGGAAGGAAAGAAGCATGCCATTTCAGAGTGTTCCCAGAATCTTTGGGAAGCCTGCAGGTGGCATGTAGTAAAGGCTGAGACCCATGATCAAGACCGAGGTTGACACAGTGCTGGATACTCTCTGGACTGTTGGTAGATGACAAACATACCATGGTGGAATGTCCCTTTCTAGTCCTCCAACACCCTTATCATTTGCATTGTCAAACAAAAATGCCACATGTCTCGATGTTTATTATCTTTATTTTGAGACATGAATGAAAATAAAACATAAATTAGTGCTTCATGGCTCAGCGACAAGGCAAATAAAACATATTCAAAACACATGTGACTGACTAAAATGTACTGCCTGATGTAATGCGAAAAAAGTATTTTTTTACCCATTTGCTGAAAGGCGGCTTTTTAAAAAGATGTTTTTATAGCTACAAAGATGTGACTTTTTTTGGGTTTAATGGTGATGGGTTCTTACGCTCCTTGCCCAGCTGCAGAAGGCAGTCAGTGCTTTATTGGAGACTGACAGCTGGGTGGAGCCGAGCAGGGACTTGGGGCCCAGTGAATGGCAGACTGCTCAACTGTCGCACTGTGAGTGAAGCTGCTCAAGTCGTAAGTGGTTGGGGGTAAGTGGGTTTCCATGGAAACCGCACCTTTTCCTGTCTCGTTTCTGCATGAGAGAAACATAGCCCGTGAAAGGGAGTCAGCTTCTCCCATTCTTTGGGTCTGTCCCATCTGCATATGAACGTGCGTTCAATGATGAGGGCGTAGGAAATTGTGTCACGATGAAGCCCCACTCTGTGGTGTTGGTTACCATTTTGAATTATTTTAAACCAAACATTCCGTTGTGTCTACGGTTGGTTTAATTAATACGTTGCCTTGACAGTGTATGGTTGACAACAGCACGGGTTTTATGGTGATTGGTGTCGTATCTGCGGTGTGGAAAGAGCTGAGAATTGGAGGGCATGTGTGCATGGGTTCCTCCTCACCAACGTGTGGTAGACAGATGCTCACTGGGCCCGAAAGAAGGCCAATAGTTTGTTTACAAAAAGGGGAAAATGGAAAAACAAAGTATGACTATCAAAAATGTGCTGCCTACCCTCTTTCTTTTAACACAGTAATTTGTGAATCAGCTCTCTTGCATATGGTACTAGGAGTGTTGCACACACTTTCGGAATGGTTGTGAGAGTAGTGTGTGTCTGGTGTAGGAGAGGAGATTAAAGCTGACACATCATAAATTGTTAATGAGACTGTAGAGTTGGAATATTTCCATAGTGATTGGTGCCATGAGAGGTGAAACAGAAGGCACAGGCATAATATCCTGAAAGAGTTTCAGAATTGTAATTGATTTTTCTGGCTTAAATGATCAAAATGGAGGATGCCCCTTGAATGGCGTTTGATATGATTGGATCTTGTGCAGTTTCAGGGGCTATTATGTTTTCTTCCTGATGTTGTATTACTGCTCATAACAGTCTTATACAGTTGCTTATAACATGCCTATAACACATTCTTGAAGGATGAGGTCAGGCATGCTGGTGGGGGTCTGATGGGGGGGGTCTCGGGGGTTGGGGGGGGGGGATGACAGGGATCTTACGATATGATATTATCATGATTCACAGGGGGGGGACTGATTCTGTGATTCTGTGTGTGGCTCTTTCAATTTGATACTGGAGTTTGCCTTTAAATATTAAGGAATGGGGGAGGCGATTTTGTTTTCATTTGTCCACGAGACATTGTTCATTCCCTCAATCTTTTAAAGACTGTCCAAATGATCTGTGCAATTTTCACCTTTAAACCAAAAATCTGTCAACACCCATTCCAAAAAAACAAGTCAGTTGAATTTGTTGTGGGGGGAAAAAGTTTGTTGAATGTTGGAAAACAGAAAATATTATAAAACATCAAATCTTTCCATTATTAATCACCTATGAAGTAGTCCCATCTCGAACGTACACACTTGTTCCACTGTTCCTGCCACTGTCGGAAACATTTCTGGAAGTCCTCTAAGTTAATCGCCCACAGATGGCCTGTCATTTTGGGATTGGGATAGTGTCTTTTCTCGTGTCAGAATGCTTTCCTTTCATCGTTCTTTTCAATCTTGGGAACAGCCAGAATCATCAATGACCTGCAGGAAACCAATCAACAAACGGTCTTGTCCCCACAACCAGTGAGGTCATGTGTCCAATCCACTGAGTCACTGATTGGGTACTGTATGGTAGCTCCTCCCATTTTTTTTTGTTCAGTGCCACACTCACTCCCTCACCGTTGTGGTTCCTGTGGGCCTCTGTCCCCTGGATATGTTTACCAGGTAGAGGATTCTCATTGTCCAAGCTTAGAGTAAAGCTGCCAGAAAGCCTACGCAATCCAGTGTCCCCGATATGGTTTATATTGAAAGACTGCACGTGTGCACAGCCTAAGCTATTTTAGACGCGCCCGGCCTCCTTTGGTTTTGTTTTGAGGTGACGGATGACAACATAGAGAGTGATTGAGGTGAGTGAGGCCTGCCCCCCCCCCATAAAGCTGGATCAGTGGGATTAAACGCAGGCCGTTGTGTAAGGCCCTTGCTTTATATAGAAGCCCCTGTGCGCTGTCTCCGTGGAAGGGGTTAAAATGGAGGATGATGTAATCGTTCTGTGCTCCTCCCCCTCCCTGACAGTCGCGTCAATCACAGGCGCCCCTGTGGAGGTCTCTCGCTCTTTGCTCTTCGCTCTTGGCTGTTTGTTCTTTGCTCTTTGCTGCTACATAGCTTATGGCAGCTCCTTCCTAGATCCCCCCCCCAAAACACACACACACACACGCACACACACACACTCCTTGACAGCTGCCTCCATCTTTAACTTCATCTTGAAAATTGACCGATTGACCTGTTGGTCGTTATGAACTCACATCCTGAGATGGGCCAGAGGTCAGCGCCCCTTCATCCAAAATGGTCACAGCGAGTCGGGACCTTGGTTTCACATCTCATCCACAGACATCAGAACAGCTGTGTCAGTGACATTTCCAACACCAGACTTAAGACACATTTTTACAGATTAGGTTGCGTAATTCTTGAGATGGAGTTTAATAGGCCTGTCAGTCCAGCTGGTTTGTTACATCACTGCAGAACACTGCAGGTGTGGGATTCCGGGATTCCGTTCAGAGCAGCGGCATTGTGTACAGAGAGCCAGTGTTCCAGCGCCACCCCACCGTCCTTTTTGTTCCCCTCAAACCCACAGAGCTGCCGGTCAGCGCTGGAGGACAATGAACGGCCTTCTTCCGTAGCCGCGAGTGGCCTTTGGGACAAACTTCCGCCCAGCTCGCTCAGAAGTTATGGCATCGCGGTTGACTTCATTTTGTCTTGCCTCGTAATTTAATCTCTCCTCGTCCTTGAGATCCGCCCTGTTTGATGTGTCTTTGTGTTGGAGGACCGTGGATGTTTTTGCCCACCATGTCAGCCCGCACAGACCCCTGAAAGCAAAACATTTTTTTATCGGAACGGCAGCTAAATGGGAGGCACTGTGTACAAGCTCTTATTTAGGGCCCTGCAGAAACCTGGAACAGCCATGGCAGATGCTCCTTGCTGATAAAGTGACAAAAGGCTTCTGTACTGCCTATCTTTCACTAAAAAGGAGAAAATCAGACCCCCTATTTCAATCTGGAATGACTTAAGTTTGTTTATTGTGGTGCAAGGATTAAGAATGTAACTTTTAAAAGCACAGATGAGCCCAGTAAGGAAGGACTTACGTTTTGTCCAAAATGTTTTTTTTTTTTGTACTGTACTTAAAAACAACAGTCTGTGTGTGTGTGTGTGTGTGTGTGTGCGTGTGTTTGGTGTGTGTGTGTGTGTGTTTAGGTGTGTGTTTGTGTGGGAGAATCCCACAGAAAAATGTCAGATATGTAGCTGAACAATGATTTAGCTGCCGCCCCATCACCACCTCTCAGCGCCCCAAAGCCTCCGTTTCAGCACTGAAATCCTGTAACTGTGTTTTGAGGATATCGAGGGAAGGGGGTGGGAAAGGGTGACCTCATGTCACGGATGCTAAAGTGCTTCCTGTTTCCTGTTTCCCCTCCACGCAGGTTGCCTGGGGGACACGCAGTTCTGCTTCCGTTTCCGACAGGCGTCGGGGAGGAAGTCCTCGCTGGCCTGCTTCCTGGACCACTTCGACCGCGACGCCCCCGTCTGCCTGAAGGTCAGTCGCTCGGCCAGCGCCCCTGTAAAAGTGGACATTGCATGAGGTGGAGAGGCATGCAGTTGTAATGAGAAAATATAAATACATCACAATTATTATAGAAGACCCTTAAGTTTTCTGTCATTAGGCACTCTCTAAAGCAGGGGTAACCTACCCTGGTTTTGGAGCACTACATAGTGTACTGTTCTATTTTTCCACCAAAAAAAACAAATGAGCAACTCAGACCCAATGTGAGGGGAGTGGGAGGGCGTCACAGTCAAAATAAAGAAAGATAAAATCCTCAAACCTGTTGCAGGATATTTCAAAAAGATCACAAAATCTCTTTGCCCCTAGATTTTTTATTAAATACCAATATCCAAAGTTTTTCAACTGGCGAGAACGTTAAATAACATGGATAAAAACACACACACAATGCTAAAATGTTGGTTTCTGGTTTTTAATCGGGCTGCAAACCCCTCCTGCACTCTGAGCTGCATCCATGGGTATTGGAGCAGAGTGTGTGATGTCACAGTTGGGTGTGAGTCCTTATTCTGATTGGGCTGTAAATCTCTTGGTTGCCACGGCAAGGGGGCACTGCTGGTGTTCTCTTGCTAATTGGGCAGTGGTACCCCATGACCGTGATTAGGCTTAACCCCATTTGTATGTGTGTGTGTGTGTGTTTAGTTTTTTTTTGTTATTTTTTAATTCACTACAGTTTTGATCAATTTGAATCACAATGTCATATTGCAGCAGTCTTTGGGATGTTAAACAGGGATCAGGTGCACTGGTCGAGGGAGCTAATGAATGCATGATATTTTTGTGACTTATATCTTAATTGTCATTTTGTTATATGGACGTGTTTGTAGCCATCAGTATCTGTGTGCAAGGGCAGGGCTCACGCTGGCAGCTGGCTTTACTGATGGCATCAGACTCGTGTCTTCCACTTCGTTTGTGTGATTCGACCGTTAGTTGGCTTGGGAAGGCTAATAAGACGCATCGGATCGGTTACCGCAGCGAAGGGGTGATGAAGCGCTATTTCTGTGCAACAATTATTCCCAGAGTCTGCTGCGAGGCCCGTTCCCCTGCGTGACTAACTCAGCAACACCGAGGGCCCGTTTGACTCATCCTGGTTCATCCAGATATAAATCACTTCCTGTAGTTTCAAAACAAGTAATGAAATCCGAAAATGGCCTTGTCAAAGTTATCTGTATTTAGCCATTAAAAGTTACTCTTATGACTTCCTAGATCAGTTTGCGCTAAGGATGGCGACAGTGCAGGTGGCCAGTACCCTCTTATATTTCAATGTTTATTGAAGTGTTTTTTTTTATTATTATTATTGTCGGTTTCCTACTGTGTTGCACTCCTTGGGTTTGTTGTTTCAGTACTCAATGAGCACCATTTCACCAAAGTGCCATGTCGTGACAGCACCATCTGTGCCGTTTTACAGGTGTTCTCAGAACTTGTACCCTCATCCAATGCAAGGCAGTGACATGTGTTACACATATAACTGATGTGTCATTTAAATGTTAGGCAAATAAATAAGGCCTTCTTGGATTTATTCTGTAGATATAACCAGCCTAAACCCCTCACTCAGAAAAGCTGTTTCACAGGCCTAATGTCCTTCATATACCACTAAATGGAAATTTCCCAACAATATGATTTCAGCAACATTGCTACCCTCTCTCTGAAGTTACTGGTTCCAGTGGACCTTTAAAATGTGAGGCATACTGGTTAGGAAGCCTGGCTCCTAAGCTGGGCTATTGAGTCGATTCCCAGCGAGAGCGCTGCCCTTGGACTCATGACCAGTGCACTTAACCTAAACTGCCTCAGCAAACATCCAGCTGTATGAACGAATAGTTTGTAAACAGCCCTGTAAGTCAGTATATGGATAAGGGCGTCCACTTAAAAGCCTGAATGTAAATGAGTGGAAATGCATGGCGACGTTTACCTTACGGGTGGAGGGGGAGAGAGAGAGAGAGAGAGAAGAGAGAGTAACAGGAACTGGTTTGAAGAGACTGCACCATGACACATTTGCCATGCATATCCAAGAAAATAAAATGGTGTTTGTGTGTGCATGCCTGTGAGTGCCCACAAGTGCAGCAGAACCACACCATTTACTGTGCACAAGGTAATTTTCTTGGGCACAGACAAGGTGAAAATAAAGTGAGTCAAGCCGATCTGACTGGAGCTGAATGATTCCCTCAGATCGGCTCAGCTCAGCGTTGAGAATGTCAGGAGGCTGTCCTGGTCCTTTTAATGTACTCTCTTGGAATAAAAAAAAGAGGAAAGATGAAGGAGGAGAAGGGAAGAGCGTATTGATTTTTCTTTTTTCTGTCTCTCATCTGAAGCTTTACTCTCCTCCCTCCCCTGAGGTCCCTCTCCCCAGCTGCTCGGCTGTCCGAGTCTTTGCCTGCAGATAATTATTCCTGTGATCTCTGACGTTTGCTGTCTTCCACAGAGGGACCAGGGTCATTACTACGGCTATGTCTACTTCAGGCAGGTCCGAGACAAGTCCCTGAAGAGAGGCTACTTCCAGAAGGTGAGTCTGACGGCCCTAATCCCTCATCCCTGTTGGGTGCAGAGCCAGGCAAGCCTTGGGCCCTGCCTCAAGCCCTGTGCAGGCTACAAGATCATTACATACCACTTCTACTGCTGCTTGTACTACTGCCACCTGCTACTATTACTTTCACTGCTACTGCTACTGTTGCTTAGTACTGTTACTACTAAAGCTACTCCTGTTACTGCTGCCTTCAGCTGTTACAAGTACTGCAACTGCTGCTAGCACTTCTGCTGCTGCTACTACTGTTACTGCTGCTTAGTACTGTTACGACCAATGCTACAACTGTTACTGCTACTGCTGGTACCTTACTGCTACTGTGCTACACTATTACTGCTACTGCCTCTTACTATTATTACTGTCACTGCTACTGCTGCTACTATTACTATCACTGCTATTGCCGCTTACTATTATTACTGTCACTACTATTATTACTGTCACTGCTACCTGTTACTACTATTACTATCACTGCTACTGTCTACTGCTGCTACTACTATTACTATCACTGCTACTGCTGCTTACTACTATTACTATCACTGCTACTGCCTCTTACTATTATTACTGTCACTGCTACTGCTGCTTACTACTATTACTATCACTGCTATTGCCGCTTACTATTATTACTGTCACTGCTACTGCTGCTTACTACTATTACTATCACTGCTATTACTATTATTACTGTCACTGCTTACTATTATTACTGTCACTGCTACTGCTGCTTACTACTATTACTATCACTGCTACTGCCTCTTACTATTATTACTGTCACTGCTACTGCTGCTTACTACTATTACTATCACTGCTACTGCCTCTTACTATTATTACTGTCACTGCTACTGCTGCTTACTACTATTACTATCACTGCTATTGCCGCTTACTATTATTACTGTCACTGCTACTGCTGCTTACTACTGTTACTATCACTGCTATTGCCGCTTACTATTATTACTGTCACTGCTACTGCTGCTTACTACTATTACTATCACTGCTACTGCCTCTTACTATTACTGTCACTGCTACTGCTGCTACTGCCTCTTACTATTATTACTATTACTATCACTGCTATTGCCGCTTACTATTATTACTGTCACTGCTACTGCTGCTTACTACTGTTACTATCACTGCTATTGCCGCTTACTATTATTACTGTCACTGTTACTGCTGCTTACTACTGTTACTACCACTGCTATTGCCGCTTACTATTATTACTGTCACTGTTACTATCACTGTCATTGCACTCTTTACTATTATTACTGCACTGCTGCTTACTACTATTACTATCACTGCTATTGCCGCTTACTATTATGTACTGTCACTGCTACTGCTGCTATCACTACTATTACTATCACTGCTATTGCTACACTATTATTACTATCACTGTCACTGCTACTGCTGCTTTACTACTGTTACTATCACTGCTATTGCCGCTGCTACTATTACTATCACTGCTACTTCACTGCCGCTACTATTATTCTGCTACTGCTGCTTACTATTATTACTGTCACTGCTACTGCTGCTTACTACTGTTACTACCACTGCTACTGCCTCTTACTATTATTACTATCACTGCTACTGCCTCTTACTATTATTACTGTCACTGCTACTGCTGCTTGCTTGTGTTACTACCACTGCTGTCGACACTAATTCTACTGTTAATGACAATGACAATAACGGTAACAATAGCAAAAACATGACTCAACCACTACCAATGTGTGAGATCCACCTGGGTAATGCATGGCAGCCATTTTGTAATTTTGTGCCAGGATGATCACCAAGAGCACGCAAGTCTGCGGGTGGCCCATTGATGTTTATCCATTACAATCAAAGGACTGATACTTCACTTTCGAAAATTGCTGCGCTTTCACTCGTGAGTGTTTAGATGAGGCAGCTAGCTGTTGCAGCTCTCGCATGTTTCCTGTGTTATCACTTCTGTACGTGTTATGCAACAATATAACAATGTACCTGATAACCAGATTAAAAAAATAAATAAATGAAAAAACCTGTTGACGCATGTCACATGGAACTTACGGATAGTGTTTGACATGCATGCACAGGAGCCCCAGGTTCTTAAATATTTGACCTTTGACCTTGCCGTCAACTCCAGCTGTGCTTTTTACAGCAGCAGTGTCAGCTCCTAAGTCCTCCTTGTTTTTGATGTTTCAGCATTTGATGTGGTTTAATTTAGGGCCCTGACTGGCTGAAGGGTCCACACACCTTGTTTCCAAGGCTCAGAATGGGCTGCTGAGCAAGGCGCTTTGCAGACCATCAGTGTTACTCTGCAATTCATCCAACAATGAAAGTAATCGATTGCACAGTTATTCCAGTTTTCCTGGTTTCTCTGGCCTGTAATTTACATTTTAGCCATTTAGCAGATTCTCTTGTCCAGAGCGACTTGCACAGTCTGTATTTCGCAGTCTTTTCACATTTAGACCACTGGTCATTTTTACTGAAACGATTCTGATGATGTACTTTGCTTCCGGGCACAGCCGCAGTGCTTAGCTGGGACTCGAACCCTGTAACCTCTGAGTTAAAAGACAACAAAGAACAAAAAAACAAAAATTAGAGCACATTTCATCTCTCCCAAAGGGCCTGAGTTTGTGCTGCTGTTGACCGCTTTAGAGCTGTGGTCTAAAACTGTGCCATCCTGGGCTGGGTGCATGCAAGGTTTCATTCTGGCCAATCAGGGCCATTTTTATTAGCTCAATTACCCAATCAGCCGCAGCCATGTGACTCGTGTCCCATGTGTTTTATATCAACAGAATATAAGAAACTGTTGTTATTTAGACCACACAAACAACGCACAATTTCACTTGAGTGTGCATGAAGCATGAAAACCAACAGGACTGATTTAGCAAATAATGGAACTCATTATACAATCAAGAGCAGAGGCCAGAGTACGAAAAGAAAATGGCAAACGCACAGCCCTCCACCGAGTTTAGGACCACTGATTAAGGATAATGTTTGTTAATCTGGGGCTGAGATTCCTCTTTTCAAACACATGATTCCACCTGACTGGGATTTATCTAGTCACCTTTGCTGTAATATGAATGTAAATATAGCAAGATGCTTATTGTTTTTAATTAGTCAGTTTTAATGTGTACTTTGTAATGACCCTTTTATGCCACATTACATAAGACTGAGGTATTTGTGTTACCACAAATAAGTATCCCATATTCATTTAAGTAGCCTTAATCAGTCAGATCACCTCTCAGGTGATTAAATGGTATGATTTACTTCAATGTGTTGTGGAAAATTGATGAAGAGCTCACAGTTTTTAATTAATTTGTGTTTGCTTAACTTTCTACATGAAGTGAAAGGTTCAAAGACAAAGCAAGCAGTCATGAGTCAAACCTACACGTTGTTGTAATTACTTTTGGCACAAAGTTACAGAACATAAACACGTGTTCAGAAACTTTGCACAGTCTAGAGGTGAGCTGAAATGAAAATCGGGGTTCACAGGCGTACCCAGAACTCGGCATACATGGGGGTACCCCAGAACTGAGCTGGGAAACCTCAGATCTACCCCAGTGTGAAACATGTGGAGTTGTGGTGTCTGTGTGTTATCTCACATCTTTCTCCCTCCCTCTTTCTCTCCCTCCCTCTCTCTTTTCCCCTGCTTCCCTCCCTCCCTCCCTCCCTCCCTCTCCCTTCCACTTTCTCTCTCTCCCTCCCACCCCCTTTCCTCCCCCTTCCTTTCCCTCTCTTGTTCTCTGCCCCCTCCTCCCTCCTTTTGTCTCTCTTCCTCCCTCTTTCTCTCTCTCTCCCTCTCCCTATCTCCCTCTCCCTATCTCCCTCTCCCCACTCTCCAACTCTCCCCCTCCCCTTTCTCCTCTCTCCTCTCCTCCCTCCCTCTCCTTCCTCTCTCCTCCCTCTCTCCCCCCCCCAACAGTCCCTGGTCCTGATCAGCAAGCTGCCCTATGTCACGTTCTTCCACTCGCTGCTGAAGCTCGTCGCTCCAGAGTACTTTGAGAAGCTGGAGCCCTGTCTGGAGGCTGGTAAGCTCAGTGCCACACAGGGAGTGATACCCTTCCTCCCTGGGAATATTTACCTCCTGCAAAGACATATTATGTGGTCAGATATCCTCACTGTTCTTGAAAAGACTGGGAACATTGGAAAAAGAAAAAAATAATCATAACAAATGCTTACTAATCCATTGTTTTCTTCCCAAATTGACTAACTTAATTTCACATGGATTTTAAGTGTACTTGTGGCTCAGACAAATTGGACACCCCACTGGTTTGGATATTAATTCCACTCCCAGAAGGCATTGGGCACTGGAGAGTGAAGTGTACGCTTTCTTTTGCAGGTACAAAATATTTCTGAAGCAATGTGCCCCGCCTTTCAAAAACAGTGATCAAGGTGTGCCACAGTAGCTCATCTGGTAGAGTGCATACCACATAAGGCCAAGGCCTTGCCGCAGCGGCCCAGGTTCGAATCCAGCCTAGGCCCTTTGCTGCATGTCCTCCCCTCTCTCCCCTGTATTTCCTGTCTGCCTCTCCACTGTACCTGTCAAATAAAGTGGAAAAATAATCTAAAAAAAAAAAAGTAGTGATTAAACCCCATTTAACCTAACTGAAAAATCATAGATTTACGGCTTAATTTATTGAAGCATTTAGCATGCACAAAATTGTTTTGTTGGTGCAAAAAGACTGAAAGAGCATGTGATTGGTTGGGGTAGTTTATTTGCTCCAATCACAAATCATGTCACTAACACTGCATGTGCAACAAAATTAACATAAGCTAAAGGTTTTGGTTAATCTGGCCCTTGCTCTTCAAACATCATTGAAAAGTCATGGAATGTGTAAACCTGATTTGAACAGGATCCCTGGGTCCAGAGTCCAGCGCTGACAGAGTTGTTCTGCTCAGACCGTGGAGGTGGCCGTACAGTCGGCCTGCCTTTTCCGCGGGTATATGGGTCCAGGACTCTACAATATTCTAGCATACGCTGTGCTGGGTATTTCAAATGCTGTTTTTTGGGAATAATCTGGATTTTTAAAAAATATTTTCGAACCAAGGTTTGGTCAAATCCGCGGATGCCAAACCAGTGGACATGGCGGGCCGACTGTGTATCAGACAGACGGGGGGAAAAACACTCTCCAGACTGAGGAAGCCTCACATGTTGAGTGCTTTCACCAGCTGGAGGGAACACAAAGCCGATGAAAATTCCTGGTGTTTGTTTTTGACTCACACAGGTTGAGAGGTGTCTGCTTCCAGCCAGGTGATATCACCTGATGTGGTTTCAGTTCTTTGACCTATTCTGTTTTGGCACAAATAGGTGACTTCTTTGTTGTTTTTCAGTGTACCTGTCACACACGCTGCCGTTTTAATGTGGTTTGTTTTGTTTGTGTAGTTTTTTTTTCCCTCTTTCTCTGTCTCTTCATTTCTGGATTCAGGTTTTCTTTATTTGTGTTTGCAACAGCTTGCAATGACATTGACCGCTGGTCTACACCATATCCAGGCAAAATACTCACCCTTCCAATTATGGGCGTGGTCATGAAGGTAATTGGGTCTTTTCCTCTTTTTTTTATTTATTTTTTTTTTTTCAGATAATGAACAAATTAAGAGGGTATTTCCATTTCCATCTCCTAGCAGTGGGGAAGTTTTTTTTTTTTTTTTTTTGCGCACTCTTTTATATCACATGATTAATGTTTGTGTTGCTGTGATTCACAGGTTAGGATTCCTACCTGTTACGACAAGCCAGGCACCTCGCAGCTTGTGCAGTCCGCACAGGTGAGCATGCCGGAATGCTGCCGCTACCGGATCTGTGGTACCGGCACTGAGCCACCTCTTCTTCAGAAATCTGTGCAGTTTTTCAGGTTGTTTATCTGTTGCGGTATCTCATGTGTTGTTGTTTCTGTGGAAAACAGTGACGCAGGTGTTTGGTGTGGGTTTTTTTTTTTTTTTTTTTTTTTGGGGTTGGGGTGGTCTCACTGTCGTGCGTGTTCCTCTGTTTCAGAACGACAGCCTCGTTTCCATCGTCCTCCCCACCATCCATGAGGTGGACCTCTTCAGGTCAGTGGGCCCCTTAGCTTTTGACTGGTGTTCACTGGGTTATCTGTGTATGCATCTCTCCAGTGGGTTCACAACCCTGCTGATTTTGATAAACCTGGACAGACTGACCTTTCCTAAACATTCAGTTCATGTGCTTTTTTGCATTTCTGCAGGAAGAGGGCATCTTTTTTTTTTTTTTTTTTTTCTGCCTTGATTTTAAAAAATGTTTTATTGACGTCATTTGTGTGCAGACTTCAGCATGTCTGTGATCTCTTCCCAGCATCCTCTAGTGTAGGAACCACTCTCAGGCCTGTCTGTAATTCAGCAGCTCCATACTGCCCACTGGTGGCAGCTAGAGGAACTGCATGCTTGCTTTAAAGAAAGCAACCCATCCCAGCCCCTTTTTTTTTTCTTATTTGGCAGCACTGTTTACAGTCTATTGGTCACATTCTTGGTTTCCATGGTACCAAAGCTCTCAAAGGAAAGTAGGAGTTCATACAACAAAGCTATAGCCTCTTCCACCGGGCCCCTGTGATGGACGAACCTTACACTGACACAGACTGAACCTCCACGCATTGAAGTGGGCCCTTTGGTGCCCTCCCTGTCCCTGCTCCTACATTTCCTCAACTCCCCTCTCATCTGAATAGAATTTAACACAAGGGGATACCGTTAGCCTGCCACCGCGGCTGGCGCTAACGTGCGTATAGAAAGTTTGAGAGACTTCATTAGCATTGTGAAGGAGATGAAAAGGGGGGCCAGAGCGACAGGTCGGACCCCCCACCAGGGAAACCCAGGCGGTTTGCCTCCCTCTCACCCTCTCTATATCTCTCTCTCTGTTATGCCACTCAGTCTGTCTGTGCTGCTTTGTGCCAGGCTTTTAACTGACAGCTCAAAGAGAGCCCCCCCCACCCAGACTGTTAACGGCAGCGATCAGTATTCCGCTCACAGAATTCAGAACGGCCCCTTTGCATCTCGCGCAACGCTGTTCGATTGACATTGTGCCGGCAGAGACTAGGTGGTGTGCCCAAATTCACTCTAAATCTTGTGGTGGTTCTCATTTCCACAGTCAATGTTTTTAATCCTGTTTTCAAATTGCATTTATGATTCTCAGTACCCCCCCCCTCCCTTTCTTTCTGTCTTTCTCACTCCTCTTTTTAGGTGCTTTTGCCCGTATTCTTTCATATTCAGATGTTGTGGGAGCTGGTGTTGCTAGGAGAGGCGCTGGTCGTCATGGCACCCTCGCCTGCAGAGTCATCGGATACAGTGCTGGCATTGGTCAGGTGAGAGGGGAGGGGCAGGGTTTTATTCATAAAAAAAGGACCATGTTGGTATTTAACCTTGAGCTCTGCTGTTTGTGTTGGTATTGAATTATGGGTGGTTTATAGCATTTACCTCACTGAAATCAAATATGTGCTTTGATATTTAATTACTAAAACAACTACTTTTTCTACACACACACACACACACACACACACACACACACATTTTCACAGGATGCAACACAAAAGGACACTACTGTGTAGTACTTCAGGATACTGGTTTGAATCCTGGAAAGAATAAATTGAAAACTGACAGAGTTAAAACTGCAGTTTTCTAACTGTAAGGAACAAGAACGCCGCTAATTGACTTCTCCCGCAAGGCATGTATGACCTATTAATACTGATATGTTAAATTATGCGATTAGTGGAGTTAAAAAAAAGAATAAGGAATTAAGTCAATTAAAATTTTTAAGCACAATTAATCACAGTTCTGTACTTTGATCCTCCTGAGCCACCGTAGTTAATATCTGCTGGCCCTGTGTGATGTAAAGGCTATGCAAGCTACTGGTTTGCCATAAGGAAAAACATAAAGCATATGGTGGCTTCCCTGTATAGGGATACTCCAAAATTCACACTTAATAATAGTGCAGAAACCCACTGCTACAATTTAAAAAAACAATTTGTGTTACACATAAATTGGTGTTGATTACTTGGGTGGTAAGATACAGGGTGCCAATTTTTTTGGGAGATTTTTTTTATTCATTATTATTATTTTTATTATTTTTAATGTATCTGCTCTTTAAGTGGGCCACAGGTCAGAGAATTTGACTGCTCCTGTCTCAGAGAGGGTAAAATCAGGCCATGCTGGTCTCAGGAACACACAGTTTGGGGATTTTGTTTTTTGTCCTGATAATTTACTGTGAGAGGTGCCTGGTGCGATGGTACATGGCACATTATATTCTGAACAGACTTTGCGTTTCACACATGCGAATTAACTTTGGGAACGGTTCGCTCTCGCGCTCAACAGATTGCAATAATTTCCACTTCCAGTTCTTCCCATATTGTAAACATAACTCAGTCATTCGTACCAGCAAAACATCATTTAATACTTGTAAATATGACTGTTTTAAAGTAATAATAATAATAAAACAAAAACAAACTTAAAAGAAAATCATCATCTTCCTGTCTGTAGTGCAGCTTGGTGAGTTTTCCAACACCATTACTGATCGTCTGATCACATGACTAGTTTTGTGTAAATTTGCATCTTAAAAAGATCGGCTATTGCCTTTCCTGTAGTCGGATGAAACCCAAAAGTGCAGAATTGTAAAGCTTATCCTCTAAATACAGTAAAAATTGTCCTGTCGCATGGTTGAATTGAACAATTAATATTTTGTAGTGGTTCATTTGTCTTTCCAGAAAACATGCAGAATTCATTTAAAGTTAACTGGATTCAGTTGAGCTATTTATGTTGTACCATCGCCTTTTTCTTGACCTTTCGGTTGTTTGTATGTCTGAGAAATAATTGCATTGTGTACTGTTGAGAGGAAATGGCACAAGCTGATTTCACTGAAAATGTTTAGTCTTGATTATGACATAATTACAGAAACATTTCACTTGAAGAGATGAAGTATCAGAATTGGCTGAGTTAGAAGAGCTTCCAAGCAACTGTGATGTAGATTTTAGAAATGACATTTTTTCCACTTCTTAAAATTCCTTGCTTTTCTTGCACTGTTTAACACTGCGATTATAATAGATTGGTGGTCCTGCATATGTGTGTATGTCTGTCTGTCTTCCAGAGGCCTGACTCTCTCAGGGCTGCTCTTTGAGTAGCTATAATGAGCAGCTCTGTCCTGCAGAAGAGCTCCACCCCGCCCCTGGTACCCCTGTGCTGCAGGCAGGGGGTTTGGGGGTCTGGGGGTCTCTGTGGCTCAGCTCAGCTGCTCTGACCCAGCTGCTTACACTCATGTGGGGGCTTAGTGTTGGGTGTGTTTATTGGAAATATCATTTACTGCCCCTGATGGATAAAATTGCCTGAAGCTCTCTCCTCTTTCTCTCCCTTCCTCCCTCCACTCTTTCCATCCCTCTCTTCTCTCCCCTCTGCTTCTCTCTCCTTCCTTCTCACTCCTCTGTCCCTTCCTCCCTTTCTCTCCCTCTCCCCCCCCTCTCTCTCCCTCTTCCTCCTTCTCTCCCTGTCTCACTCCCTCTCCACCCCCCTCTCTCCCTCCTTCTTTCCCACTCTCCTTCTCTCCCTCTCTCTCTCCACCCTCCCTCTCACCCTCTCTCCCTCCCTCCTTCCCCCTCTCCCTCTTTCCGGTCACAGCTGCATCTCTCCTCTGAGGTACTGCAGTGACTTCAGGCCCTACTTCACCATCCACGACAGCGAGTTTAAGGAGTACACCACCCGCACCCAGGCCCCGTGAGTACATCCCCATCCTGGCAGAGCGCCTCCCCGGCCCTGGCATCAGGGCTCGCGGCCTCGTATGCGTCCTCTGCGGCGCTTCATATTAACGCCTGTTTATAAACTGTAAATAAATCATCATGCAATACTTTGTTAACCGTGACTATGCTTATAAACCATTTATTAAGGAACTGTAATTACTTATAAATCATGAACAACAACCTTTGCGTATGTGTTTACTCATGTTCATTCATGAAACATAGTTACAGACTTACAAGCAGTGTACTAATGGTTAACAAACAACTAAATGATGATTTATGTGTAGTTTATAAACAGACAAAGTGTTACCGGTGTTTGTTCTGACCACAGTTGCACCCCCTGAATCTTAATTGGCTCTGAAGTGCTCTTAGACACATTGTAAGTGGTGAAGGATGGTTTGCTTTTCTGTCAGAAATAGGCCCGTCCTTAAAGACAAATGGTCCCTTTTTAAAAAAAAAATAAACAAATAAAAGTTTTAATTGGTTTAACCACAGACTGACAGGTGAATCACTGGAGTCCTAATTAGAGAAGCCATGGACACCTGGTCACTGGAAGTAAAAACTAAACCCTTTGTTAGATAATGAATAATTCATGAATAAAACAAATGGTAATTAGCCAAATATGCATTATGTTAAAATGAATTTAAATAAGAAATGGTTACAGAGCTAAAGCGCATGTGTTCGGCGACCATAATTTGTCAAATGATTGGCCTTATCTGCTGTAACCCACCTGACTGTATGTCCATGCCAGACCTCAAACCGAGCTTTCTCCATGCATATTTTAACAAGACAATAAGCAAAAAAAGTGCAGCATAACTAGACTCTTAAGTGCAGTCATATAGAATATAAATGTATTTTAGTCAGGTTTGTTTTAGGGATGAAGGGGGACGTTGTGTTTCTGCAGTCGAGGGAAATTCTGATGCAATATTGGCGTTAGCTGGTACGCTAACATGGTGGTTTGAGGCGAGTGGTTTTAATTCGCCGGGGCCCCCTCTGTACTGGGTGACTCTGGAAATGTGCGGTCAGGCCTGCGATTGTAGCTCACGGGTGTGCCCCCCCCCCACACACACACACACACACACACACACACACACACGCAAACATACTCTCTGGGGCAACAGCAGAACAATGGACTATAGTCGCACATCGGAAGCTTTCACTGCGGCTCCTGTGACTGCCATCAGCCCAAAATAGCCAAGCATTAGCAATGCTGGTTCATCTCTCTCTCTCGTTTTCCCTCCGGCTACAATTACTCTGTTGTTGGTGGAGCCAAGATGGCGACCTTTGGGCTTGAAAGCTCTCGTAGTTTCCCAATAAGAGACCATGATGTTATCGTCATCTCAGAGGTCTCTGTGAGGGTCCCATTGCCAAATACACTCGTAATAATGAGCAAGTTCAAACAGTGAGGGAAAGGCGATATTTCAGGCAATTCCCTCAGCCGAGTGCATTTCACATGTTCATTTTCTATGTATAATGGAGAGGATACAAGTGATGGAAAATGTGCTTTCCTGTTTGAGTGTGAAGTTTTTAATTCGTGAGATGCTAGATGCTAGCAGGATCAGCTGCTAGTTTTGCCCGAAAAGTTAACATGCAGGTGTTGCATGCCGTTTGTGTGAAAGTGACTGCGGAAACACCTCTGTGGCTTTTTGTTTGCTGTGCAGCGGCTTGGCCCTGCACACAGAGGGCCCTGGGACGATGACCTGCTGAATTATTGATGATTGCCTGTTATCGGCCCTTTTGTTTGGCTCTGCCAGTGAGGTGCGCTCTCACGTTCCCGCTCAGCATTGGGTTTCGGTTTACGGGCCTTGCTCGGTGCGGGCCGCGATCCTCTCTGAAAGCCGAGCCGAGCTGTCTGACCGCACCTCTTACAGCTCCCAGGTGCGGTGGAATGGGAGGCACCTTGAAACGCAATATTTCTGTGTGACATGATTGACCCAGTGCTGCCGTGCTCTGCCTGTAAATGATCTGAGCACTGTACTGCCTCTTCTAATGTCGATAAATCTGTGTGTGTGTGTGTGTGTGTGTGTGTGTGTGTGTGTGTGTGTGTGTGTGTGTGTGTGTGTGTGTGTGTGTGTGTGTGTGCGCGTGTGTGTGTGTGCGCATCCCATAGGCCCTCTGTGATCCTGGGGTGACGTGTGTGTGCCCTGTGTGTGTGCGCGTGTGTGTGCGCGTGTGTGTGTGTGTGTGTGTGTGTGTGTGTGTGTGTGTGTGCCAAGACGCTGCAGCATTGGCCCCATAGACCCTCTGTGATCCTGGGGGGTAATCCGCAAGACGCTGCAGCATTGGCCTCACATCATCCGCATCGGGGACATGAAGCAAGCAGGTAAACCCCTGTCACCTGACAGTCACGTGATAGAGTCACATGACGCGCAAGTCTCATTACATCTGATGTACTTTTCCAGAACAGGGCCCTTTTCATAACCTGCAGAATGCAGGATTTCACATGCATGCATTTGTCCAAAATCTAGTGCTGTAATCATATTTCAGTAATTACATTTGTGTCTCTCCATTTCCTGTACTATTAGTCCAGCCTTAATGAATGAATGAATGAATGAATGAATGAATGAATGCTGATACTACAGGGTTGGGTTGGTTGCTGTGGTAACAGCATGTGCTTTGGTATCTGCAGGGGAGATGGCCAAACAGATGAAGGTGAAGAAACTGAAAAACCTGAAGACCCTGGACTCTAAGCCTGGTAAGAAATCTGTGGTATCACTGCATGTCCTTTCAGTCGGCAGCCAGTTCAGGCATTGGAAACCAGCTATGTGGATTCTTTAGCCAGTCAGAGCTTTCAGTTATTCAGTTTCAAAATAGATGCCAATGACCCTCACACAGAGGCTACACTTATTTAGGAAGCAGATGTGAGTCCTGCGACTAGGGGTCAGCCACTCCTGGTTGGCCGGACACCTGTAGATCCAGGTGTCTGAGGTAGCTGAGGCGTGGGAAGGAGAGGGGCATCATGCGTCTTCCTCGAGCCGACGAGGGAGGGTTTGCTACATGAGGCTAATAGGTTCAGCTGTGTTTGGAAAAAGATGGCTACTGAATACAAATTAACCACGGAAACCTTCCAACACAGTGGGGGTCTTTGTGTAGTTAACATAATGATGCCCCCAGGTAATACAACAAAATAATCATCTTATAAACGATCCTCGTTCTCTGCAGTTTACATCACGTCAGTTGTTTTTTTTTTTTTTTTTTGTGAAATATAAGAGCAGGTGAAATGTGTGAGGCGCTGTGCTGAGCTGCCACGGGGCTCACCTCAGGCTGCTGTGCTTTGATGTTCCAGGTGTTTACAGTGCCTACAAGCCGTTCCTGAACCGCGATGATGAGATCATCAAACAGCTCCAGAAGGTGAGCGAGAGAGAGAGAGAGAGATTCTACCGCTCGTTGTCACACGTCTTCACAAATTATGTTCTTAATCAATCAAACAAACAAGTTACCTGAAGTGCCTCACAGAAGAACAAAATGGAAAAACACATTCAAAAAGGAAAATGTGAAGGTGCTTGACAAATGAATATTATTATAATTTCGAACTGTGCATGTTTACTTCTCTTCAATCACAGAATGCCATTCACCAGTTTTGCGTCTTTTTCTATTCCTCTTCGAATCAATTTGAGAATTGTTACCATAAAGGTCTGTACCAGTTTTGTTGTAAATGTTATTATCTTTATTAATATTATTGGTATCGGTAATATTGATGTTGTTATTATTGCTGGCGTTTTTGTTCACCTTCATAGTCACATGTTCCTAGCACCCAGTATCCTCTTATCTCTGTCACACAGGGTGTCCAGCAGAAACGTCCTTCGGCGGCCCAGAATGCAATTCTGCGGCGATACTTCCTGGAGCTCACCCAGAGCTTCATCATTCCTCTGGTAAGGCAGCCAACCTGTGGGGCAAACCTTCAAAGCACCCTGGGCCAGTGCATGTGGCTTACGCTGCAGAAACTGCCTATCGTACGATGAGTAGTGCTGGAGCACAAGTGGTAAAATCCGACAGTCAATTTCCTGTCTGGAAGCTGCCAGGAACTTCATAACCTCCTGTAGTCACACTCCAGCAGACACCAGTATCTCCACACTAGTCAGTCATGAGTCAGATTTTCGTGGTGGACCAAATCATGACACATTTGGCACATTATTTGGACCAGTGCCTTCATCTCAGACCTGCCTCCACTGAGTCAGTGTGATTGGACAGACCCAGCATACTGAACTCTGAACTCCCTGTTCTGGGTCCTGCAGGACTGCAGGTAGTTTCCCCCATCATATGCACCATTTTGATTTAATTGTTTATTTCACTTCCCAGGCCAATCTGCATTGCAGTGTAAATGTTAGGAGACTGGGCTTATAACCCTAAGGTTGCAGGTAGAAATGCTGTCGTACCCTTAAGCAAGGTACCCAGCCAGAACCGCTACAGTAAATATCCACCTGTACTATCGGATATTGTGTAAAAATGTGTGGGTCACTCTGGATAAGACCATCTGCTAAATGCCTATTTGTGAAATAATCAGGGAAATCAGGTTGCGTCAAACTTGGTTGTGTCAAAGACCGTTTAGCCCTTAGGATCAATAGTTCTGTATCTGTTGGGTAGACAGTTCGGCTGTGCCTAAATGCTTACAACAGTTAATGGCACTGCTCTGCACCAGTCTTGTGTCAGAGAGGTGTAAGCCCATTGCACCGCCCTACGGAAAGCGTGTCCTCACGCGTTCTCTCTGGTCCCTCCTGCAGGAGAGGTACGTGGCCAGCCTGATGCCCCTGCAGAAGAGTATCTCTCCCTGGAAGGTAAGGGCAGCGTCACACCTGTGCTCAGACAACTAGCATGAGCGTATTGTTTAGCAATGAGCAAGAGTTTAGCGTTCCCATCAGTTACACCTGTGCTCAGACAACTAGCATGAGCGTATTGTTTAGCAATGAGCAAGACTTTCGCGTTCCCATCAGTAACACCTGAGCTCAAACGACTAGCATTAGCGTATTGTTTAGCATTGAGCAAGAGTTTAGTGACTGCACCACAGTGAAAACATTTTGAAAAGAGTGTTTCATTGCAGCTAATGAACACAATCATAGCATTAAACTGTGTACAGGAATAGCTGAATGCTATATGTAGACGTGCTCATAGTTCGTGGGCTTAATGTGTGAGGGTAGTGCTCGTTTGTAGCCCATCTGATTTTGATTCTCTGTCTGGACTTTATGTAAATGTAGCCTTTTTCTCCCACCCCCAGAGCCCTCCCCAGCTGCGGCCCTTCATTCAGGAAGAGTTCATGAAGAGCCTGGAGAAGGCGGGACCTCAGCTCACCTCACGGCTGAAGGGAGACTGGATCGGCCTGTACAGGCAAGGAATTCACCCCTGGACACAATTACCATTTACTTTCAGAAATTTAGCAGACACTTTGATCAAGAGGGTCTTAAGGAATTATGAAAGTGCCATTTGGGAATTCTTTGGTTTCTCAGCCAATGAAGTTAATGAGGCAACGTCTCACTTAACCAGACAGACCAGTGACACTGAAGTGGGGGGTCCTGCACAAATCACATGTTTGCTTTAGAATATGAGAACACAAGAGCTGTCACACTCAATCATTTTTTTAAAAGGGGTACTGCTGCTACTACCATTTGTTCGACAAGGTGTCCTTAAAAGCACTTTCCAAAATGAGGGAAAAAAAAAAAAAACACACACAAGCTGCAACTCCTGCAGGCGGAGCCTTGGTTTGGTCTGGTAGTCATGGTTACCTGTGCTCCCAACGCAGGCAGTTCCTGAAGTGCCCGAACTTCGACGGCTGGTTCAGGAACCGACGGAAGGAGATGACCCAGAAGCTGGAGGCTCTGCACCTGGAGGCGCTCTGTGATGAGGTAAGACTTGGGGATACACCAATCACCATTGGCTTTGCTCAGCCAGATGCCAACAATGTGCTCTGTGATTGGTGGATCTGTATTATTACCCTTGGGTGAGACTCGGCCCTTTGTTTGATTGTACATCGCTATGGGAACAGCATGTGCCAGAGCAGTGATCACCACACTAGGGACACAACAGCTTTGTCAGCGAATCACAGCCTTCACCTCTACAGCTCTTGCCCATCCCTTAGATCCACCTTCACCAGCTGTGAGGTGATTGGTTGGAAAATAACATGGGCGGGGATTGTGCTCTGAATCACACTGTTTGCCAGGCCTGAAGTGGAGAAGTGTTGGCATGGCACACGTGGCAGCCTGTTTGCTGGAGCTGCTGCTGACATTATGTACTGCTCTGTCTCTCTTTCTCTCTCTCTCTCTTTCTCCCTCAGGACCTGCAGCTGCGCATCCAGAAGCACACGGAGGTGGAGATCGTCGACCTCGTGCTGAAGCTCAAGGACAAACTGGTCAGTGTTCGTCTCCTCTCTGAAGCTCTCTGATACTCTGAAACCTGACACCTCAGAGCCCAGGGCCTCTGGTGTAACCATGGCAACGAGACACCGCCCATGGCTGCAAAAATAAAGCAAAAAAAAAAAAACAAAACAAACAACACTGGGCTGCACATTCTCATCCACATGAAAATTAGAAATGATTGAAGATAATAATCTTATGTATGCAGCATACCTCATGTGTCGGTTCAAAGAATGTAGATAAAATCGAAAAACAAAAGTAGGAGGAGTACTTCACAAATATGTAATTCTGTACAAAAAAAGAACTTCACAGATACAATCAACCCAATGTGTCAGTCCATTGAGGATGAACCTTATGACAAATTTACCTGTATCATGTGTGCCCTATGGGTGTCTCATGTGAAAATATTCTGTGTTTATGCTTGAAGGCACCTCCAATACAGAGAAACAGAGCCCAAAAAGATGAAAGGCTATAATGCACGTTATGGTTATATTTTTAAAGATGTTTCACTGGATCCATTGGTATAGATACTTGTACAGAATGGCTGCAAATATATGTGAGCCCTGAGGGGTAGCTCATTAAAGGGTTACTAACATGAAATTGTGCTTCTTGGAAGTATAATAATGTGCTAATATAATATGCAGTTTTGGATTTTTTTTTTTAATTAAATCTGAGAAAAGCCCTTACTTCCCATTATATAGTGAAGCTTCAATATATGCGCTCTGATGTTGGGGATGTCGTTTAATTTGATGCGTCTCCACATGGCGGAGCTAAATGGTGGTGTCCTGGTTTCTCTCAGACACAGGCAGAGAGAGAGCAGCTGCCGGTGAGGCCTGGCACTGTGGCCAAACTGCAGAGCCACATCGAGTCTGTGATCCTCTCCCTCCCCGAGGACCTGCAGGGCATCCTACACAAACCGCCCACCCCTGACCCCCGACCCCCAACCTCTGACCCCAGACCCTGTCCAATGGGCATGGAGGACCCGCCCACAGAGGACACCCAACAGACTGCTTGCTCACACAGGGACCGAGCCCAGTGACTGCTCCGCGCTTGAGTCGTGGATTTTTAATCTTTTTTTTTGTTATTTTATTGTTATTATTATTCTTTTTTGTCTTTTTTTTTTTTTTTAAACAAAAACATCAAGTGCACTTGTACCAGAAGACCCATGTGCCCTAATGCGCAGTGCTGGCATTGCCAGAATCAGTAATAATTAAGACAAACAATCATTGTACAAGAAAGAAGCTAGATGATGCATTTCTGTGCTCTATGAATGAGGGGGGGGAGATCAGCTTCCCTCCCCAGGCATGCGGACAGCTTTCTCTCTCTCTCTCTCTCTCCCTTTCTTTTTCTCTCCCTCTCTCTAAGTGCCCCTTTTCTCACCCTCTCACTCTCACTCCATGTATCTCCTTTTGTCCTCTCTTTCTCTTCCCCCACCCCCTTTCTGTCTATCCCCCCAAACTCTCCCTCTCCCTGTCTTTCTCTGTCTGTTGGTGTCATCATCACCAGCCCACGTCCCAAAAAGCCTCTCCTTCAGCGGGCCCCCATCTGGGACCTGATGCACCCCTCAGGTGTGTTGTCTGAGTGGGACTGGGGGGAAACCGACTTGGGGACTTAATTCCCTCCCATGTTACCCTCTCCTTACATCCTGGCTGGGAGGAGGGAGCATCCCACAATGCACTGGGTGCTATGGCAGTGTGGCGGCAGGAAAACATTTCTGGGTTTTTTTTTTTTTTTTTTTTAATTTGTGAAGGAACTACTGTGGAGAGGGTGCACATGAGAGTGACTGTGGTATGTTAGCACGTAGCTCCATTGCGTGGGGCGTGTCCATGTGTGTGGAACGCACTGTAGGCATATTCATTTGGGGTTGGAAAAAAGGGCAGAAATGGTTGTGCATGGGAACTGGTTACATTGCCATAAAACAAGACCTGGGGCACTCCTGTTCCTGGAGGGCCTAATCCATTTCTGGATTTCATGCCAGCTTCTTCCTTTAATCATGTAATTAACCCAAATCATTTACATGATCTGAATTTTTAGCTACATTTATTTCTAAAGCTGATGAATGACAACTCACCACTGCTCTTGTATACCTATATGAAATATTTTACTCTGGTATAAGCTACCATTAAACCAGCATTCGTGTGTAGAGCTGATTGAGCCATGGTAACTGTGTGGAACAAAACCAGAAATGGATCTTGGCCTCCAGGAATGGAGTCCCCACCCCTACCATGGAAGATGGCTGTACAGTTGTGCTCATAGGGGATTATTGAGAGTTTATTATTGGGGGTATGAAATTTTGCACGAGGGACGGCGGGAGCTCTTTCCTAAGAGCCTGAGTAAAGGGTGGCTGTTCTCTGTGGAACTGCTTAACTGTAACACTTTGTCAGAGTAACACTATTTTAATCTTTTTTTTTTCTCCTCTTACTGAGTTCAGGCCCAGCTCCTCTGTCACTGAAACAGTAGTACCCGTCTTCGAATGAACCTTTGTTTGCTGGATTGTTCAAACTGGAAACAAAAACAAACCAGTCATGGAGGGTAACCCCTGTAAATTTCACGTGCCAGTCTTACACTGACTGAAGCGCCTCTTGTGACCTGAGCATCCAAACTCAATTTCCCATGTTGCATAGGGCCTTGCTGTAAATTACTTTATGGGGCAATACAGTGTTTCTCTTCAAACAGTGGCTTTCAGAGGAAAAGACCACCGTTTCATATACACTCAAGGTCTGTAATTTATGTTAAAGTCTATTTGGGATGCTGTGGAGGATCTCGTGTTGCCTTATGTTCATGTATTTGTGTTTTCAGGCTATTTTGTGTGAATTATCCAATCCTACATTGAAACCTAATGGTTTTTTTTCTTTTCCTTTCACGGTTATTCAGCATTGATTTGTCATGGGTTTGTGTGGCTGCATATTGACTTGAAATTAGTTGCCTTACTCAGAGAGGGTGTTTTTGTTACAGGTTCAAAAAGGAGATTTGTAGAAAATAGAAAAAAACAGTTTTTATTGTTTTTTTTTTTTTAGTTATTTGTCAGAGAGAATATTTTTGTTTATTTTCTCCAGCAGTGAAGACTCATTTCAGATGAATCCCTGTGACATCTCCTAGCCTGTTGGGCCTTGCGTTTAAGGTGTACGGTGCATTTGACAGTGTGCCGCCATGCCAGCCCTCTGTCTCAACACTTCAGCTCGCCCCTAATGGGGCCTACTTCCCATCAGGCATGTAAGGGTCAAAGGTCACCAACCAGCAATGCTGTGCCTTCCCTATGCCAAACCTGGGGCTCTTGGGCTTGCTCCTATCCAGGCGCCAGGCGTGCTGGTTTTTCTTCTTGCTCGCCATTTAATTGGTCAAATGCAGCTGTTGGTCACAGACAAACACAACACCTCTCACCTTGGGGGTACACCAGGAACCTGGCCAACTTTAAAAACTGCTGAAGTAAAAATGTTAGAGGCTGTTGTCGTTCACTGACAGAGTCATCACCTGCTGTGAGAACTCATCACACTGAACAAGTGATTCGGCACAAGTTTTATCCATGGAAAATCCTTAACTTCATAATACCTACCCAGATAACCAGTAAAAGTTACTCAGATCACTAGTAAACAGATTTGTGGTAGACCCCCCAGACTGAATTTTTAGTGATTTGATAGTGTAAACAGATACCAGCAGACCTGTGACTCTCCAGGACCAGGGTTGACAACCACTACCCTAATCTCTTGTTTATCAGGACTTTGTTTCAGTATTTTCAGGTCTGAGACTTGACTCGATGCTTATAGTTTAGATTGTTATTGGAGTGCTTATTTTGCTTGTGATTATGTTGAGTGCAGATTAACCATAGTAAACTGACTAACTCAAAAGGCTGTTAAAAGGGTGATGACTCGTTATACCCTTTAACAACTGATTTTAAACATACCAGCTGCTTAAGGAATAGTCACATTTTTCATATAACACTTTTTGTTTGTACAGGAAATATGTTACCTCCATCTTCTGTCATGGATTTTAATACCAGAAAACAAGAGTGCATGTAAATCTACCCATGTTCTTGTTTGAATACCGGAAAATCTTAAGATGTCACTGAACAATGTTTTAACATGGAACAACATTTTAACTGGTGATGAGAGAGTGAGGTATCACAAAAATTGATAGCAGAATTTATAATAGCTGTAAATCACTAATTTCAACCATTAAAAAGATTTTTCTCTTTCCAACAACATGCAGTGATTGGTTCAAATCAGTGAGTTACTGGTAACAAATGGTAACTCCACCCATTTTGGTTCCTTGATACCTCATTCTCCCATTACTGCTTTTACATTTTTGGGAATATACTTAGGGCTGGATCAGATCTTTTTTTTTCCCATGATTCCCATGTGTTTTGCATGTGTCAGTGCATCTATGATGGTTCAGTGTGACAACAGAACCCAGGCAAAAGTGGTTTATCAGACATTCCAAGTGGTTGAAGGCAGGTGTTTGTGTTTTATACATTTACTTAAAATTTCCCTTTTGACAGTTTATCATAAGGAAAGAAGAATGAGATATCTTGAAACCCAAAAAAAGGGTGGAGCTACAGTTAACTGTCAAAGGCTGTCTGGAAAGAGCAAAATCGTTCTGATTGGTTCAGACAAACCAAGTGCTGTGATTGGTTAAAATCAGCAAATTCTTTGTAGAACATGGAAGCTCCACTCATCTGTGTTGTGGTACCTCATTCTCAAAGCATCAATTGCTTTTTTTTGCGAAATCTCTTAAAATTAAGGAAATTAGTTTTGCATTGTAAGGATTAATTATGCAGTCCTCTTTTAGAATTTTATGAGCCAGCCCTAAGATGTAATGTAGTAAGGAAACCTGGGAAAGATGGTGCTGAAACCAAAGATTTTAACAGTTTTTGTCGATGTATCAACTGTCAGAATTGTATAAAATGATGAAAAAAAAATCAATTCATTTAATGTCTGAGAACAGCCCATGTCATCAATAACAGGCCATCAGTCTTGTCCTTGTACTCTGAAGTTGTGATGGGAGAATGAGACCCCACCATGTTCTGTCATTCTATTTGCCACAACCAATCATTGTATTCTTCTGTGTAGAGCTGCAAAATGATTTGTATGGCTCAACTGTGTCAGTGATTGACAGCTCACTGTAACCCCGCCCATTTTGAGACCATGAAAACTCAATCTCCCATCATTACTCTCAAGGTCGCTCCACATTTAAAAGGTGTCTCTCTCTGCATGAGGCAAAGTGTGCCTGTTGACTCAGCAGCCAGTCAGAGAGAGCCTTGCCATAAGGCATATTCCAGCAAAAATACGTGTTTGGCTGGCACAGGACCTATGACTGTTGGTTGTTGGACAACCACTATATAGTTTTATATTTTAAAAGATAAACCTATTTTAAAATGCTTGAATTTTTTATATAGAGATCTATTCTCATACTACATTATTCTGTAATTGAGTTGCTGGTCTGCTTGAGTATTTGAAAAATGTCATTTCCTGTTGAGGATATTTGATAATGATAGCAATAATAATGACAGTGATGTTAATATTGTTATCGTTATTACTTGCAGCGATAATACACTTGTTATAGAAAATGTCGTAACTTCCTTAAAGGGCAGTGACGTGTTTATGTTTTACTAAACATACAGAATAAGAATAATGTTAACAGAAGCACAGAGCCAGCACATTGCATGAGATTAGCTCAATATTTTGGCATCCAGATTTTTTTTTTTCCATGTTATTGACCCTTTTGTATTGAAGCCATAACCACTTACACTCTGTACTTTGGTTTTAACATTTGTACAGAAGGAGCATTTCTGTCATTGTATCTATAACTTCTTATGGTCACTTTAATTGAAAATGAGTATTTTTTATTATACAGGAATAAAGTGACAGCTAGAACATGATTGTGTCTTTTTGTTTCTTTATATATATACATAATTTCAGCCTTGTTTCCTTTATTCTTTTTTTGTTTCACTTTATTGCCTAACCTTGAATGCCCATTTTACTTCTATCCTAAGACATTTTCCTTAAAGAAGTGTTCATTAGTGGCAGTTCAAATCAAGTTTGATGAAACCATTTAAGGTGTGGCTACTCTTAGCTGTCAGTCTTTGTGTTGTTTAAACCAATGAAAAATGTTTTTTTCCTCCATGACCAATCCAAACCAATGAGACACTGATTTTGTATAATAGCTCCTCCCATTTTTGGTCCAGTGAAACCTTGCTCCCTCCTCACTTGTGTGCAGACCGGTGTGCTCATCTCTCTTCACAAGTGATCAAAGTAGTACTGCCTGAAGACCACAAGATGGCAGATCTGAGCTAAATACATTTCAGAATCGCAAGTGTACTTGAATATCATTCTGTTTTTCCCAATGATTAAGGTGTTTGAAAACTTAATTCCTGCCTTACCTATTTATTTTTATATTATTATTATTATTATTATTATTTTATTATTATTATTATTAATAATAATAATTTATTTATTTATTTATTTATTTATTTTTTTTAAAAAAAAAGGATTTTACTTTTAGCCTTTTTTTTAAAATAATGACTTGAATAAGTCAGTCATTGGTTGGTGAGATGGAAGAAAGACCCTAGCTAAGGCTAGATTGGGATACATTCTTGCATCAATCAATGGATAAAATCGATGTGTTTGCTGCTTTTTAGATGTTGAGCTTGGAATTGTCTCTTTCAGGGTACAGTAAGAGCAATGGACAGCATCCTACAACTTTATCAGTTACATTTGGGAATGTAGCTGTAAGAAACATACTTTTAGACTGCCTAGCAGGAATTTTACAGTTTGAATATCATGGTAGTGATTTATGTAACATCCATGGACATTTTAATATGCTTGAAAAAATCATTTTAGGTGTTTAAGCAACTGTAGATGAGAAAGATGCCACTCTTATTAATATAATGAGTTGACTAAATATCCACATTTAGTTCATATTATTTGTTGACAATTGTTAAATTAAAGGGTTAGAAATAACGTGCGCTGTTATGTTTTCACAGACCTGTTTATTCCATATTAATGTGCTGGGTGGAACCAATGGGTTAAGAAAGAGTAATGATGCATGCAGGGATGTGGCGTCCGTGACGTCATTTCGTCCGCGTTGGAGTTGCTGCTGGAGAAGGAGCGTGACGTGGCAGAGACCCGAAGAGCACCTACCTTCTCATCCATGCAACGTAGTTGAATCCATCTCCGCACTTGTCGGGGTTAAACCTCATAAAATTCCTGTCCTACCTGATTTTTTGAAAAGGATTCGACCGAGAGGCTGGACAAAACGTGCCGGAGAACAGGTCTGAACCAGTGGGAAGAAGACGAAGTGCGCCTGCCACATCCTGAAGCGTAGCACTAGATAGCTAGTTTTATATCAAGTAGCTAGTTCGCTCTAGCTAAATTCACTTGGCGACAAAAAAATGGGCCTCACCATTTCAAGTGTCTTCTCCCGTCTTTTGGGAAGAAACAAATGAGGATTCTGATGGGTAAGTCTCATTGTCTCTGGAGAGCACTCGAAAGCTATATAGATAGCTACACTGTAACGTTAGTTCCTAGGAAATTGTATCAGCCTGAAAGATGACAGGTTTTAAATACTAGCCATTGCCATTTGCAGGCTGGTGAACGCCCGTAGTCCTGCTTTAGCCCATCATGTGAAAATTTACTCGCTATCTTGCTGTGGTTAGCTATCAAAGTGACATTGGTTGAGCAGATACAACTTTTTCCGAAGTAGCCAACTTCACATCGTCATGACCCACCATAACTTTTATCAGCTGAGCTAGCCATTAGCTGTGGCTAGCTACCCTGCTGCTATATCAATTAGCTAGATGGCTAACTTGTTAGCTTGAAAAAATATGTTTACGGACTTTGCTCGCTGCATAAGCTAAATAGTATCTTCCTATTATTTTTTTTGCGCTATTCATATAGACCAGGAAGATAATGTAAGTTGCCTTACAAATTTTAGTCGTTACTGTTCGCCAGTAACTCGATTGTTGTCTCCAGTTGAAGTTAGAGGTAACTTTGAAGTGAAAGTAATGTTTGTCTGCTATCTTAATTTGTAGGGCATGCATCTGTTAGCGCTTTGTACCTAGATGTGTCACCAGTAACAGTAAAAAGTAAAGCAGCTTCAACATTATTTTGTAGCTTAGTCTTAGGGCAATTACTTATCATGTAGCCAAGTGCTAGCAATAGATAATTATTTAATGTTACATCATCATGAGACCATGTTGCTACTTTATTACTTAAAATTATATCTATAATTTGTATTCTAAATCTGGACTTGTGACCCGGCCATTACTTTTTAGCCGTACCATTAGCCTGCTCACTTTAAAGCAGCGTTACCCCGTGAAACCTCTGACCTGTATCAGCTAACTTATGTAGGACAGATTGTAACTTCTCAGGGCAAAGTTGGTAGCGTTATCGGAGTTGTGAACACAGATTTGTCACTGTGAGTGGCTAGTTTATGTTAGCTAGCCAGGGTCGTAGTGATGACAGTGGACTAGCCACGAATACACTGACAATTGTTATCTAATTGATTTGTCACATTATCAGTCAGTGATGTCGCATTGTTTTAATCTGCTTATGACAAAACATTTTAGTTTACTTAAAACATTTTACAACTTTCGAGGTGAGGCGAACGTTTGCTAACTGCCGTGACTGCCGTGCTATCGTCAGTGTTGCATGGATAGATGAGGAATTTCAAGAATGCTGCAGCTTTTCTAACACCGACAGAGGTGGGAACGTTGGCTAGCTGGCTAACGTTAGCTAATTTACATTCATGAATAGCTGGATAATCATTATGGCTCGTTTATGTTGTCAGGCTATTTGCTCTCTATTGTCTACTTCTGTGGTGTGCTTGGCACGGAGGGGTTTCTTTGTGTCAAAATGGTGTCCCGAGTAAAATGCCTTTTCTGTCCCGTTTTCCCATTGCGAAACATGGTTGCTGGTGGGAGACCGTTCGTGGAGCGGGGCCTTTTGGGAATGGGGTAGTGTGGTTTTCTCCTCCCGTTGTCTTGAGCTCCACTCGCACAGTGCAGAATGGTGACGACAGCAGACTCTCGCAACAGGAAACTGCGCCCGCAATTGCACTGGACTGAAAAAATGTAAAAGTTTCAAACGAGACTGGCACTTTCATTTTAGCGGGAGGAGAAGAGGGGACACAACTAATTGAAAGTTTTAGACTATTTCAGTAGTTCTTTGAATAAACTAATGTTTTCTCACTGCCACCACCGAGAGAAACTGCTGTCCTTGTGATTCGGTATTAATTGCTTTCTTCCTAATCATATACGACTCTCTGAAGTATTTCCTTTGCTTTTTATTTGATTGCACGGTTTTTAGAGTATATGACCATGAAAACCTGCGATAAACCGTTCTGTTTCACTGCATGTTGGTAGCCTTAAAACTTTAGGTTAAACTTAACGACCAATCATTGCATTACAGTGGTCCCAATAACTAGTTACGAAAATTAGTCTTCCCCGCACCCTCCTCCCCTATTGTCACTGCTTTAAGAAGAGTGATCGATGCATAAAGTTTCCTTTTGTTTTAATTGGCACATGAGTACTTCCCGGAGTTCTTTGTTTATCTTGAATAATGAACAGTTTCTGCACCACGCTTCACTTCCGTTGCCTGGTTTGAGTTTTAAACGTGACCCCCCGTCAATGGGAAAGACTGTTGAGTGGAAGTTTCAAAACTTCAGTAGCAGTATCAATCATGCACAAGTGCTCACCAGAGATTCTATTTCATTTGAAGTGGCAGCTCATGTTGATTTGTCATCTACCTGGGGTTTCATTTATGGCCACTACACTAAGCAAATACAGTGTGTCAATATGTAACTGAGTTAAAAGCAGCGATTTATTATGTGTGTGTCTGATGTGGAAAGCTGAATATGGTAATTGGAGATCTATTGCATTCTGTAAACTTCACTCTTACTGTGTTGTAATTTTCTTACTTCCCTTTAAGTTGGCCTGGATGCAGCTGGGAAGACCACCATTCTTTACAAACTGAAACTTGGAGAAATCGTCACAACAATCCCCACAATTGGTAAGAAATCTTCAAGAGCCAACAGTGGAATGGAAATAAATACATTTTATGCATTATTTTTGTTTTACTGTCTTGCGTCTTGTTGTATATCACTTAAGTCTAACACTTATTTTAAAATGTGTCATTTAAAATGACTGTTTGGTGAGGATTTTCATGAAAAAAGCTTTGCTTACAGTCCTGTGGTTCCATCCTGCTTTGACTTAATTGGACAGTGTAGATATGTACAGTTAATATTGCGCATTTAAGAATAATAGTTTTGTCAAACAATAATTAATTCCAAATTTTCCCTCCACATCTCTCTCTCACTCTCTCTCACACTCACTCACACACTCGCAAAATGTTTCCTGTTTGTTTGAAGGGGTTGAAGAAATGACATAGCATGCATGTTTTTGTTTCTTTTACAACTCAATGAACAAATAGTTTAAGAACGTTGTAAGTATTGAGGCTTCCTACATCTGTGTGAGACTTGGTATTTCCAGCAATAGTCAGCAGGTTGAGTTTGCAAGCTCTTTCTCTCCCGGTATGTGCACACAGGGTTCAACGTGGAGACCGTAGAATACAAGAACATCTGCTTCACAGTATGGGACGTGGGCGGCCAGGACAAGATCAGACCCCTCTGGAGGCATTACTTCCAAAACACTCAGGTAACCTCGCCTGTTGAGGGTGGCAGTGTAGAGTAATGGATATGCCTGGTGATTTTGGGTCCGAATTGCCCATCCCGAAAATCGCGGGGGTTCCCGATCCGAGGCTGGTCTGAACCGATTATCACAAGTTTGATATTTAATTATAATATTAAGCAGAAACGCACAATAGCTAATGAGAGCAAGCTGAGCGGGAAGTGTCGCCAACCAGATTTTTTCCTGAAGTCATGTTTGATGACACGTTTCTGTTCCATCCCAAGTCCCTGGAATTGGCACTTTGAAATTGTTTAGTATAAACCCCAAATGTGCGGCCCTGTGTCTTGACTGAATAATCTGGTGTGCGCACTTTTACAATCAAAATATTAAAAATCGGTTAAATCTGTTGTTATACCTATGTGCCTATGGTCTCCCATGTTTTTAAAATCCATTAAGATTTGAAAATCCTCTAGTCTGCACCTGGCATTAGGTAGCTCATCTTGTAACTCAAAGGTTGCAGGTTCAAACCCTACTCGTCTTTGGCAATTTCTGCAGTAGAGTCAGTTGCTTTGCATGAGAGCACCTAACGTGTGAATGTTGTGTTCCCTACTACACCGGGCCCATCATAAAGGTCTGTTTTGAACTGTGACATACCGTGTGTCTACCCATCAATGAATACGTGAACACACCTGGGCTTGCACTTCTAAGGAGTCTCAGTGTGTGCTGCTCATTTCCTTTGCTCACATCGTAACGTGCGTCACTTATATGAAATGGGTCAGTCTTGGTGCTCTCAGTCTTAGATCTATCCCAGCTCTGAAATACCTGAGTCAGCAAACTGATTGAAAACAAGAATCGTCTTAAGTGTTTATAGCAGGGCTAAAACAGAAGCCTGAAAACCACTCTCTTTGTTCTTGGATAAGACTGGCGACACCTATCATAACCTTATCTATTAGAAGCCTTATCTAAATTGATCCTACATCAGCACCCTGCTTGCTCTTAGACACACTGTGGATACTAGCACTGAGCAGTTGTTGCTAGTCAAATTTTGTTAGGGCTATATATTCCACCATTTTGTCCCTCTTTCTCTCTCGCGTTGCTGTGTGCACTTCACAGCGATGGAAATGGACAGATTTACAAGTCAAATAATGACAAATTGGGTCAGTTTAATTTCCCTTGCTTTAAGAGCCAAATGATGGGATTTGCACTCCACACATTATATACTAACGTTGCCACTATGGTACTGCAGAGACACTTATGAAAATAATGGAGGTGATTTTGAAAAATTTTTTTTTTTTTTTGGGTCCCTGATTTATCAGGAAACAGGTTGTTAAAACTCTGCGACCATTTGCATTTTTTTGCTTTGTTGATGAACATTCTCTAATGCTATCGCCTGTCAAAGAGCGCAAAAGCTCTTACCTTTTGTCATTAACGCACTCGAACCTCCAGCCTCTGGCTTGGACACAGTTCTCTTTTTTGAAAGATAGTTATTTCCAGGTATGTCATGGCCGGTTACGTCCCTTGTAATACACACACCGTTTCTGGTATCCAGGGAGTAAATGAGCTGGGAAGTTTGAGGATTTCCTTCAGTGCAGTAACATCAGATGAAACCGCAGGTTCCCACATAATGGATTCCGTAGAAGGTAAATCGTTAGCTAAGTGCTAGCTGCGAGCAAAATCATACCTCATTTGGGCTTGTACCCCAAAGCTAGTATTCTAGTCTTTTCCAGCACACATCTGAAGAAAGCACTCTCAGGTAGAAAGTGCCCCCCCCCCCCTTTTATCTCCCTCTAAATGGGTATAATTGGTCAGCATAACAGATAAATGGAACATATGCCAAAGTTAAAACTAGTTATTTGTCACATTGTGATGTAAGATGTAGATTGACTAGAACCGTAATCACTTTAATGCTTTTGCCCTTGGCATACAGTGCAATGAGGAAAAAATATGAAGGACAATATAGCAGGAAGATATGAGCTTTTGAAATTTACAGGTACATTATATTTTAATAACTCCATCTATCATCATTAACTTTACACTAATTGGTTGTTGAAGATATTTTATATCTTCATGCTCTTGATGTAAGTCAGTGTTACTGGCAGCTCAAGTTTTGTTGAGACCAACTTAAATACATTTTTAAACTTTCTGCTCATTCCCCAAAATATTTGGATGATGATTTGAGGTACAAATTTTCCATTCAGACCCCCCCAAAAAAATAATTTCCTATTCATCTGTAGTTTTGTTGGGGCCCACATTCCTGGACGAGGCTTTTGTGTGGCCGTATGGGGCTGGCTGATGACTCTGCCTCGGCCTAGTCTTGCGTGATCTGTCCTGATTGAGTTTGGTCACCAAAGCCGAATAACCTGTTAAGAAAACACACCCAACTCAGCGCTGCCCATGTCTCTCTCTCTCTCCCTCCCCCTCTTTTTGTTTGTATTCTTGGCTGTGTGCCCGTGGTTGGGGTCCTTACTCCGTTAGTGGTGGAGACTGAGGGAGAGCCAGCGAGAGGACTTGGCCGTGCATTGTTCTCCGTCTGACATCCTGTGGCTAAAGGAAGTGTAGCCCATGGAACAGACAGAGCAGGATAGCCTCACAATCCATGTGGAGAGACCCTGGGGCTGGGGATATAATCCATAGTTTATTTATTCATTTTTATCATTTTTACTTCTTTTCTGCCTCTGTAAATTAATATTCATTGGAATTATTTTTCTTTTTTATATTTCTCAAGCAGTAATTGGACAGGCTGTAAAATCCCATATATTTTTTAAAAAAGGTAAAAATACGAAAAGTATTTCTGGTTGCCTGGTCTGTTTGAAATACTGAGGTTCTAAATGTTTTCAGAGTATTGTTGTTCTTGTGTGATGGTATTAAATTACTGAGACGTGTTTTTTTGAGGACATTTTATGCATGTTTGGTGGCATTTTTGCCCAATGCTCCAGCTAAATGTCCTTCCATGTTGTAGGGAAAAAAAGAAAAACATTGAGTACATGCGTGTTCAGGGCCTCTGAGAGCTGCAGGCCAGCTTGGAGGCCTCAGCGGAAAGGAAGTGCAGGCAGGCAGCTATTTTCATCTGACTGAATTGAATCGACCTTTGCTTGGCCCTCCTGCCCTGAGTGAGCTCCATGTCTGCAGGTGCACACTGTTCTCTGCTCCATTATTGTAGGACTTCTGAAGTCCTTCAGGGGTTGAAGTGATTTTTTTTTTTTTTCCTGTTTCTGGAACAGCCTACATCAGCTCTGTCTCAGAATGAGTATCCTGCTGATAAACGCACATCCCTATGAGAATATGTACCTGAGACTAGCTGAGATGCCATAACTTTTCAAAGGCCTAGCATAACGGTTAGGGAACCGTTATGTGTAATTCAGAGTTTGCGGGTTCATGTCCTTGGTGGTACACTGCCATTGTATCCATTGTATTGGATCAATAGACCTCACTTTAATTGCCTCAGTAAATATCAGGCCATATAAATTGAATGTGGGTGGTGTAGAAGAAAAAAAAAAGTGCTGTTCAAGTCTATAAATTCATATATTGAATGAGGTGAAAAGTAAAGATTGAATACTGTGGTCATGTTAGGTATGAAATGTCTCTGTGATGGCACCTAAATGTAGAACAGTGTTTTCTACAGCGTGCCATCATACCTTTAAAATTAACTTCTGTCTGAAAGACTATGCATGCATACATATTAGTCATTGAAATTCAGGATGCATTGTGAGTGTGTTTTTAATAGGAGGTTGTGATTGCATGGGTTTTGTGTCAGGGGAAAAGTTGCTGCAGGGCAGGCTTACTTTATCTTTGAAGATAGCATACGGCAGCAGTATGGAGATTAGCTTACCTATCCCAGATAACCGATGTTAGCCATCGGCTGAAGGTGGCGTGAAGCAGCTCTTTTGCAGGCGCATTTATAGCGCCGCGTTTCGACTCTGCCAGGAATGCGGTTGCACGATTAGCCAAGCTTCCGAAAACTCTGGCAGAGGTGAATCACCCCTGTGGCTGAATTCCCTAATCTTTGCGCAGAATTGGGCTTGAAAGAAATCCTCTTAAATATGCCGCTGGATTTTTAATTCACAAAAAAAATGAGCATGACTCTGATATTCCCTGTCTGTTATTTATATCTGATATTTGCTCTGCTCAAAACAGATGTGACTCAACATCTATCACTACTCACTCTCTCTCACTTCCTCTCCCACTCTCTCCCTTTATTTTTCTTTCTCCTCTGTTCCTTCTCCCTTTCTCCCTTTCTTGTTCTTCTAGTCTCTCTTTCCTCTCCTGTTTTCCAACACTCATCCCCTCTTCCCCCCCGCTCCATCTCGGCCATTTTACTCTTCTCTCTGGCACCTTTTTCTCCCTTCCTGTCCTTTACTCCAGCTCTTTCCCTGTCTCTCTCCCTCCTCTCCCCTCTCTCTCCCCATCTCTCTGGGGTGTGTGTGTGTGTGTGTGTGTGTGTGTGTGTGTGTGTGTGTGTGTGTGTGTGTGTGTGTGTGTGTGTGTGTGTGTGTGTGTGTGTGTGTGTATTGAGGGCAGGGACAGAGGCAGTGTGATGTAAATGGGAGGTGTCAGTCCATACGTGTGTCCCTCCCAAGCCGGGATGAACAGCCCCCCCATCCTGCCCTTCTCTTTTCCCATCCTTTCATCTCCATCGCCCCTGACCCCTGCGATGGAGGAGGCTTGGGCACAACCGTCTCCACACAGCCCAGCTTCAGTGCTTTCATGGCTGCTTATCTAAAAACCTAAAAAATGCTGTGTGCGATAACACCATTGTTAATTCTGTGTCATACTACCATCTATGTTTACCAGATGCTCTGATCTGGAGCTGCTTAGGTAACCTACATTCTTGCATTCTGTCCATTCTCAGAGCTGGGTATTTGCTTGAAGCAGTTACAGATGATGCAACTTATTTTTTTTCGACTACAGCAGCAGTGCTCTTTTTGGGAATCAAACCTGCAGCCTTTTGAGTTACAAGCCTTGATAAATACTGTAATGTCAGTCATTGTTGGAAAGAAGAGCATTCAAATCATTTTTCCTCATTTGTTATTTTCCGTGTGTCAGTTGTCTGCAGCTCTTGCGTGCAAACAGAAAGGAGAACAGTGTTTGGTGAACTGGGATGGGCCCTTGCATTGTTTTCACTAGAAAACATTCTCTCTCTCTTTGCTCTTGAACAATTGATTGGCACTCAGTGCTTTCATTTTATACCAGTCTTTCATATCCTCATTTGGTTGTTTTTCCCCTTTCTCTCTGTGTATATTGTGGTTACATGCAAGTTCTCCTCTTGTCTCCGTGGTTACTCGAATGGCAGTGTTCTAAACTGTTGGAACAGTTTAGATAATCTAGCTTGTAGTCTGTACAGAAACCTGCTGTCACTAATAGTCAGATGGACCAAATGGACTGAATAAGAAGAGTTCTGTAGGCACAACTCCGCATGCAAACTGCAAGCAGCATTACGTTTGCAGACTCATAGAGCATGATTTATTCAGAGTAACAAAACATTGATGATTATCTAAGAGGTGATGCACAGTGAGTGATCTCTGGCTCTCTGAATTTTTGGTCTCAGGGATGCTAAAATTGTCATCTGTCTGTGTACTGAGGCTATCCAATCCCAGAAAAAGCCCTAAATTTAACACCCCCCCCCTTAAACTTGGGCTCCCAGTGGGAAAGGGTTGATTTATATGGTGTCAGCTTGTATTTAATCAAACACGTCACTGCTTTATTTTAAGCTTACCAATTTAACACGGTAATTACCACAGAGCTGGACGACACACAAAAGCTCTGTTCCTGTTAGACTTCGCACCCTGGCTATACCTGGTGTGAACATGTGGCCTTTTTTTTAACCCTTTCATGAACGGTTGTGTTTTTTATGACCTGTTCAGACATGCCAAGAGATGTGTTGTTTTGATCTGGCTGCCCACCTCCAGACAGGCCGGATAGGGGTGTGTGTGTTCTGAAATTCTGTAGAGCGCAGATGTACTCTGGCTCCTGAAAATGTGTTCTGTGGCAGTGTTTACCGTATTAAGCAGGATGACAGTGTACTGTAAAAGTCAGGGAAAGGGGCTTGTTACTCAGAGGTTGCAGGTTCAAATTTAAGGTGAGGCACTGCAGACTACAACTGCATTTGACATGCTTTACCGTAATGGAACGGAGGTCATATCTCCAAAGCTGCGTGTTAACAGCACGCCCAAATAAGGAATTTAGAACAATAAGCATGGTAAAGGATCCTCTCAGGGATAATTTCACTGAGAACTGACCGGAGAAAAGAAGAGCTTTCCCAGCTCAGAAAATAAAACACAGAACAGTGAAGACTCCTTCTCTTTGGTTAATCCTCAGTGAAAGTGTTCCCTCTGGTGTCCCCAGTCCCTAGGGACTGGATCCTTTATCTGTGTGTTTGATCGGCCTGGGCTGTGGAACACCTGTCTGGTCCTCTATACCAGGGGTTCCCAAACTTTTCAGCCCACGACCCCCAAAGTAACGGCACCAGAGACTCGCGACCCCCACATATCCCTGGAGGTGGTTTAAGCATAATAAATGTTTTTGCACACACACACACACACACACACACACAAGTAGGCCTATTCATACAGGGCACAGCGCTTTGGTAACACAAAAGAACGCAATAGCCTAACAACCATAAATGCATTATTCTTTTTATAGGAATAAAGTGGCCCTTAAAGTTACCTGACGAGATGGGCACTATGCATCAATCAGGTTTTTGATTCTGGAAATCATCTCTTGACCCCCCACCACCACCAGTGTCTTGCGACCCCCACTTTGGGAACCCCTGCTCTGTCCCATAGCTCGTTTTCAGAGCACTCGGTGCTACTTTTCTGATGACCAGAGCGCACTGTCCAAGCCAGTCAGGTGTACACGAGTGAGCTCGGGTCAGAAAGGCTTCTCTTCAGTGCCATAACAAGCATGCAGTGACTTTTCACAAACACTTTCAACTATTTATTCTTTCTGCTTCGAATCAAGTTTTGTCTTTAATTGTGCTATCTACAGACGGCTGATTTCATTAAACGATGAACCTGTTTACCTGTTCTATTTATTCAGTTGCTTTCCCTGTTGCTTGTTTCCACTGTTAAAAAAAAAAAAAACACCTTAGCTTGATACGTTGTGGGCTTTATCAGGATCAGGATTTTGTGAGTGTTTTTTTCTTTTGATCTGATTATTTGTAATCTGGTCTCAGTGGGTAGAGCTGTTGATCATTTTTATACTTAAAAAGTGGCCATTAAAAACCATTTCCATTTGGGCTGGTTCTTTGAAGGCATTGCATGACTTGTTTATAGAATGTGTAGATTAAAACATATACTTTGTGGTCCGTTACCAAGGGAACCTTTGGTTTCAAATCATTACAGGCTTCAGCTGCAAAAAAAGAACTTTTCAGTTCATAGCAACGGACATAATTGCAGAACTGTGGGCTATTTTTAGTGCTTTTACCTGAAAAAGCCTCAAACACAATGTACATTGTGCTGCATGTATCTCATGTAACGCTGGCTTCTCGCAGTTGGAAAATTCCCAGGGCAGAGATGGTTGTCGAACACGTGACTTCGGTTGAAATGTTTACTTTTGGGGCCAGTTCCCCCGGACATGGATTAAGCCTCGGCCTAGATGACAGCTTTTTTTTTTTTTTTTTTTTTTTTTTTTTTTAGATTGAGATCTTCATTGAAGTTTTCTTTCAGTCTAGGATGAGGCTTAATTCAAGTCCAGGAAGCTGAATACATGTCAGAAGTTTGTAATATGAGAGCTTTTTGAGGCATTTTGACAAGTTGGCCACTACTCCGTGTAGATGCGCAAGTAGTCTCTGAGTCCATCTGTCAAATCTGCAATCGTGTCTGATCAGCTTTGTTGAAATTGGTGGCCTTTTGGCTCAGGCAGTGCAGTTGGTGCGTTCAGATTCCTACTCTCTCTCTCTTCACACACCGGCTCTGTGGCCGTTCTCTGCAAGTGGGGCAGAGTTACACCAGATAGGAGTGAGAAATTAGCCAGGCTTGTAGTGAGAGTCCGGTTGGCAGCCTGTAGTCTGGTAGCCAAAGGTACATGACTGGGACCCTTGAGGTTGGTGGTTCAAGCCCCAGTACAGCAGTAGGACAGTAAGAACACCATTTGGGGGACTGGCCCTTGGTTAGCATAATTAACTTTACGTCGCTTCGGATAAAAGCATCAGCTAAATTACTGTCATGTAATTTAATGTAATGAGTTGAAACAGATGTTTGTAAGGAGATCTCTGTGAGCAGTGATGCCGTGGGAGGGTGGGGCTGCATTACTGGTGTGGTGGAACTGCTGTTGACTGTAATGGATTGTGACCCCTAGTGGAGACGCTGTGTGCTGAGCTGTGTGTGTGTCTTTGCGCTGCAGGGTCTCATCTTCGTGGTGGACAGCAACGATCGCGAGCGAACACAGGAGGCTTCGGAGGAGCTGCAGAAGATGGTGAGTTGTGTGTCCGTCTCTGTCCGCGTTTGTGTTTGTGTCTGTCACCATCTCCGTGTCCTGTATCTGTTGGTACAAGTAATTGTATCAAAGTCTGTATCTGTCCTCACTACAAAACCCTATTTATTTATGTGTCTGTGTGCAAGTGTGTGTGCATATCTCTGTTTCTCTGTCTGTGGGTAGGTTGGTGTCTGTGAGTCTTTGTATTTGAGTGTGTCTCTGTGTTTCTCCGTGTCCACACGTGTGTATCTGTGTGTTCTGTCTTTGTGTCTGTGCGTGTTGATCTGCGTGTCTGGTCGTTAGGGGGTGGGGTTCGTAGGATCTCTTATCCATTTCTAACACCCCCCCCCCCCCACAGCTGCAAGAAGATGAGCTGAGAGATGCTGTGCTGCTGGTTTTTGCCAACAAGCAGGACCTGCCAAATGCCATGCCCATCAGCGAGATGACCGACAAACTGGGCCTGCAGATGCTGAGGAGCAGAACTGTGAGTGTGACAGCTGAGGGGGAACTGACCAATCATAGAGCGTGTTGCTAAGACTCAGTGGAACAATGCTGATCCTGAGTGGTAGATACCACTTCCTGGAATTCCCACAGGAAGCCTGGAGTTGTAGCCAGGCAGTGACTACCAATCAGCATCAGTGTTACTCTGTAGGTCATTGGCAGTGTACTCTTTGATTGGCAGAGCTCCCCCTATATGTAATTTGTTTTAATGACTGTCTTTTACACTATTTCACTCTCCCTCTTAAACGTTTCTGTTTGAACATGGTGCCCTGTAGGTTTCCTAATTTTGTCCTGTTGGATAACGGTGCACTTAAGCAGACTTAAAGTAAATGGTAATGAGGAAAGCATACATTAAGTCATTTTCCACAAAATTTCAGTAACCAGTTGTGCACATTTACCATTTCAGACATAATTTTATATTTACCTGCAAGACCATAAAATAAGTCAATTAAAATCTAACCTCTTTCAAGGGGAATCGTTTGCTACAGTATGTCAAATGAAGGCATTAGTCATCTTAAAACAGATGTGACAGATTAAAAGTCCCTAAATGAATATGGGCCGCTCTGTCTGACATGGATATCGGTTTCTGACATAATGCGCCATTAAGAGGGGTAACGCATCCCATAAGACATTAAAAATGTCTGATTCAAAAATTTAAGAGGTTGTTCTGCTTCAGCTGTTGCACTTGTTGTGGGAATGGAAACCAGCGAACGTGCGCCAGGGTCCCCCAGGATAGAGTTTAGGAGCCTCTGCTGTGATGGAGCCTCTTGCCCTCCCTCGCACTCTCACTCTCACGCTCTTTCTCTCTCTCTGTCTAACTCACTCTCTCTCTCTCTGTTTCCCTCTATTTTGTGCTCTCTCGCTCATTCACTCGCTCACGTACACTCTGTCAGCCTCTCTCACACTCTCTCGTTCGCGCACTTCCTCTCTTGCTGAGTCACACTCCGTTACCCTCTCTCCTGCTTTCTCTGGCTCACTCAGTCTCTTGCTCAGTCATCCTTTTTCTGCTGTTGTCTCACTCACTTTCTCCCGCTCTCAACTCCATTCAGTGTGCTGTATTGGCATGATGTATATTGTCATCTCGCTCATGCTCTCTCATCTCTCCCCTCCTCTTCTGCAGTGGTATGTCCAGGCCACCTGTGCCACCCAGGGGACAGGCCTGTACGAGGGGCTGGACTGGCTGTCCGACCAGCTCTCCAAGCGCTAGGCCCGGCGGAGCGGCGGAGACGCGGAGGTGTTATTTAACCAAGGACATGTGTAACGGAGCTGATTCTGGGCTTGGGTGAAGAAACAAACAAACATACAAAGAAAGAGAGAGAGCTAGTTTTTGCATTCGAAACTGTTTCCAGCTTCCTCTTGTGCTGAGATGGTACTGGCGGCACCCCCTCCTCCCTCTCTCCCTCTCTCTCTCTCTCTCTCTCGCTCTCCTCCCCCATCCATCCCTCCCTCTCTCCCTTACCCCGTCTTCTCTTTTTTTTATGAACTCCTTTGCTGCCAGCGATTCACCACTCAGTTCCCCGATGAATATGTAGCAGTATGCCATTGATGAAGGCAAGACTTAAGTCCCACAAAGGAAATCAGAACTGGCCTGTAATTTTTTTATTTTTTTGTTTTGTTTTTTTTTTTTTTTTTGTGTGGGGGTGGAGAGGTGGGAGGGTTTTGGCTAGGTTAAAAGTTTGTTTTTGTGGTTTAAAGGGCAGATGTAGATGTGTGTGTGTGTGTGTATGTGTGTGTTTGTGTGTGTGGATGATTACAGAACTTGGGAACTTCGACTGCCCCCTGCGTTGTTCCCCCAGTACCCATTCAAAGAAGACCTGTAGCCTCCATTCCTGTAGTCGACTTTTGTCATTCCTTGCTGGCCGATCCTGTTTTTTTTTTTTTTTTTGACGTTGGCTTTCTGTGTAAATGCCAGGGCAGTTGTCTCTATCTGGAATAATGGCTGCTTTGGATAAATCCGAAAGTAGTTTAACTACTTTGATAAAGAGAAAAAAGAAAACGCCAGGAAGAACAGTCTGTTTTGCCTATTCTCTACACATTGTCATTGATACTGAAGGTTTTGTTTTGGAGGTAGAAAGATTTAAGTTATTAGATCTGTTTCCAAGTTTAGCCGCAACCCCTTTTTTTTTTATTACAATATTTTTTTTTTTCCAATTGATTTAAATCTTGCCATTTGTTTCAGCTGATTTACCATGTCTGCCATTGGAATTGGATGATTGATTTGGGAAATTTTCCCGGTTTTTTGTCATTTTTTTTTAGAGGACAAATAATTTTCCAATTTGCATTATTATCATATTCCCATTTACCATTATAATTCCTAATAAAACATTTGAAAACTTGCAGAGGTGTACTTTTGGTCTGTTTGTTCTATTTAGGCTGCACTGATTCTATGGAGCTGAATTCACGGCTGAATCCAAACAGGTGTGGACATGTGTTATGAGTTTACTGGAGACTTCCTTGTAAAAAAATAAATAATAAATTGGTGCTGGAAAAGGTGTCGATGGGCCAGTAGGGGGCACTGTGCCCTCAAACAAACGGAACATAAATACCCCAGCACAGTATTGCAGATAAAGTGCATGTCCTGTTCAAGGGAGACTAGGCTGAAACTGTAGTATCAGTAACAAAATACACTGAAAAACATGCACACAAAGTATTCAAATCACAGAATTATAATAATAGAACCCTTCTCTATGAATGGCAAAGACACCCTGACTGCTTTGTACCATAGCAAAGCTTTGAGAGACTGGAGTGAGATCATGGCGTCTAACTGTGCTGAGCATAATGAGAAAAAAAGCAGTGGTTACAGAAGTCTGCTTGTTACCTGGGGACCTCAGAGGAGGCAACGACCGAGATCCCACGGCACTTCACGAAACCGTTTTAATCCTGGTGTTCTACTTCACCGCCATTTACTGTCATGATCAAATTCCCATAAAAATGGCTTCCTGCATCTGGCCATTTAATCATCCCCCCATTTCTGATTGGCTGGAGCGCCCTGGCTATTCCCCAGGTCATTGTATTACAACATGTTTTGGGTGTCTAGCAGACACCCTTGTCCAGTCTTGACTTGCACAGTGTAGGTTTTTATATACACTGTCCATTTATGCAGGTGGTTATTTACGGCAGGGAGCATGGGCGAAGTACGTTGCTCCAGGGCTACCACAACGCTCCATGACCTGGGAATCGAACCTGCAACTTCCTTGATTTCCCAACGCAGCTCCCTAACCAGTTACAAAAATAACCCCGGATGTGTAGTATACTGGTTGTCACTGCAAAAGAGAATTGTGTTGTGGGTGGATCAACCTGTTAAAATAAAAACAAAAAATCATGAACACTACAGGGGGTGCTGTTGTTCTTCGTTTTGTTTTCCAACTTAATCAATATAATTCAATTCAGACTCGGAAACCTGCAGGAGGTACCATAAAGTTGGTTATTTGGCTAAAAATGAAACATTAAGATAATTATGCTCCATTGTAAGTGAAACTAGCTGTTTATTTATTGTTCAAAATACACAATAATAGTCAATGAGTTATCTGGCCCTCAAGTAAAACATCTTCTGAAATGTTTTTGCTTTGGCATGTTAACCGAAGTTGGCCAGCTAACTTGGTAAACCAGCTTAATCGTAGACCCATCAGATGGGGTGAATTAATTGTGTTTTTCAGCTGTAGTTGTTGATTAATTAAGTGCAGAAAAATAAAAGCCAACACACCCTGTAGCTCACCAGGAACCAGGTTGGCCACCCCTGGCACACTGTAATGTCCTTTTTACTTGGGATACTCACTGGCTACAAGTGAAGGTGACACCTCCCACAGTAAGGTAAGTGAAAGATGAGTCACAGACTGCTATGCCACAGGCAGTCCAGATGAGAGCTGACAAAAGTTCTTGTTTCGTCCTTGGAACAAAGTTCAGCTCCTCTGATTGTAATGAATGAGGGGCTGGACTTCCTGCTGCATATGCCAGAGTGTGTGTGTGTGTGTGTGTGTGTGTGTGTGAGAGAGAGGGATGCGGTAAAGCGGTCGTAAACAGCATGGCGTACGCTGGCATTCTCACACTTGTAGGAGTGCTTCCAGATGGTCCCAGCTCCCAGTCTGTGGCTTCTGTAGCGAACTTCCTGTGCTAATTACAAACTCTGCAGCCTGGCTCACATCATGTCTGTGGCTACAGAAGCATTTATATGTATCTATACCAAACTCTATATCAGGAGGACCCTATGGTGGGTGGGACCAGTGCTGACACAGTCAGGGTTGAGGTGGGTTGGAACATGCATGCAGTACAGTTTAAAAACCCACAGGAAATACTATATAGACAACTATGATTATGTATAATTAACAATGCTATTAAAGTTGAAATTGGCGTACACATCAGCCAAATATTGTACTAGTTAGTGCTGTTAGATTTTGAAATGTTAAGTGTTTTAATGTTAAACTTGAACATGTGCTGGAGCAGTGTTTCTCCTCAGTGTTCCTGGAGTACCCCTTGAGTGTGTTTTAATTCCAACGTCAATTCCAGTTCCTGAAGTATAGAGTTATGTTCTTTAATTAGAGAATATCTACTATGTCATGAAATGTATACTCCAAGCCATATTGTATTGGGAACATATTCATATCACAATGGATGTTCTGTATTTATTTGAGGTGTTTTAATCACTCAGAATACTGATCCGACTACTTACCTCAATGGGTGGTATTTCACTAGGTGGTATTTTTTGTACTACAGGCCGCTCCTATGTACTACAGGAGAGCTACCACTGATCACAACCACACTGATTGCATGTGATCACTGATGACAACCTAACTTGATTGCCTGTGATCACTAATGACAACTAAACATGAGTGCCTGTGATCACAAATGATAACCTAACTTGATTGCCCATGATCACTAATGACAACCAAACATGAGTGCCTATGATCACTACTGACATCTAAACATGAGTGCCTGTGATCACCAATGACAACCAAACTTGAGTGCCTGTGGTCACCAATGACAACCTAACAAGATTGCCTGTGATCACTAATGACAACCTAACAAGATTGCCTGTGATCACTAATGACAACCTAACAAGATTTCCTGTGATCACCAATGACAACCAAACCTGATTGCCTGTGATCACCAATGACAACCAAGCCTGATTGCCTGTGATCACTAATGACAACCTAACATGAGTGTCTGTGATCACCAATGACAACCAAACATGAGTGTCTGTGATCACCAATGACAACCAAACTGATTGCCTGTGATGTCATCTGGAGCTGGTCCAGAGGTTCCAGAAGCTTCCATAATTTGATCCTCTACCTCTGCACCATTAAAGATCATATGAAACCTCCCAGGGGCAGCTCATGCTATTGTCTCACGCTGTTTTAGCGAGCTCTGAGCAACATCTGCTGATCTGCGCAGTCAGCTGTCACATAATACCCCTTGTTTTATTGTTTTATCTTTTCCAAAACTCACCGGTTTGCTGACAAAGAACACTTCTGTAATGCTGAGATCCCAGGAGAGATTTCCTGGTTTTTGTATCTCTTGCTCATGGTGTACAAATGGCTGAATATCTCTGAATGATTTGTCGGGAACATTAGCCTCTAAGATTTGTTCAAATATTAAACTGTTTGCAGAGATTTGAAGAAAACAGTTTTTATTTATTAACCAGCTTGTTTTGGGTCCTGAAAATATTCATACTCTCACTCTATTCAGAAATGTGCAAGCAAAGAATTCTTGGATTTTCTGTCTAATAGTCGGCGGGTTTTTCATTGCAATGTAAGAACTGAATAAACCTTATGGAGATGCGTAAAATATATGTAAAACTGCCTCTGTGGTATTAGCCGTAATGTACTTAGCCAGTAATTAAATCACAAAATAGAGACTTTACTCATTGATTAAATATGAATGCATATAACTTCAGCTAGACTGCTAATGCTTCTAACTCAGCACAAGTGGTGCATGCTTTTTTTCTGAACAGCATAAATAACGTTTTACCATTTGCTGAAATCCTATTTTCAGCTGTGAATGAAATATTTTTCCCTCACCTACAGTAATATAAAGGAATGACAACGTGGGGAATCACATTTTAGTCACATTATTCAGCTTTATTTATTAGTTGCAAGCGGGAATGTAAAATGAGGGGAGGGCGGCTTGTCTGTGGCACCCTGCTTTGAGAATCAGTGTATGCTTTGGTTCTCTTGTCACCAAACCGGTATTGCCATTTGTTACTTAATGTCAACAGGATGCTAATGGCTAAGGCTAGCGGCACAGACTGGTCTCTTGCCTAAGAGACCAAGAAGTCTGTGTCGGTGTTCATAAAGCATTTTAGAGTAAGGGTGCTGATCTAGGATCAGCTGTCAGCTGTCCAATGCCCGGAGCCAGCGGTGCTCACACCTTGGTCCTGGAGAGACCCAGCGAACGCTGCTTTCTGCTCTCATTCAGCACTCGACTGGGTAATAGGCTGGTATATCTAATCAGTTATCTTGCCTCAGCTTGCTACTTGGGTCTGAACTGGGTCTGGAACACCACAACCTAGATGACCCTGAAGCTCTCCAGAACTACGACTGAGGACCCAAAAGCTAAAGATACTGTACAAACTTGGGGCTTGCTGCATGGGTTCCCAAGCACAGCCCTGACAGTGGGACTCATTGGGCAGTGAGAAGGGTGGATGACGGGCAAATTCTGTAGAACAGGCTGCAAGAGCACATTCAAATCATTCACTTTATTCAAAGGCGATAAGTTACACTATTTTACAATCCCCATCCCGCCCAGTCACCCCTAAATCTAAGGGTGCACAGTTCCAGTCCTGGAGGAGAGCATGTGTATGTGTATACTGGTTTTTGTGGTTTCCTCTCAATCAGCAGCCATTTTAGGCCTTAGAAACACAACACATCATGTAACTCATTAGCCAAATCAAAGGCCCAAATTAAGCACTTAAAATGCAGAAACACACAAAAAAAACCCTGAATACACTATGAAATTCTGGGACTGGAAGGTCAACGCTGCTCTTCAAGACACTTTAAAAACTGGTTTGTGGCCCCGGCCATGGCGACAGTGGCCACGGCAACAGCGGCCATGGCAACGGCAATCATGTGATCAGTTCCAGCGGAGGTCACAGACCAGGGAGATGTGGTCAGAGGGGTGGGCCACACTGGGCAGGCCCTGGTGGGTGCTGACCTCCTGGTGGCTGGGTAGGGGAATGACTTGCTCCACCCGCATGGCGTTGGCATCCACCAGGATGTAGTCCAGGCATCCGTGGAACCCGCCCACGTAGTTGGTGTAGGCGGGCTCCCCGCACGCGCTGACCAGTCGGAAGGGGTTTACGAGGGCCAGGGGCGGGCACTGCTCCTCGGGCCCGCCGGACGCCCAGTCCAGGTGGTCCTCGGGCAGCGAGCCTTGGCTGAGAAGCTGGAAGACCCCCGAGGAGGGCATGCTGTTGAAGTCACCGGAGAACAGCAGCGGGGCGCCGGGGTGGACCTCCGACGTCACCTGGCTCAGGTGCCTCAGGGCCACTGCCATCTGGACCAGGCGAACGTTCCCTCCTGCGCAAAGCCAGGACATTTCCAAATATAGCCAGTACTACCTCATGGTTTTAGGAATTTAAAAAACTGCAGTAAGTAAGAGCACGGTGCAGCTGAAGATAAACTATAAATCAAAGTGGGGCGCTGCCGGAGGGGGTGCCTCTATGTGACATGGGCGCTGAAAGTGCTCTTAGGAGACGGGAGGCTGAGCTAGCTCACCTCAAAAATATCAGCAAAAATATCACTCTTTATGTGTCAAAATGTTAAAAACTGGTGCAGCATATCCACTGAGGAAATGTGTAAATACATGTTACGGTTCACCTACAGGTTTCGGCTTACTTCCCTTCGTCAGGGTAGGACACAACATAAGAAACGTACGCTTGTAACATTTTCAACATTAAAAATCGTTTGAAATACTGAAGGTATGGTTCAAAGTAATGAAGCCCTGTGCAAATATAAGTTTGGTGTGCGTCCATACATGATTAATAGACCATGAATATATGCCTACCTTTGGGGTGCCAGTATAGGTGGGTATTCGCAACGCAGAGCTTCCTGGATGGGACTGTCAGGGACTCAAGCACAGTCACCTGGGAGGGTGGGGGGCACAAAACAGCAGTTTAAAAAATCTACATTGAGCTGTCACTCCATTCTGTGTTTATGGCGTTCACACTCACCACTGGATGGTGTGGATGTGTGAAACTGTGTGCATTAAACTTTGAGAGCGACACAGCCTGGCCTAAACCATAAAAGCTGACACTGCAGTGTACTTCTAAATACCTCGTTACCTGATCTATGCAGATAAGCTTTGACGGCACCTGGTTTATGAATAATGCTGCCTTCTTGAGTCTGAGGGATGCATGATGAAGTAAGGTATCCATATATGGGCACTCATTAGGCCTGGTTAAGTTAGGACACAGTGGGGATGGCACAGGTTTCAGCACACACACTTAGTGGAAGAGATCATGCTTGGTGTCAAACCCAGTGCCATGGAGGGTCGTGTGCATGCTGCCGTTCCTTAAAAGCAATTAACGCTGCCGACATTTGTTCAATTACTCATTCGGCCATGTGGGTAAAGCTAAGTGTTAAAGCGCAGAGCACAGCAAGGACCACAAAAATGACTCATTTCACTTCATGCGCATTATGTGCGCACCAACTGGTCCAATACAGAGAAAAATGGAACTGAATATCTAATAGAGAGCAAAGGATGGAGTAAGGAACAGCATGCACATAGTCCTCTGTCACGCTGTGGTTTCACACCACTGATTTAGAGACCTGGGTTATACAGCCACAGGGGGGCGCTGTGGATTAATGTTTAGCAGCTTAGACATTGCACTTCATACATCACTGTGTGTCCTTAATCCCTAAAAATAAGAGTCTGGAAATCCGGGGGGGGGGCTTTGGGGACCATCTTTGTGATAACAAAAGGAACCAGTTGGGTATGAGACACTGTCCCTCACTATCCGGCTACACAGCTCTCGTCAGTAGCGGTGTTTAGCCACTAGGTGGCAGAAAGGCAAGGCTGATTAGGCAGTCACAGTCATAGTTAAGTGTGTCTGTTCACTTCTTTAGCTACCTCCTTCTTTCACAGGCATTTATAGCATCCAGTTCGTGGGCTACTAAACTGCAGGTCCTGGAGGGCCTTCGTGTCTGGAGGTATTTGCTCCAGCCGTCCACTGTGTGACCTGATTTCATTAGCTCACCTCTTAGGCCAAGGAGGTTATTTAATTAGTGAAATCAGGTGGGCCAGTACATGGCTGATGCAAATTTCTGCAGACACTGCAGCCCCCAGGGGCCGGGGGGTGCAAAAGCACTGATCGAGCTTTCATAAACAGTAGTTTTGTGTTTGGAAATGAAGTCATTTCAGTACATCTGCAAGGGGACCAGGTTTGTTGGGCCTTTTTTAACCACGCTTTGACATGTGGCTCTGTGTAAATCTGTGCTTTCTGCCACCGCATGCTCCCCCAATGGCAGCTTGCTTTCTTGAAATATCAAGTTAGTGCCAGTCAATGGTATGACAAATACTCTGCATAGTTTCATTCTTTGAATGAAACAGAGGGTTCTGGCCTTTTTACTTTATCCACTATCCACTGTGGCCCTGGAGGACCAGGGTTGAGTATTCCTGGTTAAGAGAGGCCTGTAGAATGGGTCTGCTACAGGGGTCTCCAGTCCTATCTGGAGAAGGGCCGGTGTGGGTACAAGCTTTTGTACTCCAGCACTTAAACACTTGATTGAACTAATCAAGCTCCTTATTGGATGCCATGATTAGCCAATTAAGATAGATCACAGTTTTTAGAGATTTAAAGTCCAAAGGCAATGGGATCTGGGTTACCTCTGTCAAACCAACTCAATGAAAACACTGAGGACAAATGCCATGTTTCATTCAAATCAAGGGATAAAGCTTTTTTTTTTTTTTTTTGCTGACTCACACAAGGAAAACCTGACACAGCACTGTGATACCTGTAATATTGTGGATCTTTGCACCACCTTCTCCTTCAGGTTTGGATTGGCAGATATTTTATCCAGCAGCTCACTGTGAAGCGGATCTGACAACAAGGCTTCACTCAGCATAATGTCATGTTGGCTCACTAGCTTAAATTTGGACCTCCTGAAATACGTCGCCAGGCCCTCGTGCTGTTTATCCTTGATCTTGAAGACGCCGTCCATGTCAAAGGCATCGAGGGCCGGCGACAGGCTGTCAGTAAATACTCCCTTATCCACTTCCTGGAGACAAACGATGTCAGCGTTGTACCCGGATAGCTCCTTCTTTATCAAATTCTGTCTGTAGTCTAGTTCCAGCGCGTAAGGAGCACAGTATGGGTACAGCACGGTCTTTGACAGTTCCGTTTGTGCGTAAACGTCTGCTAAAATGTTGTAAGACACAACTCTGACAGTGGAATCATCTGTGATTTTACTGGTATACATGTGCCGGTTGTCGAAAGTGCACGTTCCAGGTCCGGCCTCAACCGCTCCAACGGTCACCAGCTCGTTCTCTACGCCCTGCTTTGCACCATCTCCGGGAATGCATTTCAACTTCAACTTTAACCCGATGTCAGAATTTGAAGGGGTGAACACGCGTTCACCACCTGCCTCTTGCCAGCAGTCTTCTCGCCCTTCACTCTCTGCATTCGGGGCGCTCTCCCGATACCATGTAAAAACACAGTGCTTAAGCTCACCGAATTCAATTGCTAGCTGAGGGCACACTGGAAACCCAGCCAGGACAGACCGAGGTAGTTCAGCGACGGTAAAGCTCGGTGGGTTTCTCTCCACTTTGTACTGGCTGTCACCCACGTGCAGCACGGCCCCGTCCTGCCAGGCGTCCGAATTGAACGCATCTTCTGCCACTTGGTCGCCATTGTAGTACAGTCTCACAACGGGCTCCCCATCCTCCGCCTGCGCGGCTTTGTTTTTCTTGGACTTTTTGGCTTTGCCTTGACCCTTTACGGCATTCTTAGAGATCCTCGCTAGAACTTTGCCAAGTTCTTCAGTCTGGTCACGCAGCATGTGCTTCTGACTGCCGTCCAGGATAAATGAAATGGTTAGTTTTGATTCCCAGGGAACGCACCTCACCACCGCTCGCTCCATTCTCCTGTAAAACCGCTGGGTGAGGTAGTTGGGGCACCACAGCGACCTCGCGACTATTAACCAACGGGACCACACTGCCCTGCTAGAAAACTGTCTAGTGTTAGAAATCCAGTATCTATACATGGACACCGGTAGACGTAGCGTTAAGCCCAACTGAACTCGGCAGATGATGTAAGGTAAATAAATCACAATTTTACGACCGACAGTTTCGACACAGCCAGTTCTGGCGTTTAAATGAATTCATACTGTGTTATTTTGAGCAATTATTAACCAGTGCAATGTACTAAATCTCGGTAATGTAACATCTTACGACAACTGAAGTGCTAATACAATATATCCTAATATTAACCGGTACGATTTTAGCTGGCGAAAATAATGATAATAATTACAAATACATGTCGCCTGACAGCGTATTATGTTTATCAGTGATTCGGGGTTAAATCGGCTGCCGAATTCATATATTTATGAAAAATAACGTGTTATTTTTTATCACATTCGGTGTGATAATTTTTCTCAGTTTACCCATCTCATGATTTGTGATGGGTAAACTGTTTCCACCTCCAAAGCAAAGCGCAAGAAATCAGAGCCAAGAAAATCTAGGCCAGTGTCGCAGTCGTAAGAACCGCGTGAAAAGCATGCTGTGATTGGGCACAAAACCGTGACATCTGCATCTTCATTGACGTACAGAGTGATGATGTCATCTGATCTGTCTCCAGTCACCATTATATAACAAAGTGGTTGTAATGTTGTCACATTTATTGTCCTATACATTTTCGCAAAAACATGAAAGCATGTTTTGCGTTTGTTAGAGAAGGGTTTTCTGTGCTATAGACTGAGTTGATGAGCTTTGGAGCACATTTCCAGTGAATTCAACTGAACCAAAAATCATTTAGTCGAAATCCTTACGTTTACAAAGCATGTTCCAGAGATTCCTTTCAAGGGATTAACAATACATAAAAATGGAGACACACAACATTTACTGGTGGTGGTTCTAGACTATTTCAAATGGGGGGCAAGACAACAAAACACAACACTTGAAACATGCAGTTCTTTCAAAGTTATTACATTAAGCATAACTGTTCAGTAGATGTGCAGTTTTTTGGGGGGGGCAAGACAAAATTTTTAGGGGACACTGCCCCCCAGAACTGCCCTGGTCACTTACCTCCACTGTCAAGTGCAAAAAAACATCACTGCAACTTTCTCCAACATTGCTGTAAGGTTGTATACTGTATTAGAATGTAGTAACAACATTTTGCTGTACATTTTCCCATCACCAGACAACTTTCCAGTAACAATGTAAATTGTTTTCTGTTTTGAGAGTGGCTAAAAATAACATGAATTGCAAAAAATTTTCTACACAACATTGTTTTTGACTACAACAACCTATTGCCTTGGGCAACTTAAGGTTAAAATAGTTGGAAATTATTTATGTGCTAGCAGGCTTTGGTCCTTTCAAATAATGTCTGTCTTTCTAAAGGAATTCTGGGAAATATCCAAGTATGTTCCATGTTTGATGAGCCTTCCATCCATTTTTGAAAACATAATTTTTTCAATAATCACACAACTCATTCTGACAATGGTTTATTTTTCCATTTACATCAATTGATCGATGAAAAAACTTACTTTCCTTCAATTTGTACATTATGATAACGACCAATATACATTGCACAATGCTAGCCATCAGAGTACTGGTATGCAAATGTCATTTATACTGTAGCCACTGGCATGCTGTGTGTTATTATGCGACAATAAGTTGTTGATGTCTTTACTGCTGTTACTTTTGGTCTCTCGAATGTATTAATTACTGACTGACTGACTTCTGTTTGTCAAGAGACTGCTTTCTTCTGTATTTTGCTCTCATTTTTAAATAATTTCAAAGGCTTAACTATTTGTAGAACACAGAAAAAACATAGTAAAAACTCAACATAATTATAGTTTACAAAACCAGAATTCAGATACAGTATTATTTTTCACAAGTTTTCATAACACAAGTATTTAAACACCTGTCTGTTGCACTTCTAAGACACCTGGAGATAACGAATGTCCAAATGAAAACCGGCAATGAGTCAAATAAACAATTAGATATCTACTGCATATGTTTTACAGTGCGATATGAAGATTAAAATAATACTTTGACTGTGACTGGTTTCCACCAGTATATATTTGACTATAAAAACTAACAGTGCAAATACTGGAGTTACACAGATGGGTGCTAATATTAATTATAATTTAATTTCAGGGTATTTCCTCTTTTATTATCATTTCTTCTTTTTCTGTGTAATTTTGCAATGCCTGCTGGTCCTCGTTTGGCAGTCTCATTTTGGGCAGTTGATAACAGTTTATACGGTTTATAGTGTATTTTGGCAGATCGGTATCCTTCGCTTATGAAACTTCTCTCCAAATCCACTGTGTGACACTGAGCGCGAGTCGAGTCCCAGGATGGAATGTGCTCAGCACTGGACAAATTCGGGGCTGCGTAAACGCATCATCGGGGGGGGTTCAGGTCTGCGAAGTGGAGCAGCCGGTCCGGCCCCCAGCAGCAGCTGTGCTCCATCTTGTGGAGGTTTCGGGTGGGGGGTGTGAAGCGAGGGAGAAGGGGGGCAGGGGAACTCACATGTCCAGCCAAAACAGGGCCTGTCTTTAGTTGTCATTGGGGGTCGGGGTTGTGGGGGAGGGGGTTGGTGGGGTGAGGTGGGGGTGCAGGGTGTAGGGGGTTATGGAACCACTCCAGAGGTACTTAGCAATTAGCGAACAGTAATTTTCTCTGAGATAATACAGAACTGTCTCTGTCAATCTGTAAGGGGAGGTAGTGGGAAGAGGGGGTGGGGGGCGGTGGAGGAGGGTAGGCGGGCAGACGGTTGGGGGCGGGATCAGACGAGGGGTCCCCTCCTATAGGCTGTTCTTGTCCGTGCACTCTGGCTCGGGGCTCCGGGGGAAGTAGACAGTGGTCTTGTGCTCTTCGTAGCGGTCGATGTGCTTGAGGTGGACCACCATGTGCAGGGCATACGCCAGCACCAGCAGCAGGATGAGGGACGTGATCAGCCCCATCAGAATGGCCGGCGTAAAGAAAGTGGCACAGTCGCTGGCCGACGCAAACTTGTTTGACTGCACATTGAAGGCCTGGATCTGCAGACGCCAAAAAAAACAAACAGACACACATTATATTTTAAGCATTCAGCAGATGCTCTTATTCAGAGCGACTTACTCGATTTACATTTTCACGCATTATCCAGGAACATTGGATAATTACTGAACAATTTAAGAACAGCTGGATATTTTACGGAGGCCATTTAAGTGAAGTACAAGAATAATTTTTTATTTCAATTTTTATCCCAGAATTTTTTTCCCAACCCAAACTCAAACAAGCTTGTTGATCTTCTGCTAGCAAGCCTTTTCCATCTGGTTTCAAGAGAACAGAGCTGTAAGCATGTGACTTCCCCGATTCACGTGAGGACTAATCTCGCCTCTTTCCACACACAGCAGACGCACCACCTAATTTCATGCCGCCCATGTTTTCAGAGGATTATGAGGTCAGCGTGTGCTTGGTTTGGGTATCTGCAGGCTTGAACAGGGGTTGCTGCTAGAGAATGATGAGACCAATGAGACTGGCTGGATTACCCCAGATCTTTTTCCAGAAAGGTTGTAGTCTAGTGGACCTCCAGCCTGCAGTGGCACAGCTGTGACTTAAACACCCAGTCACCCAGTCAATACGTTTTTCCATGCATTCTATTAGGTTCAAAAGGCAGTAAATGAACCAAAACACAGTCAGGGGTTTTGGGTCCTAACACTAAAAAAGACTGTTTAACGAGCAGACCACTGTCATCAATAAAATGTATGGGTGTGGGGAAAAACAGCTGAGATTCTCCAGATTTATCCGGTGAATTGTAGGAAGGTCCTGATGTTTTATTAATTTTACATGTCACCAGGGCAGTGCGTCACACATAGAAGAAAATCGTAACACAACATTATTTAGATAAATAATTTACTACCGTTCATGTGGGGTTTGTTTTATCAAAGTGATGCTAGACCACACTGCAGGAGCTAGGGTAATGGTAGATTTACAAGACTAGGAGGTAATACAGAAATCTTTAAAAGTACTTATATATTTTTGACAACATGCTTGCAATTTCATCAGATTAAAGACCGCATAAGCTTGTTTAAAAATATGAAACCCTTGGGAGATGTTTAGCTGGATATAATTCATTATTACTGTGCATATGATAAACCATCTTCACTGAAATTATATAATCTTGCAGTGCCTGTATGGCATAGCTGGGAATTAGTCTAATTTACAAGTCTATGTTCACCAGGAGCTAATATGCAAGGCACACTGTATCCCTCAGTGACAACGAGATATGATAGTTCCACTTTTTCTGCTAACTTGACAGTTTATTACAAGTATGAAAATGCATACTGTCTCAGCGTATTAAAATATGAAGTCCTTTATGCCAATTATGCAAATTTTTACTAAAAATGCATGCGTCTCATGCCATTAACACATCATTTGCATATTAATGTTGAACCGTTTTTTCAAGTCAATTTTATCATATACAGAATGACACAGTGTTTATTATGTCATGGATGTCTGCATGAACAGACAGCATAGAGAGCAACGAATGAAAGCACTACCACCGCAACATCAGACAAACTGTGAAAGTAAAGATCTCAGCCGAGTGTTTCTATCTTTGTGGTACAACTGTCACACTCCACACCCACAGCGTGGGAGCGCGGATCGGAGGCGTTGGCTGCACCAGACACTCCAGCCAACTTCACCATCTATAAATCTACAACCGTGTCTAATTACTGTACATTCAGGCAGCCAAAGAACCGTGTCTTCATCTGCAGTAACAATATCAGCAACATAATTGTGATCCAATCGTTCTTTTTGTTTTAAATTCTGTCTCTCTCTCTTTTCTTTCTCTCTGTATCTCTCTCTCTGTCTCTGTCACTGTCCCTGGTTGATTTTGCCTTATTTCAGTTTTCCTTGTTACATTGCCTTGTTTATATGAGTTGCTTATAGTTGTTTATATGTTTGTATGAGTTGTTTATATTGCTGATGCATGTGTTGTGGTGTGGAGTTGGTCAGGTACCATGTGAATTACGTCCAGTAAAGGGAGGTGTTAAAATGAAATTCTCTCTCTCACTCTATCGCTCTCTCTGTACCTTATATTCATCACATTGCCGTAGATGAGAGGATTAAAAATGATGGCGTAGCAGGTTAGTGGCGACAGCGGTGGTGGTGGCGGCGGCAGCGATTGCGTACCTGGAAGTCCGTAAATGTGATGTGCCAGTTAGCGGAGCTGTCGCTATGGGAACTGGGCACCAGCAGGGTGTCGTACTTCTGCAGGCTGCTGACGTGCTGGCAGTGGTAGGAGTAGGTGGCAGGGGCGTACACGTCCGTGGCGTTGAACGTGGCCTCGTGCGTCCAGTTGTAGTGGATGTGAACGCTGTCCAGGGTGAACCAGTTCTGGCCCGCTGACTCATAAAATGTGTTTGACATTTGTAGCCTGTTGGGGGGTAACAGTGGGTTGGAGAGTCAGCTGATTCATAACTAAAAGAGCAGAGCAGTTTATCATGACCAGCGGAGCTAGACTCCATTTCAACCCCCCCCCCCACCATTTCTCCATTACTTCTCCTTAAGGGGATCTGTGGAATAGAGGGACATCTAACCTCATTTGTCAGTTGTCATCCTCCTAATTATGACATCATTGCCATCAGTCTGACAAACTACGAGTTCCATTGTGACATAACCTAATACACTCAACTTAATACACCAATTGTCAGTTCAACCTTCTGACTAATCACAAAGTTTGTGTAGGCGGAACTCCAACTTTTACAGGCTATACAGAGCCAGAAAATTCTGTGGTGGTTCTTCTGTAAGAAATGTAGACACGGCCATTCTTTTCTGGGCCAACAAAATCTACTGTCAGAAATCCGAGGGCAACAATAAACTTGCAGGCAAGCCAGTTCCACAAAAAAACCAAGACATGTTTTTCAGAAGCTCTATCTGAGGCTGAGAGCCTGCAGCTGAGAATAAAGGATGCCAAACTGGCTTTCATTCCTGCCCAAGAATTAAAGTGTATTTTTCACAGAACAGCTCAATGAATTCTCAGCAAACACAAAAGTCAATGTCGTGATGAAAATAAAAAAAAGTAACAAGTGATTATATTTATATGCAATAATACAGTAAATATAAACAAACGTTCAACAATATATAAAATATCGGCACATTGCAGGTAAATTACGCTTCTTGCAGGAAAACATTTCTTTAGTTGATGTTTTGACTGCCCTGGTCTCCATAAGAGGCAAACGCTGAAAGTAAACATATATGGGTCACATACCCCACACTCCGTATTTGTCATCTGTTTGTCTCTGGATTATGTGATCCACATATGTTTACTCCACTCATTTGTTTCATAATCTTATTAAGGCTGGGGCGGTTGAAAAGCCTGTTTTTAAAAATAAGGCAAAGATACAAAATCTTAGAACATCCATTCTATCTACATACAGTTCTATTTTCCAGGCTAGCACATTGGCCCGTTCAGTAATGTCTCAGAACGACTGAATTTATCTGCAGTGCGGTTAATTTAGATATTTTTCCTCATATTTATATTTTAATATATACATTTATTTATTTATTTGTTTATTTATTTATTTATTTATTTTTTCTCTGTGAGTGAGAGCAGAAGCAGGAGAATTTGGCCTGCTCACCTGATCGTTAGACCTCTCAGGTCCTCCACATCTCCGAACCGTAGGGAGAGCCTGTGGTGCCAGAACAGAATGTTTCATTAGGAAGGGAACATCAGGTAAAGAACACACTGCGTCCAATCGGTACGAAGCGTACGCTCCTGTAACGATGCTGGAAAGGTACAGGCCCCTCTTGACTCATCCTGATGTTGCTGTAGCTGGATATCATGTCCTGTAGTTTGAAAATGGTGTTGTAAAATAATCAAACCCCGTCTCCCAAAAGCACACTACATACTCCACACTATTGTACTGTTCTAGAGAGTGAATGTTTTCACTAGTTAGCATAAGAGAGTCACACTTGATAGTATTTTACTTTTTAAATTTTACTGCCGGAAACGCATCACCAGTGTCGATGGTGATGGTACTGCGTCCGCCATTTTCTCAGAAATTTTTGGTTGCCATTTCGCGTAGCGTTTAGGACAAGATGTCCATGGGAACCACACTTCAGATCACGCCATTGTTAGTGTGTATACTTGTACTATCTAGTACATGATGCGTGACAAAAATTAACCACACTATGTACTACGCACTTAAAAAAATGGCTTGAAACAGGGCGTAGTGCGCTTTTGGGACGGAGCATCAGTCTAAAAAACTGGTATGCCAGTAGAAGTATGAGTATTTCTAGCCTTTAAAGTAAATTGTCTGCCTTCCTCCTGTAGTGATTTCCCTTGTGCAGTGACATACATTCCGCCAGATATTAGAGTTGTTATGTAGCTGCCTTGTTTGTATTGCTGCTCTGGGGCTAATGGGGCATTATTTTTCCAACTAGGTCTGTGAGCTCCAACGGTATTTCTTCAAGTAAGACCAGTGGGTAAACTTCCCAGGAGTAAATCTTGCGGCAATTGATTTAATGGTCAGTGTTAAATATACATCAGTAATCACAAGATTTATACAGGTTGAGCATCCCTAATCCGAAAAGCCGACATCCAAAATGCTCCAAAATCCAAAACATGGCGCCTCAAGTGGAAAACTCCACACCTGACCTATGCGACTTATGATCACATGTATATACGACCAAAAAAATACATAAAAATAAAAATAAAAATATATATATATAAATATAAAAAATACACTTGGCCGTATGTCCACCAGTGATACCAGCTGTGTGTGTACCATAGTGACCGACCATATCCCAGCATTCTGTACATCGTCCACATGCTACATGTGTACTTCTACATACCATGCTAACGTATGTCCGACTTACTTTCATTTTGAGATACAACTGGTTGGTCAGAACGGAACGCGGACTTATGTTTGGGAATGGCTGTATATGCAAATATTCCCAAATCTGAAACACTTCCGGTCCCAGGCATTTTGGATAAGGGACACTCAACCTGTATTACAGCTTTAGACAACCCCCCCCCCCACCCCTTTGCAAAGGCACCCTTTGATCTGCTTGAATAACACTGTGTAAACCTCACTGTGGGATACCTTGTAATCTGACTCAGTATACCGCTGTAAACTTATACTGTGCTGTAGTACCCCTAGAGTTGTCCCTCCTGTCTCTGTTGTATTACCTTTCATTACATTCATTTGATTTTAGTTACAGAGCAAAGGACAGGTGGCACATACGCTAGGGAAATCTCTTACTGTTTCATCACAAATGTAATATTAAAAATTAGTACATAAACCGGGCTACATTTTCCTAGTCTAGGGATCGTCGGGGCAGTCAGATATTGTGAGATCTCAAAACCTCCTCTCCTTACCATCTGAAACTGTAGCATTAAATACCATGCCGGGGACTTAGCGCTTTAAACCCCGTTCGGGTTCTCAGAGGGCGTTAAGTGGAAGTGTAGCCTATCCTCTGGCTGTAAGTCTGTATCTGTGGCATGCCAGGCTAGGTTTATCCCTGAAGGGTAGACTTACGTTGCCTTGTCTTTGCTGCAGACCGATCCTTTGGTGTCCACTGGTGCATTGGGGCCAAACGCCTTCTCCGTGAGGTCCACAAACGTGTGGTTCTTGTACCTGATTGCCAGCTTTTTGGCCCTGAATAGGATACAGGTTTTGCCATTGTAAGCCACATTCATAGGGGAATATGGTACAGAGCTGGCGGACTGCAGGAGCTTCCTCTTCGTCCGGGCCGGGGAGTGCAACTGCCATCCGTACGGCTGCGAGAATGACAGAGGGGAAAGAGGGGAGGAACAAACACGGAGTGCTGAATGAAAGAGAGAAATCCACCTAATACTATCCCAAAATATCCCACAAACAACAGCTAAATCAGACAGGTTTCTAAGCAGAGATTTTGATTTCCCACTCTCAAATAAGGAGCTGAAGGCATTTTATAATCATTTAATCTGCACATATTATTGAGAAAAAAAAAACAAAAAAAAAAACCATAGATGATAATTCTTATTGTTCGGTTTTCGCCGTGAGAAATACCAATCTGTTTGGGATTAATTCTGTCTGGTTGGCAGTAAAACCCGGATCTTAAGTGCAAGGTCATGTGGGTTTTCCCCGAAGCCGTGATGTGGTACCTGCAGTATTCTTCTGAGTGGGTTTTCCGCCCCAGGCAGGTGGTCCCCCCCTTGCGAGGCACTGTGGCTCTGAACGGCCACTGCTTCTGAATTTAGAAAAGCGGAAGGAAAAACAACAACAAAAAAAATAACATGTTATTGATGTGTGATGCATTATGTAAGCACACTCTGCACTTATATACTGTGCAACAATTCCAGTGCTTGTATACACTAAAGCAAAAACAACAACAAAAATATATAAGAACACAAAATTATGTCTATAGTGTATTTACTTATTTAAAAAAAAGAAACATTTTTTTTTTACATTGTCATTTTTTGTTGATAAATATGTTTTGGCTACATTGACTATGCTGCCCTTACACTCTGCCTGTGCCCACATAAACAGCTGGGCACCCCAGTGCCTTACATTGGCAGACTTTTGGCATCCAGCTAGCATCAGTAATCCCTAATAGAAATTTTGTGCGTGTATGTGTGTGTGTGTGTGTGTGTATCAGAACGTACCATTTCTGACTGCGATGGCTTGGTATGGGGGGGCGTCTGAGCTGTGAAGATAAAAAAAGGAAATCATTTTTTTAGATTATTGAGTGGAAGGTGCGTGTCCTACTGAGGAGATGGGGAGGCGGGGGGGGGGGCGGGGGGGGGGGATTCACAGGTCCCTGGTGTCATGGATTTGGGATGGAAAATAACTACCACAGGGGGGCTGTGACTACTGCTGCTACAGCAGCTTTTTTTAAACGCGTTTTTGTTGTTTGGTGGCCACAGCTTGCTCTTAGCATGTGCTCCTCAGGGCTGGGTCAGGTGGGGCTGGGGGGGTTGGGGGATGTCGGGGGGGGGGGAGGAAGAGGGCAGGGGAGTAGGGTGGGGCAGAGGATAATCCAAAGACACACTGTTTAAACATCTAATCACTGCCATAATGCTGGATGAAATGAGCTTAGCGAAGGAGATTCCAAGACCTGATTATAATTCAGTCTGCTGGACGGGGCCGGCCGCGGCGCGTTAGCGTTAGCGGGGCCAGCTGCTCGGCTGAGGGCGGCCTGGCGTCCCTGCCCACCTGGCCTGCCTGACCGGCCCTGGCAGACGGAGCCCGTGTCAGTGGAGCACCGGTGGTGAAGCTCAGAACCAGAGCAGTGGGGGATGGAGGGGGAGGTGACCCCGCTTGCCGCGCCCCATCCAAAACACCTGCAGCCCGACGGCATGTACCACGGACCCCTCTCACCTGGCCCAGCGGCAGCCTCTGGGCTTGCCAGCCCGTATGCAAATCCACACACAGCCCATAAAAACGGCACAATTCTGACACCTTACAAATATTCAGAATGTCCGTTAAAAATGTGGCTGAATGAACATTTATTTGCATTCTTTAAAATTCATATTCATCTTTTATTTATTCAGGACATAGCCCCTTTGAGATCCCTTGTCAATTCTGTTTCTATGGGAAGGCCTGGTCAACAAAAAAAAAAAAAAAAAAAGTAGCGCGTAGCAAAGCAGACACAAAAGCCTGTATAATACAATGTTAAAAATGACAATACAACTCAAATGATCATGTCAGTGCAGACCAAAATTCGAGGTTGGCAAGCTTGGGTAGGTCAGTGAGCCAGACTTGTCTCTCTTCACTACGAGTCTTGAAAGAGAGCAGCGCAGTTGAAAGCAATGAATCTGCCTGCGCTCGGGATGTAGCCAGCATTTTCAAACCTGATCGCTTCGATTCGGTTCAGGCAGGTCTAAGGTGGAAAGTTGGAACTCTACTGTGTTAAAGGCAGCGCTACAAAGCGAAAAAAGAAAGGCTTTTGCTGACCCCCCTCTGAGATCGAGACTGACGTCTAAGCTGCCGCGTCGCTGGCGTGACAAGTGCTTCTACAGCAAGTTCTCAGCCGGTAAGACGAGAGTGTCTTAAGATCTCTCAAGATCTGACCCTCTGCGTTCTGACACTCAGGGAGCTCATGTATTCCAGGCCTGCATCAAATAAATATTTATTTGATATATATTTTTTAAACCTCAAGTGCAGGAAAAAAAAACAATTCTACTTGCAGATCACAGAGAATTTTCAAAGAACATGTACAGCAGTCCACATTTGCTTCACATACAAAACTGCAGTTGGCAGTAAACCCTCGAACAACTACCTATCAGAAATGCTTTGATTCTTCAAGTGCTGATGAAACTGGAAAATTTCTACCCATGCATCACAGAGAATTTTCAACTGAACATGTTACATGAAAGAAGAATTTTCATTGATGGGCCTCGAAAAACTGATGCAACCCACAACTGAGTGGACATAGGCACCAAACCAATCTGTGTGTAAAAGTATGGTCAAGGTGCTTTTTCCTCAAAGCAAATAAGCACAAAGTTTTTCACATACATATTGAGCTTTACTCAAACTGTTTGTGTACTGTTTATGTATGTGTGTGTTGAATAGGACTTCAAAAACAGACACGGAGCAGCAAAATAATGGGATTGTGAAAGTGTAATGACCAGTGAATGAAACACAATATCTAATATTTAATAGCTCTTTCTATGATACTTAACAATAATTACTATCATAGAAAATCCCATCTGTAAAGCCGTGCTTAAATTTTGAAGTGATGTAACAATACATTTGGGACAAAATGAGACTACAGTGTCCCAGCTCTCCCTGCTTGTTTGGAAGCAGATGCTTTTGTTATATAATTAAATGTGGCGAAACACTGACTAATCATTTATCTGAACGCAAGCATCAACTTTAATTTGTTATATGAGCCACGCCATAGATCAGGAGCAAAAAACAACAACAACAACAACAACCAACTGGAGCGAAACAGGGCACTTGCAATAAGGCTGGACCGATTGGAATACTGTAGTGGAAAAAAAAAAACACTATCCCTCCCTCCCCGTCCGTACTTATGGCAGCTTATAGAGATGAGCTCAGAGCTGTTGTTGCTCTCATTGGCTGCACCTGGACTGTCGGGCCTTCCGTGCGATTCCGTCGGCATTATATAATCAAAGCAATCCGCTGACCACCATTCTGACTCACCTAGCGCCATGTGTCATGTATTCGCAAGCAGATTAAAAGTCTGTGTCTTTAAAGTTGTTCCTCGGCTCAGCACCTCCCTGTACCCCCCCCCCCATCCCCCTCCCTATCCACCACCCCCCACCCTACCCTCCCCAGTGCTCCTCCAAATCAAATCTGATCACACAAGATTAAAAGTCCATTCTGGCCTACATGTGTCCACTCCAAACCCTCCTGACAGCAAGCCCAAGTGCAAGGAGCCGCCAAACAGCCCCAATACCCTTGAGCCAATATGTCTCCAATTACTAGTACCGATTTCCTTTCTCTCTGAGACTTTTCTCACCAGACATCCCAGAATTCCTTGCCAAGGGGAACCTGGAAACATCGTACAGGTCTGTAAACAATTGCTCAAACGCTGTTCTTTATATAAAAAGTCAAACTCGAAAACTTCCTTAAAGGACAATTTCTGTTTGTATACTCTGAGCATCCATCTGCCTGAATTAATGTAAACATAAGCATAATGACATATGTTACGACAAAATAAATAGATTTACTGGAATATTTGCTGTGACATTATTGCACAGGCTCAAAAGCAAAGCAATGGGGGACTCAGAAATAAGAATAGTAGCAGGGTTTGTCACTATCTGGTGTGGCAGAGATACAACAGAAGCATCTCTGCACATACAGGTACAATTTTATCCAAATATAGCAAAAGCTGAACAGTTCTGTTCCTGCAGCACTGATTGGCCAATGCTCCTACCCCACTGTGCCAACATGTTTTATGATAATTATGGCCCTTTCTATGGTGCTAGAAACTCATTCAGAGAATGCAGTCTGTGCTATTATGTTTTATTTTGAGAAATATGGAGCGTTGTGCAGCCGGCGGGCCATATCAAACAGAAGCGTGCTGAAAATCCAACCACATCAAAAATGTTGTCAAATCTAATTCTGCAGCCTATTATTTTCCAACCTATTTCACAACTTAAGGTCCCTAAACTTACTTTTTAGAGATTAAATAGACTGCAATATCTGCAGTGGTATAGTGTTAGCAATCATACAAAAAGAATGTAAGTTAAAAAAAAATCATTTACTACGGACTACTACTGCAACTACTCAGTCGCCATGTTCAATAATAATGTAATTTTTCTAAATGACCATGAAACAGAAACATACACCCACATCATATTTCATATCCGTGGGTTGTTGTTTTTGTTCATATAAAAAGACATGTATCTCTGACTACTGATCATGTCTCCAATTATTGATCATGGGCATCTGATCAGTAAACCTTTACTCTATTTTATTTTAACAGCTAAATCCTCAACAGCCACTGACTTCCATTTTCACAGTCAGTAATTTTGAATCAATTTTGCCACATTTCGCCTTGTACAAAGAAAAATATATTTTTGTTCAGGTTTTTTTTCTCATTGTAATATTCTGCAGCTCATGAATCAGGATTCAGAGAATGAAATACTGTGCAAACATGACATGGGAGGGATATATATATATATATATATGTATGTATGTATCAGCCTTATATGATACAAGAGCATGATAAATGCACATTTATATTGCATGAACACGCTCATACCCAAGCGACATCACTCTCACATGGATCACTCTTACATAATCAAACAAGAAAGAAGATGCGCCCCACCATGGTTTTTTTTTTTTTCCCTACGTCTGACTCACTCACACAAGCTGCAGAATGAATACCGTATCAGAGGAGGAGAAACCAGTTGGTTAAACTTCAAACGGGAATTTTTTTTTTTCCCAGCACAGTTCCAGGTATCTGTAATACACAGTGCTTAAAGTTTTCAGGTTGACTCAACCTCATTCTGACACATTAAATCAATCAGTTACCCTAGAATGTCTGATGAGGTGCAAAATGTCAAAACTGAAGGGTGCATATTTGGGGAGGGGGTGGGGGGGATTTCATTATTTTTGGCTTCAAGGCGCCACCTACTGGAAAATTGAGTAATGGCAATCTGCCATCTTGTTTTTACCCCTGAATTCTTCACCGGTTGTTTTTTTTTTTTTTTTACAGATTTCATTCATTGAAATCACAGAGTAAATACAATGTCTGTCCCATCAGAGCTCAACACAAATAATAAACTGGATGAATAAACATAAGTTAAATGATGCAACTTTCATCAGATCCACAAATATTAGTAGATTCCACAAATTATTTCAGATGACAAAGAATCATATTATGATTTTATTATTATTATTATTATTTACAAATGGTGATACCTCAGTTATATAATGTGATCCAGAATGCAAAGATGAAATCTTTTTAATTGCTATCGCTTTTAAAATGCTTCATGACAATGGACCAGTGGATCAGTGAGCAACCCACTTTCCTCATTGTGTGGCGTATCTATGTAAAGAAAGATAAAAACTACTGCTCTGGTCCCATGAGTCTCATTTTCACTAAATCTCTATTTATCAGTTCTGATGCAAACGGCACCTATTTCATTCATAAATTAGCTGAAAATGTACGTGGGATGAGAAGAGAGTAATGTGAACATGTCAGCGACAAAAAGCAATAGTTTAAGGCCAAGTTCACCTGTCCCTGGTGTCCATGGCATCAAACTGCATCCATTATCACTGTAGGTTTTTCATTATCAAAGTGTCAGAATATTAATTTTACATGACAGAAAAAAGTAAACATGGAAAAGGCAGACATTACTCTGATATTTCATCATAAAAAGAGTACTTTAACAGCTAATGCACATTATCATGTTATATTATTATGTTATATCTTATGTATTTTCCATTTCAAGTAGATCTGGGAGTGCCAACTAAAAGCAACAATTAATGCAGAATCAGTTAACTCATGTCCAGTGGTTCAATAATGAAATGCATTCAATTGATATTTGTGCTGATTGGAGTTAATTGTTACAGAGGGATTATCAGAATATCAAATAAGAATCAATTATAATTAGTTAAAAATGCCAATGCCAAAAATACATAATCAAGGGTTTACAGAAATTCTCAATATTGATTGTTTTTTAATACCATAAATTAAATTGTTTTGTTTACCAAACTCAAATTTGCATTGTTATGTTTAAGCCGAGGAACTACATCACATAAACTGAGTTCAAATACTCAACATTGTATTCACATTCCCATAATTTTAATGCCCCAAGTATTAAAAAGGAAAATTATTCACTTTACCTAAAAATTCTCAAAAACATGAAAAGGAAAATAAACATAAGACCTCAAGACAGTCCTAAATTCTTGCTCAACTGTTCAACATTTACACACATGTGTTTAAAATGTATATTGACAATAATCTCAGTACAGCTCTGGTCATTTACATGACTTGTATCCTACCAGTTAATTGGAATAGCCATACAATTAATTTGCCATGCAGAAATCAATGAGAAACAGCACTATGCCTAAGATCTCTGGGGTTTGATTTCCTATAGTGCATTACATGTAAGAATGACCCAGGATACGGTGGAGAACATGTCTCTGGCTCAGCACAGCCCTGACTTCCAATCATTCCCTATTTCTGTAGCGCACGTATGGATTTGCACTGTAAACTGATTCCAACGGACCAGCACTGATGGATTTTCTCTAGTGTTTCAGTGACAGAGCCTCGTTCAAAAAAGAAAAAAAGAAAAGAAAAACCATCGCAGAGTTTCTGCAAAACTACCAGGAATGAAAACAGCATCGGGTGAATGGAGAATCCCTTTAGTGACGCAGGCTAACCAATAGAGACAAGCTTGGGTTTTTCTTTTTTATATACATTCATAAATGCATTTTTCAACTGTACTTTGTTATTCTGGTTTTTGTTTACTGAGGTCTAACACGCAGTGATAGACCCACATTGTACACCCTCCACACACAGCATCACTCTCTCCCATTCCTCACACCTCCCTCAAATTGCCCCTCTTACCTGTTCTCCACAATAGCAGGCACTTGTTCATAGGACAGTGAAAGCTGAAGAAAAAGAAAAAATGATAACGTGAAAAACAAAAACAGCTTGTGTTTTGCCATGGAGACGACCAGATGAGGCTGCCACAGATGAAGACTGCTTCATAATCTCCTTTGATAACACAGCCGAAAACCTGAGCTCACTGATTGACAGGTTCAGCAGCCAATGGGCAGAGAGGCTGAGGATAATCATGTGTCACGGGCACACCCACTCCCTCCCCCCTCCCTCTCTCTTTCTCTCTCACAGACACACACACACACACACACACACACATACGCACACACAGAGCAATTGGCCGCCTAGAAATATACCCTGGCTCTCCATTTAACCTCTCTCCCCAAACCCCAGTGTTTTAAAACCAATACCCACATCTAAACAAATCAGTCAGTTTATTAGAATACTCAAGGTCAGAATAATGGGATGGTCCCCCCCCCATTCCAAGATGAAGAACAACCAACCCCCCCCCACCCCATAATGTGACCTAGATTTACACTGAGCTGCCTCAATAATTGAAATTAATTCACAAGAGAGATGTGTGTTATCTGCAGAAAAGCCCCTGCAGCTGAACAAGATTGTCTAATGAAGCAGAATCTATGTGTGACGAAACAGACACAGCAAACCAAAGGAATTACATCCATATTCCCCTGCAGGCTTTTCTATGGACCCGGTTGGTGCCTTCTATAAATGTATGCCATATAGCCAAAAGGACCCCTCCTCCCACGTTCCTTCACACAGTTGAGGAACATTGTCTTATGACGTATAGTGAAATACGACAGATTATACAATTTTATGAATTGGAGGGATGGGAAAGAATGCTAATCAGTTATTTCACTTGCCACAAACAAATTTGTGCTGCTCAGATGAACGTGGTAACCCTTAAGTACCATGGGGTTCATTATAGTGACAGTGTGATGTTCAACCACTGTTATTGTTGTGGTTTATTTCAAGATTTTGTGATTCACATGTCTTAAAGTAAGACCAAGAGCTATCCTAATCATGAATCGGTTCATTATTTTACAGTCTTCTGAATTTTATTTTTACACTTGACGCCTGAAACAGCCGTGGACATGACGGGATAAGGCATACTGGAAACATACATACACACCGACTTTATAAATATATAAATGCATAAATTTGGGGTAAGTAGGTTAGGCTAATACGTACTGTTACATTTCGTCCAGTCTGTTATGTCCCGCGTTTAAGTTTTTAGTCTTTGGCACACCATAGTTCACGGCCGAATTAAAGAGGATAAGTGTAAGCTTTGCAGGATGAAGGGCGACAGTAATGTGAGCATTACCTAAATGGAAACACTTCAGAAATGCAGCAGTTACGCATCTATTCATCCAATCAGAAAATAATTTATCATCTGTCTATGACACTACTCAAAAGCTTATGGTAATCTTAAAAACTGTACATACCGTCCGTCCTATTGCAATAAACCATGGATTAAACTAGAACATACGTGACCATAGTGTACAGTATAGCTACATATCAGTCACATTTATTAAAAATAGATACCAGCCCCGTGTTCGTTACATAATATATTACAGTTAACGAACTGCATCGCAGGTTAACAGTGCAGGATAAGATGCACTCGAGCTCGCCACTTTTAGTGAGACAAATTACAAAGAGAAAACATGAGATGTTACATTAAGAAGAAAGTACCATTGCCGTTCAGGTTGAATTTAAATATCCCACGCGCCACGTGGTCAGTCGGCAACTGTTCAAGATTAATCACAGCTTTCCTTGTTGGAATTACTTGATAGCTACATAGATATAATTTAAAATACAGAATAAACTGTCTATAAAATTGAGATTATCTAACATCTCTTGGGTGTGGAGAAACAAAAATTGGACGTCGTATTTCAGTCTCTGTAGTTACATTATTAGGGCAGTTCTCCCACTGGATAGAATTTTTGCTCAACAGATATTAAATTAGATATAGTTTGAAATTATATATTATTATTATTACTATTATTATTATATAGAATAATATAATAAAATGATTATATAATAACATTGTATATTGAAAAATTGTACCCTCAATGAATAGTCTTGATTGACATGAACCGGGATGGCAAGTGACTTTATGACAACCAGTTAAATAGCTGTTTGGCGCCCTTGTGCTAAACCGTGAAGCTACTGATGTGTTGGCGCAAACTTAACATATTTAACTAATGCTGGAGAAACGACACCATTCCAAATGGAAAACCACTAACATGCAATGTGAAAATTTGGACAGAAACCACTGCTTGTACACATACTAAAAGGAAGAACAGCTTCCGTTCATTTTTATTCAGGCACACGACAGGTCGTGCTGTTTAAAATACTGTTGGGTGTTGCAAAATTAATTAAATACAGACTTTGATTACCATGTCTATATTTAATTAGCGCTAACCATGTAAACTGAAACCATATTTAAAAAAAAATAAAAAGGGAACAACAGATAGGCATCTATCAGGGCTCCTACTTTGGGTCCTCAGCCAAGACATTGCCGCGAGGATCGCTGGGAATCTTTCTTTCCTACCAGGGCTCTTAGACGACCAACATGGGTAGGTTCCTTTTTCAGTTGAAAATATCTATAAATGTCTCACACTACTTTGTCGACGCGCCTTTAGGTGAACTATGAAGGTATTATAGTCGATATCCATGAGAAATTACGCCCCTAGACTGACTTTTGAACATTGTTCTCTTAATAAAATTTTTACTTGTCCGTGGCTAGCTGCTAGCTAACTTGGAAACGTGGAGAGCGGCCATGCAGCCTGGCGTGATTGCCTTGTCGTCCCATCAGTCACCATATTTTCTTTTCTCCTTGGGCGGTTTTACGGATACAGTTGATCCCTCCTAGCACGTTTAATTTATCTGTGCATTTAATCGTTTGTTGTGTGCAGTCTCATGGGTTGGTTTATCCAAACTAGACATCGACAATAGTAAATTGAAATCCTTCGCTAGTATGCTACCATTAGCCCAAAATAAGATGTCGGACCGGAATACCTTTCTGTCTCGGTGTTAACTTTATAATATAAGCAATATTACTTTAAGAGGAGGATGTATTTTGTAATTAAAATTTTGTGTGCAATTTCCAATCTAAATTTACTGGAAAAAATAGCTAGCAGTATCACATTTTTCGAGGATATGTAACGTCCAGCTTTAAAGCTAGCGATAGCTAGGTTAGCAAGTATAGTAAAACAGTTGTATAAATCTGATTGTAGCCCGACATATGCCTCCTGGGTGATTGAATTAAGTATGTGTATTAGGATTTTAGTTCAGGAAATTAGAATGAAATGGGAATTTGTGTGTTGTATGCGAAAGCTCACATTTTTAATATGTGCGTTAATGCATTGGTTGACTCTTGATGGGTCAGAATTCTGTCAGTTTAGAATGGCATTCATCTCTCAGTTACTATTTCGAAGAATCATCGTAGGACAGTGGATGAAGTCTGCCTCTAGTTTGTAGCCAACAATATCAAATGGTTATATCCATTTAATGTTCTTTCCTGTTCTACAGGCAAGTGTCGTGGACTGCGTACCGCCAGGAAGCTCCGGAACCATCGTCGTGAGCAGAAATGGCATGACAAGCAGTACAAGAAGGCTCACCTGGGAACAGCCCTGAAGGCTAACCCCTTTGGAGGAGCTTCCCACGCTAAGGGAATCGTTCTCGAGAAAGTGTGGGTATACTTGTAACTACGTTTAAAAAAAAGAAAGAATCAACAGGGTTTCCTCACTTACTGAAAATGTGAAGTGGGGGATTAGTTGGAATGTTCCACTGTCTTTAAAATGGACAGACTTTTTTGTAATTCTAGGTTGGTTTATCTTAATGTTGAGCATCCCTCTTTCTCAAGGTTTCTTCCTGTTTGTAAGGGAGTTTTTCCTTGCCACTCTCGCCTTGGCTTGCTCTGAGGGCGTTTTAGGCCAAGGATCAATTGTAAACCTGCTTTGTGACAGCTTGTTGTAAAAAGCGCTGTACAAATAAAATTGACATTGACTTGAAATTTCTCCCGCTGTAGGGGCGTTGAAGCTAAGCAGCCCAACTCTGCCATCCGCAAGTGCGTCCGAGTCCAGCTGATCAAGAACGGCAAGAAGATCACAGCCTTCGTCCCCAATGACGGCTGTTTGAACTTTATTGAGGTCAGTCCTCAGCTCCAGTTAATGTGTATTATAGGGGCTGATTAAAAGTGAGTAGCGGAGGGACACCCTATTGGCTGCCTTAAGTTTGACTAAATGGTGATCAAGACAGATTATTTTCATTTGCAGCAGTGCTGTCACATGTAGCCATAAAGGGAGAACTTTCTGCCTCTTTTTACACACTTTATACATGATAGTTGACCTAAGGACTGCACACAAGTCAGTGGACTGCTTTGTAAATGCAAAATATAAATGATGGCTACATGTCATTATGGCTGCCAACCAGTGTTCAGAATTCCTTCCGCTGTGGTCTTTCTCATTTACAAATGCTGCTGTTTTTAACAGAATCCCAAATAAATGGCACAATTTCATCTTTACAGGAGAATGACGAAGTTCTGGTGGCAGGATTTGGTCGTAAGGGCCATGCCGTCGGTGATATCCCCGGTGTGCGTTTCAAGGTGGTCAAAGTGGCCAATGTGTCACTCCTGGCCCTCTACAAAGGCAAGAAAGAGAGACCCAGATCATAAACTGTTCTATCCTGCAAGCCATTAAAGCATTTTTTCAGATCCATGAACTTGTTTCTGTCTGGTTTTTTTGTCTTGGCTTTAGTACTGAAGTTGCAGATCAAAGTATTCTTGATGAGTATCCTTTGGGATGGTCTTGGTGCAGAGCTCTGTAGTGTTTGCAACTTTTGAAAGCGATGTCAAAATGTGCCAGCTGAAAAGAAATGGTCCTTTCTTAATAGGCATTTTAAGAATCTAAACTAAGTTGGCTACTTGTTTGTGGCTAATTTCTTTTAGTTGGACAGCAGTCAAACACAAAATAATTGGTCTTGGGCATTTTTTTTTTTTTTTCCTCCCAGCTTTTTGAACATATCTTTGTGGCCTCATAAATATGAAACAGCAGTTTTTCTGGATTGCATCTTGTAGTGTTAAGTCAGACCCCTTTTTCTAATGCTGCAAAGGTTTAAGTATGTTTTATTGCCCCTGTTTGGGATAAGCAATGAAGAGCTTGATATTTACAAAGCTTTATATACCATGTCCTGGTTCTTACTGCATTTGGTTGAAGTGAATTTATAAAGGGTTAATTTTAAGATTCTCCTGCTTTGATTTATTTTGTCCAGTTATGTCGAATCTTGAATCCAGTTCCATTTTACAAAGTGTAGGAATGGAGTTATTATATTGACTGTCCTGGTTCAAATTTTCACACTGAATTTTTTTTTTTTTGGTCAAGCCAATTACTGAAAGTTTCCCCCAGGAATACTGGAAGTTAAATATGGCTTTGGATATTACTCCTTGATTCTGTTTCACCATTGTCTTTGTAGTTACCTGTGAAACATGGACTCATGTAAATTCTGATTTAAATTTGTGTATCTCTGTATGTGGACTGGGCACTTGGCTTAACAAAAAAAAAAACCGGCCCAAGATGTTATGCACCAGTTGTGCACTAAGTATTGAGCTGTATTGATTAGATGAAGTGAGAATTGATGTCTTAGTACGGTTTGAGCAATAAGTTGAAAAACAGTAATGGCAGAAGAATATTTTTCCTGTAATTGGACACACATTTAATTCCCATTGACCAGAACACTGAAGGTGAAAGATGCCATGTATCACACCTTGCCACTTGAAGTTAAGTCCAACTTCAGTTTTTTTTTTTTTTTCCCCCCAACAAAGGATGTTTTTACAAAGCAGATTAACATGGATTCTGGGACTGAAACCCCCAAAGCAAGCCTAGGTCATCTGTAGCAAGGAAAAACTCTAACCAAAAGAGCCTTGAGCAGAACACAGGCCAGAGAGACAAAGTCCTTGTGGTCATTGCTGGGTAGTCTTATTAGGGGGAAGGGAAGTGTACTATATGAATCAATAGGAAAAAACCTCAGAGGGACCTTTTTGATCCGATAAAAAAGTGGAAAGGTGTAATGTCATTAATAAAAGTGAAATGCAGGTGTGAAATTTTGTGTTTCCAATTTGCATTCTGCCAGGTGCTGCTTATTTTCATTACTGCCTACCAGCACAATGTCTTTACAGCATTCTAATAAAAAAATAACATCTCTGTCATCATCGTTGAATTATGTAATGCGCAGTTGTGTAAATCTCACCTTGTTGTGACGTCAAATCCAAAACGGACAGTGCGGATGAAATAACGTTAAAATAACGCAATTTCACTGAAGTACATGAACTGAAAAGAAACACAGAAGCGGGTGGTCAGAAACCATTTCCTGGAATTCTTTCGCTTTTGTTTTAAATAATTGTTTTGCATCGCCAAACAATGTGTAACATCGTCACCCTTGAATGTCTTTTCATATGATTAATGAGTAAAGTCTTCTCAAGGTGGCTAAAATTATGCAGTATCATGCTTTTATAGTTAGCACTGGTCACTTAAGACATTACTGCCTCCATCTGGACGTGACGTCACGCTAATCTTACGTGTTTTATGCGGTGTGGGTCGTCCATTTTTGTTTCAAATGAATTTTTAAAATGTTAGTTCAAAATATAATTACAGTTCATGCGCAGTATTTTTTTTTACCCAAAACAAGCGACCGGCTTTTTGGCTTCGTTGTCGTCGTTCCCGCCGGTTGCTCTCTTGCTGCCCGGCCAGCTGGCTAGGAATGAGCGCTCCGAGAGGCCGCCATCTGGGGCGCTCCGGCAGCTGAGGTCGGGCTGTTATCTGACCCTGTAACCTGCACAGCTGCCCATGGGCAGCGAGGGGCTTCAAGAGGAATCGGGCCCGGAGGACAGGGACTAGCACAACTGTTACATTCAGCCACGGTACCTTCAGTCAGCCTATGCTTTTGGTCATGCACAAAAAGGACTACGTCAGAATTGTGAATTCTGATGAAGTCAATTCTAGGAAAAGAAAGTAAAGCCGCTCAAATAATCATCATAGAACATTGTGAATCTGCGTTTCTTCATAGCATTAACACATTTCTACTCAATTACTTATTTCCCCTGACATGCTTATCAATTTGTAATTGAATCTCGTGTTACCCCATTTTTGGCCTTCTCTAAGGTGTTGCTGCACTTCGACCCTTTCCTGTACGCTTTGCATTGTTAGTTGCCCTGGTTACAAACATCTGCTAAAAGCTTGTAGCGTAATATACATGATCCACAGCCTGATTTTTCTGAACGGACTAAATTGAAATGGGATTGACCTCCAACCCCAAACAAATTCTCAGCTGAATGACCCACAGTCAATGAATTTCATAGTAAAGATCAAAACATTTTCCTGGGACCTAATACCTTCATCAGAGATATGGTTATAAATGCTGATGGCAACTTTTAATGCTCTGAAATGGAACCACAGGCGCACCTATTAATTTCATTACAATTGCTTGTCAGAGCTCTTTTTTTTTTCAGGTAAACTAATGATAAGTTCTTAAGTCATTGTGACAAAGTCATAAAGTATTATATAATATTTTAAATATAACAGTTATTATAACCTTCTTTTGTTGAAAAAGAGGTGAGAATTAATTCGGTAAGTACAGACATAAACGAACCAGGCTCAACATATCCAACATTTTTTTTTTCATTAAGTCTGGATCAATCAAATTATTCCCCAGCCCTTTCTCTGGAGAACGTTGAAGCCCAGTGCTTAAGGCTCATAAGACCCACATTTGGAGATTTGCGAGTGACGGGGAAAAGGGAGATTCTCAATCGACTTTGCGATGTAAGGATTACTCCACCATGGCCATTTACAGGATTTTAAATAATCTGAATTGACTGGCCCCTGCTGTAGAATAGAGAATGTGAGTATTTGGGTCCTGCCTAGATGTAATATGGATAGTGCACATGGGTGTGGGTGTGTGTTTCTGAGACAGAATTTGCGTGATTTGCTTTTTGGAAATTACACAGTATGTCGTGTGACGTCGCCACTGAGATGTAACGCTTCTCAAGTGAGGATCCAGTCTACCTTCAACCTGACTGAGTGTCACAGAGGCACATAAAATGGTGATGAGGCTTCACATGGACCTCAACAGGTGGAGCCACGATGACCTACAATTCACTGACCTCTGTGAACCAATCAAAATGTTTTGCCATCCATGGGAAAACACAGTGATTGGTTCAAATCAGGCAGGTTCTGGTATCATATGGTAGCTCCACCCATCTGTGAGGTCATAATGGATTATTCACATAATCAGAGGTTGAGGTTCTTGAAATCAAAGCCGAGTGGGGCGACACACTCCTCATGAGCTATGTCCTTCATGAACTTCATGAGCCAAAAGAATGACTGGAATTCAGGACTACAGAAATGATCAGGAAATGAAATTCAGAAACAGATATGAAACAACCACCCCAGGTCTCTTTTTGCTGTAGCCCCATACAGAGTGTGGTATAATTAGAGTACCATATCAGGACGATCACATCCTGCTCTCTTTCAGCGACACATGCTGTACTTGTGAGCGGTGTCCTTCATGAACCAAAGAAGTGGCTGGAATTCACGATTAGAGGAAGGATCTGGTAAATTAAATAAGAGCAAAGTTTTGCATGAATTGGAGTTTGTTAATAACAAATTTCGGGAGAGGCAGCCTTCGGACTACCCTTCATTCAAACACCAATATCCGTCCAATCCAGTTGTATACGCAGGTATTGATTTGCCACGTACCTTCTCTCCCATCACGCTCTCTGTTGCTGGCATCCCCCCCTCCTCATCTCCACCTTCAAGTCTACTTCCCTTTATTCTATTTTTTTTTCTTTCTTTCACCCTCTTTTAACAGTCAAAAGGGGGGGGGGGTTCTCTTCATCCTAAAAAATAGTGAGGCATGACACTGCCCCCCTGGACTCCAAGCCCAAGATCAATGTCCATAGCGATATACAACTCGCTACATCATAATAAACTCCTTCCAAACGCATTCATGTTGCCTGAAGGTTCATTCTCCTGAAATTCAGAAACGCACACGAAGTAACCACCCCAGGCCTCTTTTGCTGTACATCATGAAGAGGCGAGTGAGGTGGAATCAAGAGCGCCACATCAGAATGATCTCACCCTGCTCTCCTGCAGTGACGAGTTGACATCTGACATTGAGAAGATGGAGGCCCACGCTCTCACCTGGAGGCCACCTGACTCATGGTGTTAGCCCTGATTGCTGGGGGAAGGAGGGGTCAGGTCTGGGGACATAATGTCAAATAAATGTCTACGTCTTGTAAATAAATCTGCTCTTGAGCGTCACTAAGAGCGTAAATAGTGACCTCTGCAAACAACGAGCTTGGCTAAGCCAACCATGCCCTAAACCCCGTTAAGGGGAACCCGCTGGCCATGTCTGCCCCTGGTGTGCCGCAGTCCAGACGGTGCCATTGTGGCTGACTAACCATGTCTGATTTCCAGTCAGACACACACACACACACACACACACACATACACATTCACACACACACACACACACACACACACACACACTCAGACACACACTCACACGCATATTAGAGAGATATGAGATTATTTTATCCCCAGTTTATACCCCTTAAAAGCCATATGAATAAAGTCAACCCATATCATACAATCTCAAGTCTCACCTTAACAGTTTTTTTTTTTTTTTCAGATTTAATTTTGCATAAATGAAATTTTTGCCAGCTTAGCTGTTGGTTTATCCAACTTGAATTATATGTTTTTTGTTTAATATAAATTCATACAATTGCAATAACTGGAAAGTTTTGTTTAGAGTTCAGGCGAGATTTATGTCCATTGATCATGGCTGGACAACCTGTTCCATCAAATCTAAATAACCTTCTGGATGTCCTCATCTCTGCTGCTGAAGACCTTAACCTTGGACTTCTTACCGCATATTTTTCCATAAGATATAAATCAAATCCCTTCTGTTAGTGAGAAAAGAATGATAGAGCAAATGGCAAAATGAAAATGGGATGCATTTTCCCACAATGTCGGTTTCTTCCTCAGGACCACTTGACCACAGGACCACCAAATGTTCGAGTTGCCTCTATGCAAATGCAATCAAATGTTCAAAGCCTTAAAGAGTAGGTATTTCTTTCCCTGCTCACTTCCATCAGAAAACAAAGCCACACTCTCAAACACCACTTCCTTTCTTCCTAGAAATGTTAACAATTAAGGTATGCTGCCAGGAAGTTGGGATAAAACACACCGAGAACATTTTGTGACTCTGAAATTTGTTTTGGAACGATAGAAGTGTTCCAGTCAAACGGAACATTCTTTGTAATGTTATCTTACAGCCAAATGGTACAGCTAACCGAAATCTGGAAACTAGAAACGATGTGCGTTGGTTAGCTGGGTAAGTATGAAGCCTGTGGATGACTGAAGCGAATGCACCAGACAGGGACCCACTGTCAACGTTGTGTGCATGAGTGGGAAAGGGCAATGTTCTCCTGTGCTCCTCTGAGTCTTAACCCAGAACAGGCAATTAGCTGCGTCTGGGCCCGGAGCCCAGAGCCAGTCAACTACAAACAAGCACAAATCTGCCCCTCACTGTACGACGCAGTCCATGTGGGCAGCGACAGTTTTATCCGCTCTCCCACTGCAACCTTTTTTTTTGTTTTATTTATAACCTGCCTGTGGGATCGCGCCTTTACGCCGATTTGCGCGAGGGCATTAGGTAATCGGTGGGCGAAACGTTGCGCGACCGGCCGCTGTGTGACAGCAGCATGACCGAGCGCGTGGCGAGGTTTCTCGGGTGCCGCCTTGACGCGTAGAGGGCATCACCTGTTACGCTTTTCTCCAGCACTCTATTCCTTATTTCTCATGCTTTTTTTTTAAAAATAGACTAAACAGCTGACTAATTTTTTATCGTTCACTTATGGTGCGCAGCCATTTGGAATCCGCAGATCAACGGACAGCTGCTACACTTTCAGCAACATCGCCCTTTCAGTGTGCACGCGCGTGTGAAAAGGCAGATGTCCCTGTTCCCTTTCATGAATTATGTACAGGCATCCTGTTTGCTGTTTTTCCAAAACAAAGTCTGTCTTGTATGCTCCGGCCAACCACTGAACACGCACATGAAGTCTGTTGTGTCCAAAAGCTAAATGAATGAGGAAAAAAGTTGAACTCTTTGTTGTCTACCTGTAACTGACTACCTGGAGTCTGAATCAGGACTACTCCAATACAGAAGTGAAGAAATGAATGAGTGCAGGTTGTGTGCATAATTATGGACCATGACTGAAATGGAAAAGGAATTTTTTTTTGCAGATTTCATGCCAGCTTCTGCTCTTAGTTATTTAATTAGCCCTCATCAGTGATTGTGAGCTGACCTTTTGTCAAAAATTTTTTGATAAGATTGTGAATGAGGGCTGGTCTTGCTCCCTATGTGAAATGTTTTTATTATGGGCTTGACTTATAATGGGTGTTTATTTATACAGCTAATTTGATAATTCAGCCTCGACAGAAATTGATTTGCATTCATGCAACTGTCCAGGATCAGAGTGACCCACCTCTGTTTTCATTTCATGGTGTCTGATTGTTTCTCATGTTACTCCGGAGATTAGTGAACTCGGTCCTGGGAGACCCCTGGGCGTGTTGGGTTTAGCCCCAACCATAATTGTAGTTTCTGAGGTAGAGCAAGCTGTTTTTTTAATTAGACACCTCCATCTCTCATGGGGGATGTTTCACCCACTCTGTGCCAAATATCACAAACAGATGTTCATAGTAAACGGCATGAATTTTCCATCTTCCGAATTTTTAATCAATTTCAGTTCTCTAATTTAAAGCTCTTATCTTCATAAGTTTTCTGTGCCAAAAAAAAAAATAGATTCTGAATGAAACGGTTATGTAATGATTGGTAGACTTAAAGCTGAAATCAGTGAAGTCCTGAATGATAACACTAAACCATTATGGAGGTCAAAGGCAGAACAAATAGTGATGAAGCAAACTTGTATCATGAAACATCTGCTCAGACAGTTCTTCTTTTTTAAGCACATGTTTTCAACAAACATTATTTTGTTAAAAGATCTGGTGAAAGGACAACCAGCATACACATGGATCCCCTAGGGATCCATTTTGAAACCCCAGTGCTATTCTGAGAAGACAGAACCTGTTAATTCAATTCTGCTCCATTTTATTTGTGCGGCACGTATCACTTTACAAGGACATTGTCACAAAGCAGCTTTATATAGACACCAGGACTGAGACCCCAAACGGAGTAGGCCTGGAGCAGGGATGGGTATGTATGCAATCTATACAGTATACATATTAGGTATATTTATGTATTATTTATTGTAATATAATATAATTTTTGTATGTATGTATATTATGATTATGTATATGTATGTAAAGTGTGTTTGCAGGTTTTTGTTTCCGTTAATTGCCCTGCTACAATTAGGTCATTAGCTGCCTTACACCAGAAGCCTTTCACTTGCAGCTTAGGCTTTGCCAAAATGTCGCTGAAATAAATGATTGATCTAATGAAATAATTAAGAGCCGGAGCTGGCATGAGATCCAGAAGTTGATACAGCCCTCCCTACCCGTCCCTGCCTCAGAGTCACACTTGCTAATAGCGGAGCGCTGAGTGTTGCTATCAGATTACATCAGTTGTTTTGATTAATATTCTAGTTCTTTTTGTAATGAGTGTTAGCAAACAATCAAAATGGGTGAGTATTACAAAAAGTTTTGAATCCGTACTCATGTTTTCTTTTCTTTTTTTTTCTTTGCCGGATAAGTTGACACAAGCATAAGAAGCCTTACAACGGGATTGTAGATAGCTTCAATGGGCTGCCATAGCTGCACTGGTTGCTTTGAGATGCACTCCCATGTATATGTGGGTGCTTTCTGGAGACAGTGATATTTGCACTCCACTGATTGCGCTTAGCATTATAGCTGAGGGGGAACATGCTAACCAGTGAATGCGCTAACAGTAGCTCAGACAATTTAAATGCCAAAAAATAGAATGGCACCGCTGCTGGCAAGTTTGAAAAAAAAAAAAAAGCGTAGAGGTGTCAAAAATACTGAACCAGCCATTTACCACACAGCAGAACAAAGGAGGTCTTCTTCAAAGGAATTCATTAAGTCTCAGGTCTGCTGGACTGTTTCAGACTTCAAAAAGTAAACCTGTGGACCTGTCCTGCAACTCAGCTGGGACTGAGAAGCAAGTTTATCTGGGTCTGCTCATATGACTGTGGTACCAGTGGTTTGACAGTGATTGTCATTGAGGAGTGGCTGTAGGTGTCAGCACAATAGCGCCATCTAGAGCCCTGGAGTAGAAATAAGCCCTGATATGAAAAGGAGCTCTTCCAGTCAGCCAGGGTGGAGAAAAAATGTTGAAAGATTAATGATTGAAAAAAAATGGAAAAGTGGAGAAAAACAACTGTATCACTATGTCATTACCTGTGTTTTATTTGTATGATAATGTTCTGGTTTTTATTTGACTCAAACAATGACATGACAGATTATTGTCAGTTAATAAATTGGTCTTTCATTGGGAGGCTTAAGCACTTAGTTTGTGGCACAGAAAGTTGTTGTGCTGTGAAAATAAATACTGATATTTATAGATGAATTCTCTGTCCCAGATCTTCAAAGGATGAGTTTTGCTAGTTTTCTGTGCCTCCTCGGATGACAGGGGAACTCAACCATAGCAAACTGCCTTTTATCTCCCACCAACACTGGCTGCCCAAAGTAATAACTTATCACATATATAGAAAAGCATTCTGTTCTGAGCAATGATTCAGGAGTAGAACTGCACGATCAGCCTCAAACCCTCCCCAGGATTACTTGGAGGAAGAGAATTTTAGAGGCAAAGCGTAGCAAGATATCTCCACTTAATGTCACCGCTCTGGCAGTGTGAAGATGTGGTTTGTGGAGGAGGAAATGGACACCATGAGCTGGCGCTTACAGTCTTCTGGCTGGCATTCTGTTAAGAATCTTTGGAACAATAACTGAAACTGGGGCTACTGAGTAGCCCATCCTGTTAAGGCACTGTTCCAGTGTGTGGATGGGCCCCACAGTCTGCATCCTGTCCACTGTTCCAGTGTGTGGATGGCACTCTGTTCCTGTTAGTGTTCCAGTGGTGGATGGGCCCCACAGTCTGCATCCTGTTAAGGCACTGTTCCAGTGTGTGGATGGGCCCCACAGTCTGCATCCTGTTAAGGCACTGTTCCAGTGTGTGGATGGATGTTCCAGTGTGTGGATGGGCCCCACAGTCTGCATTCTGTTATGTTCCTGTTGGATGGGCCCCACAGTCTGCACTGTTCCAGTGTGGATGTTAAGATGGGCATCCTGTTAAGGCACAGTCTGCATCCTGTCCTGTTAAGGCACTGTTCCAGTGTGTGGATGGGCACTCTGTCCTGTTAAGGCACTGTTCCAGTGTGTGGATGGGCCCCACAGTCTGCATCCTGTTAAGGCACTGTTCCAGTGTGTGGATGGGCCCCTTGTTCTGGTATGGACTATGCCAACGGTGACTGTAACCTGCAGCTCTGAAAAGCAACACATTATACATAATTGGCCCGTGGGTGGAAGGGTTCATTCAGCAGTGACAATCATGTCTCATTGCTCCTCAGTGACCCCTGCTGGACGATGGAGTGTTTACAGTCTGCCTTCACAAAGCTGCATATGTGGTTACTTTTTCCAAACCATGTCTCGGTGAGCTTGCAGACTGACATCGCGTTAAATGGCAGAGCATGTTCCTGTCTGCCCTGCCCTTGTTAGTGACAAAGTTAGCTTGTTAGTCAGAAAAAAAGGGAAAAACGCTGCAAAACTGCAGCCAAGGTATGTATCAAAATCCCTGGCAATGCTTGGAGCTCTGAGACCAAGCTGAAGCCTGAATGGGATGTAAAACCATTATTTTGTTTCCAGAAATTATTTGACAGAATGCCGAGGCGTACAAAATTATCAAGAAATCTAATAAAAGGGCTGCAAGATATGAGTCTCAAAATATATTTTTTGGTCTTTTGTTGCATCACCTTTCATTATGATTATGATTATCATGCATATGATTTTGAATTGATGATACCGATGATGATAACGTAATGTTATGATTTTTACTGGTTATTATACTGTAAAGCGCTTTGAGCTGCCACCCGTGTTTTAAAGGTGCTTTATAAGTAAAGGTTATTACATAGTCATTGCAAAACTACATTTCTATGCTGGTGAAGTTTTCCTGAGGGCGTTCTAGACCGAAGGGCAAAGATAATTTTCCATAGGCACAAACACGTAAACCAATAGTCACATCTCTATGTTTGATGACACTTACTGTCTGATGATGCGCAGATTTCACAAGCTGTGTGCAGCAGTAAACAGTGTCTCGGGTTACTCTGATCTGCTGTGTTCCACCGCTGTGTGTATGTTCTGTTGGTTTTCTGCTCTTCTTGCCTGCCGGCATCTGGCTCTCTATCACTCACTCTGAAAGTGTTTTTGTGTGGGTGTGTGTGTGTTTCATTGTGCCGCTTCATTTATATATATGTGTGTGTGCTTGCACACGTGAGTGTGTGTCTTTTTTGATTGTCCCATTTTGTGTGTGTGTCTGTATTTTAATCATGCCATTTCCTGTGTGTATGTGTGTTAGAGTGTGTGTGTTTGTGTCTGTATTTTAATCATGCCATTTCCTGTGTGTATGTGTGTTAGAGTGTGTGTGTGTGTGTCTGTATTTTAATCATGCCATTTCCTGTGTGTATGTGTGTTAGAGTGTGTGTGTTTGTGTGTGTGTTTCGTGGTGGGCGGACTGGATCACGGCCATCGCTCTGTAAGACAGTATGCTTCGGCAGAAACCCCAAAGCCTAAGTGGGTGTTGTGCAATGGGCCTCTCCACCGCTGAGGAGAAACCCAGCACCAGACCACAATGAAACAGCGAGAAGAAATCTCATCTACACTCGCATTAGAAACACTGTAATTCATAATGCCATAAGCCTGGGGCGAAAACACAGGTTGTGCTTTCTGCAGACACTGCTGAATGATGCATGACTTCTTTAACAATATCTGTACTGAAAAAAGACAGAATTTAGCTATATGTATTCCATATTTATTTTTTTAGTACATCAATAATTTTCACAAATTTCATCTCTAAATCTGTAATCCATTCACACTGTGGATTTGGAGAGCGGAGGGTATATCATGACACCTAAAATAAAGAAACAAAGGTTGCTAGCATGCTGTAAGGCCTGTGCACATCTCCTGTGGCCTCTTCAAAGGTACAGATGGATCATGTTCCCCTAGTCAGGTCACAGCGCTGTCTGCCATATTTCAAAAAGATTCATGTTCTTTGTGTTGATCCAGGTATGGAGTATATAAACATGGCATTATGGTGATAACCTAATAACTGAAAGATGCAGTTTTTTTTGTCCTTCACTGAAATATCTCAGAATGTTTACCCAGATTTTTACAGGCATGCATTATCCTCAGGAGCAGGGGCATGAAGTGTATTCCTCCGAGCCGCCTTGTGCTGTAGAAAATGAAAAATCAGTTTCTGTGCAGCGGCAGTCCGTTGGTGTAGATGAGTCACAACGGTAGACAGGGAACTCAGTGAATACTGATTGTGTTTTACTGCGCCCCTGTGTCCTTTTGAAGTTCCCCAGCCTGAATTGATTGTGTCCTCACGTGGACCTCCCGAAAGCCAGGAGCGGCGAGCTGCTGCAGTTTGATCCAGTGTGGAGGAATCTCTCGACAGGTCAGAGGTGTTTTGGTCTGTGTTTCTTAACCTCCACCCCTGGGGGACTGCATATGCCGGCCTGCATTCAAAATGGAAACAATGTTGCAAACTGCTCTTTTAAACAGACACAGTGCTGTTTTGAACACATCCAGCTGCAGAATTCTGTTACCATGGCTGTGCAGATGCTCTGTTACCATGGGCGACTGTGTACAGCAGTGTATGGAACTCAGTGTCATGGATGGCTGTACGTTTGCTGGTGTTAACTCCTTAATTCAATAAATATTTCCTTTATTTTCTCACTTAGTCCTGCTGGTGTGCACATACAGCAAAGAAAGTAAAAGTTTGTTTTTTGGGTGTTATCTTAATAACTGTTGCTTACATTATGTGCTGAATGAGTAATTGGTTGGAGTAAAAGCCTTCACAAGATAGAACGTTCCATCGCATTGAGTTTGAGACTACAGGTGAATAGCCTGACACCGATTATGAAACAATACACACATCACTTTTTTTTTACTTTCCTTTTTTTTTCTTGACTTTGGCCCTTTTTTCCCCCTGGAACTATTCTGCTGATGCCTTCAGTGCACGTGAAGGCGGTCTCATGTCTTTCCACACTGCAAGCTGATCCACTACTTGCACACTGCCTATCAGTTTGTGCTGCTACAGGTGCCTGGCATGACCATGAGTGGCCACTAGAGAATGATGAGGAGGATGAACTTTAACCCTTCATCACCCGTGCTCAGCTGGACCAATCATTGCCTTGCCAAATCCGGACCCCCGGCCATTGCCGGTAATGGTGCGTTTGGGCTAACGGTTGCCTTGCCAAATACGGTCCTCCAGCTATAACCAGTAATGGTGTGGCTGGGATTGGAACGCCCAGGAGATTGTGCTATGCTGTGATACCCCCAGAGGACTGCCAGCGCTCCCCTCCTTCGATTATGGCCAAAACAAACTCAGTAATGGGCGCAAAACACACCAGCAGACACTGCGGTCCTCCAGGACCGGAGCCTGACACCACTGACCTAGATTTCTGATGTTACAGCAACTCACCGCCAGAGTTCATCAAGACCACGTTCCCATGATCATGACCCTCGCTGTCCCTTCTCCTTTGGAGGACAAAGAGACCAACCAAGCCCAGAAACTGTCTAATACTGAGGAAGATCATAATACAAAATCTCCTCTGTGTCCCACACTGTCTTAGAAATACAATGTTATATGCATAACATGGAGAAAGTCTTTTTAAGAAGTTATTGTACTATTACAAGTCCTTCAGTGCTGACTGAGCCTCACCAATAGAAAGTCTGGTGTGATCTTGAACTTCCATTTTCTAAAAGGACTTTGCTCCAAATACTTAATTTCTTTTAAAAGAGATAGGATTTCTTTAAATACTCTGACCTCTGCTCCCCCCCCAGACAGGGGACCTGGTATTCCTCTGATGGTCACCAACGGTTACGTAAGGGGAATCTGGTCAGAGGGCCTCGAGGCGGCCCTTCTTACATTGGAGCGGGGGGAGGATTGAGCTGGGGTTGAAGACAGTAATCTGAAAAACATGAAGTCATTAAGCTGGCTCACAGCCCCACACACAGCCAGGACAGACACTGTCCTCAATTTTCCTCCCTTGCTAAAATAAAATAAAGCAAAAAAAAAAAAAAAAAAAAAAACAAGGAGCTGGAAAAAAAGATTATTACCTCCTGTCACCGCTTCCCTTTTTTCTAGGTCAGCCAGCGCAGTCTACCTTGAAATTTAGAAACTCTCTAGGCATCGATCGAGATGGCCAATAGCTCCCTCTTATAAAAGTTTATGTTCTCTGACAGTCTTTTACTAGGGCGCAAGGCTAACACTGTTTTTTTTTTTTGGATGTTTTTGTGGATTTTTATGTTGTGTTTCAGCACTTAAATTCTTAATTAAATCGTTGAAGGTTGTTAGTTCTTACCTGAACATCCGCTACCGATTCAGACCAAAAAAAAAAGAAAGAAAAGATGAGGTAAGTTAACTTTACAATCAACTGTTTTAATGGATTGATTATGTTCTGAGGATGACATAATCCAGCACACTCTGTGGGCCAAGAAGACCTGGGGCTGAGAGGATCAGAGCAGAGTTTGGTGGTGGTTGGGTGGGGGGTTGGGCAGGAGAGATTTTTGAAGTGGGAGGGACCAAACTGTGAGCAAAAGGTCTCAACTTTAAAGCTTATACAATGCATATATGTATAAATTTTTTTCTCAAAAGTGGGGGGGAAATTTTGGGGTCTCCATGAAACTGCGGGGGACATCCCCCCAACCATGTGCGCCCCTGGAGGTGGGGGAGGGGGTGTTGATAGACATTGACAGACAGAGAACACAGACAGAATTACAGACATAAAGCATGTTGACTCTAGTCCACTAGCGTTTGTTTTAGTACCAGCAACTCACAAGTCTCTGACTCTGGGCCAGCCCTCCTGCCTGTTCAACCCTCCTGCTGGTTCATTCCGGATTCCGGACCCCTTCGCCAGCCAGTGGCCACTAAGCACACTCTGTTGTTATATTTGTGAACTGCCTGGTGCCAGTAAGGCTCTGATGGGTTCCCCTAATGCGCCGGGTCCTGCTTAAGGTTTCATCTTTCTAGCCTGGCGTTTTATCCCTGCTGCTGTTACTCCAGGCCTGGTCCTTGGTCATTGTGGGTCTCACAGGGCTCGGCTTACAGTAAAGTTGCTTTATATTAAGCAGATTAAATTCGGCAGATCCCCCTCATTTCCTATCATTGTGTTTTAAACATACACACACACACCACACACACACACACATATACACAGTGTTAACTATGCCTAAAATGGTCCTGTGATCAAAAGCCAAGATTATATTTTTTGGTTTCTGTATTGCATGCAACATTTCCACACACACACAAGATTAAGAGGAAAATCTCTGATGCTGTTTGGAAGCAGCTGTCTTCTGCGACAATCGTGAAATAAAATTAGAATCCTGCCCCCTCTCCTTCCCCAAGGGGTGAGGCGGGTGACAGCGGCCTAATGAAAGGGATCAGGCTGCCTGCTCCGGGCCCCCCGGGAGGGAGAGGGTTAATCTTGGGGTTGTGTGGGGTTGTGTTGGGGTTGTGTGGGGGTGTAGGGAGGGGTTGGTCTGGGGCCACTGGGTGAGATCAGGTCTGCACCTTGGGCCTCCCTGTTACCCTCCAGGTAACCTCGCTGCAGCTGATCCACTCTTCAGATCAACTGAGGGCAGATTTAGCCACACTTCATAATCCACTCCACCGTGCCCCTTCTCCATGATAACCATGTCAGCTGCCTGACCAGAGGACCCGGCCAAGAACCCATGCCCAGCCGAAAGCACAGTTCTCACATCCCAGAATGCTCATGGACTTTCGTTTCGCTTTAAGTCTAGACGTCTGGGTGAGGTTTTTTTTTTTTTTTTTTTGGGGGAGAAAAGTACATATGAAAATGTAGTTTATCATCCACAAAAAAGATTAAATTACGGGGCGGAACAAAGAGGATTACCTGTGGATTATAACAGTGACACGTGAAGGAATATGAAAAAGGATAAGCAGTTTTAAACGCTGAGACTGGGAGCGGATCACAGGGACTTTTTCCCTGATGGATGGCCTCGTTTCACTCGCGATAATTTAATCATCCCATACAACACAACATCTGCATGTCATCAGATTGATTCCAGTGCTTCAAGGAACTGCTTGTGATGCTCCGCAGTGATGTCACAACAGGAAATCCTGTCACAATAGGAAGTGATGGTATTAATCATGTCTATTCTGTAGATTGTCTGGGGAAAATATGAATGTGGATTTTTATGTACGTTTGTAATATACAGTATATATTAGTCTGCCCAAAGAAGACATGCATCAAAATGCATAGACTGTTTCTGATTGTGCAGACATAGCTATTTGTCTTTGTTCTGATAGTTTCTTTTCTCTTTAAATCCAGACAGTACAAGCAAAAAAACTTCAATAAAATGTGTTTGTATATTGCTCTCTCCCAGGGATTGCCTCACTGTATATTAATGCAGTAATTTATTGCTTTGCAGGCTGTGTAGCCGACCGAGTAACACTGAAATCTGCATTTGAGTATGTGTATTTGTTTGCACATTTCCCATCTTCCTCACCAGGAATGGAGCTTGATATGTACCAACACAAAGCAAATAGGTATACACACACACACACACACACACACACGCACCTTTCCAGCTGGTATTGTCAATCAGAACAAAAGAGAGCACAACAACAACAGAGTAATGAGAGAGAAATTGGGTCAGCTGAGCTCTGGTCCCTGTGATCCATCTACAGCACACAGCACAGGAGAAAAGGGAGTCAATCCGTCTCACCTGCCTCTCCCAGAATCCAGACCAGGCAAAGGTCAGGTTCACCAAGGTCAGCAGAGCTGCGAGCAGGGAACGGGTCCACGGGAGAGGGGGAATCCATTAGCCAAAGTCTTATTTTCATTAAAAATAAATTGCTCCAACCTTTTCCTCCTCCTGGTTCGTTCCTCAGGAAAGAGACACACGGAATTCAGAGATAATGGAATCTGGGGAGGCCTACTGCAAAGCATTCTGGGGAAAGTAATTCACACTTCAGACCTGATCCATCCTTCGGCATTACAGGCTTAATCAATATTAACCCTTGGTGGGTGCTAATACATTGGCAATGGGTGAGATGAACCCCCCCCTCTTTTAACTGTTAAAAATTGGAAACCATAATATGAAAGCTGCTGAATAAATATTTATGTAAATATATTCATTATTATGATTATTATTATCTGTATAGATCCCATGATTCATTGCCATTTTTTGTTGAATTATTACTGGGTATTTGTTTGCATATAGTTTCTTGTACATATAGAGCAGGGTTTTGAAATATTTTTTGTCTGTTTTAACCTCTTCAATACTGTTGTTGCTGTATAGAAGCTGGTCAGTAACCCCAAAACTCCCAGCACAGCTACTGGGTGGGGGACCCTCGGCTGAGATTCCCTCCTGTAGAGCATATCCACTGTCTTTATAGCTCACTGGATTCAGGAGACCAAAGCTTCTATTCATAAAAACAGTATTAAAGGATTCACATCAGCTAAAAAATAAAAACAGGGTATAAAAACGATTCTCATTTGATTAAACTCAATCAAAATAATGTGTAATAATTTACATATATTCCACAGGATTGAGTTGTAATATGCATTTGATGACTGTGCTCATTTTAAAACAAACCCGACTATCTTACATCTGATGAGAAATGATGAATAAGGCCAAACTTTCTGCTCTGCTCCTTACAGTTCTGTGATTTACTGTTTGTGACACCTTTGATCATGAAAAATGATTATTTATTTATATCTTTTTTTTGTATTTATACATTATCATTAAACATTTATTTTTGTAAGACTGTTAAAAAGTCAGACAACTATTCATCATATAAATTAATAAAACATGTATTTAATATTTCATGTTTTTCTTTTTTCTGTTTCTCGCTTTTTGCTCGGTTCTATTGAACTTTCATTGTGAATCAAACTCCCCTGACTATCGCTGACGACTGGGGGATTCTCTTTATCGAGTGAGAAGTATAAAACTTCTCCACGACTCTTTAAACAAAGGCAGAGAAGGAGGCCTGCTCTAAGCCACTGACTGTCTGCCTTGGAGATGTAATATTTTAATGGAGAGGAAGAGAAATGCAATTCAAAGGTCACAATAATCTCCATAAATTTAAAATTCAGGCACACTGTGAATGAAAATGACATGTTGTGTCAGAGTGCAAATCTGTTATCCTCACCTAACAGTTTAGGTATCAATCCCATTGCAGTTGCCTTGTTGACTGCTTAGCCAGTCTTGCTGCAGTGCCATTATACGCATTTAGCGGATGCTCTTATCCTGAGTGACTTACAAAGTCTGAATTTTTTACACTGCCCATGTCCTGAAGCAGCTTGCACAAGGGCACAGCATTAGTACCTTATCTGGGATTCAAACCTGCAACCTCTCAGAATCAAACCCTGCCCCTTATGGTTATAGTACACTGCCACCCCTGGCCAAAGAAGGGTAGTGCACCTAACTGCTTTATTATGACTCAGAGTACACTGTACTTCAGTACACACAGCTTAATCGAGCTGATCTAACAGAGCTGCCATTTAGCTGTAAAATATTGATATTTTTGTGGGATTTTATTTGAATGTTTTGACTTTGACTGTTTATTTGACTCTTTTTTTCTTTTTCAATAAAATCAAAATGGTGCTCTTATACAAAGCCTCAAAGATGGAAAAAAAAACAGAAAGTAGATCAAACAGTTTGTAGATCAAAGGGAGTTTAGAAACAGTGTTGATAAAATATTCACATTAAGTTTTTTATTTAAAATTCTTGACAAGAAAGAACGAAAAAGATTCAGACATTCCAGGAAAGTGTCACCATCAGAGAGTAATGTTTTTCTGTTGTCATCTTCAATATGCCCAGCTTAAAAACTTTACCAAAGGCACACAAGAGAGGACCTGTCAATCAGAGCCTCTACTGTCACAGAGACTATTAACACCTTTAAAACTTATGGCAGGGATTTCTAAAGCAATTGTAATTTCTCAGCAGAATTATATTTTTACTGCCTAAGCGTATGAGTGTAAAAACAGTGTAGCGTATGTCATTGGTACCTCAGAAACTACAAGGTCTAGTAAGGGAGGATAACTATCAACTCTGTTTTAAGGGTTTATTTTGTATTTGATGTATTGTGATGTATTTTAATTTCCTTTGTTGTTGTTTGTCTTTTGTGCTTATGTGAAACTGTTGGCACTTCAGACAATAAGGTATTATCTCATTTGCAAAAAGCAAAACAAAACAAAAAAAAAAACTGTATAGTGCTATACAGTGATAAAGACTATTTTCAGAAATGTTATTGCAGTTTTCGACAGTCATGTCCAGTAGTGATAGGAGAAGTAGGTTTCAATACACCCCAATGGGTGGAGCTGTTTTATATTACCAGCTCCAAATCAGTGTGTTTTACAGTGGCAAGAAACACATGACTATTTTTAAAAGTCGTCAGTGACAGCAGACCCATGGTGGATCCAACGTCACAGGGTTCTGCAGCTGCATTCCACTGCTGCTGCTGTCCAGTAATGAAGCTCTCTACCTCCCTCTAGTGCCCTAGTGAAAAATTGCACATTTTCAAAAGGTCAGGATCTCAAAGGGCCGTTTCGCCCACAACCTGATCCGCGCCGAAGACAGACTCCTTATTGTGCAGCCGCCCCAAGCTGTGAAGCTTCCTACCCCTCTTTGGGTTTAAAGTGCGCATCCACAGAAACCGATGAAAAACTTCCCCATCCTGGAGAGAAAGGCACGCACCAATATTATGGGTATATATAACCGTGTCCACATGTTGAATGAGTAATGAGGAATGCATTGCCACGATAACTGTTTCTCTTCATTTAAATGACATTGGTGAATTTTAATTTCTGCAACAACCACAGTGCTTTCAAATCATTGCTGTGCATGAGGACCATGCCTGCCTCATCATAATAAAAGTGCATAATAATCAGAAATATTAATAAGATAATTATAACTAGTGGCATTTCAGGCCAAAACCACATTTTGCTGTATTGTTATTTTCCTGTCATTGTATTATCATGATCAGGGGTGTGGGCTTATGACTCGGAGGTTGCAGGTTTGATTCCCAGGTGGGGCATTGTTGTCGTACCTTTTGAGCAAAGCACTTCACTTGAACTGCATCTGTGAGCACCTAAATAGACAGCTGGTAAAAATGAATTTGCTCTGGATTAAGGAGTCAGCTGAATTCCTGAAAAGCATCAGTGTGTCTCCCATTTTCTGTCAGTGCGGGCGGCCATGTTGTCCTGGACGCTGGTAAACACAGGAGGTCAGTGGGAGGGGAGCGGCATGTGACCGGGCCGTCGTCCAGCACTCATGGCATGTGAAAGCCCTCCATTCATTCCAATCCGCAGCCTGGTGAGTCCCCTCCGCTCAGCCTGCCGCGGTGCAGGGAGAACCCAGAGCTGGGGGATCATCAGCAGAGATGGTCAAACTCCAGCTTCGGAAAGTAAAAGTCCTTCCATGTATCTGTTCCACCCATGCACTAAACACGTGCTGATTCTTATCAGCACAGCTCTTCAGCCAGGCGGATGAGCAGTTAGTGAACTCACCTGGTTTTAGTGAACGGGCAGAACAAATACATGGCAAGACTTTTACTTTCTGAAGCTGGAGTTGTCCACCTCTGAACAGCAGTGAGCCACTCACCTGGCTACCTGAGAGAGGAACACCTGTTTTTAATATTCCCTCTAACCTGAGACTCCTGACTCTGACATCAGCAGTATTAAACTGCTGAGTTTGCTGTTAAAGCAAAAAATAAAGTATTATTTAGTCAATCAGCTGTATCGTTCATGTAAAAAAGATGAGTGCATTATTACTTGGAGATGTCCTTAATTTGTTCTTCTTAAAAGAAAATGACAATAATAGGCTATTCTATGATATGCTAAAATATCTGATACAATGTGCAAGACCTATGTTCCAACAGCTGCATTCATACAGTCCTGGTGAGGTTTTCTTACTGTAGCTGACTTCTATACTTCCCATCCAAAGGTGGAATTCCAATACCTTCCTTGACTGACAGGCAGTTGCCAAGGTGAATTGTATGATTGACGCCTCAGACTGAGGCTCCGCCCACATGATGGTCTTCTGTTAAATGGTGGGAGCTGGCATCCCCTTTTTGCTGGATTTCAGGGCCATGACAGGATGGTCACCTCATCCAAAGTGTAGAGAAAAGATGCCTTCTAATGTCGCTCAATGGGTCAAAGCCTCCAAAGAAGGAAGAATTAGAGGGGGGGAGGGGGGTGACACCAGTGTCCCATGATCGAGTATTTTTAGCAAGGCTGGGGTTATAAATAGGTGTGTTTGGAGAAATTGAGAACCACACCCCCCTCCTCTCCCCACACACCACACACCCACCTCCTCACACTACCTCCCAGTCTGCTCTCAAACCGCTGAAGGACACGATACCAACAGGGCCTGTTAACGAAAAAGGTAAAATGAAACCAGCAGGTCTCCTCCTGGAGGTTTTTGTCTTTAAAGTGTTTGCGGAGTGCATGGAAAGCGTGTCTGCGTGTGAATATGTGACGCTCACTCACTCACCTGTACGTCAGAACACCCTCGGGTTTTACAGCTCTTGGGTGAAGTTTGCATGTCTGCATGTCTCAATGTCTCACGTCTCTGAGCTGCCCCCCCCCCCCGCAGAGCTGCCTGAAAAAATCTTGGGTGTTGTAATCTGTTGGTTGGATAACCGTGCACGTAACTGTGTGTAGAGTGTTGACAAGGCTAGTCTGAGCACATGGTGGATTGATTGACATATTCTGCTTACTCATTTTGGCAGGGCTAAATTTTAAATAGCTGGTCAAGAAAATTGTGCAATGGCTCGGCTGTCTATAAACAAAACCCACACGTTATTTAGTTATTTATCTCTCTTGATAATAAGGAAGATAAATGATTTTCAGGAAATCTCACTTCACTCTTGAAAAAATGAGAGCGCAGTGTGAGACAGTATAATATGGAATGGCATGCTATATCAGTATATGATTCTATTCTTCATGATACAATATGTTCAGAATGTGAATAAAAACATATTAAAAATAAGATAATTGGGCTTATAATACTTCATGTTTTACACAGTTGTTATGGTAACTAACGGCTACATTTTTAAAAATGTAATTGTGCACATTCAAGTAGTCTGCTAATTTGCTCTTGTGTTCATTAGCTAGCATAAACGCAAAAGCAATTCTTCATGAGGTCCACAGCAACGGGCTAATTAACCGAATTAACCAAAGATCACATGGAGGTAAACAAACATTCTGGACAAACCATGATCAAAAACACCCACCTGCATCACTTACTTGGGCCTCTGTTTCAGTGGTCCAGACTAATGGCACAACTTTCACAATAAAGTGTATTTCTTTGACTAATTTCTCCCGTGTTTATTTCAAAATTATGCGGCATCATTTTCACTCAAGCAGAATGCAACAGTCACATGATTTCAACGGAAAGTACATTCCGTTGAAACCATGTGACTGTTCATTCATTTCTGCTGTATAATTAAACTTTGGCCTGACACAGATGTTGCAGAAATTTGGGTTTTCAAACTAATGGTGTGTCAGTTATTCAGTTTTATACAGTTATTTCATATCAGTTCACCACACAATAAATAACTTGCACAAGACATCAAAATATCAGTATCTAACCATTATACTACAATGTCATCCAACAAGAATTCCTTTACAGTGACAAGAGGAAGGTAGGAATCACTGCAAGAGAGATCAGCGACATATGAAGAGACCATAGACATCAGGAGAGACCAGAGACTACAGGAGAGACCAGAGGCTGCAGGAGAGACCATAGACATCAGGAGAGACCAGAGACTACAGGAGAGACCAGAGGCTGCAAGAGAGACCATAGACATCAGGAGAGACCAGAGACTACAGGAGAGACCATAGACATCAGGAGAGACCAGATACTGAAGGAGAGATCAGAGACTGCAGGAGAGACCAGAGGCCTGGAGGACTAGAGATGAGCTCAGATCCAACAGGAAATAACCCTGATGAGGATGTGGACCTGCAGCGTGTGATTGAACAGAGTTTGCTGGAACTGGACAAGCATGAGGTCCACTGCAGGTAAAATGCTGGAGGAGCTTCCTCTATGAGCTTTTCATGCAGAAACCTGCATTACTAGTGATGAGAGAGTGAAGATCCATTCACCTTACCAGGGTGGAGCTGCATTGACCAAGTTGTCAGTCACCACTAAACGTCCAAGCATAATTCATACAAATTGGTTCATCAGCGATAAATCTGGTTGCCCTGGTCTTTCTTAGTTTCACGAAAATTCATTCCACTATTACTGCTCTAAACATATCGGCCTATCCAGTACATGGTGAAAGGCCTGCTCTATCTACTGCAGCACTGCGCTAATCATAGCTGCGCTAATTGTGTTCCCCAGGATCGAACCCAAACCAACAGAAAGAGACAAGGTCTTTGCAGCCATAAAAACAGGTGAGAGGAAAATGCACATCATTACCAACCATTGCCTTTTTGGAAGTATAAAACTTTATTGTACACTTTGCAGGTACACTTGGTTGGATATAGATACATACAGGCCCCTACACATATGCACACCTTTGGTGGGGTCAGGGTGCAGAGCAGTCACTGTGCAGTGCATGCTGGGACAGGTGTGGAGGATTAGTGCTTCGCTCAAGGACACAACAGTAGAAGGTGTAGTGTCGTCATTAGTGATGGGTGGGGACTGTATTGTTGAATGATGGGGGGGGGATCAGTTAATGATTCTGTCCACATCCAGCTGCACGCATGAGTCTACACGTGTAGCAAACGTCACACTTGAGACAGAGTTAAGCCCTCCCTGATGTCTGTCGCTCTGTCTCCTCCCCTCCATTCACGGTGTCAGGTGACGAGAGAGCCCTCTCCAGGCTGACCTCCAGCCAGAGGGCTTTTGCGCAGGCCGACGGCAGAGGCTGGATCCCCCTGCACGAGGCCGCCGCCCAGAGCAACATCAACATCCTGACCATGACCTACGCAGGTGTGTCACACGGGGGAGAAAAGGCAGGGCCCTACTCAATGCCTCCTCTCTTTTAGCCAGGGAGATTTCCCTCGCCACTGTCCTACTGTTGTGACAGTAAATAAAATTAAATAGGATTTAATTTACCTGAATTCGGCATCCAGGGCAGAAGTGTCAAACTCAGTTCACAAGGGATCATGGGAATGCTGGTCTTCATGCCAACCGATTACTGCGGTCCTAATTGATTGTGTTCCTCATTCATAGTCACAGAATATGGGCTAATTGTTTATTTATTAACTCGTTTCATGTCACATATATTATGTGCAGATCAGTAGGACTAATTAAGCAAATAATTGAGCAAACTGTCTTATTATCACTTACATAATCTGACAAATGACTTTCAAAGGACAGTGGTTATTACTAGTTACAGTTAATCAGTTATAGTTAGCGTCACCAAATGAAATATGCTACTGCAGTCTAATCTGCAAGAGAACTTGCCGTTTGCAGAAAATTCAAAACGTGCACGTACACCCAGCTTCCTAGGAAGACCACTGTAATGCCGTGATTTTTCCCCTACCACAGCTTCCCCCCAGGGGGCGCTACAGATGCAGACTCTCCTGAAGAAGACGCCCCTCATCCTGGCAGTGGAGCAGGGGCTGCAGGAGAACGCCACCTTCCTGCTGGAGAAAGGAGCCAGCCCTGACTGCCAGGATGAAGACGAGGACTTTCCGCTGGTCATAGGTGCTGCCCAATGTCTGGACCAATCACCACACACTTATGTCACTCAAGATTCCTCTTGTGTTGGGGAGAGCGCCTACCCTGAAGTAGGAGCTAAAAAAGTCCCTCAAAATGGCGTAATAAGAACTATGATCATTCCCAGTTCCTGTAGTGCGGACACAAAAAAGGGGGTAGTTTCTCCATCAGTTCTTAGAACTATGAAGAGGCTTCTTTCAGTCACCAAACACCTCAACATCCCAGCTGGGCCTGTACTTACTATGGCCAGAGGTCAACTTTGCAGAAGCAACAACTGGCCCTACCTTACTCGGGGGAAAACAGGGCTGAGCTAGTTCAGATATTTACCGTCAGCACTCTCTAGTGGCTACTCCTGGTCAGCCAGGCACCTGTAGATGCGCAAACAGAGTGTATGCTGACTTTGTCATCCTCCGATGTCACAGGCAGTACAGAGAGAAGTCAAGCGCTCGTCGTCACGTGAATCGTGTGTCATGGCTGCCTCCTCCTGAGTTGGCAGGATCAGGCTACTGCATAAGACTCAGTCTGGGTGAGGAAAAAGGGGGAAAACAGATATAACAACAGGGGATTCACTGGCCATCACAGTTCAGAGTCCAGTCCAGACCATAACAGTGCTGACTGTGGCTGGCATCTCTTTCTCTGACTAACGCCAGTGTGAGCTCAGCTTGAGAGCTGCTGTGTGAAAAAACAGCGGCAGCTGGTATCACATGTTTCAGAGGGGAGTGTTTGTTTGCCTTGCACTCTCCCCAACAGGCAGAAAGACGTTCCTGCAATGAGACACGACATGAGAATTTCATGTTCATTGTGCTCTCTGTAGCAGCGGCACACAAGTGATATCGTTACCAAATGAAATGTTGATGTTCCTCAGAGCCAAAATGGTGACGATTTCCATCTGACCAATCAGCTATCAGATATTAGCAACATATTTTCTCCAATGAAAAGCTGCCTCAGGATTTAATTGGATTGAAGGCGCATGGGTATTGTTCATTGGTAGGGGTAGTTACGAATGACCTCACCTGTTTTTCTTGGGTCTGAGCTTGTTGTGGAATGTCAGATGAAAACACAATCCCAGCATGCACTGCGTCCCTCCAGGGCCAGGAATGACAACCTTGGCTCAGCGATGGCTTCTTTTTTTTATATTATTTTATGAGCCCAGGTCTTCAGATGTTTAAATGTGAAACAGCTGTGAGGGTGATGCAGAATTGGTGAAAGCATCGCAGGAATAAAGTAAAGGATCCCCTGGCAGGGATATCCTGACATATCTCCCCCCAGCAGGGGTGCTCTTTGCTGGATTTAGTTCGTAGCCCCGTGGCTGGCAGCCCATAATCTGCTGAAGGGCCACCTGGGGAGATCCAGGTGGGAAATCCCCCCCACCTTACTGCCAGGAGGCTCTGGATCATTACCCACCTGGAATCTCCCTGGGACACCTGCCTCAGTTACGCACTCCATTTGTTTTACATTTTAAAGTTGGATACATTTAAAAAAAGGATGGGCACTTTTTCTCAAACATCTTTGTAAAATGATGTAAAACTTCACACTGCATTTCAGTGTTGAAGGAGAGCCAGGTCATTCTGTTCTGGTCTATAGTCATCCGTCATCCCATCAAACTTTTCTCTAATGAGTATTTGAAGCAACTTCAAAACCATTAGATTTTTTTATCATGAGCTTTCATATAAAGGAAGAGTTTTGTTCTGATTCTTGGTGATAATACATTATTATTTTGAAACAGTTCTGTGTCTCTCCCCATAGCTGTAAAGACTGAACAATATGACATGGCCTAAACCAACGCTTGTGCCCTCCAGGAGTAGAGCTGAAGACCGCTTTTCATAAAGCCAAAACAGTGAACTGTAAAGACAGAAGGGGGCAATGCCAAAGTGAACCAGAAGGGGGCACACTTCAGGACCGCGCTGCATGATGCAGCTCGGCTAGGCATGGAGGGTTCGTGGACCTGCTGCTGAAGGCAGGGGCCGATCCGGACCCCCGCAGCGCTTACGGGCTCACCCCGCTGGCCCTGGCGGCACAGTGCGGACACCAGGACATTGTGGAGATCCTGCTACAGAAAGGTAAAGAAAAAAAATACGGCAATGGGATGTGCCTGTGTGTCAGGTAGTCGTGCCCATGGACAAACTTAAAAAGTGTGTGACCCATTTGATATGCTGAAAATTTGTATATGTGGTTAACTCCATTGATTTGTGAATTTTAGAAAAAAAGTAATTATAGGTCTGCAAAATTATTCATAAATTATGAGTCCATTTTTAGAAACCAATCTCTTCCTTTTTCTCTCGCTCTCTCACTCTGTTCTGTTCTTCTCTGTCATCCTCTCTCTCTCTCTCTCTCTCCCCCTCCTCTCTCTCTCTCCCTCTTGCTCTCTCTTGTTCTCAGGGGCTGATGTTGAGTCCCAGGCTCTGGACTCGGCCACCATCCTGTTTGAAGCGGCAGCGTCCGGAAACCCGGAGATCATCTCCCTGCTGCTGGAGTACGGTGCTGATCCCAACATTCCCAAACACACTGGCCACCTGCCCATCCACCGTGTAGCTCACCGGGGACACCTGCGGTGAGTAAAGCAAACACTTGCCTTCAGCACTAACACTGCTCCTTCAACATTAACACTGCTCCTTTAACATTAACACTGCTCCTTTAACATTAACACTGGTCCTTTAACACTAACACTGCTCCTTTAACATTAACACTGCTCCTTTAACACGAACTCTGCTCCTTCAACATTAACTCTGCTCCTTCAACACGAACACTGCCCCTTGAACATTAATACTGCTCCTTTAACACCAACATGGCTCCTTTAACACAAACACTGCTCCTTCAACACTAACACTGCTCCTTTAACACTAACACTGCTCATTCAACACAAACACTGATTCTTTAACACTAACACTGCTCATTCAACATTAACAAACACTGATTCTTTTTAACACTAACACTGCTCATTCAACACAAACACTGATTCTTTAACACTAACACTGCTCCTTCAACATTAACACTGCTTTAAGTACTGCTCCAACAAGACTAACACCGTTTTCTCAACACTAGTGAGTAACACTGTCCCCTCAACACTAACACCATTCCCTGCAATCTGCTCCTGTTCACTGAAAACTAACACTGCTCCAGCAACTCTAACACAACTCCCTCAGCATTAACACTGCACCTTTAACACTAACACTATGCCTTCAACAAAAGACTGTGCCTTCAACACTAACACTTCTCCATCAACTGTGACACAGCTCCTTTACTGCACACACACCCTCTTTATGGGCACATGCTATTTGATTAAAACGGGGTCTTCATTACAACACAAATTTCTCAGAGGATTGTCTGCTTCATCAGCATATGCCATTTGCAGAGGTGGACAACTCCGGCTTCAGAAAGTAAAAGTCTGACCATGTATTTGTTCTGCCCATGCACTAAAACCAAGTGAACTCACCAGGTTTTAGTGGACGGGCAGAACAAATACATGGCAGGACTTTTACTTTCTGAAGCCGGAGTTGTCCATCTCTGGCCATTTGATTACACATGCTCTTAGAGAGACTGACTGGGCCCCGGCCAAAGCCTCATCCCTACCTCCCTCTCTGCAGAGCTCTGGAAATCCTGATCCCCGTGACGACATGGGAGGCGGTTGAGGACAGCGGCATGAGCCCGCTGCATTCGGCGGCAGCCGGCGGTCACCCCGAATGCCTGGAGCTGTTGCTGAGCGCTGGATACGACGCCAACTACATGCTGGAGCCCTGGGTGCGCCGCAACTACCACGACCAGCGCAAGAGCGCCCTCTACTTCGCCGTCTCCAACGGCGACGTGCGCTCCTCGCAGATCCTGCTGGAGGCTGGCGCCATGCCCAACCAGGACCCCGTCAAGTGTCTGCAGGTGGCGCTGCGGCTGGGCAGCCACCAGCTCATCCACACGCTGCTGCGCTACGGCGCCAACGTCAACTACTACTCCCGCGTCAACACCACCCACTTCCCCTCCGCCCTGCAGTACGCCATGAAGGACGAGGTGACCCTGCGCATGCTGCTCAACTACGGCTACGACGTGCGACGCTGCTTCGACTGCCCGCACGGAGACGGGTCCCACGTGCCCCATGACTACGAGGGCTGGACCCCCTCTGTCATCAAGGACACCATGGTAACAGCTAGCGGAGCCTTGGCTCCAGCGCTAAGGTCACAAAGAAAGCATGTGGATAACATGTTCTTATTTTGGCAGAGGCTGAAATTGCTAATCAGTCAATGGTCGGTTGCCACTTCTGACTAATCACCATCTTGTGTGGCCAGGACTCCAAACTGAACCAGCTATTCAGAGCCAAAAACTCTCTGCTTGGTTCTGTAATAAATGTACAAATAAAACTCATTAAAACTCATTTTCCCATCACCACCTGCATGACGATAGGCATAGAGGACCTAGATTGCTGGAGGTCAGGTGCCTCCATAGGTGTCTTCCAATTCTTCATGTTGATGTTATTTCTGGCTGGGCTCACGCAGGCTAAAATTGGATCAAACCTCAAGCTACTTCAACGCAGCCGCAACAACGTTTAGGTGATCCATTCTAGCATGTACATGCAAACGTTTTCTCTCTGCCTCTCATAGTCCTGCCTCCTCCCTGTGTATCGCTGATAGAGATTACAACCAAATTCCCTATTCCAATGTCCTCTGCCTCACTCATATGTGAGATATAACAAACAGGCTGTATTTCATTCTTTCTTTCCCCCGCCTGCTTCTCTCTCTCCCTCTCCCTCTCTCTCAATTCAGTTCAATTCAATGTGATGTGCTACAATGCAAACAATTAACAGAACATTAATAGAAATAATAGTAATGTCTCTCTTTCTCTCTTTCTCTCTCTCTCTCTCTCTCTCTCTCTCTCTCTCTCTGCAGTTCTGTGAGGTCATCACAGTGTACTGGCTGAGACACATCTCAGCTCAGCTGGTGCTCATCATGCTGGACTATGTTGATCATGTGACCTTCTGCTCCAAGCTGAAAGCTGCCCTCATGGAGCAGAAGGAGTGGCCAGACATATGCAGGATACAAGGTGGGTGGGTTTGGCAACACGACCGCCGTGAGGACACACAAACACACACACACATGCATGCACACACACACACACACACACACACACACATGCATGCACACACACAATGCACCCACATGCACACACACACACACACAATGCACACACACATGCATGCACACACACACAATGCACCCACATGCACACACACACACACACATGCACACACACACACACCCACATGCACACGCACACACACACACACATGCATGCACACACACACATGCACCCACATGCACACACACACACACACAATGCACCCACATTCACACACATACACACACACACATGCATGCACACACACACACATGCATGCACACACACACACACACACACACACACACACACACACACACACACATGCATGCACACATACACAATGCACCCACATGCACACACACACACACACACATGCATGCACACACACAATGCACCCACATTCACACACATACACATATGCATACACACACAATGCACCCACATTCACACACACACACACACACACATGCATGCACACACACAATGCACCCACATTCACACACATACACACATGCACATACATGCACACACACACTGCACACACATACACACAGGCATGCACGTGCATATATATTCACACATGCACACACACTGTACTCACACACACACAGCAGCCTACTTGTCGGCAGTCGAGATGGGGATCAAGACGAAGGCAAAATGGATGAAGAGAAAATGGTCCATTGCTAACAGGCCACTGCAGAGAAAATTCATCAAATAAACAGTTACCAGCATTGGTACACTGATAGCTGCTGCCAGTTTCAAATTAGAGTATAATTATTACCATGCACTAATTCCTGGTGTGATCACTGAGGTAAGAAGCTGTGGTACCTGTTAGTCTTGGCTTTGACACTTGGCAGCGAGCAGCAGGAGTAATCTGTTCAGTGTGACTGATGGAAGGAGAAGCCCAGTGGGTGCGTCTGCAGCAGCCTCAGGTCATGCGTGACGGTAATGCTTTCTGCCTCCAGAGAATGTGCGCTGCCTGAAGCACCTGTGCCGGCTGAAGATCCGGGACTGCATGGGCCGCCTGCGTCTGAGGGCCCCTGTCTTCATGAGCTTCCTTCCGCTGCCCGACCGGCTGAAGGACTACATCCTGTACCGCGAGTACGATCTCTATGGCCAGAGCGGGATGGTGGGACCGCCACCGTGACTGGAGAACTCTGCCCACACACAAACACACACACGCACATACAGTACTACACACAAACACACACTCCCACGCATGCATAAACACACACACATACACACACATACACTCCCACACACACAAACACACACACATGCATGCATAAACACACACACATACACACACACGCACATACACTCCCACACACAAACACATACTCACACACACACATGCATGCAGAAACACAAACCCAAATGCTCACATAAACACACACACACACATGTACATGAACTCTTACCTACATACACAGACTCACACACGTACCCACATTCTCCCATACACACATAAATAGACACACACATGCACTCATGAACTCATGAGTGCACACACACACACACACACACACACACACACACACACACCCACACTCCCTCAGACATGCACACAGCCACAACCAGGTGAAGTTCAGCACTACCTTACCTGCTGATGTGTCTCACAGAGAAAACACTGTTTAAATTCTTCAATTTAGATAATACTCCTGTAATGTGGCTTCAGAAAAAGAACAGAAGACACAAATGGTTCTTTTCAAAGCTACCACTTTTTGCTGCTTGACAGAAGTAAACATTACATGTGCCATTGACGATTGATGTTTACAGACTAGTTATTGTTACTGAATGAAGGGGATGTTAGATGTCACCAAGAAGGTGAGAACTACACCTGTCTTGTTTGAGAGCCTGGTTTGCTTTCCGCTGGCAGGTATGCAAGCCTGCTTTATGTTCTGAGCTAAATGAGTAATAATAATAAAAAACATTATCATTATTATCATTATTTGCCAGATCTCGAGAATGCTGCTTTTCTGTCCATACACAGGTGAGGATTTCTTAAATTTTTATTATAGGAGGGTGTTTCACTAAAATTATCATGTTTTATTTTAAATTTCTTTTGGATTGTCATTTTCATTGTAAATGCTCTTCTTTACATGTGCTATCTGTGTAATTTTGAAATAAATAATGAATAATGTATGTGAGTGCATTGCAATTCTTACAATTAAGTCACAGCTGAGGGGACAACAGAAAAAACACACAAAGAAAAACAATAATATTTGGGACAATAATATAACCCAAATAATGATATCATTATGATCATATCATAATGTGATTCCATATGCAATGAAAGTGACTTATTTTGTTAGATTACTTATATGACATATATGAACGTCGATGTCCATAACGACATAACAATATTATAAGTGGAGTTCAACAAAATCAAAAACAACAGCATGAACAGCATGCCCTGGAATGACCACAGCAGGGGTTCAAACGGTGAATGCTGCTACAATCCAATCAGAGGCCACAGAAAGTGATTAAAAACTCCCATGCGCATCCTTTCTCACGAGCCGGTCATTGTGCTCTCCAGCTGCTGCATACAAGTGACATTGTTATGAAATGAGACATCGGCTTTCCTTAGAGCCAAAATGGCTACGAATTCCCATCTGGCGAGAACCACACTTGTCCCGTGACATGGAGTGTAACCAATCAGCTGTCAGACATCAGCAACGTGTTATTTTCTCCAATGAAAAGCTGCCCAAAGGCGGAATATCCGCATGCTGGTGAGCCAGGGTTGGGTGGTAAGGATTTGTTTGGGCTGAGGCATATAGCAATTGCTAACTGGTAGGAGTGATTACGAATTGTCACTGTTTAATTTTCAGTTTCGGAGTATATTTTGATATCTGGTAGCTAGCGACATGCCTGGGATTGATAAACTACCGATAGAAGAGACGCTGGAAGACAGTCCACAGGTAAACTGCTGTAATACAATGCACAGACTAACCAGCTAAGCTAACTAGCCAGCTCTTGAATAAAGGTCTTTGTACTATCAAGAACGCAGCAATTAGCCAGCTAGCTGCCATAGCTGATACCGCTGTTGTCTGTCACTTACATTTAGCCAAGTCAGCCAGCTAGATAGATATGTAAGAATGCCTTTTAGTGCACCAGATGGCGGTTTGTTTTTATGGTGCTCATCAGTCAGCCAACGCACTTGGCGACATCATTAGTGGGTGTAGCACGGTATTGTTCCGATACACGTCAGATACGTAGTTATGTAGCTATCTGTATATGCGTGCCTTGCACAATTTTGGAATGTTGTCTCTCCCTCGCCAGAGAGCTGACTGGCTACTTTGATATTGGTCAATTTAATTTATGATCTGTGACAAGGTCCCTTTGGTAAGCTGCTGTGAGATGCTGCTACAGCAAGCTACTATTCTATTCACTATATCGCAGTTCGCTAGTAGGTGTTGATGCACTGTTCGCAAGGAGCCGGTAGAACCTGGCATTTTATTCTGGATAACTTAAAAACAAATGAGAGCGTTACATTTTGGCCAAGAGAAAAGCTACATTGTACTTTAAGGGTCTCGATGTGTAGGTGTCAACATGGGTTGGTTCGTGGAGTTTTTACACTTCAGGTTTTTGACTGGCGCCGGCAGATATTTCAAACCTCAGTTGTGTGTAGATAACGATAATGTCAGTGATTACTTTACAAATTCACCGAATAGTATTGCTTGCTCAATGACTCCTGAGCACGCAAATATCGTTCATTGTAATTCAAGTCACAAAATGGCTCGCACGATGAATCGACATGCAATTTCTGATGAGCGAGGAAAGAGAACAGAACTTGTATTTATGCAAATAAATCTGCTCTTTATTTTTTGTCATTTGCCATATCATTTCATGGCTGTCGTGAATCTATGACTGCATTATCTTCTTAATGAAATAATTTGAATTACAGTAAACGTCCTTATGTCATTAAAAATTTCACCCTTGACCAACCACAATAACGTCCCCGACTTACACCTTTGCACCACTACGTTTAAGCCTAAATAAAGATTTTATATGTATTCATAACACATTCCCAGCGTTTCTGTTGTTTTCTGAAGTGCATAGTCGTGGTTAACGCTCGGCAGGTCTATCCAACGCGCTATGCAACTTATTTCCTCCATTACCCATATTTGCATAGCTGCAGATCCGATCTGTGGAATTGACTGACAGCCAACTGGACAAAATACCGGTGAAGAGCTTCCGCGAGCTTCCGCGTGCATCCGAGGGCAGCTGCTCTCTCCGCAAATGGTGCAACCATTTAACGTGTCCTTCTTTTATATGGAAATGAGTATCATTGGCAGGAACCTGGCCATTGATATAGCAGAGACCCATCTGTGATTGCTGTGGCTTTTTTTATTGGTTGGCATTGTTCTTTTTTGACAGCAAAAACAAACAAAAAAAACTGATGACAGTTTCAGAACTGTCTTTGGCAGTTACCTTCTATGATTATCTCATTATTGGGATATGCAAAAATAGTGAATGCTGCCCATGTGGGATTTTACAGTAATAAGTTATTTGGCTGATTCATAAAGCCTATCTCTGTTTTTGAACTGTAGCCAAATAAGGTCAAGTGCTTGTGTAACCTTAAAATAGGTTCAACACAAAAACAGGTTCGCAGATTGCATTAAACAGTCTGAATCAGGCAGGAAGTAGGGAAACTCTGATGGTGACTGAAATTTCTATCAGATAATCCTCTCATATGTGTTAATTACAGATTAGATTAAAATAGCTCATGTCAGATTTAAGCCTGGAAATCACAGTTGTTTGGTGATAAATGATAAGAACTGTCCATTTTACAGCGTTAGCTTGTACATAAGAAACCTTTGGTGGTTAGTCTGAACCGTTCGAGGAGTTGTAGAAGGTCTCCACATGTAGTGCCAGGATGAGGTTATGATTTTCATGTGGTGCCGTGAAATACACTTTTGCGTTTTTGTCATAGCTCACAGCTGAGTCAGCTTTGGCCTTGTGTCTGTAATGTTTTGTTTTTCACACCTTGTTGCTTTTTTTTGGGTCTCTTTTCGAATCTGTTGTTGATCTTGATTGTCGTAGGCTTCTATTTTGTGTAGGCTGTACGTCTCCCCACATTTTAAGTCTCTCTGGGTAAGAACATCTGCTAAATTACTGTAATACAACGTAATGTGTTCTGCACAGATTCGCAGATTTTCATATCATGTGGATTGGATAATGTAGTCGGGTCAGTGAATCAGATCAGTTATCAAGACAAGCTTCAAGGGAAGCATATCTGTTCTTTCAAGTTACAAGTGCCATGGCTCTACAGGAAATTGCTATTCTTAAACAATTGTTGAAACATTACCTGCTAGAGCGATCGTCTTTCTTTTGCTCATGGGGGTCTTTATTGGACTGTAACAGAAGCTGAGCTTGGTGAAACCTGACACTGAGCATTATTTTGGTAAAAAATGTCAAACTTTCTGGACAATCAATCTCAGCCTTTTGGTGGATGAAAAAACCTGACGTGTGACAACCACCCCCCCCCACCTCCCTTCAGCATTTTATGCCCCATTTTGAACCCCCCCACCCCACAAGCAACCATGAGTAGAGTAACTGATCATTCTTGCTTTGAGTCAAATGTATATTTTTTGCCTCTCCATTCTTGACAAGAGTTGAAGTTTATGCTGTCAATTTGACCAACTGGCTGGTATATATCACACTATGTCAGCAAATCACATTATACTTGAACCAATGATAATACCATTGGCAGGGGTTAACAGCCTTTTGGACCCATAATGCACCTGCAACACCTCCATGGTAACAATAACAAAACCCATTTTACCCATAGAGTTTTGTTATTGCCTTGCATTGGAGCTAAAGTCATCCTTTTGTGCCCTCTGTGGGTTAATTATTCTCAGAATTTCCTTTTAAGCAGAAGAGGTGAGGCACAAGGCAGGACTTAGCTGGGATCTGCCCCCACCCCTGCTTCCTCCCCTGGCTTGACCGTAGACTCATTAGGCCTGATTCTAGCTTGGCGGCAGGTCTCTGTACCAGGCACTTTTAATGTGCAATGGTGGTGGAAGCTGGTAGGGGTATTTAACATACTACTGCTGAGAACTATCACATGATCAGGTGCTCTATGACATCATAATGCAGTGGATGCTCAGAAGTCACTGTAGCCAAGTGGCTCCGGTGCTTGATTAGTACCTAAGGAGATTGGTTGGTGCGTCAAGCCCCAGTGTGTCAGCGCTAGACCAGTGCATTTTTGTGTTTCTTTAAAGATCACTAGGGAGAGGCTCGGCTTTCTCAGGCTTTGATTCAAACATGCATGTAATACAAGATGTTTGTCCTTTCGCTGCTGCTGTCAAGGCCTAAATAAACTGGAGTGTCTCATGTTGTATTTGCAAAAATGTACTTCTCTTTTTCCATGCCTGGACTTAACTTAACCTAACCATAGCAACCATCACCCAGAAACACTAGGAGTGGTCCATTGTTTGACTTCCTCTGGTTCACGCATTGCCCAAGCTCACCACTCTGCTCACTGGAGATGCTTCATCAACCACGTCTTTCACACACACACACACACACACACACACACACACACACACACACACACACACACACACACACACACACACACACACACACACACACACACACACGTTGGCATGTACCAATGTATTTTAACTCGAGGCAACATAGTCAGCGACCACTGAACGACCGTTGCCTGAGGTATGAACCAAATGTCGTTGCGACCAGCGATGTCGTTGGTTGCAAAAACAGTCGCCCAACGGAGTATAAACCAGGCCGTAGACTCCCGTCCAGGAGAGTCTTGGTATCTGTTGGGATTCAGTTGTATTTCAGCACTGAAGCAATTAATTACAAGGAGTGACTGGCTGCGGAGTGCACACATCTTGTTTTTTCTGAGGCCTAAATTTTCTGCTGATCAAAAGGGAAAACCCCCACCCTCCCCCGCCCAAATAAAAAAAAACCTGCCACTGAGGTCCAAATCCGGCAACTGGAGATTGACAGCCCTGTTTTGGGGGAGAGCAGATGTTTATGCCGCTCAGTTTGGCTGAGATCAGAAGTGGGGTGATGTGAGGCGTGGGGCCCCCCTCTTCAGAGCAGAGATGGCCAGATGCAGCACCAGCCTAGTGTGAAACTAAGTTTAGATCCCTGACACCTTGGCATGCGTGTTTTCAGAGCCGCGATGCACACCAACCAACAGGAAAGAAAGTTGAGGTTTTCTGTCCCTGCTGTTTCATTTCCTGCTGCATGTGTGGGCTGGCGGATTTTCTGTTCTCCTTTTTATTTTTTATTTTTTTGGTGCGGTTTCTGATTTCCTGAAATTGGCTCTTATCTATTGTCCTATCGTGCCAGCAGGCAAATCAGCTGTCGCTTTATCATTGTCAATCTGCTGAGGCTAAGCACTTGTGGGCTTGCTTGGTACATTGATTTGAGACTTTCTGCGGAAATTAACTTGCTGGTGGAAGAGGTTTTGTTTGGCCAGTAGGGGGCACTCTTCAGTCTGGACCTAATAGAAACCCATTGGCCAGCACAGTTTTGGGAGCGCTGCTGGCTGAGGTCAGTAGGTCAGTGTTCTGTGTCTCAGTACTCCCTGTGTGTCTGTGCTTCCTGTTGGGCCTGTCGAGTGGCTCAGTGCTCCCCGTGTCTCAGTGCTTCCTTGTCCCCCACAGACGCGCTCCCTGCTGGGTGTGTTTGAAGAGGATGCAGCCGCCATCTCCAGCTACTCACACCAGCTGTTCCAGGCCATGCAGAGGATCTATGATGCACAGGTGAGTCTGAGCCCAGCTCCCTCTGCCTTCAGCTTCCACATAAACACACACACACACACACACACACACACACACACACACACACACACACCCGCATGCACACATGCACATTCACATTCAACACATCTGCATGCAATTATGTGCATTCACACAGACAGACAAGCATGCAATGTCACAGACTGAAACACACTAATGCAAGAATATGCACTGTAACCTGCACACATGTATGCATATACACACACACACACACACACTTTCATGCACACGCATAACCACATAGATACTCAGAATACACACACACCCACACATACCTGTACTCCAAATCTGCTCAACGGGAGGTAATGAGTTTTATTCCCTAGTGTGAGAGTAGCTCTGGATAAGAGCTACTCAGGGGGAGTGTACTGACAATCTCAGACTTGTCCTCACAATCTTTCCTTTCAAAACTGATTGCAGCTCCCTCTTAATCATATACCCTCCTCCGTCCTCTTTGGGGAAATCAAACCCACACATTATTTAACTGTGTAAGCGGCAATAAGCCTGTGGGTCAGAGTTCATGCTATTCTCTCGTCTCCTCCCAGAGATGGTGTGGCAATAGTCTGCCCTGCAGACGGGCAGAGGTTTTGCAGCTCCAGACTGGTTGGGAAAGCGGGCAGTCGGAGTGGGGACCACCGGTCTCGTACTCCGTTGCCATGGAGGGCCGCTTAGTGCATGCTTATTTTTACTCCAGCCGGCGCTCTTGATTAGTCCGATTACAGTTCAGACATTTCCGGAATTGCTCCTGTGGGCTGGCACCTAATGAATATAAAGTGGATTTATGAGGGCCGACGGTTTAGTCAACATTTCTTGGGGGACAGCCCAAAAGCCGCGCTGGTATCCGCACTCAAAGCCTCTTCCTGTGGCCTAATCGGTGACTGAACAGGCACTGCTCCATGCGGACGCTCCGTTAGATTTGTTGGGCAATCAGAAGAAAGATTTTAATAACCTGCATACACTCGCAGTCTCCCTAGGTGCAGTGGTCCCTCCCCCCTGGGATAGACAGTGACTCATGGGGACCCGTTCATCCCCTGTGTGGGCTCAACTTCCTGTAATTGAGCTGCTTTTATAACTTGGTGCTGTGGACGGTGCTATCTGCACCGCTCACTTATCTGACGCTTGTAATTTTGCGGCTGGCGCTGTGTATCTGATGGTTAAACTTGTCTGAATGCTGTGGCTACCTGCTGTTGGATGCTTCTGTGTAGTTTGTACTTTTATAAATGCTTCTTCTAACATTGTTACATTTTTCTGAAAGTTGTTGGTTAGCTGCTGCTGTGTGTATCTGATTGTTGGGCTTTTGTAAATGTAGTTGTTATTGTAGCTCCATGAAAGTCATTCTTAGCTAATGTAATCGTGTATCTCACGGTTGTGTCTTTGTCAATGCTTTGCAGAACGAGCTCAGCGCTGCCACCCACCTGACCTCCAAGCTGCTGAAGGAGTACGAGAAACAGGTATAGCGCTCACCAATCTCAAGTCTGCTGTATTCTACACATGTTCATTTAGGGTTTCAGCTGTTTAGCTGAAGCTCATACCTGTAGCTTGCAAGACAAATGATATAATCATTGGCAGAAGGTGAATACTTATCAAAATGCCACTAGTGAATCCAGACTGAAGGCCGAAATCTGACTCATCTCTGTGAGAAAAGTCTGCATTGGGTGGGGCGGTTCCCCTGGTTTTATTGTCATACCCGTGTTATGCACCTTCCTCTGTGTGCCTTGTCTGGTCTGCTATGGGAAAATGGAAGTCTGGCAACGCTAGCCCAGAAAGGTGTTGCTGGGGTTCCATTTTGGAATGTAGAACCACCCTGTGCATTGTGACATAACACTGCATGACACTTCAGGGATGTTCTTCACTAATGACACAGTGGTCAGATACTGCTTCCGTGTTCTGCCCGCCCCTTTTCTCAAGAAAAGAAATTGCTTTTACATACAAAGGTCACATTCCATTGAAGGCAGCGGTGGCTTTATGTGATTCTCTCCAGCTTGGCTTGATTTACATTTATTTGTTCTGCTGTTAATAACTTACCGCACACACCTGTCCTTAAGTAAACTGAGCTGTGTGACTGTAGAATGGGCACAGGATGACAGTGAAGGATGTTCTCACGCTTTGCTTTAGGGACTTTGGCCCTTGCTTAAACAGCTGTCTTGTCTTGGCTCTGTAACTATCTTAACTTCCCTGTCCCAAGCTTTCTGCATATTCTGATTGGTGCCTGTACATTTATGATGGTGTGTTTGGTTGTCTTAGGCGATTGATAATTTCATACGAAAACACACTCGTTTGTAACGACGAGTAACTGAGTGTTGGTGCATTTACAAAGCAAAACCTCAGAAGTAGGGCAGAGTTATGTCACCTTAGAGAGGGAGGTGAAGTGTCTGGCAATGGGGTCGGTAATGGCTCCCTGACTTGTTTGCTGTCTTTGCAGCGGTTTCCACTAGGGGGCGATGATGAGGTCATGAGCTCCACTCTGCAGCAGTTTGCCAAAGTCATTGACGAGGTGAGTGTCGATTGTTCATCGCATCATCACGGTCTGCTTCATGTTGACTCGGTCATAGTCTCTCTACACTCTGATGACAATCAAACCTCCTCTATCCCATAATATCATAATGCCACTTCACAAGTGACAAGTGTATCTCCCAACCTCTCAACACACTAAGTACTTTAGAAACCTAAGAAACAGAAGAATAATTTCTGACATATTTCAGCCCACTCACCTGCAGTCTAGAGCACTCTGCATTTTGTCAAGCCTGCACTTGAACACGTCTTCCTCTATTATATGAACTGACAAGCTGATGACAGTACTGTGATAACTCTCTATGGGGAAAAAAAAAATGCAAATCGGTGTGGAAATCATCCTTTTGCAAGGCTTGAGAACTACATTTCCCAATATTCCCACATGCTTATGTACTCCATCTCCCTGTCATCCTGCAAACTTATGGACTACATTTCCCAATATTCCCACATACTTATGTACTCCATCTCCCTGTCATCCTGCAAACTTATGGACTACATTTCCCAATATTCCCACATACTTATGTACTCCATCTCCCTGTCATCCTGTAAAATTATGGACTGCACTTCCATGTCTCCATGCACACCTAAGGACCACATCTCCCAGTCTCTCTATACACCAGTAAACTATAACTTCCTGTCCATCTACTCAGTTACAAACTACATTTCCCTGCCTCTCCTTTTCCCAGCTCAGCTCGTGTCACGCCGTGCTATCCACACAACTGGCAGATGCCATGATGTTCCCCATCACACAGTTCAAGGAGAGGGACTTAAAAGGTAAAAACTTGATCCCGCAGTGTGACCCTACGGGTAGTCTGGAGTGATCTGTGCAGCTCGGCCCTAAAACGTCTCTCTCCTCTGCAGAGATTCTCACATTGAAGGAGGTGTTCCAGATCGCCAGCGACGGTAAGTGAATAACCATCATTTCTTTCTCTAAGCAACAGGCAAAACCATTACACTACACTGAGCAGACTCTCGTACTCACAGAGACTTACGCGGTTTAAATTTTCGACACAGTATCCATTTGCACAGCTGGACATATTTTTATATGATATGATATGGGTGGGGGGGGGGGCGACATTTAGTTATGTAGCCGTCCCTGGGAAAAGTATTGCATTGCTCAGTGAATGTAGAACAAGACCCTGTCCTCTTTCATGCGGTTTATGAAAGATAGATAGGTAGGTTTATATTAATTCGCCCCGGGGGGTGTGACTGTGGCTGCGCTAATTGGATCTGGAGGATATCCTCTGTGCTGTTGATATATGATGCTTCCCTATTCAGGCAGATTCTAGGGCACCCAAACCCCCCACCCCCCACCAAACGTGATGAGACACCAGAGAGCACCAGCGCATTCTTAGCCTAAACGCTATATATTATTGTTTTCTGTGCATCAGCGCAATGAAGCTGCAGGTCCTGGGGGCAGCAGTGCCCGCAGGTACTTACTCCAGCCCCACACCACACAACCTGATTTCCCCAATTAGTTTTGCCCAGAGGGCGAGCCCTAATGACTGAAATTAAGGTTATGTAGTGCCTGGTTGGTGCAAATGCCTGCCCTCAGGACCTGGAGTTGAGTGTCTCTGTTGTACGTGGTGAAAATCACATTCTTGCTTCCCTCTTTTATAGTATTCCCTTCCAGTACTCAGTAATGCAGTGGATACATGTTTTTAACTTGTGTAAAGAAGTGTAAAGCATTTTTTTTTTTAAATTAATGTCACCTTTAGATCATGACATGGCCATTAACAGATACAGCAGGCTCTCCAAAAGAAGGGACAATGAAAAGGTATGTCGATATAACCCACCTCAATACAGTAAAAGTGACGTTTTTCGTTTCAAGTACAGTCAAAGTAAGACTGCCAGATGGTGCTCAGAACTTCTGGTTATGTGGCCTGGATTATGGATTGATTCCATGAATATATTGGGTAATATACATTGTCATACATTTTTATGAAATTCTGTTGTTTGAAGTATTTTAGCTTGATGCTGTCAGAAAAGAATGCTCAGATTCAGGGAAAATGGGAAAATGTGAATGTGACATATATATCAATACTGCTGTGTGTGTAAACACTGGTGCGTGGGTGTGTTTCTGTGTGTGTGTGTGTGTGTGTGTGTGTGTGTGTGTATGTTTGTAAACACTGGTGTGTGTGCATGCATGCTTGTCTGTGTGTCTCTGTGTGCGTGCGTGCGTGTCCCTGTGTGTTTGTGTCTCTGTTTGTCTCTTTCTGTGTGTGTGTGTGTGTGTGCGTGTGTGTGCGTGTGTGTGTGTGTCTCTGTGCCTGTGTGTCTCTCTGTGTCTCTGTGTGTGCGTGCTTGTCTGTGTGTCTCTGTGTGCATGTGTGCGTGTCTGTTTGTGTCTCTGTGTCTGTGTGTGTGTGTGTGTGTGTCTATGTGTGTGTGTGTCTCTGTCTGTTTGCCCGCAGGTGAGGAGTGAGGTGATGGAGGATGTCTACACCTCCAGGAAAAAGCAGCACCAGACCATGATGCACTATTTCACTGCGCTCAACACCCTGCAGTACAAGAAGAAGATCGCCCTGCTGGAGCCGCTGCTGGGCTACATGCAAGCACAGGTACGGCGACGCCATGGCGACAGAACTGCAGCTACCTCATTAGCTTGACTCCCAGCACAGCTCCTGTGTGCCTCAGACAGATGGGGTCATGGTGTGCGTGTGTGCACAAATCCACAGCTGATACTGTGTAGCTGAGTGCTTGTCCTCAGTGCTGCATCGGGTAACCACATCGCCCTCCATATCGACTTCTCTAAAGATGAGTAACACTAATGAGGGAGTTTATTGAGGTGTTTTAAAGTCATAACAGAAGGGTTTAACAAGGTGAACTCTAAAAGATTTTCCAGGTCGAGTTCTGTCAGCAGCTAAAGGGGGCACAGATTTAGTTTACTGATTGCAGGGCGAAATGTTGTGCTCAGCAAGACGTCAATTTTCACTCTCGCTGTGTCTGTCTCTGGCAGATCAGCTTCTTCAAGCTGGGTTCTGAGAACCTCACGCAGCAGTGGGAGGACTTCCTGACCAACATCGGCACCAGCGTGCAGAAGTATGAGCCCTATGACCTCACTTCCTGTGGAATGCCACTGCCCTGTTTTTCCACCATGTTATTTCCTTCTTGCATTTGTGTCTCTCTGCCAGCACAATGGTCCATGTCAAATGTTCTCAATCTTTTTGCAGTTATTAGTTTAGAATTCATTTTCATTACCTAGCCAGGTTGCTACATGCCTACAATTAGCTACTGTTTGAGTGTATTGCCTTGAAGGACAGCACTGCTGTTATTGTGCATGCGTGTGTGCGTCCATGTGTTTATGTGTGTGTGTTTGTGCTTATGTGCACCTACATGTGTGTACATTTGTGCATGTTCACATGCTTGTAAATATTCATGTATGCATATGTGTGTATATTTATTTGTGTGTGTGTGTGTGTGTGTGTGTGTGTGTGTGTGTGCACGCCGGCGCTCAGTGTGCGCAGGGAGATGGACGGGGAGGTGAACGTGATGCAGCAGACCATTCAGGACCTGGAGGAGGCCAGCGACCTGCTGTACATGCCCGACCCCGACCCCAGCAAGATCCCCATCAACCGCAACCTCACCCGCAAGGCCGGCTACCTCAACACGCGCAAGTGTGTCCCTCATCCCCCCCACCCACACACACACAATTCAGATTCAAATTTCAAAAATGCTAAATTCATATTCAGCTCATTTTGTTGTGAAGAAATCAAACAACCTTTAACAATCACATACATCTTCAGATCTACTAGAGCTCTTTTGTTTGTCATCTTATTGTTCCAAATCCCCGTAATCAAGCACCACCATCATAAATAAACCCGTCACATGCCAAACGTGGCTGTCTTTCTGTACTGTTTGTTTAAATCACATTTAGGCATTTTGCATACGCTCATATCCAGAGCAACTCAAACAGATTTTCATTTCATGAGTGCACCGTGGCGTTGGACGTTGCCTTGCTCCCGTCTCCTCACACCGTCTCTGTCTGTGTTTCCTGTCAATGTGGCCTAACAGTAAAACGGGCCTGGTGTCCTCATCCTGGGACCGGCAGTACTTCTTCACCCAGGGTGGGAACCTGATGAGCCAGGCGCGGGGAGACGTGGCAGGGGGGCTGGTCATGGACATCGATAACTGCTCCGTGATGGCGGTGGACTGTGAGGACCGCCGATTCTGCTTCCAGATCACCTCCTTCGACGGAAAGAAGTAAACCACAGATTTAACCATACTATACCTTTTTTTTTTTTTTTTTTTTTTTTATAATTCTCTCCCTTTTTGGTCATATGGGGGGAAAAATGTAAACCACAGATTTAACCAAACTGCCCTGTTTGTGTAGTGAGTATATCTGCGTATGCATGTCTGGAAAAACGTTAACTGAAGGTTTCACCTCAGTAAACCCAGTATTTTGTTCGACCACAAAAACATTTCATTTCCGGCGTAACGTGGCAGCAGAGACAGCGCTGAATTTGCTGTTAGTCTTCAATATTGATCATTTATGCACCTGACCTTTCCACTGCTTACTATGTCTGCTGCATTGGCCTGTATAGACTTGTCTATTGCTTTCTAAGCCAACTGCTGTAATCTAGCCTTTATGTGACATTCAAAAGTCATGTAGAATGTGCTGGGATTTGGTTACAGTTTCCTGATGGTGACTGTAGAGTAAACAAAAAGAGTGCAATTATCCTCCCAAAAAAAAACCAGTGAACTTTCAACCCATGGCACATTCTAGGCTTGGATCATAAAAAATTAAGCAAACAAAACTTGCAAGCGGTAAATCAAGGTTTCAGTTGTTCTCGGCAGGAGAACGTGCCAACAGCTTTTGGTGTGTGTTTTTATTTTTACCACCTTTAGTAGAGCAGGACAGCTTGTATTTTAGATTTATCACATTTACTTTGGGCACAGTTTCAGCCTATCTGAAATTCAGGCTCCCCACAGAGGTGAAAGTGATATATCTGAAGTACTGTGTTCTTTGTCTGTGTGTGTGTGTGTGTGTGTGTGTGTGTGTGTGTGTGTGTGTGTGTTGTGTGTGTGTGTGTGTGTGTGTGTGTGTGTGTGTGTGTGTGTGTGTGTTTCAGAGTGGCCATTCTACAGGCGGAGAGTCGGAAAGACTGCGAGGAGGTAAAGGAAACATTTCTTTATTTCACGCAATCTCTCTCTCTCTGTCTCTCTCTCCCTCCTTGCATTGGCGTGGAGTCATTCTGCTTCTCTTTTAAGGCTTAAGACTGTTGGCAGGATGAGTCATAGTCCTCCTTTTGAAACCTGAGAAAAATACCTGGCCTCCATTAGCCACACATAGTTGCATATCACCTGTGGTGGGCCAGGGGCCAGGTATCAGTTCAGGTGTGCGCCTGTGTTCCGCCGGCCCCCTTCCTTAGCTGGGTCATCTCAGGACACCTTTTTCCTTTTTCCCCTCTGCGTGCAAAAACATTGTGTGGGTGTATGGAGAACTCTCACTGATTCAGTTTCATTTAATTGCGGTTAAAATGTGGAAAATCAGCAGCTTAAATTCAAATGTTCCAAGTAGATCAGGGAGGTTGTACAAATTTCTTACCACTCTCATGTGAATCCAATTCTCTGTTAGTTTTGACTCCGATGAAAAGTTTTCCAAATGTTATGCTTTTGTCTGTTTTGGTCTGGTGGCATTGCAAAATAATTTGATTAAGATATTCTCATTGTGTCTCAGTGGTACTACCGCTAGGTATGATGATGATGATGAAGATGATGACGATGATGCAGTACTGCTTGATAATTGAATGTATGTTCCCATCATTTCCATCAGTGGATTTCGACCATCAACAACATCTCCAAGCGGATCTACCTGAGTGAGAATCCTGAGGTGAATCTGAAGTTCTTTTTCTCTTTAGCCATTTAGCACTGTCGTGTTAGCACCGTGATTGCACCTTCCGTTTTACTCTAGTGTGTATGTTGCCATGGATACTGTCTTAAAGCTAGTGTGGAGTCCTGCTAGTTTTGGCGATGACCATTTGGGAAGAATATGTTATCTCTGGGAAGGGATATATTGTCTTGGGGAATGTATATGTTATCTTGAATAGGTTATCTTGGAGAAGGATATGCCATCTTGAGTAGGGATATATTGTCTTGGGGAATGTATATGTTATCTTGAATAGGTTATCTTGGAGAAGGATATGCCATCTTGAGTAGGGATATATTGTCTTGGGGAATGTATATGTTATCTTGAATAGGTTATCTTGGAGAAGGATATGCCATCTTGAGTAGGGATATATTGTCTTGCAGAATGGATAAGTTATCTTGGGTAGGATTTGATTATTTTGGAGAGGGACGTGTCATCTTAGGTAGGGATATACTGTCTGTATATACCGAGTGGATATGTTACCGTGGATAGCAATAGTAGATTACCTTGGAGTGAATATGTTATCTTTGGTAGGAATAGGTTATCTTGGAGATGGATATGTTATCTTAGGGAGTGGATATGTTGCCTTGATGTTTCCTTGTGCCCGTCATGGTGGTGAAGAGGTCTCGCGTTTTTGGCAGGAGATTGCTGCCAGAGTCAACCAATCAGCTCTGGAGGCCGTGACGCCCTCGCCCTCCTTCCAGCAGAGGCATGAGAGCCTGAGGCCGAGCTCGTGAGTGGCTGTTAGGATGCTGTGTGCGACCGCACACACACACACACACACACACACACACACACACACTCACACACACACACATACACACACACTCACTCACTCACTCTCACTCACACACACACACACACACACACACACACACACACACACACAGTCACGTACACACACACAGTCACATACACCCAAGATACAGTTGGTCAGACACACACACACACATACTCATACTCTATTTACCACACACATGCACGAGGCAATCAAAATTGTAATATTTTTTAAGAATGAACAATGTTAGGCTTTTTTCACACACAGTCAGCTCAAACTCTCTCCCCCTCCCCCCCAGGCAAGGCCGGCCCAGGGCGGGGCGCACCAGCAGCCAGAGCTCAGTGGGGTCTGAGTCCCCCGCCCTCTCCTCCCTCACCCTGGACGCCCTCGTGGCTCCTGACACGCCCATCCAGTTCGACATCATCTCCCCCGTCAGCGAGGAGACCGCCAGCCAGGCCAAGAGCGCGGGACAGGGGGGCAGGTCAGAGCGTCCCCCTCCCAAAACCCAGATAAACCACATCTCTGTCAGCCAATAAAAATAAACCTTGTGCATCCAAAGTGATAAGTCTCTGATAGTTATGGGATGAGAGGAGAGAAACTGATGCATTTGAGACAAACTCATTCACCAGAGCACAGACGTAAGGTGACCCCTGAAATAGATATTCATATATCAGTCACATACACATGTATACACATGCATATTCATTCGGGTTCTTGTATTTGCTTTGAATTTAATTCTTGGTGGTCAATCTGTCTCCACTCTGTAACAAAGAAGTTTATCTCTGAATCATGCCAGCTTTTTTCAGTGTTTAAATTTATTTGCTCTTTTTTTTTTTGTTAGTAATTTCGTTAGAGTGAAGTGTTAGTAATCTGAGTGCCTTGCCTTTTCCTCTCGGCTTCAGTGTAAATCTCCCTGTTTCTCTGTTTCCTTGCTGAAAGAAGGACAAACCCATTTGGGGAGTCAGGAGACACGCAGTCTGAAGAAAGTGAGGGTAAGGCAATCTTTTATTTATGCATTAGTTTGTTGTGTGTTTGTGTGTGCACACTTTGCTGTATGCAAAAGTGTGTTTCCACATGTGTGTGTGCGTATGTATTTGTCTGCGTATATGCGTACTTGCATGCATAAGGTGTTTGTATGTGTTTGCATACATTTGTGTGTGTGGGCATGTGTGTGTGCATAAATATGTGTGTATCTATGTGTGTGTCAGTGGGCAAATGTATATATGTGCGTACATGTGTGTGTACGCGTGTGCGTGTGTGCATGCTTGCATGTGCACATATGTTTGTTGGTTTTCCTGTGTGAGTATGTGTGTGCATACATATATATGCGTGTGTGCATGTGTGCGTGTGTGTGTAAGTGTGTGTGTGTGTGTGTGTGTGTTTGTGTGTGTGTGTGTGTGTGCGTGCATGCGTGCATAAGTGTATGTGTGTAAGTTTCCTGCTCTGTGTCTGCAGACTCCATCCTGCACCAGCTGTACATCGTGCGTTTCCTGGGCTGCATGGAGGTGCGGGCCACTGACAGCGCTGATGTCATCTATGAGACCATGCGGCAGATCCTGGCGGCCCGCGCCATTCACAACATCTTCCGCATGACCGAGTCCCACCTGCTCGTCACCTGCGACTGCCTCAAGTGAGAGCCTGTCCTCTGCTCCCCCTCGCTCACCATTCAAACTCTGCCTGTTTGGCAGCAAGTAGATCTGTTTATGTCTGTCTCTCTCTCTTCCTCTCTTTCACATTTTAAATTAAGATGCTTATTTTTGGCAGTAAATACGTCTGTTCATATGTCCTCTCTCTGTCTCTCTCTGTCTTGCTTGCTTGCTGTCTCTCCTCCTTTCCTCCCCCTTTGCTGGTCTGTGCCTGAAAACTCAAATGTTCTGAAAAACTTCTGTCCTTCACCTAATCCATTGAGTAGGACCGCGCAGTTAATCACATAATTGCACTTATGACTTGTGTGAATAACTAATTGTGATAGGCTGCAATTATTTCATTGTGATGAACGGAAGCCATTTGGCTCAGCTGTGGCATCGAATCAGCTCGGGAAGTCTTCAGCGTGAGACCTGCAATGCGCTGGCTCACCAGAAGGGGGTGCTGAAGTGCCCAACTGACCCTGCAATATTTTATGATGATTTTGCTTCTGATCCCCCTCATATGGAGGCATATAAATGTACAGGAGCTGCGGTGTTGTTGTGAGATCAGAGCCGAACTGACGGCGTTTCCCTGCTCTCTCTGTCTCCTCCCTCTCCAGGCTCATTGACCCTCAGACGCAGGTCACACGACTGAGGGTAAGTCACGTGCTCCCCGCTGCCAAACCTGGTTGGAAACCTTAAATATATTGCACTTTATGGTTTCCAACATTCACTGGTGTGATTGGACAGTTAGAGGCAGTCTAATTTCTGAGAGGAATCACAGTGATAATCACCTTCTGAAGTCTTAATTTTTAAAAAAAAAACTGTCGAATCAATGATCATAGCCTCACCCCTCCTCTTTTTCTCTTTCCCTTTCTTCCTCCTCCTCCTCCTTATTCCCTCACTTCCTTTCCTTCTTCTTTTTGCCACCCCCTGTGTCTTTCTCCTTACATCGCCTTCCCTCACTCTTTCCCTTCCTCCTTTTTCCTCTCTTTTTACCTCCTTACCTCTCTCCCTTTCTGTCACCCCTTCCCCCTCCACTCTCTCTCTCTCTCTCTCTCTCTCTCTCTCAGTTCCCTCTCTCCAGCGTGGTGCTGTGCGGCTCTCACCAGGAGAATAAGCGGCTGTTCGGCTTCGTGCTGCAGCCCGGCGGCGGCCGAGCAGACGGGCAGCCCGTCTCTGTCTGCTACATCTTTGAGTCCAACAACGACGGCGAGAAGGTACCGCAATTCAGTGTGCACCAGAGAACCTGTAGATGCTGTAACCCCAAAATAAGGATTGACTTAATGATGGATAAGAGGGCACGGGGGCTCAGTGGGTAGCAGCCAGGAGGACTCTGGTACGAGTCCCAGCATGGCCACACCCTTTCACCATAGAGTTGGCTTTTTTCCCCATGTTTCCCATGATGTGGGTCTTCTCTGTTTTCCTTCCACAGTCCAAAGACTGGTTGGATTGGACTTGCTAAATTGCCCTTAGGTGTGTGTATGAGTGTCTAACCCTGCTGTGGACTGGTGAGCCCTTCAGGGTGTCTCCCTGCCTTTAGCCCAGTGCATGCTGGGATAGCACATACTGGTCTCCAGTTTCCACTGCTACCTGAGATCTTATGAATTCGGTGTAGATAATGGATGGATGATTATGGACAGATTGTGTGTTTTTGACTTTCTGCCTCTCTTTTTCTTTCTTTTTCTGCCCTCCAGATCTGTGACAGTGTGGGCCTAGCGAAGCAGATCGCCTTCCACTCAGAGATGGTGAGAGAAACCGCACTGAATGAATGCCCACAATAGTGTCTAGTTAATTACAGTTGTGATGTAGCAGTCCATCCTTCAATGTATACAGCTATCACAAAATTCACGTCAATTAGGCTCCATTCGGACTTTCCACTCACAGGGTAGAGACCACTAAGCAGCAGAAGGGAACCCAAACCAAAACAGTCAAAGTCTTAAGCAGATTGGCATTGCATTTCATTGTGGTAAAATTGCATCACAGTCATTTGGCAGACGCCCTTGTCTAGAGTGCATTACAGTGTGGAAGGGCATAAGTGCATTCAAGTGATTTATACGATCCATAATCCCAGACTAACAGCAGCGCTGCTAACGCCATTCCCAGACCCAGCAAGTAAATCTGCAACAGCAATAAAGAGCTGAAGCAACCTAACTAATGCTAGCCAGACCTAAAATACAAATCCCCAGTACAAACAATACATCCATAATATTCCGCAGCATGAACAAAATCCGTGAAAGTACCATAATCAAAACCACCAACAGTGTAACCACAAAATTAACATTGGCAATTTAAATTTGGTATTTCCCTAATATATTCCCTTAAATGTGGCATTCCCTAATCCACACATGCAGAGCTTAAGTTTTTACACACTATTGGTATGTAGCTGAGGCTCTGCTGAAGCATTTTCAGGCAAAGCACCTTGCCCAAGAGACCATCAGTGCCCAAACTGGGCAAACAAAACTTAAGCCTTTTACTTAATGGCCCAGTGCTGTTAAGAATCGTACACCAAACCACCACTCCGGTGATGATGTTGAATGTAGCATGGAGATGTATCAAGCTACAGCACATTCTGTTTGTCAGCATTTGGTTCATGTTTGGTTGGCATTTGGTCCGAGTTGGTCCGTGTTTTGCAGGTATTTGGTCAGTTGTCGGTCTGTGTTTGGCTGGCATTTGGTCAGTTGTCAGTCTGTGTTTGGTTGGCATTTGGTCAGCAGTCGGTCCGTGTTTGGGTTGCCATTTGGTCCGCCCTGTGTCTGATGGTGTTGCTCTCTCTGTCTTCAGGATCGCAGGGCCACAGAGAAGCAGAAGGAGCTGGAGAAAGCGAAGGAGAAACAGCAGGAGGAGCTGAGCAAACAGAGACAGATTGAGAAGGTACGGAAGCACTTCCGCGTACACGTAGCATGTATAACCTCTCTCTGTAGTGCAGAGTCATTATCTACGCCCACACCCATGTCCTGCTCCATGTTTATGATTTGTCCCGTTTGTGTTCGTCAGGACTTGGAAGAGCAAAGCCGCTTGATAGCGGCCTCCAGCCGCCCTAACCCGGCGGCGGCCGACGGACAGTTCCTCGTCCTGAGCAACAGCCAATCGGAAGACAGTGATGCCGGGGAGGACGGGCGAAAGAAGGGCGAATCGGAGGCCTGACAGCACATGTAGGACAAGCCGGGGGGTGGGGACACTGTAGGCCCCGCCCTCAACATTGTCCCTGCCAATTGGACTGCTGCTCCGCCCTCCCCCTGGAGCCTAGATGGCTCTAGGAGTGGATGAGAAGGTGACCTGCCCCCCCTCCCTGGAGAAGGAAGAAGAGGAGAGAAGAAAATAAACACTATGAAAGAGGAAGTCAAAATGACTTTTGGGCCCTGGACATCTGCTTTCAGGATTATACCTTTATTTGTATAAATCTTTTATTTTGTACCAGCTTCTTTATTCAGAAGACACACACACATATATATATATATATATAAAATATGCTTTTAAGAGTAATGTTTTTTATATATACATAAATATAAAACAATGCAGTACTGAAGAATCACAGTATACTAAAAACCTTTAAAAAAAGAGATACACAGAATTCTAAGCTTTTGGGAGGGTTAACTGCACGTGTTAATAACCGACAAGATTTATAAAGACTTGTAATGTATGTTTAATTATGTAAATTTAACTGTTGTATTCTCCTGCTTCTGTTCTAAGCGTGGTTGTATGATCTAACAAAATTGCATGTGCTTTTTTCGGACCTTATCATGCTGGGTGTTGCCTGGTTACAGAGTGGAACACCAGATCCAGCTGTTTTGGTTGTGCCAGTCAAACATCCTATGTGTAACAAAGTTAGCTGGCCTTGCCATAACGCCAGCCTGCCATCTTAGTCTGCTAATGTTGTCTTTTTGAGTGTCGGTTGTACTTTGAGTCAGGTTCATCCAGAGCCTGTGTTGTTTTTCCGTTGGCTGAGGAGAGCCTGTGTCGTTTTTTCATTGGCTGAGGAGAGCCTGTGTTGTTTTTCCATTGGCTGAGGAGAGCCTGTGTTGTTTTTCCATTGGCTGAGGAGAGCTTGTGTTGTGTTTCCGTTGGCTGAGGGGAAAGTTGCAGTAGTGTATGAGATATATTTATTCATTTGTTCATTGACACTTAAACCCCACGGCTCACCATCTGTTTAAGCTGTACTTTCATGGGATACATCAGAAAATTTGGGAGGAAATTGCGACCATATCCTGATTGTTGCTACTTTGAACGGCGTGGCCAGCACTTTCAGTGCATGTCGTGTTCCTGTGGTTTCCACCTGGTCCAGGGGATCCCACTTTGTTTGCTGGTCTTAGTTTCAGCAAATCTATATTATCAGCTAGTTTTGAAGTCGCAGGTTTTGTCCCAATGCCCATTTTATCACAGTGCAGCAGGTTTGGCTTTTTGCCCTTTAGCTCCATTGAACTCCTCATTTTCCATGAATGTTTTCGTTATGCAGTGAACTGGTGTCCGCACTCCCAGCAAATGGGACCCTGTCACGTCAATGGAGCGCGGTTTCAAGTAGTCAAATCAGAACTCATCACAATATTGTGCCCATATGCCTTTTTAATATTTTCCCCTTTATTAATGCAAAGCGCCATCTTTATTTATATAACGGTTTGGTTTAGAGTCCTTGCTTAGCATCGCATCACTGATGTGAATGTTGTATGAAATGTTTATGTGTGGGGTTATGAAATGAAATGAGAGTAATTTGTTTTTTTTTTTTTATTGTTATTATTGGCCATGTATTAACCTGTTTGTTGCACTTCCCTGTCATCTACATGCTGTTTGCATGACGTTTACCACTGCAAATTTGTATTTTTTTTTGCTAATGTGTAAATGTGTACAGAAATGTTATCAAATAGCAGCTGACTTTGAGTGAATCTCTCAGGCTTCCAGGCTGCGTTCAGTGTTGGTGGCCTTCACTGGGGGGTTTGAAGTGATACTGTATTGAGTATACACGAGTGTGGCGTGAATATAGTGAGTGAAGCCATAATGGACCCCTTGGGTAAAAGAAGTAAAATGGTGCATTTGATTCAGAGATCATCTGTGTTGAAATGGGCAAAGAAAGGAGAAGAGGACCCTTCTCTTGTAAACTCCTAATGCTTTTTTTTTGTTTTGATTTTCTTCAGTTACTGATTTTTATTTGGCTTCGTCAGTGGAGTCCAGTGACACGTTTGTCATTTCTACAGTTTATCGAATCCATATCATCAATACTCATTTACTCGAGGCATAATCCAACAGTGCAAAACTGATATCCTGTCAAGTTTTGGTTTTGATACTGTTACATCTAAGTCTGTATAACGCTTTGGTATGATGTCTCCACCTCTACCCCCCGGCCCTGTAAATTTGAATGATACTGTGCATATTTTCACATTCACCTAAACAGATATATGGTGAACTACATTGCATAAAGTTGCATATCATGTGCACTACATTTACCATTTACATTGGGAGAGAGTGAGAATGAGATTTATAGCTACGCATCGATGGAATACGAGCTGCATCTCAACATTTGCTTAATTATGTACAAAAAAAAAGACTGAGCAGCCCTGAAATCACAGATTTTTAACAGAATGTGTTTTTTTTTTTTGGAGCGGGGGGTGTGGGGGCTTTAATGGAATGGCGTAAAACAATAGTGAAGCAGTATGGGTTCTAGTTGCTGTTTGCAAAGGGGAACTGCACTTTAGTATTGTAGATCCAGGAGGTGGTTTTTTTTTTTTTTTCTTAAAATGTTTACTGTATATATCAGTGATTCATGTGGCAGTTAGTGCAAAAATAACTTTTTAAGAGGCCTAAAGATCTTTTAAACAATAAATGTACAGCGACGAAATACTGCGTCTGTGTGTGTGTGTGTGTGTGTGTTTTGTGTGTGTGTGTGTGTGTGTGTTTTGTGTGTGTGTGTGTGTGTGTGTGTGTGAGTGTGCATGCATGCGTGTGTGTATGTGTGAGCGTGTATGCGTGTGTGTGTGTTTTGTATATATATATATACACACACCTCTGCTCACTCTCCCACAGAGTTCATTTTTCAGGCCATAAAGTGATCCAGCACTGCAATTTAAAATTATACTTCCCAGGAGGGAAAAGGCCATTTCAAGTATACTGCATAAATGGTAAATTATTGCACTGTGAATGGCTTTGATGGAGTTTTATAAGAAAGGATTGCTATAACCAATCCTAACTGTTCTCCAAGGAAATTAGATCCGTAACCTTCATGTGGGTACACCACTGGGAAAGTACTCTGTAGGAATTGTGCTTAAATACTTTGTGGATAAAATTCATTTTAAAATGAATATATGGGTTAAAATGTTGACTGCAAACTACTGAATTGTAAATATTTGTGTGGATGTGCACAGTCTTCAGAAAATAATACTTATTTTGTTGAATGGTTCGATTGTTACACTTTATTTAAATCAACTTCAAAAGTTCAGATGTTCACGGAGTCCACCTGGTCAATCCACAAACTCAAATCAAATGCACAGAATCCATTTCCAGCCTGATATGTATTTTATGTACATTACATTATATAATGTCGATTATTTGGTGTTGAGTGGATTGAGGCTTCGTTGAACCAAAAATGAGAGGAATCATACATTATCAGTAATTCAATGTTTTGGACCGATGCCTGCATTGGCTGTGGAGAACTCCAAAACAACTTAATTCAAATTCATTTCAGCCATTGCTACAACCATAAGGAGTAACGTCACTGAGTAATGTACAGCTATCAAATAGTTCCAGCAAAAAAAAAAAAAATGTTTGCATCACCATTTCAGCTAAACAAATAATCCCGCTCAACGTCCCATTTAAATGAGACATTCTTTTTTCAGCATCATGACATTATTTTTGCATCTGGATCAGCACAATTGAGGCAAAAAGGGTCCATTAGTTCCCTTCTGTGTTTAATTCCGATTTTTGCTTTCAAAAAATTATAGGTAGGTCATTTACATTTTTGACGCTAAAAGACAAGCATTCACAGAGACGATAATAGACTAATTATTTAATTGTCTAGGAGGGACTGGATATAGCACAGCCAACAATGGAACTCATAATGATAATTGTTCTTAAACACATTGTTCAAAGCTAAGCTCCTGTACATTCAATTAATATTTCAGAATGTCGCCTCTCTCTGCCTTCTCATTTCCACCACCGCAGCCCTCGCCACACTCGTGTTTACTCAAACCGTGAATTCTAAGCACATCATGCGTTTAAAACCTGCTCAGTTGTGTCGGGCCTTCCTTCGGCTTCTTTTTTTTCTTCTTCTCGGAGCAAAGAGGTGAGACAGTGGCACTCGGGCACGGGGATCTGGTCTTGTTTTTTTTTTTTTTTTTCTCCCAAACAATTCCTATTCCCATTCCAGGGAAGACCAACAAACCTGTGCGGCTCGTTTATTTATTTAAAGCGCCTGTATTTCTAAAATGGTTGAGTGACAGCTAATCCGGGATGGAATAGGCAGACGTAGAACACTTTATTACACCAGGATTTTGGCGACGTGTCAACCTGTCGCTGCGTGGCTTCTGGAGATACCTTTTGTGCGCCTTTGTCCACATTCAGCGACCCATATACATGTGAAGGGAAGGGGAGAATATTCAGTAGGATTATCTTAATAGCATTAAGGGATTATTATTATTTTTTTTAAATTCCATCCCACAAAAAAATTCACCTAAATGAGATTACGTAATACCTGAGTGGTTTTTCATTATGCTGACTGCTGCACTGTCAAAAAAGAAAGATTCCCATTCCGCCTAAACGTGCAAAAGGGAGTGGGAACTAATTTTCTACCTTGCTAGGTAAAAAGAAAAGGACGCCAGCGAAGTTTTGTTAGTTGTAATAGGAGGTTTAAGGGCTTCGCTGTCCCGAAAAGATAACACCTTTTACGTCCCCTGTTTGTTACACCCCCCAATTTGATACACAATGTACCTGCAACAATTGCTGTTCGTACCCCATGGTGGGACCCCCAATTCAGATGCTAAACTTTGAGTCTACAAGATTTTAATTAGTGACGTAGGAAATCCTTCTTTTCCTTTAAAAAAACGCGAAGCACGGAGGGTTTCTGAGTTATAAATGTTGGGGACCACGGAGAAGTTCAGCTCGGCATACCTTTTTCGTACCTGTCGTCGCGGCACAGTTAGCATGCCATCCTCCGGCGCAGCTGTCCTTAAAGTCATCCAGTCAGTCGATAAAAAGACGCTGTTTACCATCGAAAGCATCCTCGGTCTCGACAGAAAAGATCAACGCCCATTAACATCGTTAAAGCCGTATCGACCATGGACAGGTAAATGAATGGTTCTGTCTTTTTTCAGTGTATTCACTTTGCACATTTATGTCATTTTTATTTTCGTGGTTTTCATCGTTATGGTGATTTTAAAGTTTCTTGTTAATATACCCAAAGTAGACTACTTTTGCTTGTCCTGTGATGGATATGTTGTAATGACATTATGGAATTCCAGATACAGAATCAGCTCAGCATCAGATGGCTATCGCTGCGAGCATCTCTTACAGCTCACCTGAGATGAAGGTAAATGAGGAAAAACCACTGTGCAAACAACGCTCGCCTGAGTCCTACAGAAGAACTCTGAACTGGTACATAGGACGCAGGCCTCGAACCGCATTTACAGGAACACAGGTAAACAGCTGATGGGGAGGAAAAAACGTTTGTCTGCTAAACAGATTTTTTTGTTGCAAGCATTGATATCATAACGCACATTTATCAGAATAGATGGGATATGCTCAATTTCAATTAAAGTAATTAATCAAAATCAATTAATATTCAATTATGTTTACACGCAGTCATTTTAAGACATGATTTGAAATTCCATGACCAAAAACAGAGCCAATATAAATAATAGTCATTTAGGATGTGGCAACTGAGTCACATCCCCATAGATTAATTTCCCAAAGTGACTGAATTAAAAAAACAATCCAGCTCCGGACTCGAGTTAATTTGCTGTTTTCAATGGTGACATTTACCGTTGTGATTCTCTCTCCAGATCGAGGTGCTGGAGAGCGTATTCCAGGTGAACTCCTACCCAGGTATAGACGTGAGGGAGGAGCTAGCTCAGAGACTGGACCTGGATGAAGACCGTATACAGGTAAATTATAACAGGGAAAACGTACCGGACGTTTACATATCCAGAAATGATACGACCGCAGATGAAAGAGAATAATACATTCAACCTTGAGAAGAGGATCCATACAACTTTTTTAATACTTGCAATATTAATTTTTTAATAAGTCACAATATTACAGTAATTTTGCTGACATCTCAGTCCATAGAAGTTATGACAAAGGTCTACAATCAGAAAGCTCAGAAAAATTAACTACTGCCACTTCTTTGCAAGTAATTGATGGATTGTGCTACCTTTACCTTTCATTACAAGCACAGGTACTCCTTTGTCGTGAGTGACTTACACTGTTTACAGTTTTACACACGATATATTTATTCAGCTGGATAAAACTGAAGCTATCCAGGTGAAGTACTTTGCAAAAAAAAGTTACAGCAGCAGTGCCCTGCCTGGGAATCAAACCTGCAAACCCCAAACAACTACATCATTTATTCAGACTAATTCTCACTAAATCTCAACAGGGAACCAGAAATTGTGAAAATAAGGAAATATGGGAATTTCTCACTTGCAGCAATCAAAAAAATATATAAATATATATATGACCAGTTGATTATTTTCAAAGAGCTTGACTGTTTTTGTTTGTTTGTTTGCTTGTTTTCAGATCTGGTTCCAGAACCGGCGAGCAAAACTGAAGAGGTCTCACCGAGAGTCTCAGTTTCTCATGGTGAAGAAAGCATTTTCTGATCTGCAGGGTACAGTGGAGCAGTAAACGTAACAGTCTGAGAGCTCTCTCTCTTTCTCTCTCTCTCTCTCTTTCCATCGCTCTCTCACTCTCTCCATTTCTCTCTCTCTCTCCCCCCTCTCCCTCTCTGTATCTATCAGCACACACAAATGCGCACACACAGAGTCACCGTTTTCTCTGCATAACTGGTATAAGTTAAACAAGTGTAAACACAAGTAAAATAGCTGTTACTTGTGGCTAATGAGATCTGAAGTATCCGTGTTTACTTCCCTGTATGTATGTGTTCACTTCCATGCTTGTGTGTAAATATGTGTGACTCTGTAGGTGCACAGTGTATACTGCTGCCGTGGATGTATTTTTTGTTTTATTATATTTGATTTTTATAATTTATTTGTGGATATTGTTATTGTTATTGTTGTCATTCTAAATGAGCAAACTTTTGAACGAGCTGAATTCAAATAAAAAACAAAGAAAATGAACCGATGCTTTGTCCCCTTATCCTGCAAACGCCTCAGGTGTTCCTTCTCTGTGACTTTTAGCCGCTTGTTAGGGTGTGGCTGGTGAGGGGACAGCTTGTAGCTTAGACAAATACACCCCAGCTGTCAGAGGTCCAGGTGAAGACCTCTCATTAGCATGCTTACAGACGCCCTGAATGGCGGGTTAGCCACTTTTCCATTTGGCTTGCGCAAAACTGTCCCGTCAGCTTAAGACTCTCTGTGTAATTGTTGGACCTGTAACCCCCTGCCAAACTAATTTGTCTCTCTCACTGTGCCTTAACAAAGCACTTAAATCTGGGGGACAAGGGGGTGCCTTAAATCTGGAGGGGGTTGGGGGGGACAAAGGGGTGCCTTAAATCTGGAGGGGGGTCCTGGGTGGCAAGGGGGCTCCTAGAGATGGAGGCAAAGATTAGACTCTCCAGATACTTGACTCCTGCAATTCTTTCCATCCCCTCTGCTCCTTAAAGGACATGAGGACATGTGATGGTTAAAACAGTTCATTTGGGCCCAGCTAAGACCACCCTGGGGCAGGCTGTAGTCTCGTGGCTAAAGTACATGACTGGGCCCCACAAATAATACTTCTTAACATCACTGTGGAACCTACTCTTTATGCCCCCTCTGTTCTATAGCCTGAAGTCACCTTCAGAATCAATTTTACCTCACCTGAGTCTGTGGTGTGTGTGTGTGTGTGTGTGTGTGTGTGTGTGTGTGTGTGTGTGTGTGTGTGTGTGCGTGTGTGTGTTTGGGGGCTGATATTATTTCAGGGCACTACAGGATGTGATGTACAGCTGCAAGAAGTCAGGAAGAGTCAAGTGAGCCTATAAACTACAGGATTTTCCGGTAGGTAACAGGAGTACCGGACGTCAGTCCATCACCATGGTAATGTGTATAGCCACCCTCCCCCTTTCATGATCTATCAGGATATGTTCCAAATCGGAATGTCGAATGTTTCAGCTTCGAGGGCAAATATTCCGTTCAATGGCAATGATACAGAGTGGCGTATCTGATGGGCCTATATAATCTTTGCTTGCAGCAGATTGTATATTTGCCTCTGCTCCAGGGTAGGATTAATGCGCCCGCGATCCATAATTGTGAGATTCATTGGCAATTTATGGCCCAATTACCAGCGCACAAAAGCAAAGCTGCATCATCCCCGAGAGTGAATGAAGACCTTCTCAGTGCCTCGGGGGCAAGTAGCTTTACACAGCGGTGAGAACAAGGATTAAACACACTGTGGTGCAGACAACACGTTACGTTACATTACATTACATTACATAACAATCATTTAGCTGACGCTGAATTATCCAAAGTGACTCACAGTTGATTAGGCTAACCTAGGGCCAATTCCCCCTGGGAGCTATGTGGGGTTAATGGCCTTGCTCAAGGGCCCGACAGCAATGGTGTTTTTGTTATGGCTTGACTGGGGCATACATATATATATATACATACACATACACATACACATACACATACACATATACATATACATACACGTACACGTACACGTTCATGTACACGTACACGTACACGTTCATGTACACGTTCACGTTCACGTACACGTACACGTACACGCGTTCGGGGACACATACACGTACACGTACACGCACGTACACGTACACGTTCACGTTCACGTACACGTACACGTACACGTACACGTTCGGGGACACATACACGTACACGTACACGTACACGTACACATGTACATATACATATACATACACATATACATTTACATATACATAATAAAACATAAACAAAAGCAACATAAAAAATAAGAATCCAATGAATTATACAGTACAGTAATTCCAGTCATTAAGAATGGCACTATATTTATAATGGTACCTCATGCCGCTTGCGCTTCTTCGATGGGAGGTGTCCCCAATTTTGGGCCACAGATACCCCCACACCCTGTTATTTGTTGCAGCTCTGCTCTTGTTCGGTTAATAATGCTGGAAAAACATGGGAAGAGTTATGATTTTGTGCGTATAATTTGTGCCCTACTGTTCGGCTCATCAGCATTTGCGATTCCGCTCAGATTCTTTATTTTCCACGAAAGGTTCAATTCAACGACAAGACCATCACGCTTTCAGCTTTTTGGATGTCATTGATGAATTTATGAACATTTAAAAAGGTGACTTCTTTCAAATGGCACTATTTGAGAAGTAAATTTGATAAAGTAAATGAAACCATGAGTTGTCTGAGAAGTGATTTCACTGATGAAAAATGTTCAGGCATATGGAATATTCATTCTTTGTGAAGTGGGTATTTTTTTATATACCTGGGGCATTTCCAAGATCATCTACAGTAGGTATTAAATTGTCTAATATAAAAGGTTAACACCTCTTCAGGCACTGTAATTGTGGTTGAAACCAAAGCCAGCATAAACAGGGAAATTCCCAGGCTGAATTTAGGAACTCTGGTGCCTTAGTAAAACAGGCTTGCAGTTCAAACGTTGACCACAAGAGGGGGCAAAGTTATGAAAATTATCAGAAATAATAAAATTGAGCACATTTTGTCTTCAGTGTCAACAAAAAAAACATTCTTCATTACATGGTTATGTTGTCATTTTACAAAGATTTGTTTTTATAAAAGAACATCTTTCATGATCTACCTTAATCCCAGGGAACAACCGAACTCCCAATTCAAACGTTACTTCTCTGGTTCCCAGGTCCAGCTCACTTCCAGCTGCAGCCGGTGAGACAGTGATAAGTGAAGTGGTTCTCTAGTGTCCGTCACAGAGGAGTGTCTGTGGAAGCATTCCGCTGTCTCCAAGGGAACCTCTCCTCTGTTCCTGAAGGGTTAATGGCGGAAAGAATGTGGAGAGATAAATTATAGCTTTCCCAGCAGCTGTAAACAAGCCCAGAGAGCTGCTGGCTCACAGCAGATCCTAAATCTTTCCATTTCACATGTTCGCCAGAGCACCTTTCTGGAGTCAGGCCCTGTGTGTGTGTGTGTGTGTGCGTGTGTGCGTGTAAATGTGAGTTCAATTGTGTGTCCATGAATTCACTGCGTGTGTAAATGCCTAGTGTGCATATAAGCATGTGTGTGTATACGCACATGAATGTGTGTATATACTTGTGTTTGCGCTCGAGTCAGCAGTCACATATGCCCCAGAATCCCCTCTTGATTGATTCGTTTGTTTTTTTGTTTTTTTATTACAAACTTTTTTGGTGATACTAAGATTAAGGGATAGATTGTGAGCTGGGTATCCTGCCTTTGAAGAGGATGCAAAAAGTCATGTGTGACAAAGATTACAACACAGGCATCTGTTGCCGTTTATTGCACGGAGAGGCCATTACAAAGGGTTCCTAATTAACATGGGGTCTGTTGACAGCATGACACGAGTACATAGGACTCTGCCATCCTCTGTCTTAAAGCAGCTGCAGATCGCTAACTTGTGTGTCTGCAAAGGGCAGAATAATTACTCTGAAATAACAGAAAATATTTATCTTTCATGCTCCCCTAGCTCTGAAAATTTAAACAACCTGGCAATTTAAAACACAGAAAAGTATCATTTAAAAAAGGAAGGGAAAAGAAAGTTTTTGATCGAAATAGACAAACAGACGGTCACGGCCAAGCCTCCAGGCTCTCCATTGTAAACTGTTGCTCTTTAATTTTGTCCAACACTGCTTCTTACACATGTTCAGCCCATTGTATAAATAAATAATAAGCTTAACATTTTTTTTACATGTATCCCATTAGTTGACATTCTTATCTGTCATTCTTATCAGAGGTAAAATTCTTATCTAACTTTTTTTTTGATTTGCATACAATCTACAATCCCCACTTACAGGTGGACACTTCCTGTAGTAATTCAGGTTAAGTACCTGACAGAAAGAGTCCGGTGCCGGTAGCCCACCTGAGAGGCATACCTGCAGACTCACACAAGGCCAGTTACCTAACCGTCATGCCACCCTGTCAGTCTTCGTTAGGGACTGAACAGGTTTGGCAAGAACCTGTCAATCATGCAGTCGCACGGCCTATGCCTGTCCCCATCCATCTTGTCTGATAAACATATCTATAAATCATATTTAGGCGTCCTACAAACTGGGGGGTGGAACAAAATGGGGGGTGGGAAAGGAGGAATGTGTCTGTTTATAGATTCATTGCCAGACTCTGTTCTTGATTACTTAGTAAGTGTTAATGTGATCTGACATTTCGGCTATATTTCTTGATAAACTCACAAAGGAGTTTAAGCCAAGCGCTGTTCTGATATTCACATATGAAATGTTTTACCAACTGGCAACTGATAGAAACAAAATCCGGTGAACGAACTGCCTTGCCAGGATCGAGTTTGCTCAACCCTCCTTTAGGCGATTCATACCAGGGGTAGCAAACCCTGGTTCTGGAGGGCTACTGGCAAGGGCTAGTTCTCGTTTTCACCTGAAAATCAGTGACCAGTTCAGACCTGAGAGACCGGGTGAACTGAGTTCATTGTGTGAGAAACAGTGCCAACGGATCAAATAAGTACTGAGTCAAAGCAAAACCCAGCACATCCTGCAGGTTTCCAGAGTACATTAAATTTCTCCTATTCTAGAAACTTCCTCTTCACCCCTTCATTCATAACATCCATCTCATGCCCAAAAATCATTAGAGCCAGAATAACATTTGTACATCATAACGCTTTGTGTGCCCTTCTTAAGTCAAACTTCTGAGGCTTAGCAGATGTGGGTTGGAGACCCACCAGTAGGGGGCACCCTTTCCTCTTGGCCAAGGGAACTGCAATGCCCCAGCACAGTGATGAGGCCCTAACCTCCCTGGACACCCCCCCCACACACACACACAGCCATACTGAGGAAATCCATGTCCTTCCCAATCTCCTCCACACTGTAATTCCCACAGTTTTCCCAGTCATCCTGAGAAGTTTCCCAAACTTTGGGAATTACAAAAGTCATTCCTTCTGCTCCTCCCTGCTCTGTGTCTGTTTCCCCTCAACCTTCAAATTGCCCAGGACCAAGACCATCCTTGATCTGCCTCTTATCAGTCTGGAATAAATATCGTGCTTCCCATCTTCCCTCCCATCTCTGGGAACGCTTGGGCGTGCTTCTCATAAACAACGCTCTACACGCTTATGTCCGACCGAGGGAAAATCAGAAAATAATCTCATGGCTGATTCCTCTTCGGTTCAACTGACGGGCTCCTCACCATCTCGAAGTGTCTCACAGCACGACTGCTGACACAAGATCAGGTTTCCGCCACCCGTATCTTAATCTTGTCCGTTATGAGCAACCAGGCTCAGCTGTTCCTGGTTCAACACTCTGAGACACTGTAAATGAAGGCCCAGTCATGGAAAACCGCTGTCCTTTTGGTAGCTGAGTTCCTCCATCACTACAGTCATACTGAACTCTGTGTTCCAAGACATGCGTATGGTAAACTAATTCACTTGCGTAAGCTCATTCACATCGGCTCTGCCCTATCCTAACTTGAATACAAGGACGTCACAACCTGCAGTTGATTCTCCTCCAATACCTAGACCTTATGCAGATCACTTAACAGCCAAGCTGAACTTAACTGCTGTCAGTCAGACACCTTCGTATTAAACCAAATGAAAATGATTTGCCCCTCCACAGCAAAGCATAAAAAATTGGTTCATATCAATGTACCTTGTGGTAGCTTCCCTCCTTTATTGCAGTTTCATAAAACCACGGATTCACTGTATCTTGCTCCGAGCTGTCGTAAGCTGACGTAAATGTGAAAACTGGCGATTGCGTTGCCACACACCCAGGCCAGAGGGAAGGTTCAACCCCTTTCAGTCTGCTCATAGTCTGCCGTGTGTGTGTGTGTGTGTTTTTGTTTGTTTGTGCCAATGTTGTGCTGGCACGAAATCTCACTATCTTCTTGGAATTCACATTCATGCTCTTACCCCGAGTCTCATCTGGGAAACTTCTTGTGTGTTTAAACTTGCGTTGGAATTTATTCATGCTGCTGTTATTATATTTAACAGTTTTTCATTGATGTTATTTTATACCTACTGTTATAATCATTTTAAATATAGTCTTACGAGAAACAATCATTCACAAATTTTTATGTTTTTTATATCAGTGAATAAGTACATGATTGGTACTGTCAAACCCTTTGCTTATAATGAGATTCAAAAGGAAACATACTTTTGTGGACCATATCATTGATTGTATTGTGGTATCAACATATTATATATGTTGTCAAAGCCAAAACTGCCCCCTTAGTGCACATCAGATAGGAATTCAGTCAAACTGTCAAGAAAGTAGGTGCGCTGTCAGTCTGGTCTTCATTGGTCTGAGGTTTGTGATCCATGTAGGCCAGGCAGTTCCAGGTCTGTTACGTGTCACGAGGCGTGCAACGGTCAGCTTTCAGGCGCACAACAAAGAAGATTCCTTTTCATGCCGACTTCAATGGTAATATAATAACACCTGAAAGAGGAGACTTGCTAATGGGTGTTACTGTATATTACAGACGCTGGTCCCGAATTCTTCCCTTTTCTTTCCCATGAGGCTTTGAGACAGCGAAGATCTTTGATCTTTACATCACCGAAGTTTGAAAGGTGGGATTTACGCAAGTTTAAGACCGAGTGGAATGAGAATGCATATTTCTGAGACAGAAAACCTTCCTTTATGGATAAATTGGTATTTTACGAGATTATAGGGGGAGGCTTGTGGCTTCACATAATTGCCATCTGGAGGTAAAAAGAATTTGGAAAAAGGTACAAGCTACATTAATATAACGACTCACTTGCAGAGAGGCTTACATTTTGCCAGCAGGTAGGCATATAATAAGGTATGTTATTTTGACGCGGCAAGATCAACACCTTTCCAGAGTCTGGCATTTAAAACTGACGACAAATTAATTTGATGTGAGAAGTGAGAAAGAAATGAATGACAGGAAATTTTCGTATACAGGACTATGTTTCTATTTGGTCTTGAGAGAAGAGTGCCGCCAGGTTGAAGTAAAAACAAAACAAACAAAATGGATATAATTAACTATTATATAATCAAACACCTTTAGAAGTTTTTTTTTTTTGTATTTTGGAGCTCATCCATGTCATCCTAAACAATGACCTATTGAAATATGACGCACAATATCCCCATTATTATTATTATTATTATTCAAGAGAAAGTATCAGTTCAGAATTTCTATCCCAACTCGTACTTTCACATACTCGCTTCCTGGCAGATATTCAACACACACAGCTGTCAGTTGTAGTTTGGAGGCAGCTCAGGCAAGGAGGGGTACGTGGTATGTTCCCGGGATTCAGGCGTTTCCGATTCACCGTAAAACCTGCGCAACTGGCTTCCAAGCTTTGAAGTCAGTTAAATGCGTACAATTGAGCAGCAGGTTGTTGCAAGTGACTTCTCATGGGTCGGCATTGGTAGGAGAACAATGACAGAAAGGCGTTTTTTGAAAACTTAGGACGAAAACTTCCGTTCAGGACTATCTGCTCTGTGAGTGTGTGTGTGGTTTTGGGTGAGGATCTTGTAGAGGGAGGGCTTTATCTGCGCTCGAGAGTTCACCCCACAGCCCCACCTTGCGGGAACCTGTAGACCCACACGAGGGACAACAATATTCGTCTGAGCAAGGCAGGCGAGCGCTCACACTGGATCAGTCACACAGTCGGTCTTCATGGGCTAGGAGGGATGGCTTCGCGAGCCGAACTTTTCTCTTTACTTGCAACTCTTTATCTGCTATTTAACCTCTATCAAGCGTCGCCATCGACCGGCTCAAAGAAAGTGGGAACGGGCAAATGCAACGTAAAGGTAAAAACTGGTTATCTTTAAATTTTGCTGCTAAGAAAAAGTTTGGACGAGCTCTCCACAGGTCTTCACGGTAAAGGACGCTGCTCGAGAGAATGCGTAAACACTGTCCTGAACTTTACTGATTTTGCATAAAAATCAATGTTTCTGGTATGGTTTTGGAGTATGGGATTTGCAACTATAGCCTACATTTTGTAGAGGTTTTATAAACGCTGTGTGGAGAAAGCAGTTGGGTTTCGTAACAAAGCAAAGAAAGACAGGTGGCTTCTTTGAAAGTGTAATGTATCTAACCTAGCAAGCAAGCAAACCGCAGGAACGTTTTGAATGTTAAATTGTTCGAATTAGTAACGTTAAACAGACAAGGAGATAACTGTGAAAGACCAGGAACCTAAGTTATTTTTTCTGAAAGTTTACACTCATGCTCTGGGTCAAGTAAAATGCAAACGTGTATGTGTTTCCATATCCTACCTCCACGAAAGCACTGTAGTGTGGTAAAGTGGAAAAAACAGCCTAGTGTTATACGTTGGCCTAGTTTGTCAGCAAAGCTGAATGTATGTACTTGGGATAGAGTGCGGTCGGAAGGGTTAGTTTTGGGAAGTGGAAGTGTTTGGAGGTTAAAGACTCCGATTCATGTGTGAAGAAGTCAATCAGCGGGATCCTTTGTCCCCGATGATTTGCTTGACCCGACCCGTCTTGTTGGATTCCGCTGTGGACTCGTTGGTCTTTTGTCATTTTAATTGAATGTTAGTCAACTCGGGATCAGCCGGAGAATCCAGGGGGAAGTAAAGAATAGGGCCCCGCGTGAAAGAATTCCATGTTCTCACAATTTTTAATGGTTATTTTAGGGGTAGCTTATTAAAATGAAATAAGTTGTTGACTTTGCCCACGGCCTCATTTCTCCTTAGACGCGGGTCATAATCCAAGCAAATGTATATTTATCTTCACAAATCAGCAGAATAATAGAATACTTTTTGTTTTATTTTCGATTTTTTTCAATCTCAAAATATTATCTGTACAGCCTAAATACCATATATATAACTGTTTATCATATAAAGAAATACATAAATAATAATATTACATGTATGTTGTGAGCAATCTGTTTATTTTGCTTTCATCCATATTTCCGCTGTATTTTTCCCCCATGAGTTATAGCATTTGAGGAAGGGAATAGGCTACATCAATCTTTCTTCACATCTCATCTCCGGCGTGTAACGGAGGCTTAGCTGTGAATGGAACTAGCACATCCTCGCGCACTATTTGTTTTCTTTCCCCCCCTCCTCCCCCTCCTGACCGGGGTCTCGCCAGTGTGTGTGTGTGTGTGTGTGTGTGTGTGTGTGTGTGTGTGACTGACGTGCTATATAGTGAGTGATTGCCCCATAATGCATTATCTGTGGAGGGGGATCAGGCCGCCTTTGAAGTGATTTCCCAAAGGAAGTGAGGGGGACCGTTCGCTCTCTTAAAATTCCTTGGAATTTCCTCGCTTAAAACCACAGGCCACTTCCCATTCGGTCACTTCAAACGACGCTGAGGACGCTGCTCCTTGGGCCGTTGGCAAACTGCTAAGAGAAACACTTCACCTCGATTACTTTACAGGTGTTGGCCAGTGTCTTCAGCGTCCGGAGCTTTTTGAATACAGTTACCCCCGAAAGAACGTGATTCATGCGGTATCTGGTGTTGGTTCAGTTTCACCTATCAACATTATATTACGTCCAGTTTTGTGAACTACCCTCACAAAATCCAAAAGTTTGTAATTGTAATCTCTTCAACCGTTTAATTGTTTCTGGCTTGAACGGTTGGATAAACTGATCCTTATACTTCCTTTCTTTGAGTTATTTTGTAAGTTATTAACCATTAATGTTAAACGGCAAAAAAATACATTGTTTTTTTATGTACAGTAACTTGCAAAGAGAGCTAACTACTGAAGCCGCATGCAGAATGTAGAGTAAATTTACAGGTGTGAGTCTATGGCTTCAAGTTTAGTGCCGTGGAATTTACTGCTTTTCTTCAGCCCGACTAGATCCACACGTTCAAAGCAGGGCCTGGGAGCTCCAGGGAGATGAGTGATGGAAGGCGATTGGTTCTGAATTATGCAGTCTGTGTCTCACAGCCTTCCCTTCCACCTCCACACTGGTGTTTTGTCTTCAGACCTCCACAGGTTTTTAACCCTCGTCTCACTGCCACGAATTACCGAGTCTGCTGAAAGCATTGTTACCTTTGAGCCCGCTTGGCTGAAAATTTCCGGCCCACTCCTGCATTCACTTTTCCAGTACCTTATTTCCTAATTTTTTTGAATGTATTCCATAATAGCTGTACCTTTAGGCAGACTAGCTTCCCCCCTCCTCCTCTTGCAGTGAGCTACTCTGGAGGGTCTGCCATAGCAGCCGTTGTTGGAAGGATGACGGCAGCTGTGAGATCCCTCCACACACACACACACACACACACACACACACACACACACTCTCTCTCTCTCTCTCTCTCTCTCTCTCTCTCTCTCTCTCTCACTCACACACACACACTCTCTCTCTCTCACACTCACACACACACACACACACACTCTCTCTCTCTCTCTCACTCACTCACACACACACACACACACACACTCTCTCTCTCTCTCTCTCTCTCTCTCTCTCTCTCTCACACACTCACACACACACACACACACACACACGCTCACACAGAAAAACTGGCCTGTTTCCCCCAGGATCCGGTTTTGAGCTATGAACATAATGTGCAGGGACTTGAAACGGGCTGGCGGAGGAACGCAGCCTTGCTCAGGGGTTTCGATCGTTATCGTAGAAGTGGGAAAAGCGGTGGCAGGACTCTGATGCTCCTGAGAGCGGCAAGATCTGCATCCTGTTTGACAGAGCCACCTGCATTTAAGCATTTAGTTGGCACTCTTTTTTTTTTTTTTTTTTTTTTTTAAGAATTTAGTTTTTTTTTTTTTTGGCATTTTTCGCTTTTATTTTGACAGTAGGGGGAGAGACCCACACAGGAAAGGAGAGGGGGGATGACATGTAGCAAAGTTCCCAGGCCAGATTTGAATGCATAGCCCCAGCTGTAAGGCCTTGGCCCTATGTGGCATGCACTCTACCGGATGCGCTACCGTGGCTTGCCTCTAGCGGGCGCTCCTATTCAGAGTGACTGGCATCTCCGCACACTGTCCTTTGGAACAGCTGGGCATTTAACTGAGGCAGTTCTGGCTCAGTACCTCGCTCTGAGGCACAGCGGCAGTGGCCTACCTGTGTATTGAACCCGCTGGCTTGTGGTTATGTGACCAGATCTCCAAGCATCATACTACAGGGCTGTGATTTTAAATGCACGCAGGCCGCTGTAGGCCAGACTGTTTTACCCCCCCAATGTCCTCACAACGACATAACAGGACAAAATGGCGGTCTACATCAGGTCACCTAAATAACCCATTACATCTGATTGGTTACCTAATCCCTTACAAACATTATCCACATTGACCCCCCCCCATGGCATGATGGGAAATGAAGTCTAGTCTATAGAACCTGGTTGAATGAAGGTATAATGAGTGTAATCTTGTGTTTTGATATGGATGTCATTGAAGGTGACCACTTTTGGATTTCATTGAGCCAGTGCAGGGATACCCTCACAAAACTAAAGGGTAAACTACTGAGGGGACCAATGAGGCTTCATGAAACTAAAAGTGGGAGGAGCTACCATATAGTGTCAGTGATTCTGAGCGGTGGGTTGGCAAGGATAACTACATTTCCGACTAAACAAGTTAATGATTGAATGCTGCTCAGTGCAGCTCCATCCTAACCGGGGTTTTGAAACCTCACTCCAGCCATCACGAGTGTTATTCAGAAGTATAAATCATTTTACCAAGAACCTTCTCTGAGGAACCTTTAAAAGTTCATTTATACATGTATAACATTCACTTCTGACATAATTATCCTTGAAAATGTCTGTTTCACATTGACTCTTTTTCTTGTGTACTGCCTTTATTCCAAGCAGTTTTCCTAAATTTTACCACAGTTGTCTTTGCCCGTCTCCCAGGGACTCTAAGCTCCCACATGGATAGCCTTAAATCGCCTGCATATCTTCACAGGGACCCTTAGTGATTACAGTTTGCACAATCCAATCAGATTAAGACAGTTATCACAGTCAACATCCTGTAGTGCGGCATTGCAGAGGAAAGTACAGCAATGTTTTGCTTTTGACAGCGGGATTAATTTGGCTCTGGCCAAAATTAGGACCATTTGCTAGGCAGAAAGTCAAAATGTCTGTTTTATGTACAAAAATGTATCTGAGGGGGGGAAAAAAAGAAAGTTAATGACTGTTTGAGTATTAAACACATTAAATACATTTAAATGTATTTCATCCAGAATGCACAGCTGGCAGTAGTGGAGATATTTTGGCTAAGAAATTAAGATAAGGTTTTAGATTTAAAGTCAGGCATATCTGCAGGCATATCTAGGTTATCGGCCAATCGGGAGGAATGGGCTCTCTCAGGGCTTTTGACTATGATGGGGTTACCGCCGCTGGAGTACTTCATGGTGCATTTTTGTTTGTAGCGCTTGAGCAAACGAGGTGAATTGCAGAACCCTGGGTTTGGGGCCATTTAAAGTTGGACTGAATGTGTCTCAGATTGCAATGGAGGAGTTTATTTATTTATTTATTATTATTATTTTTTTTTCTTTAGATTATTTTTTGGGGATTTTTTCCACTTTATTTGACAGTTACAGTAGAGAGGCAGACAGTTAATGCAGGGAGAGAGAGAGAGAGAGAGAGAGAGAGGGGAGGACATGCAACAAAGGGCCCTGGCTGGATTTGAACCTGGGCCGCTGCGGTCTTGGCCTTAAATGCTTGTGCGCTACCGAGGAGGAATTTTTATTTTTATTTTTATTCATTCTTTTTTTTGTTTTGTTTTTTTTTTTGGTGCGGACTGGTCAGATATGCCCCATTAGAAGCCATCACATCACTCAGCCCCTTTGCAGCGGCAGAAGATTCCAATCGAGCAGGTCGGGACGGGCTGTAGCAGAGCGCTGAGTGTGTATGGCCCACAGACTCTCACACACACGCAGGAAAGGGGGATCATGAGGGTGAAAAGCTCCTCCTTTCTGCACCCCCCCCCCCCCATTTCCATCAGACTGTGACCCCCCCCCCCCTTCCTCCACTGTGACTCTGGCCCCTCCTGGTTATGGGGGTACTAATATCTAGTATCTCCTTACTTTTGTCCCTGCACTGTGGAACTCTGGTCTGTTTTCAGGTTTGGGCCCATTGCAGAGATTTCCTCTTTAAAAAAAAAAAAAAGGTTCCTGAAAAATGACATTATCTAGCCGATGCACAGTCAATACCTACTTTAGAGTGTATGAAGGTCATTAGTGTGTTTGCAGGTTTTTTTTTTTTTTTTATTACTTCTTTAGCTTTTCCACTGAAATGGACAGCTTGTCTTTTTCATTTTAGCTAGGATTGTTAGCATTTTAGCCTGCCTGGAGCCAGTGCTGTTTTTTTTCGGGCAGGTTCGTTGTCTGCAGCACGTATTGCTATTGGGACTCATGCATACACTGCTCCATTCTGTCTTGATTGAACACCCTGGGGGCCAGAAGTAATCAAAACACAGGCCCCACCGCTAATCACAAATTCCTAACTCTCCTCTGACCAGGTTTCCTCCCGGGTACAAACCAAATTACCACACAAAAAGTCATCAGTACCAGCACTGGAATTTGAGTCATGTTAGAGAGTAAATCAGGGAACTTAATTGGGTTTTTTTTTGTTAAAGCTTAATCCAAGCCTAGGAATCCATCACCAAAAATGGTGATGGCTTTAGAATTGGCCTACTTCTAAACCCAGTCATGATTTCCACTCAGGAGTCCCCTAAGGGAAAGAAACGGCACAATAGTTGTGGGAGACTGATTCGAATGGAGTTGCCTTTTCGTCTCATTCAGAGTTATGCACAGTGGTGTTCACTATGCTCAGTTATTAGCGGATATGAGTTTTTACTTTCAACAAAATGTACACGTTTGTGTGTGTGTGTGTGTGTGTGTATGTTTGTGCATGTGTAAGTGTGTGCAGACTTGTGTGTGTGTGTTTATGTTTGTGCGTGTGTGTGTAAGTGTGTGCAGACTCGTGTGTGTGCGTGTGCGTGTGTTCGTTTGCGTGTGCTTGCATGCATGTGCACGTGTGTCTGTTTGCACATGTGTTTGTGAGTGTGTTTGATTGCGTGTGTGTGTATGTGCTTTGTGCATGTGTGTACGTGTGTGTGTGTATGTGCTTTGTGCGTGTGTGTACGTGTGTGTGTGTCTGTGCTTTGTATGTGTGTGTGTGTGTGTGTGCATGTCTGTGCTTTGTTTTGTCTTTTTGCATGTGCGCACTATAATTATATTCCCATCACTGCACATCGGTACGTTCCTGCCCTGTGCTTTCCCAGTAACTCTCAGGGGTCCCCGGTGTCTCTGGCCTCACATCACCAGTGTAATGCTCCAGTGTAATGCTCGTATATCAGTGGTAATATACCAGATTAAAAACTAAACAAGTTTTTTTTTTTTTTTTCTTCCCCACCCCCCCTCACAGTCCCACCCCAGCCAGGCCCTTCTTTACAATGTCAACACCAAAAAAAAAAAAAAAAAAAGGAAGGGCA